>CM070539.1:38000453-38600453 GCA_036346415.1 Raddia guianensis
TAACTAAGCTATCTACCAAAACAAAAGTATTTATTTTGACAAGATATGACATGAGCCCTACGTGACATAATCTCAAGTCTAAATGCTCATGCTCGAGCAAGAATCAAATAAGCAACAAAGTGCGACTTGAGTAACAAATGAGAATATTTATTTTGACAAGATATGACATGAGCCCTACGAGACATAATCTCAAGTCTAAATGCTCATGCTCGAGCAAGAATCAAATGAGCAACAAAGTGCGACTTGAGTAACAAATGAGAAAGCTAGACAATGTGCCAAGACCTTCTTCTCAATTACTACTAGGCTTCTCTCATTTTTTGTTTTTCCTTCGCCAACTCATATTTTGGAGCGCAATTGCTAGCAAAGCACATAGCAAGGTTCACTGGAAATGGCCTCCTAGATCACTCCTCCTCATGTTTGTTTGTATTTTTTCTTTCATTTCTTTTTTTAGCTTTACCATTTTTTGTTTTTTTGTTTTTCCATGTACATGAGCAAAGGTCAAAGCATAGAAGGCTAGCTGTTGGTGGTCCTTAGCCTAACAGAAATAATCCACAAGTGTATGGATATCGAGGTAGCTTTCACCCATGAATATTCCAGAGTATCGATTTCCACGAGGAATGAGAAGTACACTAGCTTAGATTCTAATTCATCCGGAGGTAGTGACGGGTGAGAAAGAATAAAATGTTCGATGGTCGAGAGGGTCTTCTAGGGTTCACGTAACATATAAATTTTGTAAAATCCAGTTCTACACTTTATCTATCTGCGTCCGAAGACGAAAGACCCACTATCATTAAAGAATCCCGGGCGATTACGGTCGCCCCTGAAGGGATCTACGGAGCCAACCCTAATGTTGGTCGTACCTACCACATGGTCCGTGGGGTTGGGCATATACTAAGGTAATTTCTAGTCTAGATACCACGTCTACACTAAGAACTACTACTTTTACCGGTGCACTTTATAAAAGCATCCATGAAAGTTAAGATAGTTTTTATTCTCACGTCAACACGATAGTACTAAACAGGTAAACAAAGTAAAGGACTGAAGTTACTTCTCAATTAAAGAGCAGAGTTATAGTGTTACCTGACTGAAGATGAAAACTTCACTCGAAGGAGAGCTCCATTCTTGAGGTACAAAGTGGAAGAGGGGCCGGTAGCTCTAGCTCCTCTCTGACACTCTCACCTCTCCTCTCTCCCTATTTTCTAATATATATGTGGCAGAGCTTCGCTCCTTCTCCTATTCACTTGTCCGTGCTTTGAAATGAGGCACCAAGGCCTATTTATATCTTGAGGAGGTTGGTTCAAGCAAGGGGGGATTTGTAGCTGAGCTTTATTGCGAGGGGAGGAAGCTTGGAGTTGGTTTGCTGACCAGTGGGGCCAGCTGGCCTAGGTGGGACATGTCCGTCCCTTGATTGCACCTCCCTTGCTCATCAACGGGGTGGATTGGCTCCTGGAGTCGGTTAGATAACTGTTAAGGCGGTTGCATGTCAAAACATCTGAGGAGATAGGCCGGCCGACCTGAGGACTGTATCCACAGCCCTTGGATCCACCGCCTATGCGTCATGGACATCCAGAATTGATCCCCCACGTCTGCGGTAAAATACGTGTCATCCATGCAGTGTGTGGGCCTTTTAATCCAAGTGTGTACTTCATCCAACTGTTGTTTCAACAGACCTTTAATCCAACACTTGACATGCTTCTAACCATGCTTCTTTGCATGCAGGAGGAAGCACATGGCTTGGTGCTAACAATGTGGGGCTGGTCGACCCACTACGATGGTGAATTTTGCCCAAATTTCCTTAGAAATGTACTTACATCCAAAGCTCATCAAAACTCGTGGACCTTCGTTAGTTTAAAATAGAATGCTTTATGAATGCATGGGACCACGTTTTTTCTATAAAATGTTACTGGTCAAAATCGGTGCAAAATGACCAACAACACCCCTACACTTAGATCTTTGCTCCTCCCGAGTAAAGATTTAGAAATATGAACAAGGGATCAAGTAGAGGCTAACGTGGATTTGATACACAACTTCTCAAGAAATCTAGCTTGGTATAAACCTTATTTCGAATCGTTCCGCATACTTGTGGGGTTTGAAGTGGCTAAAAATCTTGCCTTGAGGAGTTGAAAGATGGAATAGCTTGAATGAGGAAATAGCTCCCTTCCTCTTCTCAGGCACACTCAGAGTTTTGAAGCTTTAAAAAGAATTCCCAGATCGTTTTTATTCCTCAAGTGATACTCTCGAATAACTTAATTGTGGTTCCTTACCAAGGTCTATGGCCAACTTGTCCCTACAAACTAAGGCGTATGTGGAGCTCAAGGTAGGCATAAAAGTGGCTCATCTAATGTTGTGTATGTTGTTGAGTCAAAACTTGATCCAAATGAAGATTGTGCTACTCCAAATCCTGACCGTTAGAAAATAATTGCTTTGGAGTGAGGGAGAGAATGAACTCGCACCAAGAGATAAGATGTACACAAGTGCAAGGATATGTGGTACTGATGAATCCAACACATCGGATCTTGTGTTCGGGAAAAATGGTCTTTATTTGAACTCCTTATTTTAATGAACTCAAGTGGAGTTTTGAAATCCTTAATATCGTGGAGCTATCCCTTCCTTTTCTTTTCATCTCCTTTTTTCTCTCTCTCTCACTCTTTTTATATAGCTCCATGTCTCTCTTTTTCTTTTGCGAGAGATTATAATGAGATGGAGTTCTTTTTGATAGACCATTAGATAGGTTCAAAAGATACGCGAAGGAATAGAGATTGGGTTTGGTTTGGGTCGAATGTCTGGCGATGGTGGATGCTTGAATCCGATGTGGAGTTCAGGATGACCAGACACATAAGGCTAGCTAACAAAGCAGTTTGCAAAAGGAAAATGATCAGTATTGAAGAGCACTACTTCATAAAGACTCAGGTTTTGACAAAACTCATCACAAGCGAAGACAATATAAATATAGTTTTGATCAAATACAATATTTAGGCTCTGGTAGGCATTAAATCACTGAGCAAAATGCGGAGCTGGGGTTTTTATTTAGTTCAAAACCAAAATCCTCCGAGTTGTACTGGATCAAGGAAAGGGGGAATATCTATCTTGTTATATCACAAAAGTCAACAACTTAGGCAAGATCTTTCATAATTAAAGTTTGATCCCCACAAGAGTTGTGTACTATTTAAGGAATAATTTTTATGCAGGCTAGCAAGTGAGAAAAAAGTTGCGTTCAATGGATATAGGAGATCAAATGAACATTCTAAATCAAACTCAAGCTGGAGAGAGGAGTGGGGTGCAAATCAACATGGATGAGAAGGGTTGGATGCTTGCTGCTGAAGATTGGGGCCAGCCAGCCCCACCCTGGCCGGTTGGCCTACCCTTTTCCATGTCTTCTCATAGTGTTGCTGGGGAGCACGTCTTGCTGTCACATATGGTTGCCTGAGGTGTGCCGTGTGCCAGGAGGGCACCAATGCTGGGCTGGTCGGCCTGGCCTAGTCCGCCCGGGCCTCACCCCGTGGTTACTCGCATATCGTTCGCTTGCAGAGTCGCATGAAGTACCTGTAGTCTTTGTCAAACTCATACTTGCCGTGAATGTGAGTCGAGCAAGTCGACTGGTGCACAAGTGCACCTGTCAAGGCAATTGTTGGCAATCCCTAGCCTAACAGATTAACCCGTAAGCGTACAGATAGCGATATAGTCTTCACCTAGGAGTATTGCAGGGTATCGAATCCAAAGGAACTAGAAGTGGATCAGTCGGGAGTCTTTGTCGTCCGGACGGGTATGATCAGCGGAAGGGATAAGTAGTTCAAGAGGATCTTCTATCGGGTTCACGTAATTAATAGGTAGCAAGACTTAGGATCTACCAGGTCTGGTCTAAGCAGGAGCATAGCAGCACCCACTACCACCCCCTATCAATTAAGAATCTAAATGGTTATGGCCGCCCCTGATATATTGCTCTACGAAGCCACCCAAACGTTAGTGAACTGCAAAGGATAGACAGGGCTTTCACCACCCGCTACCTACCACAGGTCGTGGGGTTGGGCGTAGGTCAAGGTAATCAATAGTCTAGACACCACGTCTACATTACACACTACAACTTTTACCGGTGCACACAGTAAAAGCACAATAATAGGGAAGAGTCGTTCTTCCCTACCCCCAAAAGACACTCAATAGTAACACAAGGTAGTCTAAATAATGCTTAATAAATAAAGAGTAGAAATACAGTGTTACCCGATAAAGAGGAAGACTTCACTCGAAGAAGAGCTCCGTCCCCGGAGTACAAGTGGTCGAGCGCCAAGATCCTGACTACTACCCAACACTTTTACTCTCCTCTCTCCCTATTCTACTATTTTACAATGGCAGAGCTTTGCTTCTCTTCACCTTCACCTCATTTCACCGTGATGAACAATGAGTCGAGCACCACAATTTATAGTGTGAGGCTAGCTTGGGGCCTACTCAAGTTGGAGGAGCAACCAATGCCGACAGATGGGGCTGACCGGCCTAGGCTGCCTGGTCCTTGGATCCATTGCCTTGACTTCGAACGGTCACGGTTGGCTCCAAGAGACGGTTATCCAGGCATCCGAAGGACGGTTGCTTGGCAGTTAAGCCGGCCGGCCTGAGGTGGGGCCGGCTAGCCCAGGGACTTGTTCCATGGCGGTCCGATGCGCCGTCTTAGCCCTTTTGTGGCTTGGATTGGCATCTCAGGTCGGTAACCCGGTGTACACATTGCTCATGCGAGATGTGGTCCCATCGATCCAAGGGATGTCCCCATCTAGCCATTGATTCCAACCGACGTTGATCCAATGCTCCACATGCATCAAAGTGTGTTTCTTTGCATGTAGGAGAGGGCACCAGGCGCAGGGCTGACAGGTGGGGCCGGCCGGCCCACTGTTCTGGTGAAATTTGGAACTCGGTTATCATAAAGCAAAATGCCTTATTGGATACCCTGGGATCCTTAGTTTATATGCAATGGCGGTACATATGGTGGATAACGACCGCCAACACCACCCCACACTTAGACCTTTGCTCGTGAGTCCATTTGCCTCTTAAGTCCGGCCGACTGGAAGTCCATGTTCTATTTTTTTATTACCCAGTGAGCTTTGTACTCTAATTCTACAGGAAGGTGGCAAGTCTTCCCATAGACAAGTTGGTACGTGGTCATACCAATCAGGGTATTAAACGCGGTACGGTAAGCCCAGAGCGCATCACTAAGCTTCCATCTCCAAATCTTTCCCATTTGGTCAACTGTCTTCTGTAGGATGTTTTTAATTTGTTTATTCGAGGTCTCGGCTTGCCCACTAGCAGGGATGAAAACGGAGCGGATATGGACGGATAGTGGCTTTACCATATCCGTATCCGCTTTTTCTAATCGGATGCGGATACGGATACGGATAGCATTAAAACGGATCGAATATTAAATCGGAAACAGATAGTAATAAAATGGATAGTACCCGAAATCAGATAATAACCGGAAAAAAAACGAATATATACCGGATAGCACGTTGTCATCCTATGTAACAAACATTTGATTGGTAACATAACATAACATAATGCAATATTGATAGTCTCAACTTAAGATATTAAAAGTGTACATATAGTTCACAAATTGACCAAACATGATGACTAAAAACTAATGACACATTACACATATAGCAACTATCCGCTTAATTTTCATCCCGATGTGAAGGTGACTATCGTGATGGACTAAGTATGTGGCCTGTGGGCATCGTATTAGCTGCTAACTTGCTAGATGGGTTGCTGCCCCAAGTTTTGGTCACTATCCGGGTAGCTATTTTTTTTGGATATCCGTATCTGGTCTGTTTCCGTCGGATATAGTCGATACCATATCCGCTCCGCTATCTGCTTGATCTGTTCGGATAATTATCTGTATCGGTATCCGTCGGATACTAAAATTTCTTACCATTTTCAAAAAAACGGATGTCGGATACGGATACGGATACGGTCCGGATATTATCCGCTCCGTTTTCATCCCTATCCACTAGTCTGCGGGTGATACATGGTTGCTACTCAGTGATCAACCCCCAAGGAGCTCAGGGCCTTTCTAAAGCTCTGATCGATGAAATGCGACCCTCCATCGCTTATTACTATTTTTAGGACACCAAAACACGGGAAGATGACCTCTTGGGACATCCTCTTAGCGTGGTTCGAGTCTGCGGCTCGGCAAGGCCCCATGAAGTCTACACCCCAGACATCAAAGATGTCGATTTGAAAGTTATTCACCAGGGGCATGGCATCAGGAGCATTGATGTTGCCGTGCTTTTGGCATCTAGTGTAGTGCCTAACAAAATCCTTAGTGTCTTCATACATGGACCGCCAGTAGAAACCACTATGCCAAACTTTGGCATTGGTTCTGAATGTTCCATAATGGCCTCCATAGGGCGTGGAATGGCATCCCTCAAGAATCTTGTGGGTCTCGCAAACTAGGATGCATCGGAGAAGCAAAATATCCCCACAAACTCGGAACAGGTACGGGTCATCCCATAGATGGATTCTACTGTCGGGGACCAACTTGTTCATATCTTCTCCTAGTGGTACATATCTGGCCACTATAAGTTCACTATGTTCGCGTACCAATGGTCAGATGATGAAATCTTAAGGAGAGAGTCATCTCAAAGGTAATCATCGATACGCAGGCTATGGGTTTTGTGGAGTCATGGTGTGATGAGCGTGTTGAGTTGTAATGATTTTGTTGGTGTTTTGAGTTGCTTTCGGCGAGATTGAATGCCCTCGGTTGGTTTGAGAGAGTTGGCGGAAGCTTCGGATTGTTAGCTTCAAGTTTGGGTTTGTTTAAATGTGTTTTGGGGCAATTGTAGCAAAGAAAACAGAGAGGAAGTGCCTTTGGCCGGACTGTCTGGGCCCTAGGCTGGATTGTCCGGTCAGTGCCCAGGTTTGCCCAGGTTTCGGTTCAGTTATGCCCATGTTTGAGCCGGACTGTCCTGACCTACTGGCCGGACTGTCCGGACATGTCAGGCCGCGCCGCTATTTTTTCGCCTTTTTGAGGTCTTCCTGTTGTCGGATAATTAAAGTGTCTACATAAAAGTTGTTCAGAATTTCGAGACGCGTCATTTTTGTGTTGACAAGTTTTTAATTTGAGTTACATAAAAAAGATAAAAATTCAAAAAGGTTGCTGTTGTTTGAGATGAGGCGTTTCAGCTCGGGTGTTTACGGTTTTAGTCGCCATTTGTTCATACTAACCCCGATTGAGGATTGGTTTGTTGTGTTGGTTTCGTGGTGATGCCACGGACGTTGTGGATGCGCTTTTGTTGTTGTTGTGGATGCAGGTGATGGTCCCAGTGCAGGCGGCACGGATAAGGCTTCAGTCAGGCAGGCTCACGACCCGGTTGGAGGCCGGGTGCGGAGTCCGTGGTGTGGAAGATTATCGCGTCAGGCACGTGGCTTCACGGCAACCACGTACATACGGATGCTTCGAGGCAAAGGAATCGTTGGAGGCGGTTCGCAATGCTTGGAGATTCGTGCGTGAGTGAAACCCATGTGTTAGATGGGCTTGGCGGGTGGCCCAGGGTTTAGGCCCAAGTTTGGGCTGTGGCTATATAAGGAGTGCTGGGTTGGCCACTTGTTTAAGGAAGCTAAGTGTGTGTGGTGCTCTCCTCTCATGTGTGTGAGAGAGGGAGAGAGGGTTTAACTTGTAATCTTTGTGTGCAATCAAAGAAAGCAAGTTGTGTGGAAATCCTATGTCCCCATGATGATTCCATGCTGTTCTTGATGGTTTGATTCGTTCCTCACCTCTCCCCCATGTTTTTCTCCTGATTTGGCCGGTTTTGGTTTGGATTCGATCTCCTCTTTCTTGCTGCTGTTTGGGGAGGTTTAGACCATGGATTTGGATCTCATGAGGTCCTAGAATCACCCCCTTGAACCCCCAAACACAGCCGCTCTTGCAGCCCACGGATTTGACACATTTGAGCTCGGTTTGGCCATGTTTTTGCCCGGTTCGTGCATCTGATTTATGCTGCGGTTTGGAGCTGTTTACCACATGGATTTGGGTCCCTTGGGATCCTAGAATCACCCCCTTTGAGCCCCCAAACGCAGCCTCCTTGCTGCTCCTCGTTTGGACATGATTTGGACTCGTTCTTGACCGTTCTTGCACCGTTCTTGAGCTGAACTTTGTGCTGCGTCCTTGGGCCATTTTGAGGTGTGGAATAGGGTCACAAAGAACCTCAAGAGCCCTTGGACAGATTCCCTTTGGCTTGCTCAAAATCGTGATTTCTAGATCTCTTTCAGTTGGTGCACCTTGCTGTTTGGGGAAGCAAAAAGGTCAAGTCTTTGGACAATTTTTTGGATGATTTTCAGAGGGTAGCTAGATGACTCTTATCATCTAGTTGCTGTCCAAATTTGGTTGGTTTTCGTTGAGTCGTTTGGGAGGAATCGAATTTCTTGCCGGGCTAGTTTGTGCTGAAATTTCATATCCTAGCGTGTTCGGTGTTGGCTTCATGTGTTTGGCTTGGCTTTTGGTGTACCGAGACGCGTTGGGGTGAGAGCACATATCGCCGAGTGCGAATATTCCCTGAGGGAATAAAAATTCGGCTCTCCCATTCACCCCCTTTTGGGTCGCCGTGGTGTGTCCACAGGTTTCTTCAAACTGTAGGCAGGAAAGGTGGTCTACCATAGAAATCTCTACTCCCTTTTATCTCTAATTTATAAATCAAACTGTTGGAGTAAGAGAATCCAACAGATAAGGCGTGGTTTTGCATCTTTCTTAGTGAGGAGGTATTTCAAGGCTGCATGATCCATGTAAACTATTACCTTAGCCCCTACTAAGTAGGATCGGAACTTCTCGATGACAAAAACAACGACCAACAGTTCCTTTTCCGTTGTGGCATAATTCAACTGGGGCCCGTTAGGGTCTTGCTAGCATAGGATATGACATAATGCTTCTTAACCATGCTTTGCCCCAGAATAGCCCCTATGGCAAAATTGCTAACATCACACATGATCCCAAAGGGCAGGCTCCAATTAGGCGGCTAGATGACAGAGGCAGAGACAAGGGCTTTCTTTAGAGTTCTAAAGGCCACAAGGCAGTCCTCATCAAAGATAAAATGCGCATCTTTTGCCAACAAATTGTTGACAAGAAAAGTGAGAACTTTGCGAACACACGTGCAGAAGCGTCAAGTCTGGGATTGCGTCGCAACCAGGAACCTGCGTGCCAGTCAATTTGATCTGTAAATTAACAAGGAGTAAATCGTTGGCGACATGGCCCTAATTGGCTTTTAAGAAGCAGCCATTTCAGGTTTTTGCGAATCGGCTTTAACAAATTCGATTGCAAATCTATCGGCTTAATGCCTGATAGAGCGATTAAATATAAATAGGCATTCAAATATAAATCTTTCATCTCTTTTTGTTATTTTATGAATAGAATTAGTTATAAATCTTCAGATCAATTTATCAGATTAAATTAAGGAATAGATTGAATAGATTGGTCAGGCCAAAACAGTATTCAAATATAAACCTAGATTGTGACATCCTAATAAATATTAGAATGTCCCCAGTTTTCTTTAAAAATAAAAACCACATTAAAATAATTTCTATTGTTTTTCTATATGAAAATCCCTAAATTTTCAAACAATTATTTACATATGAGAATTTATTTTATTAACTGTTTTCATTATAATTTACAATTTCCAAAATTACAAATTTACATATAGAAAGCTCTTTCCTATTTTCTCTTTTCTTTCCATCTATCCTTGATTGAAACCCTGATCTCTGGGTCGAATCCACCTTTCTCCCTCTCTCTTTCACCCGAAACCCTAACCGGCCGAACCTCCGTTTCTCTCGGTCAAGTCTACAGTCCCTCGCGACCCTTTAACCCATCTTCCCTTTAGCCTCGGTCGGGCTAACCATTATCTCGATCAAAACCTGTCGGGGATAAAAATACAGCCCATTGCCATGGCCCAATACCTGACGGCCCATTCGAACAGCCTACCAGGGCCCAGCTCCCTAGAAGGTTCTATCAGGCCCATGTGCATCCTGCCGAACAACCTCCTGGCTGGCACGGTGTGTAACGGCCTAGGATTCGTGTTCGAGTTCTACTCGAACAAGAGTTCTGTGCGGCTGCGTGAAGACCCGAACGTGGTTTCCCAGATTGGATTAGGAGTCGTGATCCCCAAGACTAGGAGTATGCCTTATCTACCTCAGGACGTACTTGGCACGTACGAGTTCGTTACGATCTCGTGGTTAGCCCGGCCCGATATTCCCTCGGTAGGTCGGTTTGCTCAGCACTATATAAACAGGGCCCCTATGGCGTTTAGAGGGACCCTGGCCAAGAGCTTTTGCATCTTAGCACCTCGTAGACATCAGATCATTGCGCTATCGCACTTGTACACACATAATCTCGCCGAGACTTGTTCGTCTTGTCGAGCCACCTCTTGTATTCATCTCTGATAAATAAGAAAGGCTAGACGTAGGGCTATTATCTCTCCCGAGAGGCCTGAACCAGGATAAAAACTCTGTCTCCCTGTTCGTTGTTGTTCGTGGTTGTTCGGCGTGTCTCCCATCTCACTCTTAAAGAACCTTAGCGACTTGAGATCGTTATCTCAACCGTCGACAGCTGGCGCCGTCCGTGGGGACTCGCAGATCGAGCATGTCGAACTCTATCAGCGACCAGGAGATTCTCCCTGAGGACTACAACTCAGAAGGGCAGGATGTCTCTTCCCCTGCCAGATCGGATCAATCCTTCGATCTTGATCGCCTTCCAGATCTGGTTCCCGGCTCGTGCTCGGGATCGATCTCTTGGCGCGGCAGCTCTTCGCCGGCGCTGTCTCGTCCTCGCGACGAGCTCCGTGCTCGGGATCGGATCTCCTCGCGCGGGTAGCTCTTCGCCGGGCGCTGTCTGTCCCCGCGACGAGCTCCGTGCTCGGGATCGATCAACTTCACGCCGGCAGCTCTTCGCCGGGCGCGCGTTCGGTCTCCGCGACGAGCTCCGTGCTCGGGCCGGATCACTTCGCCGCCGGCAGCTCTTCGCCGGCGCGCGCTCGTCCCCGCGACGAGCTCCGTGCTTGGGGATTGATCAAAACTCCTTCCGGATCCCGGGCTGTTCGCTGGCGGTGGATGACGGAGAGAGTGACCGGCGCTTGGAACATCGACCAGCCGTAAGTTCCTCGTAGGTCTTTTCGCTTCTAGCTTCGCTTTTTCTCAAATTTCGCGCTTAGTTCGTCCAAGTCTCTCGGCCGCCATGTAAAGTTCAACCCATTGAGCGGTGAATGTTCGCGCCCCCGCGTCTTTCTCACCACTCGCCTTCTCGCACTCTCTTTCTCTCTGGTAACACTTGATGGCTGTCCGGTCTTGCGAACTCTTGGCTCCGCAATCTTAAGGGTTTTCCCTGCCCGTATCTAGCTTCAACAAATTCCTAAACTCAGAGTTGCGTAACACGGCATCCAGCCTCACGGCTAAGCCTGCTCTCGTAAGCCCTCGGCGGCAGAGGCACTTACCGCTCACGGCGCGACCACTTGGTAAAGCCTGCTCTCGTAAGCCCTCCGCGGCAGAGGCACTTTCCTTGTTCGGTTACCTTCGGAATCGCCTAACTTACGTTAACGAGCAGTTTCTGAAACGAGTCGATCAGGATACGGGTGTCGCTCTAACTCTCTACGCACGTGCTTGAAGTCGCAAGTTCAGGTCTTCATGCATCGTCCGTACCAGGGGCTAGGGCGTCGCTCTTTCTCTTGTGCCTGTTCGAGTTCGCAAATTTAGGTCCTCGAGCAGCTGCACAACGGGGGCTGGGAGTTAGGCTAAGCGTTCTACCGGTTTTCTTAAAACTTTCTAGCGCTGTTCGTCTTGCTCTTGGTTTCCTGTTCGTCCTTGTCTTTTGCTGCTCTTTTTTGCAAAAAAAGCTGCTCGGTCAGACTCTCGCTCTGATTCAAGCACTGCTCGGCGGTCTTGAGCTGCTCGGCCAGCTCCTCAGAGGACTGCCTCTCCTCGGTCAGTTGGTACTTGAGCTGAATTTCGGCAACCCCGGTACGTTTTCACTTTTCCAATTCCTTTCTTTAGCGTTGGTTTTCCAAAACCTCGTTGGTCTTCGCTCCGTGGCGCTCCTCGCGTCTGAGCATGTCTTTTATCCGCAACGACCATGACGGCTCGGTTAACAAGCGGTGCACCACCGATGGAGTTCTGCCCACCGTAAGCCGATTCTCATCGCAACGGGCATGCCCACCGTAAGCCGATTCTCATCGCAACGGGCACTCCTGGCGCTGGTTCCGCACCCGCCGAGGCGACACCAACGCTGCACGGGTCCATGTCCGGATAAGATTTCGCCTCGCACGTCTTGCCTGCGGCTAAGGTCCCGATCGCCTTCCCTGGTTAGCGGTCTTAGCCACAGCGGGGCTGCACTTGCCCGCACACGTCTTCTTTATCCGTGCTACGTCCTTCCTGGCACGGTAATCCGGAGCAATGCGCCACCAACGGAGTCCTGCCCATCGTAAGCCGATTCTCATCGCAACGGGCACTCCTAGCGTCGGTTCCGCATTCGCCGAGGTGACACTAACGCTATCGGGGGACGTACCCGGAAAAAATTATGTCTTGTGCGGGTAGGTCGTCTTTTGCGTGTTTTCCAAAACTCGCTTTGCTCTTCTTATAGCCTGTTTTTGCTCCTTTTTTCCTTTTGCTGGCTCGTTCCTTGTTTGTCTTCTGCAGGAAGTACAGGAACGGGGAACGTCAGACGCCGGTGATGGTCGCGGTGAGGTTCCAGGCTTCCCCACCAAAACCGATGTCTGCATCCCTCTCTTCCCGGGTTTGCTCCGTGCATGCCTAGGGGCTGTTTCACTTCGCCCGCGTATGATTTCTTGCCTTTGCCCGGCACTGACCTTCACAGTTCGGCTAAGTCAAGGTATTGCGCCACCAACGGAGTCCTGCCCACCGTAAGCCGATTCTCATCGCAACGGGCATGCCCACCGTAAGCCGATTCTCATCGCAACGGGCACTTCAAGCGTTGGTTCTGCACTTGCCAAGACAACGCCTACACTGTCGCAAGGAATACGTCATGGGTAAAGCGTTGATTTCACACGTTCTCTTGCGGCTCGATCAGATCGGGTTGTGATTCACCTCGACCGGCGCTTCTTCGCCGGAGCGCGATCCGTCCCGCTGATGAGCTCCGTGCTCGGGGGCTGGATCACCTCGCACCGGGCAGCTCTTCGTCCGGAGCGCGGGCTCCTACCGGGTACGTCTTCGCCTGGTCGTACTTTCTGGTTCCTTTAACGAGCTCCGTGCTCGGGGACTAGATCTCCTTACTTGATTCCTTTGACGAGCTCTACGCTCGGGCACTGGATCACCTTCCCCCTCATATGCATTGTCTGCTCTTAGCATACGATCTACGTTTGGGGGCACATCACCTTCGCTCCTGAGCACGATATTTGCTCGAGAGCGCAATCTTTATTTCCTCGGGCAAGTTCTAGCCCAAGACGTGGTTCTCTTATTCTCGTTCATGCTTTCCTAGGTATCATTCATACCTGGATGCAGTAGCACGAGTCCATCTCGCGACTTGCTATGTCCATTCTCCCGGAAGATCTGATCTTACCGGATGCGGTGGTACGCTCTTCACTACCGTGAATCCAATCCCTCCTTGATGATGTTCAGCCTCAAGGAGATGATTCACCTCGTACCGGACAGCTCCGGAGCGCGCGTCTGGTCCCCACGACGAGCTCTGCGCTTGGGAACTGGATTTCCGATTTCTACATCGAAGGCTGAGTGCTCTGCTCGGACAGACGTTGCTTCCTGTTCGACGCAACAGAGTTGCTCGGCGCCGGCGGGTTTGTTCGGTCCCGAACAAGTATTGTTCGATTGAACCATAACCTGTTCGGTCGCCTGTTGCATGTCTTTGTAGCAGGAAATATACCCTCTTCGTGACTTGGAGTCTCAAGAGGAAGACCCCACTCTAGTGAGTCCTTCCACTTGAGTCTCGGGGGCTAGCTATCGGGGATAAAAATACAGCCCATTGCCATGGCCCAATACCTGACGGCCCATTCGAACAGCCTACCAGGGCCAGCTCCCTAGAAGGTTCTATCAGGCCCATGTGCATCCTCGCCAACAGCCTCCCTGGCACGCGTGCGAACGGACCTAGGATTCGTGTTCGAGTTCTACTCGAACAAGAGTTCTAAGCGGCACGGCTGCGTGAAGACCCGAACGTGGTTTCCCAGATTGGATTAGGAGTCGTGATCCCCAAGACTAGGAGTATGCCTTATCTACCTCAGGACGTACTTGGCACGTACGAGTTCGTTACGATCTCGTGGTTAGCCCGGCTCGATATTCCCTCGGTAGGTCGGTTTGCTCAGCACTATATAAACAGGGCCCCTATGGCGTTTAGAGGGACCCTGGCCAAGAGCTTTTGCATCTTAGCACCTCGTAGACATCAGATCATTACGCTATCGCACTTGTACACACATAATCTCGCCGAGACTTGTTCGCCTTGTCGAGCCACCTCTTGTATTCATCTCTGATATATAAGAAAGGCTGGACGTAGGGCTATTATCTCTCCCGAGAGGCCCGAACCAGATAAAACTCGTCTCCTGCTCGTTGTTGTTCGTGGTTGTTCGGCGTGTCTCCCATCTCACTCCTAAAGAACCTTAGCGACTTGAGATCATTATCTCAACCATCGACAAAACCCTCACACCGATCGAACCTCCGTTGCTCTCAGTCGAGCTGACAATCCCTTACAACCCTTCGACCGACCCTTGCTCTCAACCCTTCTCAAGCCAGTCGTCCCTCCATCTTCCTGACCGACCAGGCCAGCTCAGACAAGTCTACATCCAGTTCGACCCGAATCAAACCCAATTAGACTCTAGCCCAAAGCCCATCTCCCCACACTATAAAACCCTAAATGAGTTTAACCTATACCCAATCCCAAAGACACCGTCATCACCTCCACGCCGCCCTTCACCGGTGTCCACCCATGGTCATGCCGCCCCCACCCCCCGCCGCCTGCAGCAAGCCTCCTGCGCCCGAGCCACCACCGCCCATGCCCCAACATGCCACAGTGCCGCCCGCGCCCATCTCGTGTCGCCCTCATCCTGCGTCGCCAGACAGGCGCCG
The DNA here is from genome assembly GCA_036346415.1 of Raddia guianensis. NCBI lineage: Eukaryota > Viridiplantae > Streptophyta > Magnoliopsida > Poales > Poaceae > Raddia > Raddia guianensis. The sequence goes on from CM070539.1 coordinate 38,015,490, forward strand.
CCGCCAGTTCCCTCGCCGCGTGCCGTGCCGCCCGAGCCGAAGCCGCCAGTCCGGGCCGCCGCCGCCACGCCGCCGCCGCCACACCCGTGCCGACGAGCCGCCGCCGCCTTCCCTTGCCGCTTTGCCGAGATGCCATGCCGCCGCTTCGCTTTGCGTCGCCGCATTGCTAGCCCGCCGCCGCCGCCACTGCCCGGATCACGCGCCACCTTGCCCAAGAACCGCCGCCCGTTCCACACCACGGCGGACAGCCGCCGAGCACCGCCACCATCTGTCTTGCGCCGCCAAGGGTCGCCGCCTCCTTCCTTGCCGAGCCCACGCCGGAGCCATGGCCGTCACCATCTCCCTCTCTTCTCCTTGGATCTCCATCTCTCTCCCCCGTGGCCTCCTTCCTCCATCTCTCTCTCTCTCTCCCTCCCTCTCTCTCATTTGGAATCGGATCCTCTGCCGTACGGCAGAGGGCCATAGGGCTCACATCAGCCCCAGGATCAGGATCTGATGACTCTTGTTACTCCACTTACACGCACTTCGAAGCGTTACCTGGTGCTAGGCCCACGAATCAGTCTCAAAGGCAGAGGAAGGAACGGCAAGGGATATGCTTCCCATTCGGATCGGTTGGATGCAGATATGGAGGTTGGAACAAAGCCGATCCCCTTTTAATCCAATCGGCTGTGCACTATTTGGATGAACAGTGCGCCTTCACAATTTTGTTTCTCCTACACCGAAGGTCGGATTCACTCCGAATCAATTTTCCTAGTCTCGTAATATTCCATACTATCTACCGTATTTATTTTATGATTTTATGATTGTTCTATGTTGTTGTTTATTTGTTGTTGCCTTGGTTTGCGCGTAGGCCGTTCCAACATTTTTGCCTGTGTCGTGAGCGTCGATCGGTTCCCAGAAAATTTTCGAGACCCTGAGATGCATAAGGACGTCGTTGTCGGTTAAGTGCGGATGGATTAATGGAGGATCATCAAGACATGGAATTCGGATCGAGACGTCACTACGAACAAGGTTAATCATTAACGTTGACGATTCGTTGCGAGGCCGATCGCTGCCAGGCAAGCACTAGTTGTTTGCATATTCCTGTCCTAAGTTTTACTATCTTCGTCTGTCCAAAAATATGTGCTCTCTTAACTATGATTTAGGGCAATAGTCTTTGGACAGAGGGAGCTTAATAGTATTTACTTTTCGTAATTAACCTTTGCATGCATATCAGAATAGTGTGTGTGCCTTATTCATGTTAGTCCTTTACTAGCATGACCAGACCTCATTTGATAAACCTCTTACTGTTCCTTAGCCTATCCTTTGACTAGATGTGTAGGACTGCATGATTCATTATAAAATGTGCCTTCGTGAGGCGTATGATTTGTGGTGATATTTTTGGTTAAACCCTAAACAACTAAAACCAGTGTAGATTGTTTAGGGGAGACCCGACAATGATGGTTCCGGGATTGTGTTAGAGATTTGAGGGTCTCCTCTAATAAGGACTCAAGCTTGTGTATTGCTGGACCGAACCTTACCGTACAGCCACTTGTGCCTTCGGCCCTGGCTTAGTACGCTATGAAACCCACTAACTCCTGGCTCGTAGGCTGGCCGGTTACGTTTCGTCACTGCTGCCCTAGGAGGAGGCTTGCAATCTCCTCTGAGAGGTAGGTGCGTTTCTGAGACCGATTGGCTTAAATGGGGAACGACCCGGGCTGGTGCCGATAAGTTGAAGGGCCCCCTCTGCGGCGTGTACTGGACGGGCCGGGGAAACCTTAAGAGAGGGCTGGGGAAGTGGTGGGCGTAGTAGTCTGCAAAAGTCTTGTACCGTTTCTCCTAGTGGATGAGACTGGGCTTGTGGGGAAACTTGTATACACTCTGCAGAGTTAAAACTATCATGATAGCCGTGTCCACAGATATGGACGAGTTTGGAAAGGTTTGCACATGTAGATCCACCTTTTTAATAATTGAACCTGGCTAGAGTAGGCTGGGATTGGCCTAGTGTGATGATGCACCTTCCTTTGATGTTGGGTCTGGTGTGATGATGCACCTTACCTTGATGTTCGTGATGATACTAAAGATTCATGCATTCAACAAAACATCGTTTTTGCTAAAACTTGATTAGTAAATAGGTCTTGGTGTAAAATAGCCAAGTTTCTGATCTTTGCCATTGCATACATTTATTAAGGATTGCTTGCTGGGTAGCCGCGTACTCATTATATCTATCGCGGATAATTTTATTATTCAGGTTGCAAGTCTAAACAGGACCAGGAAGGGTCCGAACTCGATGTCTTGAGGACTAGCGGAGTCCGGTCAATCGCTTGGATATCATCGTCAAGGTCATTCTTTGCTCGATGTTCTTTTTATTCGTTCTTGATATTTGGTAATATATGTCTTACTGTATTAGCACAAGATGCTATCTTGTAATTCTCCGTTATTTTAAATAACAATAATGGAATGCCAGCGATGATAGCCGTTAATTGTCCATCATGAGGTACTAGTCTGGGCTAGTATCAGATCATGGTGCCGGATTCCCTGCGGAGACGCAGGGGGTCGTGACATAGATGTAAACCGATAAACCGATTTAAAGGTTTAGAACTAATATGGGAAATACAACGCTGATCGGCAAATAACTACACATGCAGAATCCTAAAACAAGTATACGCAAGATCGATTAAACGAGACAGTTGCATACAACGGATCCAGGAAAAGCATATAAAATAATTGACAATCAGCATTGCAGGATAAACACATATTATAGATCGATTGAACGAGACAGTGTAACATGCGAGGACACATTAAAGATCGGTAAAACCCGAGACAGTTTAATATGCATTGTACACATGAGATCAAGATGATACAACCATGCATACGGGTTAAAAGAAGAGAATCGATTATCCCATCGAGATAACTCCACCTGGGAGTTGAAGCCTTTCGACGAAGTCGATCAGATTCGAAAAGAGTAGTTGTGTTTTGTGTATGTCGTATATCGTTTTCACGAGACCTAGGATCGTATCTATACTATCGCAAAACCGATACCGATACTACCTAAAAAACCGCGTCCTGATTGAATCTTCGTAATTCTTCCGAAGTGTTGATATTATCGGAATTGCTCCTTCTCTTTGACAATAAAGCCCATCTTCTAATTCGGCCCAATAATGCCGATGGTATGAGCTGCTTCACCATTTTCGATTTTCCTGCCAAATTTGGGTGTCAACATATGCCCCTAAGTTTGGCAATGGGATCGTCTCATTAGCCGAACTTTCACAAAAAAAATCAGATTGTCTATACAACAATTTTGCAATATTTCACAATTCTACCCTTGCGCTTCTCACTTTCGGCCCATTCTGAGAACACTTGTCAGCCCGCTGTGCGACATGGGCCGAAACAGTAACATCGAAACCCACGGTGAAAACCCTAGTTTTACCACTGCTATAAATAGGCAGCCATTTGCTGTCACTCTCACACTCTCCTCTGCGCACACGTCTCTTGCATCGGATTTCTAGAGCTCTGAAGATTCCTAGTGCACAGCCACTCTCTCCACAACTCCTAATCGGCAAACATGTCTCATGTACTATTCCGTTGTTCCGACTCCGAAGCTTTATATTCTTTGGGTCCAATAGGAGTGAGAGATCCATCAGCTTTCATAGACCATTCGGTAGCAAGGCTTCCATTATTTGCAGATGAGCTTAATATGAATAGTTGGAAATCGGCATCCCGTTCCTGGCCTAGCCCGATCAAGGGATATAAGGATTGGCTTTCTCGGGTCTATAGCCAGAAAAAGGAACACTGGGACGAATTAGGAATTACCGATGCCATCTTGCTTTCCTTACACCCTCCTCCGGCAAATGAACCCTTCATGGCAGCATCGGCTTATTTCTGGTGCAACACAGCCAATGCCTTTTTCTTCCCACCGGGACCAATAAGTCCTACACTCTTGGACGTAGTAATGCTAACCGGTCTTAGCCCCGATGGCGAAATGCTATCGGCTTTTGATCTCCCTGCTACCCTGAAGTTAGTTCCTGAGAAGAACTTTGGCTGGCAACGCTACATTAACACCCATCAGCAAACAGGCGATGTCGAGGATGAAGAGCACATCGCCTTTTTGAATATGTGGCTAGACAGGTTCTTTTTCTGTGGCCAATCCCTTAGCCCCAGCAAAGTCTACCAAGGAGTAGCTGAAGCATTAGCATCAGAGCAGAAACTAGTAATCGGAAAATACTTGCTAGAAGCAACCTATCGGATGATGCACGAGATAAGGGAAGGTCTGTGCTCCAGAAAATCAGATTACTCGGTTGGAAACCTGGGTGGTCCTTTTTGGTTTGTTTGCCTGTTCTTGAAGCTTCACATATACAACTCCTTAGAGGAGTTTGATTTTAACATAGAATTTCCGAACGAAGAGAAAACCGATGAGACTGAGCGCTCCTGTAATCCTATGGAGAATTGACTTCTGTTAACTGTAACAGAAGGCGCCTGAATGAAGAGGATTTCTCTCGCACTCTAGTGGCATTTTATACCATGTCTGAATCGGAATATGGTGCAGAGCACTTCAATCCGTACACTGAGTTCGACAAATACCCAGTTCCCTCCTTTTTCCGATTCAATGAGAACATAAGTGGTGAAGTCCTATCAGCATTCAAAGTGTTTATCTCTCCTGGGCATCTTCTTTGCTATTCTCAGCACAAGAACTCACATAAGAAAACCATCTTATGAGGTTCTATCATCCTGCCATATTTGCTCGGCAATTTAATCTAGGACAAGATATTCCCGATCTATTTATATACTGCCACTTGAATGCCGGAGAGGATCTGAACTCCCAATCGGCATATGGAATCTTATCTGCTGCACATATCGATTTTGAAATGCCGACAGAGTTTATAATGTGGTCTGCCATTTCTCCAAAGTTCAAAGCTTGGTGGGATTCTATTGCCATGAATATTTTTGCCACGGAAGGTGGAGCTTCAACCTTAATCGAAAAATTCACTGGCAAGAAAGAAGTATACAGACCCAACTGGCCAAAGATCGCCGGTATAGAAGAACTTCCATCAGAATCGGAACAAAGCAGCAAAGAAAATACCGATTCTATTGATATCGATGATGATAATAATGAAGAGGAAAATTCTTCCGAGTCAGGCCCCTCTTCATCAGATTCAGATGATGAAAGAACGGAATCTTAAAATCATGCATCGTCTTCTGATAGCGAGATTACTAACTTGCGTGCGTTCACTAACTCATACCGTTCTTTTTCCGATAACTAACCTTGTATTATTTTCCTTTTCAGAGCGGAGACAAACGCCCCAGGGCCAAGCTCGTTGGAGAAGAAGCTGGGCGCCTCCATTCAACTGCCAAGTCTGTGTCGGCTTTTACCCAAGGGTCCTCCCAACAACCCAAGAAGAGAGGTATAATCGGCTTATGACAAACATTTCTTCAAAAACCCGATTTCTCAATCACTCTTGATCAACAGGGAGGCCCGAAGGTGACGCCGGCCAAAAGAAGAAATTGGCCACTAAGAAACCAAGACCCCAAAAGGTGCGTACACCCGATAGCACGGAGTCTGTATGTGGCACAGTAAGCACTTGATGTTTCCTCAGATTCTCATAACTTTCCTTCGGTTTTCTTATCGGAATTTTAATTTCAGGATACCTCTCCCATCCAGAAAAGGAAGGATTCCACACCTGCTCCTCCCCCAGCCTCGCAAACGCCACCAGCCTTCAACCCCCAAGATGTAATCGGAACTTCTCAAAACTTATTCACAAAATTTTAAAATTTCTGATCTTTTATAACCTTAAAAATTTCTGTCTCCAGTATATGTTTCAACCTTGAAGCCCAGTTCAGGTAACAGTGGTATCCATGCAGGTGATCACTTACGATGGGGGCAAAACTGATGAACTCAACTTCGACCCGTCAAGCATGGATTGGCTTGATGATGGATCTGGACATATTTTCTTCACCGATCAAGACGCCATCCCCTCCGATCGCCATTATCGAGCCACCTGCCGCAGAACCATCTAGGGTTAATCGGTTCCTCCCAGATACTCTCTCAAAGCTGAAGCAGATGTGGGAGTTGGTCAGCAATGAATCGGCTCTTCTGGCCAAACCATCTGCTATACGGGAGATATCAGATTCTATCAAGGAAATTCTCCTAGAGCAGGTAGTTTCAGCTATCCAAAAATTGCTGCCTCTTGGGGAGAAGAAAGCCGATTTCGATGCTGCACTGGATCGGCTCCACCAGAGGGAAGCTCTCAAAGATGCTGAAGCAGAGCTCAAGGCGCTCATTCAAGATACCAATGCTCAAAACGATAAATTCCTCAAGCTGAAGCAAGAGGTCGAATTGGCAAAAACTGCTGCCTCCGAAGCAGTTTCAAGGGTCAAGTCCTTGGAACAAGAATTAGAGAAGGCAAGGAAAGCCGAAGTGACTGCTCGCTCAAACTTTGAGGAGTCCAAATCAGCAGCCAAGGAGCAACATGGGATAGTGAAGGCTTGCGGCCTGGCAATATTAGATGCCAAGAAGAAAATGCCAATTGTGCCCGGATCAGTCAAAGAAGATACCGACACCGTCAACCAGATCCGTGGCACAATTGCTGATGCCACCGCAACCATTTTTGAGTTTTGTGAATGATTGGCCTACGAGCCAAATTTAAAAATTGTTCAATGTTTAAATAGGCAAAATTGCCGATAAATGCTTTGCCTGTTGGGCTCAAAACATCCAAGGCCTTCGTGCCTTTGTAATAACTATTTCTTATATGCATATTTCCTTTGCTTTTATCAACACTTAATCTATAGGCGATTCATCAGAATCGGCTTTTACTCAACAGCAACGTGTTGAGTGAAACACTAACATCGTGTCGATACAAGTGTTTGTCGACATTTAAACTATAGGCGATTTATTAAAAATTGGCTTTTATAAACTTCTCTACTCAAGCTCCAACCCAAACACTTGGATAATACTTCAAATATTTAGCATTGATTGCTTTACCGAAAACTTACCCATCAAGCGTCTCCAAAACATATGCGTTTCCCGGAAAAATCCGATTGATCTTAAACGGTCCTTCCCAATTTGGAGACCATTTCCCGTACTTAGGATCTCTAGAACCAAACGGTAAAAACGTTTTCCATACAAGATCTCCCACTTCAAAATTCTTCAGCACAACCTTCTTATTATAATGTCTGGCCACTCTTTGCTTATCACGCTCAATATGTTCCAAAGCTTTTAACCAAACTGCCACCATATTATCAAGCTTATCTACCATCAAATCTTTGTAATCACCGGCTTTTATATTATTTTGTTCTTCAATTCTCGTAGAACCGACGATAGCTTCCACTGGTAAAATAGCCTCTTGGCCATAGACCAATTCAAAAGGCGACACTTAGTAGCCCCATGTTTAGCAATCCGATACGCCCATAGCGCGTCTGCCAAAGTATTATGCCAACCCCGCGGCATCTCATCGATTTTTCTCTTAATAAGCTTTATAGCACTCTTATTTGACGACTCCGCTTGGCCGTTGGCTTTAGCATAATACGACGAGGAATTGATCGTCGTGATTCCTAAACTTCGAGCATAATCCTGGAACGCCTCTAACATAAATACCGATCCTTGATCTGTAGTGATTGTTTGAGGAATACCAAATCGGTAAATTATGTGTTCTTTAACAAAGTCGATTGCTTCGGTGGCTGTTACTTTCTTCAATGGTTCAGCTTCAACCCACTTAGTGAAATAATCTGTAGCCACTAAAATATACCGATGCCCCTTTGACGAGGAAGGAAATATTTCTCCGATCATAACAATTCCGCATCCTCTAAATGGCCACGGCTTCACAATCGGATGCAAAATAGATGCAGGTGCATGTTGAATATTTTCAAACTTCTGGCAATCTTTGCAGCCTTTGTAATACTTGAAACAATCTTCAACCATGGTTGGCCAGAAAAAACCTACACGCTTCAGCATCCATCTCATCTTACGCACTGATTGATGGGTTCCACAAAGTCCTTCATGAATTTCTCCGATTGCAACTCTAGCGTCTTCTTTATTCAGGCACTTAAGCAATAGCCCATCAAAACTCTGATAATATAACTTGTCATTGATCAACACATATCTCTGAGCTTTTCTCTTAAGCTTTCTATCAGTTTTTCCTTGAGGATCTTTAAGATAATCGATAATCTCTGCCTACCAACCTAGTGGTATCGAACTTTCACTCGGAACAATCTCCAATTCCATGATCGGTAATTTATATCCTGATGCCTCTTGAGCTAATTCATTGGCCTCACAATTCTGTTTGGCAAACCACTTTGCATTCGGCACCCAACAAATAATGCTTCAACTTGGTGCAAGCAAAGTACAGACAAAGGCAATACCTCTCCACCACCGTGTATCAGGTTTCTGGATCCAACAATTTCTTGCTTAAATAAAAGATTGCATGCTCTTTTTCATCCATCTCCTGGACCAGAACTGCCTCTATTGTCTTTTTCGATACCGACAGATACAACTTAAAAGGCAAATTCTCTTTCGGAGCAATCAGAACTGGTGGATTGATCAAATACTCTTTGATATTAACAAATGCTCTCTGCTGCTCTGGTCCCCAAACAAACTTATCAAAATTTTTAACTTAAGCAATGGAGAAAACGGGATGATTCTTTTCGATAAATTTGAAATAAATCTCCTTAAGTAATTAATCTTGCCGATTAACTCTTGTAGACGAACCTTTGAATCTGGAGGTTTGGTATTCAGAATGGCCTTTACTCTATCGGGATGTACTTCTATTCCCCTCTCATGTACCATGAACCCCAAAAACTTTTCGGCCGATACCCCAAAAACGCACTTTTTTGGATTCATCCTTATGCTGTATTTTCGAAATCGATCTAACATGGTCACAATATCAGCCAAGTGTTGCTCTTCTTCTTGGGATTTTATTACTACATCATCAATATAAATTTCAACTAATTTGCAGATTAAATCATGACAAATCAAGTTCATCCCTCTCTGATAGGTAGCCCCGGCACTGAATAACCCAAAAGTCATGACAACCCATTCAAATAAGCCGATAGATCCAAGACATCTAAAAGCAGTCTTGTTCACATCCTCTTCGGCCATAAAAATTTGATTGTAACCAGCATTACCATCTAAGAAACTGATAATCCGATCGCCAGAAGCAGCATCAATCAGTCGGTCAGCAATTGGTATTGGATATTCATCTTTGTATGTTGCTTTGTTCAAGTCTCGAAAATCAACGCATACCCGAATCTTATCAGAATCTTTCTTTCCAACTAGCACAATATTAGAAATCCAATCGGCATATTTGCATGGCCGAATAAACTTCGCATCTAGCAACCTTTGAATCTCAGCCATTACTTGATCATAAATTTTCTAACTTATTCTCCTTGGTGCTTGCTTTACCGACCGAAATCCTGGTTTCATCTTAATCTTATGCTCAACTATAGATCGGCTTAGACCAGGCATCTCATGATACTCCCAAGCGAAGCAATCAACCCGATCCTTAGGAATTTGGATAAGCCGATCTTTGTATTCCCGCGGCAACTGTTTACTGATGTAAGTGGGCCTTTCTTCACCTTCTATTCCAATATTGACTTTCTCAAGTTCATCAACCGATATGAAACCCTGGCTAATCTTATATTCGATTTCCTCTAGAGCCGCGGTTCCCATAAAAAACCCTCGTGTCCTTGAGTCACTGACTGTGCTTCCAGTGTCGTCGGCTTAAAGCCAGATTTACTAAAGCTGATGAAATCACATTCTTCTAAGGGTTTTCCCGATAATGCCTCCAGGTTATCATAGATTTCAGCACAATCGGTTTCTACGATCAAAGATTGCCCTCTAACCACTTCTATTTGCTCGCCAATCCATTGGATCAAAATCTGATGCAGCGTTGATGGAATGCAACAATTGGCGTGTATCCAATCCCTTCCTAACAGCACATTGTAACTTCCTTTTCCTTCTATCACAAAGAAAGCTGTTGGGATTGTTTTGCTCCCCACTGTGAGCTCCACCACCAAAATTCCCTTGGCTTCTGTCGGATTCCCATTGAAGTCGCTCAACACCATATTGATCTTCACCAGATCCTCTGTAGACTTTCCAATTTTCCGACACTCGGAATATGGCATTAGATTCGCAGTAGCTCCACTATCCACCATCATTTTGGAAATTGGCTTTCCATTTACATAACCCAAAACAATGGCTTCAAGTGTAATCGGGAATTCTCAGGTTTCTTGAATATAGCATCTTCCGCTCCGACTACCAGTTCTGCAGAAGCCTCTTCATAATCACACATGAATTCCCGAGGCAATATGCAAACCATGTTGGTAGCAATTGAGGCTTCATCAGAATCCTTATTAGCATCAATAATAACAGCCGATCGCAGCTTTGGTCTCCACTCTTGTTTGCCCTTGGCTGGCCTCATCGGCTTTACCTGCTCCAACAGAGCATCCCTGAACTTTTCATCTTCCGCCTCCTTTGCCTCAGTATTTCTCATCCGCTGCAAGCGACGCTTCTGAGATTTCGTGATCCCACTAGGGCACCATTGCGGCAACGACACTTTGGGGGGGCCGATGCACATCGGTATTTTCATTGATCGGGGTCTCCCTGGGACTCTCCTTAGGAAACACAAGACGGTCCTTTACCGATGTCCTCTTTGACGGAATAAATGCATGATTCATGGGACAATTTTCAAGAGTAGGCAATGACATCCTCTCTTCCCAACAATATCGAAAAAAAGAACAATTCCAATGCTCCATCTCCCAGTCTTGATTCCCTGAATTCCTCTGAACGGGCTCAATAGTATTTGACTTGATGCTTCTACGAGGCGCATCCTTAGCCATCCGATCGTATTTTTCTAATAGCTGATCGAAAGTTGGTTTTTGCCTTGGCTTTATAATCGGATTATCTCTTGGACGCCTCACCTCGCGCCACTTGCTAGTTCTCTCACCACCTCGTCGATTTGCTGTCTGGAACTTCAATTCTGGTTTTTCTTCGACCACAATTCTTTTAGACCCAACGAGTACCTTAAACCGATTAGAACTTTCGGAATCATCGGCTTTCCTCTTAGCATCTACCATTCCAACAAAGCCGACTGGAAAAGGCTCTGTATCAATCTGCGAACTCTTCGCCTAATATCGAAGTTGTCCCCTTTCAATCGCTTCTTGCACAATCTGCTTGAAAACATTGCACTCATTAGTGGCGTGTGAATAGGAATTATGCCACTTGCAATACTTCCGCTTCTGAAGTTCTTCGAGGGGAGGAATAACGTGCCCCTACTTAAGCTGAATCTGCTTTTCTTGCAATAAATGATCAAAAATCCGATCACACTTGGATGTGTCATAAGAATACTTGCTCTTTTCCGAGCCTTTCGGCTCTATCCACCCAAGCTCAAATTCTTTCTTATTGTTTACCCATTCAGCAACATAGGCACCAACTTCCTCAGTATCGGAATCATCTGAGTCTTCAACTTCATCAGTGTCAACAACGTTGATAGTTTTGTCCTTACCCTTATTATTGTTATTATTTCGACATTCCTTCTGGCCTGGATAAGAATTATCAGAGAATCGACTTTGGTACAGCATGATTTTGTGGGCTAGATGGGAAATATCCGCAAATTCTTGATTGCCCACCTTCTTCTGATTAACAGGTAATAAACCTTTGAAAGCCAATTCTACTAATTCATTGTCAGGCAGTGAAAAGCTATAACACCGGTTTCTCACCTCTCTGAACCGACGTAAATAATCATTTACCGATTCTCTGAATTTCTGTTTGATCATCATGATATCAGTAATTCTAGCTTCATTCTCTCCAGAGTAAAAATACTCGTGAAACTTCTTTTCCAGTTTTGGCCAGGAAGTGATACTGTTTGGAGGGAGCGAGGTGAACCAGTTAAATGCTGATCCCGACAGCGATAGAGGGAATAATCGGCATTTGAGTGTATCCTTCGAAGCAGCCTCTCCACACAACGCAAGGAATCTAGCAATGGGCTCGCGCGTAGAGGTAATATCGCTTCCACTGAACTTGGCATTTGCGAAATCAGGATCTCGATACTTATGAGGAAATTCGGTTTCATTGAAAGTCGATGGATACGACATGGTATAATGTGGAGCAATCTTAGGAGTGTTGAACCCACACTGTTTCATCATGTTGTACACCAGGTTCCTCGTCATCTCTTCTAGATTCTCATTCATCCTAGAGTTAATCGGCTGATAAATCGAATCCGGTATCGGAATTATAGCCTGATTATTTGGTACCGCTTGAATCGGATTTGGATTGATGGCCCCCTAGCGCAGGATTGAAAACTTGATTTGGGTTAGCCGCCACTAGAGGATTTGGCTGAAATGCTCCCGCATGAGACGGCCCTACCGGGATATTTCCGATTTGGGCATAAGGTGGATATCGGTTTCCCAAATTCGTCTCTTGTGGGTTATTCCGATTCCGCAGAGGGGTTTGTCCAGTCATAATATTATGCAGTGCAGCACTAGTCCCCTCTTGCACAATCTGCCCTAAAACTGATGATTGATCCAGCATCGATCGGTAAACGGAACTATTAATCTGATCCCTTATGACTTCAGAAAAATCCCCAGTAAGCAATGGATCCCCTATAGAAGTTTTTGCCATCTGGCCACTGCGAGTTTTCCAATAGCCTGTCAACATACTTTTCTTGTGTTCTTCATGGATCTCAGCGAGCCTATCTTCAATTTCCTTTTTCTGATCAGGGCTCAATTCATCAAACGTCACGGCCTCAGAAGCGAGCTTAAGTGCCTCTAACGTCGCCTCAGCATCGGTGCGCGTCATCCTTTCGATTTTGATTCTTGGGGTCCCGCCGAGCATGCCAAAAAGTGTGTTGACACGAAAAGTGAGAACTTTGCGAACACACGTGCGAAAGCGTCAAGTCCGGGCTTGCGTCGCAACCAGGAACCAAGCATGCCAGTCAATTTGACCTGCAAATTAACAAGGAGTATATTGTTAGCGACATGGCCCTAATCGGCTATTAAGAAGCAGCCAGATCAGGTTTTTGTGAATCGGCTTTAAGAAATCCGATTGCAAATCTATCGGCTTAATGCCTGATAAAGCGATTAAATATAAATAGGCATTCAAATATAAATCTTTCATCTCTTCTTGCTATTTTATGAATAGAATTAGTTATAAATCTTCAGATCAATTTATCAGATTAAATTAAGGAATAGATTGAATAGATTGGTCAGGCCAAGACAGTATTCAAATCTAAATCTAGATGTAAACCGATAAACCGATTTAAAGGTTTAGGACTAATATGGGTAAATACAACGCTGATCGGCAAATAACTACACATGCAGAATCCTAAAACAAGTATACGCATGATCGATTAAACGAAACGGTTGCATACATCGGATCTAGGAAAAGCATATAAAATAATTGACAATCGGCATTGCAGGATAAACACATATTACAAATCGATTGAATGAGACAGTGTAACATGCAAGAAGACATTAAAGATCGGTAAAACCCGAGACAGTTTAATATGCTTTGTACACATGAGATCAAGATGATACAGCCATGCATATGGGTTACAAGAAGAGAATCGATTATCCCATCGAGATAGCTCTACCTGCGAGTTGAAGCCTTTCGACGAAGTCGATCGGAATCGAAAAGAGTAGTTGTGTTTTGTGTATGTCGTATATCGTTTTCACGAGACCTAGGATTCTATTTATACTATCGCAAAACCGATCGATACTGATACTACCTAAAAAACCGCGTCCCGATTGAATCTTCGTAATTCTTTCGAAGTCTCTATATTATCGGAATTGCTCCTTCTCTTTGACAATAAAGCCCATCTTCTAATTCGGCCCAATAATGCCGATGGTATGAGCTGCTTCACCATTTCTGATTTTCCTGCCAAATTTGGGTGTCAACACAAACTTGTCAGGGGTCTAGCAGTTTGGGAGAAGTTCTTGATGAATCTCCAATAGATTTGCAAAGAAGCATCAAACCAAAAGCTCTGACACCAGTTGAAGACCCAAGTTAGGAGGCCAGAGGGGGTGAATAGACGCCATAAATTTTCGATGCTACCTTTTTTCCCGAAAAACCCGAACAAATTGACAACTATGTGTACCCATGACTTGTGTGTATGAGAACCATGAAATAAGTGGGAATTTTGGAATCGCAATCCTGTTTGTCAAGTGTCCAAACAAAGAGGAATCAATTCAAACCTTGCTTTTAAAAAAGAGATCAAGTCAAATTACCAAAGTTACTTTCTAAAAAGCAAAAGGAAGATTCCAGAAAACTTCTCTTGCAAGATGAGAGTGGTTCCTACTCTTGGGAGGCTCTAGATTTTTTAAACTTTTCTACACCGATGTGTGTGAGTTAGGGATGGCAATCGGGTCGGGTACCTCCGCGTCCAGGTTCCGTGGAACCCAGACCCAGACCCGGTGGGTACCCGGACCCCGTCGTGTAGCCGAGACCCCAAACTACAAATTCCCACATCCAAGTATCCAACCAAAATTACAGGTCTACAAGTGATGAGCAGCAGAGGCAGACAACAGCGGATCAGGAAGGGAGGGGGCACCGGTGGAACTGGAAGGGCGGCGGCGCCGGAGGAGCTGGAAGGGAGGCGGCCCTGGCGGGTCAAGGTCGGCGCCGGCGGATCTCGAAGGGAGGAGGCTGTGGCACAAAGAAGGGCTAGAGTGGAGGCGGCGACGCGGTGAAGGGCTGGAGGTGGCGGCTCGGTGATGTGCTGGAGGCGACGCACTGACTCGGTGAAGTGCTGGAGTGGAGGCGGCGGTGCTGTGAAGCGCTGGAGGCGGTGACGTGGTGAAGGGTTGGAGGCGGCGACGCGGTAAAGGGCTGGAGGTGACTACACTCCCCCTTGGATGTTGCCAGCGAGATGCATATGCCTCATCAAAACTCCATCCAAAAAGCCAGTGGGAAAAAAGGATTGGAGAAAGTGTACATCGCATATGCTTGCTGTGCGCACGATTTGCCTCATTAAAAACCTTATGTGAGAAAACTTCAGGAAAAAACTCACCAAGGGAAAAAGAGTACAAACCACCCAACATTGCATTCAATCTTCTAGTTCGAGTTAAGTACTCCGGCTTCTTGTCAAATTCGCCTTTCAAAGGAGGCAGTGGGCAATAACTTAGTAAACAGGTCAGCCAAATTCGCACAGGATTTGGTGTACTGGATACTTATTTCGTTCAGCTTATGCAGTTCATGCGCATAAAAGAACTTGGGGTCGATATGCTTAGTAAGATTACTTTTCACATAACCCATTTGCATTTGTGCAACACAAGCGGCATTATATATCTTCATAGATAATTGTAGGGGTTTTCTCAATAGGTAATCCACATGACTGCAAGATGTGCGTCACCATTCTTCTCAACCATGCACATTTACGAGATGCTTCATATAATACAATAATTTCCGAGTGGTTTGTGGACGTAGCCACTAGCGTCTGCTTCAACGACTTCCATGACATTGCAGTGCCACCACATAGGAAAACATACCCAGTTGGGATTTACCAGAATGCGGGTCCGAAAGGTATCCAGCATCGACATAAACAACAATATTTATATCTTGGTTCTTCCTGCAAAATAGGCCAAGATCAATGCTTCCACGGAGGTATCGAAAGATAACCTTTATTCCGTTCCAATGCCTCTTCGTGGGCGCTGCACTGTATTGAGCCAATGTGTTCACGGCGAATGCTATATCGGACCGTGTACTATTAGCAAGATACCTGAGTGCTCCTATTGCACTCAAGTACGGGACTTGCTGCCCGAGGATTTCCTCCCCCTCTTTTCTGGGTCGGAAGGGGTCCTTTTCTTTCTGCAAAGATCTCCCTATCATAGGTGTTTCAGAGGAATATGCTTTGTCAAAACCAAACTTCCCCAATAATTTCTGAGTATAGGTAGCCTGGTGTATTAGGATCCCATGAGGAAAATTCTTGAGCTGCAAGCCTAAGCAATGCTTAGTTTACCTAAATCTTTCAATTCAAAACCATACTTCAAGTATGAGTATGCTTATTCTAATTCTCTTCTTTAATTCATATAGTGACTTTCAGAGTTTCACACTATATATTTCTATTTGCTCTACCTTGGTTACGGAAGGTGATACTTCAAGTATCTTCATTTATAAATCCGAATCCAAGTCTCTTATACATATATTCAGTAACAACATCCTTCAATTCAAATTTCACTCTCAACTTCAAGTTGAGTACTGCCAATAATGAGATATATCTAGAGGAATACCATGACCAGGGAATAAGCTTCTTCATGAAACGTCGAGCTATCAGTCTTATTATGTACTATTACAATTCATTATTCTCATTTCTCTTCTAGAGAAAATGCTAGTATATTGTAGTAATTGCCTTCTTTTATATGGCACATATATATGTCGACTTTAGCTGTTGCTCTATTCATAAGTTTCCTTAATAATACAATTCATATGGCCATTTAGTCATGGGGTGCTTCGTGCACTTCTACTTGCTCTGCACCGCTATTTTCCATCATGGGAGCAAGTTCCTTTAGTTCTTATCGCCGGTGTGTGCACACAGTTTGGTCGATACATTCATTCATTCATTTATTCCTGCCATGGAATATTCAAGACTGAGAGTGCCTCGCTAGCAGGCTTCTCTCCAACTGTCAGGTCTCAACTGGCTCCCCTTCACTACTCGGAGCATTTTAATAATTTGGTCATAATAAGCCCTCTTTCCCTTTTTCCCCAGGCGTCCCCAGGTACATTGGTTCAGAGGAACCAGACTCCCTGTTCATTCTGAGACCTTTGAACAGGTTGAGGGGTACCTTCAATTCTTTGGTACTGCAACCCTCTCTGGCACATTAATTCTAATAATGCAACTTAATCATTCCATTCGTATCACAAAAAATAGTCATTCAATGGCAGTTTCATATATACTTCAATATTCTTCAAGACTTCTATTTCTCTACTAGCGCAAAGGTCATGCACGAGAATTCTATATGCTTATTTTCTTGGCATTCTCATTCAGGAGTTCTAATTCTCCCCCTAATGACTGAAAAATATTCCTCGTCAATAGTGGTGTGGTACATATAATTCAAAGTGAAAAATTTCATGATGACCTTTTGCATGCACTTGTTGGATGTTGTAGAACTACATGTTCTTTTGAATAGTGATTAGGGATGCTTTGTGTAGGACTTCATGTCTCCACACATTCTTCAAGAATTACAACTCTGCTAATTAACCGGGCTAATTATTCAATTCCTTTTCAATTCATATGACTGCTAGTTTCTCTGCAAGAGGTGGCATGCTATGCCTACGCAAAGTGCTCTGCTTCAAATCCCATCATCAAATGCCTTTGAAATAAAATCGCTAGTGTCCGTTGCAGTGGACTTCATATGATGATATGGGAGAAAATTATTTAATTCCAGTGATCTACAAGATCTTCTCTTGAAATGATTCGTTTCTTGTGTGAGAGTAAACTCGATCACATATAGGAAACAGTGTTGAGCACTTTGAAGTACCAAAACTGCCCGGTTAAGGGCTGAATTGGAACGCAAATGTACTACTAGATGCAGTCCAGAGATTCGGGGACTTTGGTTTTCTTTTCATAATTCAAAATTTATTCATTAATTTTCGGTGGCACATTCAGGCACACAAAATCTTCAAGATTCGAAAAATCTTCACGATGATATTATAGCCTGGTGAGTTATTTGTGCAATCCCTTATCATTTCAAAATTGGGAGAACCTAGAATACAATACTGAAAAGATAAGAGTTAAGAGGTTCTAAATCCAGTCTTCTAAGCTGGCATGCAATACAAGTGCATCAAATCTATTATAGTGTAGCCCGAATTCATAGAAGAGGGATTACTTCTATTATGCTTTTCTTGCATCCGGTATTCTTCACAATGCATGAGCATTCAGTGCAATTCTCTTCATTTGTTTCTTCATGAAACATGCAGGGATGCCTTTAAATTTAAGAGACTCCAAAATACTCGGGGTGAACAATGCTTCGTAAGTGCTGATGTAATACCCAATAACATACCCGTGGCTCTTCGTGAGCAAACTATGCATAGATCGCTACTACAAATTTATTCAAAATAATACTAACAGTATTCTTCAGGACAGATACGGGTGTATGAGTTCTCTTAAAATGCTTTTTGTTGTTTTACAACAGTGTTAATAACCTCCAAGGACACTATATAGATTATAGGTTGCAATCAGGTAATGGCAAGATTCATGATATAAAGATTTCATAAATTGATTGCAACTTTATATATACTGGAATAAGGGTAAATGCAAAACCCATCATGAGAATTAATGTGCGCTCTTCTAAAGCTTCAATTCAAATGTGCTCTTCAGAAACTTCCAATTCATGCTAAAAATTTATATGTCTGCTACCAACCACAATTTAGAGTGCAAATTCATAAAATGCGACTAAAAATGTGCACCCACTACGTGTGGGTGTGCTCCCGAAACCTGTAGGCCAATGCACAACATAGTACGGTCACAACATGGTGGTGATACTATGTGTAGTGTGTGGCCTGTCAAGTCTGCACCAAATGCGCTAGCAACAGACTGAGGACAGAATGACACAATCAGTGAGAATTCAATAAGATGAAGAATATGAACGGTTCGGATCGAAAATTTTGATCACGGTTTTTCAAAAAACGGTGCGGCTGACGGAGGGGATCCGTCGACCATGGTCAACTTACCCAACTCTATATATATATATAGAGAGTTGAAATTTGAGTCGATCAACGATCCGTCAGTCGCGCCGTCAGTCAGGCGTTTTCTATAAAATCTGTGATAAAATTCTTCGATCCGAACTATACATTTTGTTCACCTCTATAAACTCTCCTAGCGTACCAAATTTTACAATTTTTTGATTTTTTTTGCTATTTGTTTTGCATTTTTCAAATCAGCCTAAATGGACGCTCCAGAATACTTTAGAATGCTAGGCTGATTTTGAAAAATGCAAAACAAATAGGAAAAAAAATCAAAAAAATATGAAATTTGGTACGCTAGGAGAGTTTATGGAGATGAATAAAATGTATGGTTCGGATCAAAGAATTTCACCATAGATTTTGTAGAAAACGCCCGATCGACGGTCATGACCGATTTAAGGTCCGATCGACCCAAATTTAACTCTATATATATATATATATATATATATTCTAGCATGCCATTACCAATTCAAAGGCATAAATAATTACTGATAATTATAATGGCAAATGCACACAAGGATTGCACATAAATAATTATAGAATTAAATAATGCTTCAAATTCAAAGCCGGGTGCAAACTTCAAGTTCCCAAGATGCTAAAGGGCAAAAGATTAAGTTTTCAATACATTTGAAAATCTAGAAAGGCATTAGAAAAACTTCTAGTAATTGCCAAACTTCTAAGGGATTTTAATGCATTTTCATTCTTCTGGAAATAGGGTGCCAAAATTTAAATCCCCGAGTTGCAAACCATGCCAAATTCAAATCTCGGGTGATTCTGCAAGAATCAAAGGGGTTTTCTACAATTTCACAATTTTCTGGACAATTTCACAAATCCCATGGCCTCTTGCAATTTCTTTTGGAAAATCCGGCTTAATCTGGACCTTTCGGTCCAGCGCACGGCCTGCTGCTAGTAAGGCCGTACGTAGTCTTTTACGGGTATAAAATAAATAATTCCTATAAGCCTAACGGGTGATTCTACAAGAATCAGGGGAATTTCTGTAATTTTTACAATTTTTCGGAGCCAATTCTCAATTTTTCTGGGCCCTTATGCCAAATCCACCCAATTCGGCCCAAATTGGGCCTTTCGGCCTATCTTCTCGGCAGGCGGCAGGTTCGGCTCTGCCAAGCCGGCCAAGGTCGGATCGGCCCAGGCCAGCGGCCGAGGCCATCGATTACCGGGCGGCGGCTTCGGGCGTGGCGGCATTGGGCAATCTACTAGGAAAAACCTCACAACTTTTCTCGATCCGCAATCAGATTCAAACACAGATTACAAACTACTGGGTAACTGGTGCCCAAAATTATACCTTTGTGGTAGAAGTGGATGCAGATCGTTCTTCCTTGTGGATTGATCGACATGTCAAGGAGCGAGCGTGCTGATAACGTGTTGAGAAACCTCGCTACCGGGTGTAGTCCGAGGTATAAACGTGGAAAATCAATCACAGAGAAAGGTCAAAATCACAGGGACATAGAAATATAGGGTGGAGCTTCTTTTTATTATTTCTCAGATCTGTTATACAATAGGTGCTACACCTCTTCTTTTATAGTATTGCTTAGGATTTAGGCCAGGTCCAATGTGGGACCCACCGTAGGGGAGCCGTCGGCCGGCCCTAGTCGCGCCTTGCTGCGTGCCGGCCCTGGCCGTGCCGGGCTCCCCATAAGGGGTTTCCCAACAATTACTACACTACCACCCAAGCACCCACCACTCTCAATGTTAATTGTTAGGGCATGTACAATGCTAGAGACAGCTGTTGTCTTTAAAGCATTGCCTTGTCATCTAAAGATAGCTGTATAGACTGTGCATACAATGAGTTGTCTCTAAAACTGTCTACATAGTAATTTAATAATTACATAGAGTTTAAAATGTGCTTATCAGAAGCTATAAATTTAAAACAAATAGTAAAAAAATAAAACAAACAATAGATAATAAAAAATTTTAAAATTTTAAATTTATATGGCAAGTGTGGTCTAGTTTTGTTCGCAAAAATGTCATAAACCCATTTTGAAATCGGTTCGGTAATCGGAAATACAAATCATAAGATATAGCAAATAAGGAATTAGAAAATGAGATGCATGGAAAAAAGATCTGGAGAAACACTGTTCATCGACTTGGCGCCGTCGCTTGCATTAGCGCCAGCTCTCTTCTCTTTTATCCACCTCAACAAAAATATGACATGTCATTTTTTAGAGATAGTATATAGACAACTGAGTTGGAGCATTGTACATGTCCTTATTCGTGCATGCGCATTAATTATGTTTCTTTTCCTAAAAAACCAAGGACACATACGTCATTTTGTCCGGATAGGTTAGTCTCTCCGTTTAAATGATAGAATGACATTCTTGCATTGACGGAGGAAGTACTACATAGTTATATATTGAATAGATTATGTTTAATATTTTCGTATGGTTTAGTTGAATTACATGGGAATGGTTTGCTTCTCATTATGAAAAGTGATATCCGCCCGTTTAATCTTTTACAGATTCCAAGACAGAAAACCAAATCCTCGCTATGAACGGGACGAAGGATAGTAGTACTTTGTTAAACTCAGGTACAAACTGCGCATGCATTCTAGCAAAAGTCGATTCTGCATTCCAACTTAGTTTCTGAAACTGCATGCTGGACGTTTCGGTTCGTGACTTTGCTACCCAAGCAAAATAAATAAATAAATAAATAAAGGATTATTACATAAGGCTTCATGGAGCCTAGGCTCCCCTCTCATCCACTGTCGATTTTCTCATCAGATCTGAAACATTGCATTTGATTAGTGGGTTTCTTAGCGATATACCCGTTTAGCTTCAAATATGCCATCAATGTATCCATTAATTACTTTCCTCCGTTACTTCGTACCCCCGACCCCGTCATTTTTGAGCATCCCTGACCTCCCCGTTTCTCCAGTGAGGCGGCGTCCCTGTCATCGACCTAGCGCGGCGGCGCCTCCCCCAGCTCCCTCAACCATGGCGCAGCGATATCCCCGGCAACTGGCGGCCCTTCCTCCCACCACGACGCCCCCTTCTCCACGCGGCAAGGGCGGCCCTCTCCCTCTCCATCGGTGGTGGCGGCGGCGGCGACGCACTCCTCTCCATTGGCGGCGGCGGCGGTAGCACGGGAGCGGGAGGCAGTGGGCGCCCTCCACCATGGCGCGACAGCACCCAGGTCACGGCGGCTGCCCCCTTCCTCGGCTCCAGGCGACGACCTCCCCATTCCTCGGCCTCACCGCATCGTCCCCGCCTCCGACGGCCTCCACCTCGGCCTTACCGCGTCGTCCTCTCTGCACGCCGACACCGATGGCGCGGCACGGCCTTGGTGGCGCAGCCTTGCAGCGCAACCTTGGCGGCGCAGCCTTGGCCTTGGCGGCGCACCGCCTCTGCTGACGCAGCGGCACGGCCTTGGCGGTGCTTGGCGGCGCGCCCATCTCCGTCCCGTCCTCTCTCTGCTGGCCGCGGCAGCCTTGCCTTGGCGAGCGGCGGCGCCCGCCTCCGCCCGTCCTCTCTCCACGCAGACGGCGCTGCTCGCCGCGTCCTCTATACATAAGCGGCGCCGACTACTGTTTAATGATCGTAAACTTCGATTCGTTGCGGTTTGAGTGATTTGGGTATGAGATTACGGGCATTGGTTTGGGTGCATGGATCAGGAGCTTGATTTTGTGCGAGGATTTGAGTGTTTTTGGGTATAAGATTTTTGGGCATCGATTTAGGGTATTTGGAAAGCATTTGGACGAGTATGAATCAAGTATCTGGATGAGTATGTAGGCGATCATGCGACATATATTACTCTATGAAAAGCACCGGATAACTTTCATTCAAATCTGTTGTTGAATATACTCGAGTATTGTGCAAATTTACGTTGAATATACTCGAGTATTGTGGAAATTTACACGTGTATATACACGTCGTTGAATATACTTTCATTCAATTAACAACAGTTGAATGATTTTGAATTGGATTAAATGCGTGTTTAAATTAGCAGGTATTTAAAATGAAATGGTTCTGAAATTGCATTAAATCCGTGTATTTTGAATTAGCATTGAATGTGTGTATTTACAATGGAGATTGGATTGATTCACTAACGGGTATTGTCATGCATACCCGATAGTCTCTAATTCAATTGCTGATCAAATAAATCAACAGTAGATACCAATGGAGCCTTATATATATATATATATATATACACACACACACACACTAATTTTGTAATTAATGCACTTTTCAAATTTTCATGCATAGGAATGCTAGCGTGCACCCCTGAAAGACGAAGAGATCCGATCTCTTCACTTCGTTTTGAAATCCGAGATGTTTAAAGAATCCGATCAGTTGATCTTGTTGTCTCTCATCGAAATGTAGCCATGACCAAGTTTTGTATTTTTGAATTTATTTACTATTTGTTTCCTATTTTCAAAAATCAGCCTTCCAATTAGTCTTGAATGCGTCCAAAAAGTTCGATTTTGAAAATAGGAAACAAATAAGAAATAAATTTTAAAAATACTAAACTCTATTCACCCATTATATTTCAATGAGATTTAACAAGATCAACGTCGGATCACTGTTAGACATCTCTGATTTCAAAACGCTGAGAGAAATTTCTACCGTGATCCGCGCTTTGCACAAGACGCTAAAGATTCCTCTCTATATATATATATATGAAGCCTGTTCGAGGCTCCATGGAGCTTAGGCTCCATTGCTATCTACCGTTGATTTATTTGATCAGCAATTGAATTAGAGATTATCGGGTATGCATGACAATACCCGTTAGTGAATCAATCCAATCTCCATTATAAATACACACATTCAATGCTAATTCAAAATACACGGATTTAACGCAATTTCAGAACCATTTCATTTTAAATACCTGCTAATTTGAACACGCATTTAATCCAATTCAAAATCATTCAACTCTTGTTAATTCAAATCAAGTATATTCAACAACGTGTATATACACCGTAAATTTTCACAATACTCGAGTATATTCAACGTAAATTTCTACAATACTCGAGTATATTCAACAACAGATTTGAATGAAAGTTATCAGGAGCTTTTCACAGAGTAATATATGTCGCATGATCATCTATATACTCATCCAGAAACTTGATTCATACTCGTCCAGATGCTTTCTAAATGCCCCAAATCGATGCCCAAAAATCTTATACCCAAAAACACTCAAATCTCTGCACAAAATCAAGCTCCCAGATCCATGCACCCAAACCAATGCCCGGTAATCTTCTACTCGAAATCACTCAAATCCCTAAACGAAATCGAGTTTACAGATCTTTCACACAGAGTCGGCGCAGTTGGTGTGGAGAGAGGACCGGGTGGAGGCGGCGCTGTCGGCGTGGAGAGAGGACGGGGCAGAGGCGGGTGCGCCGCCGCACCGCCAAGGCCGTGCCTCGCCGTCAGCGTGGAGAGAGGACGGGGGCAGAGGCGGGTGCGGGTGCGGCGTGGAGAGAGGACGGGGGCGGAGGCGGGTGCGCCGCCGCACCGCCAAGGTTGCGCCGCCGTGCCGCGCCATCGGTGTCGTCCCCGGCTCTTCCCGACGCGACGAGGAGGCCGTCAGAGGCAGGGACGACGCGTTGAGGCCGAGGTGGAGGCCGTCGGAGGCGGGGACCGAGGTGGAGGCCGTCGGAGGCGGGGACGATGCGGTATGCCGGAGTATCGCCGCCAGGGAGACGTGGAGGAGCTCCATTGCGGAGAGGAGCAGGGAGCTTTTGCGTGCTCAGATCTGAATCTGATACGCAATGGGGCCATGGGGGTGAGGACGAAGGCATTTGGTCAAGGGATACATATTAATGATGCTGTTTTGATTTTTTTTAAAAAAATGCTCTTAAGGGCTCGTTTGGCATCTCGTGTGTCTGGGCCACGTGAGAACTGACCCACGCGGGGGTTGGGTTGATCCACTTGCACCACCCAATCCACACGCTCGATCCTCACGTTTTGGAATCTTTGCGTGGATGGGCGTGGATGGCGTGGATTGCTCTTCGCAACACATACATTCACGCATTGTCTCAATGGTTAAAAATATATATAAAACAAATTGCAAACCGAGTATATATCGGGTTGGAAAATTAAATAGCATGGTTCCTTCCTTGCAATCATATTCTCAAACAGGCTCAAGATCATCGTAATGATATCCTAAAATTATACGAAAATCCAAAATTTCACAAACTTAAAATAAAGCATTCGAACATAGGGACCAAGCTCATTGGTATGACATTTCAAAATGCTAGATAGATATCGAGAACAAACTTTTGTCTCATCTTTAATTTAACAAAGCTTCCATACAAGAATTAAACATCCATCATTATATATAGAAAACTTGCAAAAATATTATTTTTGCACTTCAAAAGTTATTGGTAAAGCTTGTCCTATTCTTTGGTGAACTTGCATGTGGTCTTCCATAGCTTCACTCCTTAGATCTATTCCAAAAGAAACAAAGATGAAAGAAGATATTACTATCGCACCAAAGCATGAAAGGAGAGAAAATACGACTTTCACTCAAACTTTGACACCATAAACCAAGATGCTTAAACTGTGAAACCAAGATAATCATATCATCTTTGAATCTACACTGCAACATGCGGTCCCTGTCCCTATCTATCTACTTGCACTTACTAAACATGACATGACGTGCATTTGCACTGCAGAAAATGTAGGACTCCACAAGGCCACAAAATATTCTAGTTAGGCATAAACAAGTCGGTTTACCTCATAAGCATTGATGTCCGAGAAGAGAACACGCAAAATGACAAACAGCCAAGTTAGAAGCGTTATGCATGATGGACATTTTACTTGGGTAAAAGTACTATGCCAACTGTAAGAGCCGACCGGCCAAAATATAGACAAGGACTGAGAGAAATAAAGCATTAATATTTCAGATTTTTGCGGTACTATGCCAACTTTAAGAGCTATGGTCGAGGCGCAAAGACACAAAGGAGATGGTCGCTCCCTGAAAATAACATTGATCCCTTCCTTCATTCGTTTTTACGTGCTTTCTTTGAGAGCTCCCCGCCAATCATCAACGATACAAGATACATTAGTGGATCACTTCCGCTTTCCCCGCCAATCATCAATCTCTGTTCATATATTTGGTAACTTAAAATAGTGCATAAAAACTACAACAAAGCACACTCCAAAATTTTTGCAAGAGATTCAAACTCTGTGGCGGGCAGTGCAAATGCACAATTCCTAATTGACTTGTTCACTCTTAGAAATCTGAATGTAAAAAAATCATGCTTTGAAAAAATGAAACTAAAAACCGACATACCGGCAATGTATTTCAATAAAAATATGGAGATGTTCCTTATTATCCCTCTCCATCAAAGGATGTTAAAGGTATTGGCCGAAAAATGTACACGATAACTAATTTATGATGAACCATCTAAGTACTTAATCATGCAAGAAAATACTTGAGCAACAGCTTGAACATAACTCGCTATTCTTATGTCGATCAAGGGTCATTAGTCTTCTAAAAATCACAAGAGTTTCTAATGCATGATGTCACCAAGGGCCAATGGAGCTCGTAAAATTAGTGGATGAACATCTTGTCATGGAAGTTAAGATAAACACTAATTATCAGCACAAGCGTACATAGCTAATAATCCTTCGAATTTGATACTCATTAAATAAGCTTTCAATTTTTATCTTTTGTGTACTCTATCATGGGGTGACCTAAAAATCTTAAAATTATGTTCGACAAGAATACTGAGCATGTGTATCAAAGACAAGTTATACATTACAAGTGCACAATTATGCTTCTCCAAAGGTTCTCAATTAATTAAAAGAACAGATAGCCAATACTTGAAACCACGAACACGGGAGGTACGGAGGATAAAATCACAGAATGCCCGGAACTATGAGAAGATTATTGCGACTAACAAGTGAATTCAAACCAGCGAGAGCCTAGCAATCGGGAGCACGGTCAAGAAGCCACCTCCACGATTCAAGATCTACATGACGTGAGAGAGAAAAGAAAATTAAAATCGAAACCCTAGAGAAAGAAGAAGTGAGCTATCAACCCTAGTGAGCGGAGGAGATGAGGAAGATGAACCGTAGAAGGCAGAGAGAAGCAGGGAGGATGAGGGAGAGGTCACCGGATCCATGGATTAGACGAAAGTCACGGAGATAGGGCACACTGCGTTGCGGTGGCGCAGGAGTGGGCGACGGCAAAGAGGCGACGGCGAAGGCGTCGGGCGAGACGGTAGGAGGCGGTCGCGAGGCGGGATGGTCGCCACCAGGGCTGGTCTCCAAGGCGGCGGGAGGTGGGAGGAGCGCCGCCCGCACGGTCACGCGACGTTGCGAGTCGCCAGCACCGTTCCACGCCTCGGAGGAGATTTTTCTTACCCCCGTGGGTCGACGTGGATCGTGCCACGATACCGTGCAATACTCGGCCGGCCAAATACAGTTTTGGACGGAGCGTGGAAGCTCACCCCGGCG
Organism: Raddia guianensis; assembly: GCA_036346415.1. Classification (NCBI taxonomy): domain Eukaryota; kingdom Viridiplantae; phylum Streptophyta; class Magnoliopsida; order Poales; family Poaceae; genus Raddia; species Raddia guianensis. The sequence goes on from CM070539.1 coordinate 38,042,556, forward strand.
TGGGCTGAAAGCCACGGGAGGCGGGGTTTAGGGGCCGATACATCCCAAACCACGTGTTGCCAAATGAGGCCTAACGGGTATATGGATTGAAACCCAATAACAAAATAGAAAGTCACAACTCTGATCAGCAATTAGATCAACGGTGGAGGAAGCTGGAGCCTAGGCTCCATGGAGCCTTATGTAATTTTCCTATATATATATATATATATATATCCTAATCTACCCACAGGGGTAGATTAAGCCTAATCTACACCTAGCCTACTTTGGCTGCCAGTTGGTTGGACCAAACCAGTTTTGCACCGCATTTTCTCTTTCCTCATTTATTTATTTCCAAAAAAATCGGAAGCATTTAATACCTCCCCCACGTTCTCACTCCTATTTTCTCTCTCCTCTCCCCATTCTCCCGATCCAATCCACAGATCAGGAGGCGCAACCGACGGCGAAGACCCGAAGGCGACCCGACGGCCGACGGCGGTGGCGGCGGCGACGACGTCCGCGATGGCGGCGGCAACAACGACGTCCGCAATGGCGATGGCGACCTCGCGCGGCCATGGCGGCGGCGGCGACGACGACGTCCACGACGGCGGCGATGGCACGACGTCGTCTGCCCTCGCCGCCCGGCCCCACCCCCTCCTCCTCCCGACGCTCCTCCCCGACCTCGCCGCCCCGCCCAGCAGCGCCTCGTCGTCAGCGCCCGCGCCGCCTCCCCGCCCCGCGGCGCCGCCCCGCCGCCTCGCCTCCTCGCGCCCGTGGCGCCGTCGTTCGCGCGCAGCGCCGCCTCCCCGCGCTCTGGCGGCGCCTCGCCGTCCGCAGCGCCGCGCGCCTCTCCGAAACCTGCACGCCGCCGCCGTCGCGCCGACCCGCCCGGCCCTCGTCCCGCCTCCCGACCCAGCGAGCAGCGGCCGTCGCCCGATGTCGTCGCCCGCGGCGGCAGCCTTCCTGACGCCGCCGGCTCGATGCCTCCTCGACGGCCTCTCCGCCACTCCGGCACCGCCTTCTTGTTGCTCCACACGGATTACTTAGCAATTACGTACTTAGGTTCTACATGGATTACTTTAGGGATTTGGTGAATGCTATGGCTTTAGATGAATTACTTAGGAATTTGAGTTGTAATTGAAGCAATCGGTCGTGTTACGGTTTTTGCCATTTTGTATGTACGCTCATCCAAAAGTAATTAAAAGTAATTAAGTAATAATCATGTTTTTGGTTCTATTTACTTTCAAACGATGATAGTAATAGAAAGTAATCGATTTGAAAATGAAGCGACTCAAAATTCAAATAAACGGCATACAACCCACGATTTTAGAGGCGATTAATGTCCCCGATTCTAGGATCTTGCCTTCAATTATTACTTCTCGTCTTTGAAACATGTTCATTTCGGTTACTTAGATTACTTTCAAAATGTGACCGTTTACTTTCGGGTTTGGTAGCCTGATTATTTGGGAAGGCTCGGTGTAGATTAGCCTAATCTACACCGAGGTAATCTACTTCGAGGTATATATATATATATATATATATATATATATATATATATATATATATATATATATATATATATATATATATATATATATATATATATATATATATATATATATATATATAAATTACACCCCTAGGTAGATTGCTAATTTGCACCCGAGCCTTCCTAGCTAACCACGCGAGCCACCAAACCCTAAGTAAACGGTTGCATTTTGAAAGTAATCTAAGTAATCAAATGAACGTGTTTTAGCACGGAAAGTAATTCGCTAGAGGCAAGATCCTAGAATCGTGGGGCATTAATCGCCTAAAATCGTGGGTTTGCATGTCGCTTATTTGAATTTTGAGTTGTTTTTTCAAACGGATTACTTTTCATTAATTATATTTCTCAAGCCAAAATAAGAAAGTAATCCGAATTTTCACCGCCACTTCTCATTACTTTGATTATGCATACACACAAAGTGCAAAAGCAGCAAAAACCTAATTACTATGCATTACTTGTCGTAATGCAAAGTAAATATACATTTTAGCGAGTTGGAATTCTAAGCAATCCGATGGATTTGCTAAGTAATCCCTAACCAATCCCTAAGTAATCCCGCGTGTCGTGGAGAGGCCGTCGAGGCATCGAGCCGACGGCGTCGGGAAGGCGGCCGACGGCGACGACATCGGGCGATAGCGCTCGGCGCCCGAGCGGCGAGGCTGCGCGGGCGCGGGTCGGCGCGACGGCGGTGTCGTGTTTCGAGGCGGCGCCGAGCGGGACGCAGCAGCGCCGCGGGCGGGAGACGGCGAGGCGTGGGCGGGCGGCGACGCGAGGGATGGCGAGGCGGCGCCGAAGCGTGGGGAAATGGCGCCGGGAGCGGGACGGCGCGGCGTGGGCGTGGGCGTCGGGCGGCGGCGGCGGCTACGCCGGCGTGGCGAGGCGGCGGCGGCGAGGAGGCGGCGCGTCGAGAACCGATCGAGAGATGGGAAGAGGAGAGAATGGGGAGAGAACGTGGCTGGTGGTTTGATTTAGGGAAAGTGAGGAGGAGGTAATTAATAGATCCCTTTTTAGGAATTTTCAAAATGGCAAACGTCACGATTGCTAGTTGATTTGATCGAACCCGGCTCGTGAGACCGATCAAGTGTAGATTAGGCTTAATCTACCCCTAGGGGTAGATTAGGATCTATATATATATATATATATATATATATATATATAGAGAGAGAGAGAGAGAGATTTGCTAGCGTGAACTCGAGGTGCGGATCCTCAAGTGAATTTCGGTGGTTTTTGAAATCCGAGATGTCTAATGACCGATCCGAACCGTTGATCTTGTTCGTCATGTCGAAACGGAGCCACTAACCAAGTTTCGTATTTTTTTGAATTTTTTTCATATTTGATTTCTAATTATGAAAATCAGCTTTTTTGGACGCTCCACGACTATTTAGAAGGCTGATTTTCAAAATTAGAAAACAAATAGCAAAAAAATTTGAAAAAATACGAAACTTGGTTGGTGGCTACCTTTTGACATGACGAACAAGATCAACGGTTTGGATCGATCACTAAAGTTCTCGGATTTAAAAAACCCGTCGAAGTTCACGGAGGCTCCGTGCACTGGAGTTCACGCTAGCAAATCTCTCTCTCTCTCTCTCTCTCTATATATATATATATATATATATATAAGGCTCCATTGGTATCCACCCTCCATCTTTCTTTAATCGGATTAACATACTCAGTATGTAGATTAACGGATCTTCTAAATGTATACCCATTAAGACAATGATATTAATTCACTTTTTAAATCACTCACTAATTTTGTAATTAATGCACTTTTCAAATTTCCATGCATGCATCACATCCATGTATACACGTCCACATATATATATGCTCGAGTTCTCTATATACATTAATCCTTTGTATTTTCATCCAGATACTTCTAGGTATTTTGTTCAAAATGTTATATACAAAGAATTATTAGTTTAAGCACGTCCTCTGATTGCTCCTGTTGCTTCAGTATATACACAAGAAGGGTATATACGTGCGACATCTTGTACATGCAGTAAGTTGCTTATTTTGAGTCCAACGACGACCCGGCTCATGTATATGATATATCGTGTGACCTATTTAGTGTTGTGTGTGTGTGTGTGTTTTTTGCATATTGCGAAAGGTTTATCTAGCGTGTATAAAATGATTGAAAAACATTGCAAAACACTGATACATGCATTTTTTTTCGGATATATACTTGCTTCTTTTAGAAAATGATATAAACACATTGTTTTGAAAAACATTGTAAAACACTGACAAATGCATTTTTTCGGATATATAGTACTTGTTATTTGGACGTGATTGTCACCAATACATGCTTGGAGGGATAACAATTTGATACATGCATTTTTTTTTAGAAGAAATCATATACACGCATAGTCTATACCCAGGATTTGCTAGGTATGTACCCAGGAGCTACTTATTCAGGTATATATATGCATACATGCTACAGTTGGAAGAATGACGAACTATAACGCTGGCGGAGACAACGAAATGCCAAAAATAAACGAAAAATGAGAAAGAATCGTTGAAATAATTGTCGGCGACGGAGCAACTGCCAAATTCGACGAGGTGGCCACCGTGCCGGTTGTCCCATTGCATTATCGGAGTTGGGATGGCGCAGCTCGGCGTCGAATCCGGCGTCGGGGAGGCGCGGGGGCTGGCATCGGAGCGGCGCGAGTCAGCGGTCGGCGTCGGGGCGGCACGACATGATGACCGACGTCGAGGCGGCGCGGTTGGCGCGGGCGCCGGCGTCGGGACGGCGAGGCGGTATCGGAGCAACACAGGCGCTATCGTCAGGGGAGGCGACGCAACGTGGTGCGGGGCCAGACCCCGCCGAGGAGGAACGCGTCGAGGCCTCGATCGAGGGTGCTAGCTTGAGGTCGGAGCAGCGCTGGCGAGGAGGCGTGGTCGAGGCCAGAGCAGCACCGGCGAGGACACGTGGTGGAGGCCGGTGCAGTACGGGCGCCGTCGTCAGGGAGGCGACGCGGCGCAGCACTGGGGGCGGATCTGGTGGCGCCGTCATCTGGGAAGAGAGTGCATCGCGTCGGCGCCGAGCGACGCGGGCAGCACTGACGTCGCCGTCAAGGCAGATGTGGTGGTGCAGGCATCGCGGCGGATCTTGATGAACCGGCGTTGGGCGGCGGTGCCATGATCTACGGCCGGTGAGTCGGAGGAGCAACCCCGGCAGGATGAGGCTAACACGGTGGGTGGTGGCGAAATAATTCTAGCGCACGATTGGAAAAATCCTCGGATTATGTAAACTCGATCCGTACTCTCGAGAGTACGCTAGCTACTCTCTCTCGTAGCTAGCATAGACTGGAGTCTACGGATCCCTCCGTGAACTTCGACGGGTTTTTGAAATTCGAGAACTTTAGTGATCGATCCAAACGTTGATCTTGTTCATCTTGTCAAAACGTAGCCATCAACCAAGTTTCGTATTTTTTTGAATTTGTTCGCTATTTGTTTTCTAATTCTGAAAATCAGCCTTTTTTGAACGCTCCACGACTATTTAGTAGATTATTGTGACTGGCTTTTGTCTCTCTAGTTCTATGTCTCCTGTCTATTGTGATTGTGTTTGCGTGTGTGCGGCGACTGTTTTACAACACGTTATCAGCACGAAACACTCTCAGGTTTGTGACCAACGGTATGTTGCTACCCGCAACAGATCTATTATTCGATCTACTGTTTTCGTTTGCAATCTAGTAGATCGCTATTGTGTTGCGTGACCCTAAGGCCATGGCAGACCGTGCCCCTCGCTTGTGCCCTGCGCGCCCTCACACCCCGCTACGTGGCACCCCGTGATTGCCTTTGCCATCTTGAGTCCTTTTGTCTTGTCGCCAGGCCATCTCCGACCATGAACACGCCATGCCGCGCCGCCCACTGCATGCATCACCAGTCGCGCCCAGCCATGAGCCATGCTTGCCGTCCTATCTGACCGCCACGGTCACCTGGCCTTGGGAAACCCTAGCACCTGGGTCGCCTGGGAAGGCCGGGCCGATTAGGCCCAGTTCGGTCCAAGGTATATGGGGCGGTGGGGAAGAAAAAGGAAAACGAAGGGGCTGGCTAGGCCGATCCTTTTAAATAGGCCTTTTGAGGCTAAAAATCAAATTAACAGGGTCTTACTTATCTGTTTTTCACCGATTCAATTATTAAATCCTATAGATTTAATTCCTTTTCAAATAATTTTGTTTATGCCCTGTTAATTAAGTAATAATTCACTTTATTTGCATATGTCTTAAAAGCCTGGTAGTCTTTTAGTTTTGCAAATTGATTGTGAATTATTTATTCGCCTTTATGCAATATACCCTGTTTAGACCTATAGTCTTATTTTGCAAATTGGTGAATTATTAATCTTTTCACAAATACGCATGTTATATTTCCCGAAGTAAATATGTGTATAACTATGTAGGATATGTCTGACATCAATAAGAGGGAATTTGCCCCACTCGCTGTTGATGGGAGCAACTACCTGACTTGAGCTATGGATCTCAAGATCAATTTGAGTGCCCACGCCGTTGGTGCTACCGTTGTCCCTCCTGCAGAGGGCGACCCTGCTATCCCTGACGTGATAAAATACTCGGCCTTTCATTTTATGCGCCACCATCTGCACTCGGAGCTGAAGACCGAGTACATGATGGAGGACAGTCCTCTGACCTGTGGACCTCCCTGAAGGAGCGCTACAACCAACATGTGAACATTCTCCTGCCAGAACATCCGAGTGAATGGTCAGAACTACGGTTCCAAGATTTCAAGACTGTGGCCGATTACAATTTTGCTATCCACAAGGTAACTTCGAAATTGAAGTTTTGCGAGCATGAAATCTCACAGGAGCAGATGATTAATACGTCCTTGTGCACCTTCCACCCTTCAATGATGATACTCCAGCAGCAGTATCGTCAATGCAAGTTCACTAAACACTCTGACCTTATACTGACTCTGCTGGAAGTGGAGAAGCATAATGAGATTCTCATGAAGAATCACTCGGTCCATCCCACGGGAACCAAGGGTGCGCCTGAAACGCACGCCAATGCTCAGAGTTCTTCTGGCAGCAAGCGTCGCCAGAGGGGAAAAGGGAAGAAGGGCCGAGGCAATTGCCTCGGTGTGCAGAAGAAAATTGAAAAGGGAAAGGAAGGTGGGAAAGGTAAAGGGAAAGTCCAGCAGAAAACCACTGAAGATAAGTCGCATCAGGCCTCACAGCCGTGTTACCGCTGTGGTAGCAAGGGCTACTGGTCGCGGACTTGCCGAACCCCAAAGCACCTTGTTGAGTTGTACCAGCAGTCCGTCAACAAAGATGGCAAGAAAAAGTAACTCAAGTCCGAGGTGCACGTTGTTTAGCTGGAAGCTTCTCATTGTGAGGAAAAGAACAACGATAAGATGGCCGTTGATAGCCCGAAGTAAGAGGCCAATGCATCCGACGATGAGAACGACCACCTTGGCATGGAGCTCGAAGATGCATATGGCGATATGCATTAAATTATCTATGTTGGACATTATTTTTACTATATAGTTAACGTGTTTTGCTTAGTTTCTGGAGAATACTTTACCGTCATGTTGAGTTAAACAATTCAATTCTATGTCTTTGTAAGTCCCTGGAGGACCTCACTTTGTTATGAGATGGTTTAATCACTTCCCTTATTTAATATGCTATTGGCTTTTAATTTAAGCTTGTGATTGTTAAAGATTATATCCTGATTGGGTGTATGATATACTCTTATAACATATAATTTACTCCCTTGGCTTGAGTGGAGGAAGAGCTCTGTCTGGTACACAGTTTCACCACGAATACGATATTTAGGGAGACGAAATATTTCCAAAACCTCCAGAAGTGGGATGGGAGTGTAATTACGATTACTGGAAGTAATGCTAGGATTGTTGGATCCGGTCGAGCTACCTCTCCCCTTGGGTACCACCATCACGATCGAGGATGCATTGTTGTATCCAGAATCAACCCGTACCCTCCTAAGCATTAAAGACATCCACATGAACGGCTTTCTTATTTAGACTAATCATGAAGGCGGGGCAGAATTCCTGCTTATGACTCCATCCCTTTCATCTGGCCTATATTATACTTATATAAAGCCCTCTCCTCACATTGCTATGGAATCTGAATTAGCAACCCTAGACCCCTATTAGATCTGGCACGATCGTCTAGGGCATCCTGGTCTAAGCATGATGAAAAGGATAGTTAACAATTCTGTAGGTCACACCCTGAAGGTATCAAATTCCCAAAACTCGAAGTTTCCATGTGCCCTGCATGTGCCAATGGGAAGTTGATCATTAGACCTTCTCACCTCAAAGTCCAAGATAAGTCACCGAATTTCCTGGAAAGAATTAAAGGTGATATATGTGGACCGATTATGTCCGTTTCTGGCCCGTTTATATATTTTATTGTCCCATATATGCCTGCTGTCTACGAGGAACCATGCTTTTACAAAGATTTTTGCCCAAATCATTAAATTGCAGGCCGACTTTCCTGAAGAAAGAATTAAGTCCATTAGGTTGGACAATGCCGCGGAATTTAGTTCGCGTGCCTTTAATGATTATTGTATGGCCATGGGCATAATAGTAGAGCACTCCGTACCACATGTGCACACCCAAAATGGCCTGGCAGAATCGCTAATAAAGAGGATTAAATTAATTGCGAGACCTTTACTACAGAATTGTATACTCCCAACCAGTTGTTGGGGTCATGCAGTTTTGCATGCCGCAGAATTAATTAAACTCAGACCAACTACATATCATCAAACCTCCCCAATCGAGTTAGTGCGTGGAAAACAACCTTCTATTTCCCATCTGTGTAAGTTTGGCTGTACTGTGTACATGCCGATCTCACCACCACAGCTGACCTCCATGGGTCCCCAGCAGAAGTTGGGGGTCTATGTCAGATTTGATACTCCGTCCATTATAAAATATCTCGAGCCTATGACAGGTGACCTGCATAAGGCGAGGTCCGCTGATTCTATTTTTGATGAGGGCAGTTACTCGGCATTAGGGGGAGAGAAGTACCACCATAAAGAATGCCTCTATTTTGTCTATGTCACTTGTATTTTGGAAAACCCAAAAGTAAATTAAAAGGGAATTGTTATATACGAAACACTGATTTTAATTAACTTAAATTAGGTCTAAGCCAAAACCCTAGAAGACCTTTTTGAAAAATTCTAGAAAAATTCCCATAAATGCTAAATGCCATGAATTAGCCACCCTACAAATTTCAAGTCCAGAGCCCAAAGCTAGCCTATGTTTCCAGACGCCGTTCTGCCGGGAGCTCGTCGGCCCAATGAAATGACGAGCGAACGTGCGAGACCCAAGCCCAAACTTGGTGGAGTGATTTTTGAGGCCTAAACCTGCCCAAAGCCAGAGGCCCAAGTCCAAATTCATTTTTTTTTTGCAAAAATACCAAAATTAGGGAGTCCTAAACCTACTCGGTGTAAAATTAGAGCCCAACTCAAGTTCTACCTATTGGAGGCCTGCCCTTGGCCGACCAAACATGTATAAAAGCAACCCAAGACCCTCCCCTCAACACCACAACTCGAGAGTCACCCCAGAGCAACCCTAGCCGACGCAAAACCCTAGCCCGAAATGTGTTTGGAGGTAGATCTCCCTGTGCTTTGCACAAAACAAGTTGTAGAAGCCACCATTGTGTAGATCTCACCGAGACGGTCCAGATGGGTACCCGGATCATCAAAACTAGAGGAGAAACGGGCCCAGAATCGCTCACCGCCGCCCTCGCCACCGGCACCTCGGGACGCGTGCCCCACCACCTGGATCCACAGCGTCCCACCACCGCCCGACACCAGGCCGCCCCACCGCCAGCCGTGTCACCACCTCGTTGGCTGACGCCACCGCCCACTCCCGCTCTGCCACGTGTCGTTGCCATCGCCGCCGCACCATCCGTGCCACGCGTCGCCGTGTGTGTCCGCCGCACGTCGCGCCGCCGTCGATTCCCGTCCGCGTGTCGCCGCCTATGCAGCCGTCTACGCTGGACCCGCCGGTTCGGTCTGGTTCACCGGTTTTAATTGGTTTATTTATTTTCAGCATTTCTGATTTTCCTAAAACTTACAAGATTTGTTTAGGGAGCATTTGAACTCCAAATTGGATGATTCCAGAGCCATTATTTTCTATAAATAGCCTAGAATTTTATATATTTAATTGAGATATATGTTCTGTGGTGAATGTTGCTATTCTTATGCATTTGCATTTTCGTTTAGACCGTCCGTGCTCCCGTTGCTCAGCGTTCTTCCCGGAGGTTCTAGAAGGAGGCCCGCAAGACCATGAGAATTACCAAGGCAAGATAGTTGCATCTTGCTCTCCTAATTTACAAAACTCACCCATTTAATTGTTTTTATTACTTTTTCTCATGAATGAAATGATGGGAAGGGTAGAACCTATTTATTCACACTACGTCATTGACCCTGTGAATTGAACAAGTTTATTGCTGCCTTAGTTATTTTCTTAGCCTATCCTTGTGCATAGAATGCTAGCGCTCGTGGGTTATTAGTTGTTAGCTTATTCATCACTTATTTGTTAATCTTGTGACTTGGTATATTTGGAGGTGCTGAGTTGCTTAATAACCTAATAAACTAAAACCTACGTGGCGTGTGTTAGCTAAAGGTGGCAAGTCGGGTGGTTTTGTGGATTGAGGATTGTGGTGGAGGTAGTCCCCTTGGTCAAAGGACCCTTGTCGTGTGCTTATCCGTCCGAACCATACAAGCGCAACCGTAAGTGCTAGCTCTAGCATGTCGGCCAACATGTGCTAGTCTCGGCTTAGTAGTTAGGGAAAATTGATAACACACTTTACCTTGAAAAGATCGGGCTGTGGTCCGTGGGCTCAATAGGGGGACCCGTAGAGTCGAAACCTTAGAGGGGGTATCGGTGTTAACAGAAGGAACTATTGTATTGTTACTTGGTCTAGGCTCCTAAGGAAGAGCCAAGACGCAAAAGTATCACTCGGCTTATGGATAAAGTGTGCTACAATCTGCAGAGTCTGAAAACTATCATGATAGTTGTTCCCACGGTTTTGGGAGGGGAGGAAGGTCTTACATGCTAGTCTCATGTGTTATCTAATAACTTGATGGGTTGGTTTTGTTTTGAGTATTCGAAGCTTGTGCAGTTTTGCGGAGGGGCTTTCGAAGCCGAGCTTTGTTGGTTATCTTGGCAATCTATTCATCTTTATTAATTGTTCAACAAATGTTTTCACAACACTTTAATTAATATTGACTAGAATAGGTGTTTATGCAAATTAACCATCCTGTTCTTGTTATACCTGTGCATTCATATATAAGGATTCTTGCTGGGTAGTCGTGTACTCATTATACAAACCATGGATATATTTGTTCAGGAGAAGACTCGGTCCCAGTTTGCCCTCACAGGATCAGGAGGATTATGTGCTAGACTTGCTGAAGATTAGCTATCGTTGAAGGGTCCGATTAGAGAGCATCGTCATATTTATTCTCTTGCATATCGTTTGGATTTCCGCTACTCTGAATATTATTATATGGATTTGTGCGAACTATTGTAATAAGTGGTTGTGGTACAATTACTTTTGCATTATTATAATATTTTGTATGTTATGATGATTGTGTTGTGATGCTGGACCCAAGTCACTCATGAGTTGCTAGCATTGATCGCAGGGACTAGCAATGGATCATGGATAGATGCCGGTGAAACCGGAGTTGTGACAAAAGTTGGTATCAGAGCCAGTCTGACCTAGGAAGTGTAGCTAGTCAACCTTTAAACCTTAAGGATTTATTTTTCAATAAAAATTGTATTTAATCTCCTTTCCTACTTTCTGATCTTTCCAAAGTGTAGTATCTCACTATTAGTTAGGAATTCTTTGCTTTCACTCTTCCCTACTCACCTTCTAAATTTCAGTCCATCCTTGTCTATTCTTCCATCGTACAAAATTTTATTCTATCCACCCCAATAATTCGAAAGTGTAGTCAATACACCAAATTTGTTCGAGAAGAAGTATTGCTGCAAGCACCAACATCGAGGAAAAAGAGGCCATCGTTGAAGGAAAGAAGAAATGAAAGACTACTTCATGAAGATGAAGAGCCGTCACTTTCAAAAGATTAAGTGTTAGAGGTCGTATAACAAATAAATATATATTGCTATTTTTGTGTGGAGTATACCGTATCAAATTTTGGCTTTCTATGTGTGATACGAATATTCATTTACTAGGTTAATAGTGGTATCTAGTTATTTAGTAGTAAATTGTTTGGTGTATTGCTTTGCCTTTAATTTATGCAACGACAAGAAGATCGAAGGAAGACGATGTACAACATCGAGGTAAGTTGAAAAAAATGTTTTTGAAAAAAGAAGATGAAGAAGGAATTAAAAAAAACTTGTGCGGTACAATATTTTTTCCCTTTTTGTACAGTCCGTACAATTTTTTTAAAAAAATTGTTTTATTTGGTTTTAAAAAGAGAGTTCTTCACTAAATGAACTTTAATACTTCCTATATATGGAGAATAAATAGCTGATAATGAAAGCAATAATATAACAACTAATTTGTTCTTTATGGCTATAACCTATGTTTGATTTTGGATTTATTTGGAGCATGCTTTCCTTAGCATATGGAGTGTTGCTTCTTATTTGGATCTTTGAATGGAGTGATAAAAGTGTTTATAAAATTATTATATTCTAAGGATGTCACTTACCGTTTAGTCTTCTTTTCTATTCTTTTGTCTCAGCAGATGGCCAGAGGTCGTCGAAGTGAAGCTCGTGGCAGAGGAAGAGGCCGTGGAAGGGGTAGATGTCGTGGACGTGGAGTTCAACCTATACCCATCAATCTACAAGAGGAGCTGGATCAGCCGGCCAACCAGGAGAATGCAACAATCCAGGGTGGTCAAGCCAATGACCAGGGGCAAGTCAATCAAGCAGGACCTGTCAATGTCGCTGCTCAAGATCCGCAGCCGCAGCCTTAACAGCAGCAGAAGCCGCCGCTCCGCCACCTCCGCCGCCAGCAGGGCCCACGCATGATGCATTGATTCTGCAAGCTTTGCATCGGATTGTGGATCGTCTAAACCAAGCGCCGCCGCAGCCGATGCCAATGCCAGGGTTGCCACAGTCAACGTTCAGAGAGTTCATGGGGACTCGGCCACCGGAGTTTTCTGGCCGTGGAGACCCAATAGAAGCTGAAGATTGGATAAAGAATGTAGAGAATAAGCTCTACTTGGCTAATTGTGATGATTATGAGAGCGTGCAGTACGCTACTCATATGTTGAAGGGGAATGCTACCCATTGGTGGGAGAATTATTGCACCATCAACCCGAACAATGTGAACATGGGATGGGATGACTTTGTGGAGGTCTTCAAGAACCATCATGTTCCGATGAGCATTCAAGAGGAGAAGAAGCGCGAGTTCGAGGGACTGCGCCAGAATAACAGATCGATTGATCAATATATCAGCTAGTTTTTCGAGTTGACTCAATATGCGCCAGATCTAGTTGCTACTGAAAAAGCTAAGGTCTGGAGGTTCACTGAAGGGCTTGACACTTGGTATGGTGTGCAGCTAAAGCCGCTTCGTTGTGAGACATTTGACGTTGTCACTGAAAGGGCTCGTATTCTAGAGGGAGCCCAGCGTAAGCACAATGATGAGAAGAAGAGGAAGTTCACTTCTCAGAAGTTTAGCAGCAATCCAAGGCGCCGGACTCATCAAGCTCCAAGTTTCGGGCAAAATCTGAATAAGCCGAGGCAGTTTCAGAGCTCGGGTTTCAAGCAGTCGTTCACTCCACAGAGGGAGGTAATTTTCAGCAAGTTCGCCAGTTGCAGTAAGCTGGAGGCCAAGTGCAGAATCAGGCCAAGACTCCAATTGCTTGTGTGACTTGTTACAAGTGCCATCAGCAGGGCCATCTATCATATGACTGTCCGTTGAATTAGGGAGGCCAACCTCAGCAGAGCCAAGGAGGGAGCCTACTCATCAACCGCAGCAAGGGCAGAATAGTGGGAGTGCGTTCAAGACACCCCAAGGAAGTGGACGTGTTAACCACGTCACGGCTGAAGAAGTGCAGAATGTTCAAGACGTCATTCTCGGTACGTTCTTGGCAAACTCAATCCCTGTTTTGTTTTATTGCAAGAGAGGTTGTTGTTAATAATGGTTGGAGGGTAGTACCCCTTAGGCAGTCTTTGCTTGTTCAATCGCCTGGTGGGGCAATGAATGTGAGTGTGGGATGTCCGAATGTGGATTTGGACATTGGAGGATATAAGTTTCCCACTATGTTAATCATGATCGATTCTAATGGTATCCAAGTGATTTTGGGAATGGATTGGTTGAGTAAGTATAAGGGTAAGATTGATTGTGCTGATAGATCAGTAACCGTTACTATTTTAAGTGGAGAGACCATCAAGTATGTGTCTTTGCTTAGAGAAAGCTCGGTTGTCAAGTTGCATCACCTGAAGATGATGTGTGGAGACGGAGAAGTGCGTCTGCCATTGGAGGAGACTCCAATAGTGAATGAGTTCATGGATGTTTTCCTGAAGATTTGCCTGGAATTCCGCCGGATCAGGAAGTTGAGTTCAGTATTGATTTGTATCCGTGTACGGAGCCTATTTCTCAGCGTCCGTACCGTATGAATCCTATGGAGCTTGCGGAAATGAAGACGCAGATTGAGGATTTGATAGCCAAGGGTTTTATCAGACCATGTGTTTCTCCATGGGGATCGCCTGTATTGTTCGTGGAGAAGAAGCGTGAGAAGACCCTAAGGATGTGCGTGGATTATCGGAAGTAAATGAGGTGACCATCAAGAATAAGTATCCGTTGCCTCGTGTGGATGATTTGTTCGATCAGCTAAAAGGAGCCAAGGTGTTTTCCAATATCGATTTGAGGTTGGTTATCATCAGATCAAGTTGAGATCAGAGGATATTCCAAAGACAGCTTTCACTACTCGATATGGATTATATGAATATACTGTGATGTCGTTCGGACTCACTAATGCTCCGACACATTTTATGATGCTGATGAACAAGGTCCAGATGGAGTATTCGGACAAATTCGCCGTGGTGTTCATCGACGATATCCTTATTTATTCAAAGAATGAGGAAGAGCATGCCGAGCATTTAAGACTGGTGTTGGAGAAATTGAGAGTGCATCAGTTGTATGTCAAGTATTCGAAGTGTGACTTCTGGGTCAAGCATTTCTTGGTCATGTTATCTCGGAAGATGGAGTGTCCGTTGATCCGTCCAAGGTCAGTGAGATTTGGGAATGGAAGGTACCGAAGTCGGTTACCAAGGTCAGAGGTTTTCTCGGAATAGCTGGTTATTATCGTCGCTTTATCGAGGGATTTTGTAAGATTTCTCGACTGCTAACCCAGTTGAGAAGGATGTTAAGTTCAAGTGGACAGCCCAGTGCCAGGATAGCTTCTAGTTGTTGAAGAAGCTAACATCGCCACCGGTATTGGTCTTGCCAAATATTCATAAAGACTTTGAAGTGTATTGTGATGCTTCGAAGTTGGGAATTGGATGTGTGCTTATGCAAGAAGGGAGAGTTGTTGCATATGCTTCGCGACAACTACGGCCCCATGAGTTGAATTATGCTACTCATGATTTGGAGTTAGCTGTTGTGATGCATGCTTTGAAGATTTGGAGGCATTACCTAATTGGTAATTGCACCGAAATATATACGGATCATAAGAGTCTAAAGTATATATTCACCCAGCCAGATCTGAATATGAGGCAGAGGAGATGGTTGGAGAAGTTAGCAGATTATGACATGGGTATCCATTACCACGAAGGCAAAGCTAATGTGGTTGCCGATGCTCTAAGTCAGAAGCCAAGAAGTGAGCATATCCAAGAAGAAGCGGAGAAGTTGAATCTGACGATTGTTCTGCATGGTTATGTGCATAGTAATCTGTATACAATGGAAGTGCAGCCAGATCTCCAAGAGCAGATCAAGAAGGCTCAAGATGTTGATGATGGGATTCTCGATATCATTGTTGGGATAATCCTAGAGAAGGCGCCAGGATTTGTGATGGATAAGGAAGGTATTGTTTGGTTCGATAGAAGGATCGTCGTGCCAACTCAAAAGGATCTTCGAGAGTTGATTTTAAAAGAAGCCCATGATTCAGCTTATTCTATTCACCCCGGGAGTACCAAGATGTATCTGGATCTGAAAGAGAGATACTGGTGGTCGGAAATGAAAAAGGATGTGGCAGAGTTCGTTGCTTTGTGTGATATTTGCCAAAGAGTCAAGGCCGAGCATCAGAGACCAGCAGGTTTGCTTCAGCCTTTGCGAGTGCCTGAATGGAAGTGGAAAGAAGTTGGTTTGGATTTCATTGTGGGTCTGCCGAGAACCCAAAGGGGTTTTGATTCGATATGGGTAATCGTTGACCGATTGACCAAAGTGGCTCATTTCATTCCAGTGAAGACAAGATATGACAGTGCTAAGTTGGCAGAGATCTATATGTCAAAGATTGTGTGTTTGCATGGAGTTCCTAAGAGGATCGTGTTGGATCGAGAAAACCAGTTCACGTCAAAGTTTGGAAAAAGAGGCTGTTTGGTTCACAACCATGGGTAGCCATGCCATTGAAAGGTCATGTCATTGTGATTTGGGAGGCATTTGAATGGTTGCCTTTGGTTGGCTCACCCCGGAAAATTTTTGGCTCGCCATCTCAATTGCACGCACGCTGAAAGAATGGCGAGGGCGCGAGATTTGGTCGCCTATCATTGGCGAGAAATGAGCAGCGAACTAGTGCAGCGGGTCCCATCTGCATGGCACTCCCATTGGCTGAAAGAGCAGCACAGGCGCAAGTGGGCCCGTCTGCATGGCACTCCCATTGGCTGAAAGAGCAGCACATGCGCAAGTGGGCCCGTCTGCATGGCTCCCGAATTGGTTGGAACAAAGCACATGTGACTAGTTAATCGCTGATTTTTCTTTTCAGTTTCAATTAAACTTCTCAATTTTATATTTATTTCATATAGTATCCAATTTACACAGATTAAATTTTATAATTCATCTAAATTTCTAAGCAATCCATTTTAAATAATTTTCTATTTTTTTAAAAAACCATCTTTCATTGGTCACTTTTTTTAAGGCTACGATCCAAACGTCTCAAAATTGGCCAACGAAAGGTCATGCCCTAGGTTGGTCATGACCATTGGATTGGCATGGCCACCCAGGGCTATGAGCCAAACATCCCCTAAGATTCATTCTGCATTGGGAACACATATAGCTTTCAGTAGTGCCTATCATCCTCAAACTGACGGGCAGACTGAAAGGACGAATCAAATCTTGGAGGATATATTGAGAGCAATGGCTTTGTCAGATTCGAAGAGTTGGGATAATGCATTGCCATATGCTGAGTTCTCCTATAATAATAGTTATCAGTCCAATATTCAGATGGCGCCTTTCGAAGCTCTGTATGGAAGGAAGTGTCGGACACCATTGTATTGGAATGAGACTGGAGAGCGAAAGATATTCGGCCCAGATGCTTTGAAGGAGGCTGATGATCAAGTCAAAATGAGCCAGCAAAGGATGAAGACCGCCCAGTCAAGGAAGAAGAGTTATGCCGATAAGCGAAGGAGAGAGTTGCAGTTTGAGGTTGGAGACCATGTTTATTTAAAGGTTTCGCCTATGAAAGATCTTCGTCGATTCCATGTTTCTGGAAAGTTGTCCCCGAGATATATTGGTCCGTTTCCAATAACGGGAAGGAGAGGAGAAGTTGCATATCAGTTGGAGTTGCCAGAGCAATTGTCTGGAGTTCATAATGTGTTCCATGTTTCGCAGCTTCGAAAGTGTCTGAGGGTGCCAGAGGAGCATATGCCAGTTGAAGCTATGGATTTGTCAAAAGATTTGTCCTATAAAGAGAGACCGGTCAAGATTTTGGATGTTTCAGAAAGGTGTACCCGAAGTCGGTCTATCAAGTTTTGCAAAGTGCAGTGGTTCAACCATTCAGAGGCAGAGGCGACTTGGGAAAGGAGGAAGATTTGCAGGCTGAGTTTCCAGAGTTGTTCGAGCTGGATTTTCTCTGAATCTCGGGGTCAAGATTTTCCGTAAGGGGGGAGGTTTGTGACATCCTCTATTTTGTCGTATGCCACTTGTATTTTCGAAAACCCAAAAGTAAATTAAAAGGGAATTGTTATATACGAAACCATGATTTTAATTAATTTAAACTAGGATCAAGTCAAAATGATCCAGCAAAGGATGAAGACCGCCCAGTCAAGGCGGAAGAGTTATGCCGATAAGTGAAGGAGAGAGTTGCAGTTTGAGGTTGGAGACCATGTTTATTTAAAGGTTTCGCCTATGAAAGGTCTTCGTCGATTCCACGTTTCTAGAAAGTTGTCCCCGAGATATATTGGTCCGTTTCCAATAACGGGAAGGAGAGGAGAATTTGCTTATCAGTTGGAGTTGCCAGAGCAATTGTCTGTAGTTCATAATATGTTCCATGTTTCGCAGCTTCGGAAGTATCTGAGGGTGCCTGAGGAGCAGATGCCAGTTGAAGCTATGGATTTGTCAAAAGATTTGTCCTATAAAGAGAGATCGGTCAAGATTTTGGATGTTTCAGAAAGGTGTACCCGAAGTCGGTCTATCAAGTTTTGCAAAGTGCAGTGGTCCAACCATTCAGAGGCAGAGGCGACTTGGGAAAGGAAAAAGATTTGCAGGCTGAGTTTCCAGAGTTGTTCGAGCAGGATTTCTCTGAATCTCGGGGTCGAGATTCTCCGTAAGGGGGGAGGTTTGTGACATCCTCTATTTTGTCGTATGTCACTTGTATTTTCGAAAACCCAAAAGAAAATTAAAAGGGAATTGTTATATACGAAACCCTGATTTTAATTAATTTAAACTAGGTCTAAGCCAAAACCATAAAAGACCTTTTTACAAAATTCTGGAAAAATTCCCATAAATCCTAAATGCCCGGAATTAGCCACCCTCCAAATTTCAAGTCCAGAGCCCAAGGCTAGCCTATGTTTCCGCAGTGTGACGCCGTTCTACCAGGAACTCGTCGGCCCAATGAAACGACGAGCAAACATACAAGACCCAAGCCCAAACTTGGTGGAGTGATTTTTGAGGCCTAAACTTGCCCAAAGCCAGAGGCCCAAGTCCAAATTCATTTATTTGCAAAAATAACAAAATTAGGGAGTCCTAAACCTACTCGGTGTAGAATTAGAGCCCAACTAAAGTTCTACCTATTGGAGCCCTGCCCTTGGTCGACCAAACCAGTATAAAAGCAACCCAAGACCCTCCCCTCAGCACCACAACTCAAAAGCCACCCCAGAGCAACCCTAGCCGTCGTAAAACCCTAGCCCAAAGTGTGTTTGGAGGTAGATCTCCCTGTGCATTGCCCAAACCAAGTTGTAGAAGCCACCATTGCGTAGATCTCATCGAGACGGTCCAGATGGGTACCCGGATCATCAATATCGGTGGAGAAACTGGCCCAGAATCGCTCGCCAGAGTTGGCCGTCGGCGACCTCGGGAAGCGCGCCTCGCCACCCGGATCCGCCGCGTCCCACCACCGCCCGACACAGCCACCTCGCCGCTAGCCTCGTCGCCCGCGCGTGCGTGCACTGCGCTTGCACCCCGCCCACGCCACCGCACGTCACCGCCTCGTTGGCTAACGCCGTCACCCAGCCCTGCTCTGCCATGTGCCATCACTGTCGCCGCTACACCACCCGTGCCACGCGTCGTCGTGTGCGTCTGCCACGCGTCGCGTCGCGGTCGATTCCGGCCCGCGTTACCGCGCGTCGCCGCCGCGCGTCCACCACCCCGCTTCGCGCCAACCAAGAGTCGCGCGTGTCGCCACTGTCGCGACCGTGCAAATTTGGACCGGCCGGTTCTGTCGGATCGGTCTGGTTCATCGGTTTTAATCGGTTTATTTATTTTCGGCTTTTCTGATTTTCCTAAAACTTCTAAGATTTGTTTGGGGAGCATCCAAACTCAAAATTGGAGGATTCCATAGTCATTATTTTATATATATAGCCTAGAATTTTATATATTTAATTGGGATATATGTTCTATGGTGAATGTTGTTGTTCTTATGCATTTGCATTTTCGTGTAGACCGTCCATGCTCCCGTTGCTCGGCGTTCTTTCTGGAGGATCCAGAAGGAGGCCCGCAAGACCCTAAGTATTACCAAGGCAAGATAGTTGCATCTTGGTCTCCTAATTTACAAAACTCACCCATTTAATTGTTTTTATTACTTTTTCTCATGCATGAAATGATGGGAAGGGTAGAACCTATTTATTCACACTGCGTCATTGACCCTGTGAATTGAACATGTTTATTGTTGCCTTAGTTATTTTCTTAGCCTATCCTTGTGCATAGAATGCTAGCGCTCGTGGGTTATTTGTTGTTAGGTTATTCATCACTTATTTGTTAATCTTGTGACTTGGTATTTTTGGAGGTGTTGAGTTGCTTAATAACCTAAGCAACTAAAACCTACGTGGCGTGTGTTAGCTAAAGGTGGCAAGTCTGGTGGTTTTGTGGATTGAGGATTGTGGTGGAGGTGACTACCTTGGCCTAAGGACCCTTGTCGTGTGCTTATCCGTCCAAACCATACAAGCGCAACCATAAGTGCTAGCTCTAGCATGTCGGCCAACATGTGCTAGTCCTGACTTAGTAGTTTGGGAAAACTGTTAACACACTTTACCTTGAAAAGATCGGGCTGCGGTCCGTGGGCTAAATAAGGGGACCCGTAGTGTCGAAACCTTAGAGGGGGTATCGGTGTTAACAGAAGGAACTAATGAATCGCCTTATATTGTTACTTGGTCTAGGCTCCTAAGGAAGAGCCAAGAGGCAAAAGTATCACTCGGCTTATGGGTAAAGTGTGCTACACTCCGCAGAGTCTGAAAACTATCATGACAGCCGTTCCCACGGTTATGGGAGGGGAGGAAGGTCGTACATGGTTGTCTCACGTGTTATCTAATAACTTGATGGGTTGGTTTTGTTTTGAGTATTCGAGGCTTGTGCAGTTTTGCAGAGGGGATTTCGAAGCCGAGCTCTGTTGGTTATCTTGCGAATCTATTCATCTTTATTAATTGTTAAACAAATATTTTCTTAATACTTTAATTAATATTGACTAGAATAGGCGTTTATGCAAATTAACCATCCTGTTCTTGTTATACCCGTGCATTCATATATAAGGATTCTTGCTAGGTAGCCATGTACTCATTATACAAACCACGTATATATTTGTTCAGGAGAAGACTCGGTCCCGATTTGCCCACAGGATCAGGAGGATTCTGTGCCGGACTTTGTTGAAGATTAGCTATCGTTGAAGGGTCAGATTAGAGAGCATCGCCATATTTATTCTCTTGCATATCGTTTGGATTTCCGCTACTCTGAATATTATTATATGGATTTGTGCGAACTATTGTAATATGTGATTGTGGTACAATTACTTTTGCATTATTATAATATTTTCTTAGTTATGATGATTGTGTTGTGATGCTCGACCCAAGTCGCTCATGAGTTTCTAGCATTGATCGCTGAGACTAGCAATGGATCATGGGCAGATCCCGATGAAGCCGGGGCTATGACAAAAGTTGGTATCAGAGCCAGTCTGACCTAGGAAGCGTAGCTAGTCAACCTTTAAACCTTAAGGATTTATTTTTCAATAAAAATTGTATTTAATCTCCTTTCGTACTTTCTGATCTTTCCAAAGTGTAGTATCTCTCTAGTAGCTAGGAATTCTTTGCTTTCACTCTTCCCTACTCACCTTCCAACACCAACATCGAGGAAAAAGAGGCCATCGTTGAAGGAAAGAAGAAATGAAAGACTATTTCATGAAGACGAAGAGCCGTCACTTTCAAGCCGTCACTTTCAAAAGATTAAGTGTTGGAGGTTGTATAACAAATAAATATATATTGCTATTTTTGTGTGGAGTATACCGTATCAAATTTTGGCTTTCTATGTGAGATACGGATATTCATTTACTAGGTTAATAGTGGTATCTAGTTATTTTGTAGTAAATTGTTGGGTGTATTGCTTTGCCTTTAATTTATGCAATGACAAGAAGATCGAAGGTAGACGATGTACAAAGATCGAGGTAAGATGAAAAATGATTTGGAAAAAAAAAAGAAGAACAAGAAGGAATTAAAAAATACTTGTGCAGTACATTGTTTTTTCTTTTCGTATAGTCCGTACAATTTTCTTTAAAAAAATTGTTTTATTTGTTTTTAAAAAGAGAGTTCTTTACTAAATGAACTTTAATACTTCCTATGTATGGAGAATAAATAGCTGATAATGAAAGCAATAATATAACAACTAATTTGTTGTTTATGGCTGTAATCTATGTTTGAGTTGGATTTATTTGGTGCATGCTTTCCTTAGCATGTGGAGTGTTGATTCTTATTTGGATCTTTGTATGGAGTGATAAAAGCGTTTATAAAATTATTATATTCTAAGGATGACGCTTACCGTTTAGTCTTCTTTTCTATTCTTCTGTCTCAGCAGATGGCCAGAGGTCGTGGAAGTGAAGCTCGTGGTAGAGAAAGAGGCCGTGGAAGGGGTAGAGGTCGTGGACATGGAGTTCAACCTATACCCATCAATCTGCAAGAGGAGCTAGATCAGTTGGCCAACCAGGAGAATGCAGCAGTCTAGGGTGGTCAAGCAAATGAGCAGGGGCAAGTCAATCAAGTAGGACCTGTCAATGTCGCTGCTCAAGATCCACAGCCGCATCCTCAGCAGCAGCAGCCGCCGCCCCGCCACCTCCGCCGCCAATAGGGCCCGCTGTTGACACAAAAAGTGAGCTTTTCGCGAACACAGATGCGGAGGCGTCAAATTTGTGTTTGTGTCGCAACCAAAAGCCAAGCATGCCAGTCAATTTAACCTGTAAATTGACAAGGAATAAATTGTCAGCGACTAGTCCTAATCGGCTTTTTAAAACAGCCAGAACAGGTTATTTGTTATCGGCTTTAAATAACCCGATTACAAGATCTATCGGCTTAATGCCTGATAGAGCAATTAAGTGTATATAAGCATTCAATCATAAATCTTTAATTCCTTTTGGTATTTTTATATAATATTAGCAATAAACCTTCGTATCAATATATTAGATTAAACCAAGGAATAGATTGAATAGATTGGTCAGGCCAAGATAGTATTCAGATCTAAATCTAGATGCAAACTAATAAACCGATTTAAAGGTTTAAGACCAATATAGGTAAATACAACACTAATCGGCAAACGCCTATACATGTAAAATCCTAAACAAAACATACACAAGATCGATTAAACGAGACAGTTGCATATGTCGGATTTAGGAAAAACCATATAAGATACTTGACAATCGGCATTGCAGGATAAACACATATTACAGATCGATTAATTCGAGACAGTGCAATATGCGAGAACACATTAAAGATCGGTAAAAGCCGAGACAGTTTAACATGCTTTGTATGCATGAGATCAAGATGATACAGCCATGCATACGAGTTACAAGAAGAGAATTGATTATCCCATCGAGATAGCTCTACCTGCAAGATGAAGCCTTTCGACAATGTCGATCGGATTCGAAAAGGGTTTTTTGTGTATTGAGTATGATGTCTTTTTTACGAGATCTAAGGTCCTATTTATACTATTACAATTTCGATACAGATACGACCTATTTTACCGCATTGCGCCTAGTCAGATCATATTTCATCCGGAGTCTCATAACTATCGGTATTCTTCAATATGCTTTCTTCTTTGCCGATGAAGCCCATTTTCTGATTCGGCCCAATAATTCCGATACTTAGAAATCATACCATATCCGATTTTCCTGCCAAATTTGGGTGTCAACACCCGCGCATGATACATTGATTCTGCAAGCTTTGCATCTGATTGTGGATCGTCTGAACCAAACGCCGCCGCAGCCGATGCCAATGCCAGGGTTGCCGCAGTCAACGTTCAAAGAGTTCATGGGGACTCGGCCATCGGAGTTTTCTGGCCGTGGAGACCCAATAGAAGCTGAAGATTGGATAAAGAATGTAGAGAATAAGCTCCACTTGGCTAATTGTAATGATTATGAGAGCGTGCAGTTTGCTACTCATATGTTGAAGGGGAATGCTGTCCATTGGTGGGATAATTATTGCGCCACCAACCCGAACAATGCGAACATAGGATGGGATGACTTTGTGGAGGTCTTCAAGAACCATCATGTTCTGATGAGCATTCAAGAGGAGAAGAAGCGCTAGTTCAAGGGACTGCGCCAGAATAACAAATCCATTGATCAATATATCAGCAAGTTTATCCAGTTGTCTCGATATGCACCAGATCTAGTTGCTACTGAAAAAGGCTAAGGACTGGAGGTTCCCTGAAGGGCTTGATACTTGGTATGGTGTGCAGCTAAAGCCGCTTCGTTGTGATACATTTGACGATGTCACTGAAGGGCTCGTAATAACACCGGTGGCCCATTTCGCCCATACACATCTTTTGACTTAGCCGCCGCCCACGCGTGCCCCCCACGCTGCCGCTGCCGCACGGGTGCCCCCCACGCCACCGCCGGCGCACCCGCTCCCCATGCCGCCGCCCGCTCATGCCCCACGCCGACCGCCACGCCGCCGCGCCCACTGCTCGAGCCCGCCTCTTACGCCGCCGTGCTAGGGTCCCCGCGCCGCCTGCTCGCCGTCGGCTCTGCGTTCCCGCCGCGAGTGCCGTTCCCCAGGCCGCTCGCGCCCGCCGCGCGCGCCATCCCCATGCCGCTCACGCCCGGCCGCCGCTGGCACCGCCGCGCTTGGCTCCCGGCGCCGCTGCCTGCTCGCCGTGGGCACCGCGTGCCCGCTGCTCACGACGTCCCCCACACCGCCGCGCTCGGCTCCCCGCGGCGCCGGCTACTCGCCGTCGGCAACGCGCCGCCGGCCCCTCGGCCACTTGCCCTCGCTACCGCTCGCGCCCCCGACGCCGCCTTGCTCTACCTCGCTGCAGTTCATTAGTATGTCTTTAGGGTATTTTTTTTTCCTTGCAAAAGTTTCTATTGCACATGATGAACATTATGGAATTATGCTATTTTTGTGACCTGCACTTTTTACTAAATGCTAGAATGAAGAGTATACAGTTGATCCACGCCATCTCACACTTTTGACATGACCTGCTGGTGTATTCAACTTGAAAATTGTTACAAAAATATATCCTCAGCTCAACACATCTTGGAAGGTACAGAGTATTTTAAAATTCAAAACGGATGTGGCACAAACCGCACTAGATTTGCATTTGAGATTAAAAGCTCTGTTGTCAAAATAGCTAATTTCTTGTACTCTTGCAGGGTCTTTACAAATCGGCTTGTAATTTGTGCACCCAGTGTGAAGCAGAAGGATTTAGGAAAATTACTTACTTTCAGGTAGCTTGTTGCCTTGTCCTATTTAATAACTATGATCTATAGATGACTGCAATGATGTCTTATTTTAAGTGGTCAGCTGAAATGGTTGCTTGTGAATATGGATAAGGACAGATATATACAAGACTACAATTGGAGGCAACAACCAGTGGACCCAACGGCGTTGTACTCAAGCGGTGGTGGCAGAAAGCATGGGAGGTTTCCCATGTTCAACGGGTGGTGGTTTCTAGCCAAGCTTTAGCCGAGGCAAGGTCATCTCATTCCTCACAAGGCAGCTGGAGCAGTGCTCGTAGCTCTTGGGAGGTACAGCTGGAGCAACAGTTGAGCCAGCAACAGGGGTATCTAAAGTATGTGATGCAATATCAGACATATCAGCAAGAGCACTTCGAAGTAAGTACAATTTCTCTCTATCAAATGTCCTCTTACAATTGGATGACAATTTAGGGTAAATTTGTGTGATAGTCATAGAACACAAGTGCATATAGCGTAAATTTGTGTGAAATAGCTCATTTGTCGGTATTAAATGTTTCTCGTGCATTGGATGTCAATTTAGAATCAAGATTGCAATATTAGACCAGGTAGTTCGCTAATCGGAAAAGACAAATGCTTATGGTTCAAATTTGTGTGAAGTAGCTCATTTGTCACTATTAAATGCCCATGTTGCATTGGATATCAATTTAGAGCCAAAGTTGCATTGTTAAGCTAGGTAGCTCGATAATTGGAGAAGACAAGTGCTTATACTCAAATTTGTGTGAATTACCTTATTTGTCGCTATTAAATGCCTGTCTTGCATTGCTTACTAATAAAGTTTCATTATAATTCTCCCTAGCTCAATAATTGTGTAATACAAGTACAAATAATTCAAAATTATGTGAATTAGCTCAAACCTAATGCATCTTCCATGTTCTTTTCACCGTAGGCTATGTTCTACTCTCAGTTTGGGCCAAATATTCAATTGCCTGTGTTTCAGCCTCCACCTCGTCCGCCTGGCTTTTTATTCCAAGAGACACAACAGGTAATAGAATTACGCCTTCCTAATACAATTTATTGACTTCCTTCAATGTGCAATGTTTCAGAAATACCCTCTTCAATTGATTAGGGATTTGCGACACCACTTCCACCTCAAGATGGTCCTAGAGGCAACAACGACGCTTCTTCTTCGGATGCTCCTTCGGTCAATCGAATCGTCAACTTTGGAGGCGGTGAGGCGGCAGGTAGCGGTCATGGTTCCCATTCACCTAGGAGTTAGATTGTGTTGATTGACTTGATGTCGAATTTGTGTGTTGCGGACATTTGATGTTGATGGACTGACACTTAATTATGTATTAATTATATATTTGTGCTCTTATGCATCGTTCGTTGATGGACATGTGATTGTCGATATAAGGTTATGATGATATGAATATCTTTGAATTGTCTATGAATTATTGAAATTTTTTGTGATTTTTTGTGATTTTCTATGAATTTTCAATAAATAATACAACACCCTGTTTTTTCTGGAAAAAAATAATTTCATCGGCCTTTCGGACAATTTCGTCGGCCCTTGGTCGACGAAATTACTTGCCATGTCAGCACATCACGCGCTCTAGATCTGACCGATTAGGCTGACGTGGCAATTATTTTCGTCAGATTAAACCGATGAAATTATCTGCCACGTCATGAGAACAAGCTACCGACCCGACCCTACTAAAGGTGGCGTGGCGTTATTTTAAATCGGCTGGGCGGCGAAAATAACGACCACGTCGACTCTTCAACCGCTGATGACAAACCATCGGGTTAGTATTTTCATCAGCCTGTAAAACCAACGAAATTAATGAAATTTCGTCGGCAACTGACGAAACGATAGTTATTTTCGTCTAGCACATTTCGTAGGGTCAATTTCGTCGGCAAACCGACGAAAATACGTTAATTTCGTCGGTTTGTCCCATATTTTCGTCAGTTGTGCGCCGACGAAATTAAGTCGTTTTCCTATAGTGTGATTTTGGCCGTTAAATGTCTGTATTATATATTATGAATTTCTACAAACAGGATATTGTACCAAAATCACATTGAAATATGAGCATATTGGTACAACTTTTGTATACTAACGATGGATATAATTTAATTAATTTATAGTCAAAGTTTACTAAGTTTGAATTTTTGAAGTCAAACTACGCCCTATATTTTGGGATGGAGGGAGTACTTGTTACACAATAGTAGTACAACATTTCTATATAGTAGGGTGAAGGCTATCAAAGAGAGTTGCTAGTAGGATTGTGGGTGCTTGTGATTTTTCTCTGTGTCTTCCTTCGTGCCAGTCTCCTCCTTTTATGGTGTCGTCCGCAAGTAGAGACTGCCTTGCCATGACTTCATTATTGGTGAAGCTTTCAGAGTAGCACGGGTGACTCCTCTGTGGTGGTATTCTTTCTGCCTAAGAATGATAACCTAGTGCTGATAGATCTTCCATGTAAACACTCGTCTTGCTATATATATAGGGTAGAACTAAAATACTCCTACGAGCATTTTAACTTCGGTACTCCTATGTTTAAATGACGACTAATGACCCTCACCATCATCGATGCAACTAACTTTGATAGCCATATTTACTTCCATTTTTCCGCCGTATTTTTTTAGAGATTACGGATCGACGAACCGTTACACTATTAAAATTCTGACATTTTTCAAACAAATCTTTACTAGTTTCGCTATTAAAAACTTTGCTTTACTATAAATCTAAGAGTAATTTACTTTTTCTAGCGAAACAATTTACTATAACAAGTTACATAAACAGTATTGTACAGACGGAACACTGTAGACGAAGAAGTAGCAAAGTATATACAGAATATAGTAAAGCTTGTTTATGATTATACTAATTAAAACAAAAATTTAAAAAGTGTGACTGGCCTAGTTTTATTTGAAAAGTTGTAACGAATACAAAAGATGAAACAGTTTATCAATCGGATCTTTCAATTTAAAACTGTAGCGAAAAAACTAAATTAAATTGCTTGCGCCATCCCCGACCGTATAGGCTATGGATTCCAGATTTGGTCCATCTTTACTATTTTTTATGTGTAGTGTTATTATAATCGGTAAGCACATGTACTATAATTTGTCTGCCGAAGTCCTTATACGTGGGGCAAGTGGAGAAGGTGGAGTAGGACATGTGGCGGACTATAAACGTGGGAGTACTTTAGTTAAAATACTCCTATGAGTATTCTACCGTTTACCTATATAGAGTTGGGCTGGAGTCAATCGTGACTGACATGAGCCCGATCTACGAAGCCCTCATCCCTTGGATGGAGCGTAGGCAGCCGTCATATTGGGCTGGAACCCTACCTCCCACGGCGAACCGGGGTGAGGAGTAGCGACCGCAGTGATTCCCTACCCCTCACGCTCGTTCTCTCTCTCACCCCGTGCCCCTCTCTCCACACCCAAATCTCTAATACCCAAACCCTAGCCCTAGTTGCCATGGATAGAGCTCGAGCTAGGCTCCCTCCCTCCTCGTCCTCCTCTTCCATGGTGAAGCCCTAGCCGGTGCTCTCCCATCCCAAAGGTTCATTGCGCCGCCACCAAGAGCAAGACAGCGCCGCTACCAAGTGCAAGCCAGTGCCACCACTTCGCCTATAAGCAGCCCTGCGGCGACTGCCATCAAGGTGCGCCGCCGCTTTCCCATCGACTTCCTAGGTCTCGCCGTCGCCCCAACATGGAAGCAGGTCAGGCCGCAGTTGAGGCCACGCTAGATGGATGTAACATCCCAATTCGGGAAATTTTTGAAATTTTCCAAAACCCGAAAATTCGGTTGAATTTAAGCTGAATCCGATGTGTGGGCCCTACTAGCAGTCTCAGTAGCCCCTCTCTCTCTCTCTGTTTCGTACGCGTTCTCTCTCTCTTTGTTCTTCTCCCTCTTCTCCCTAGCGATTTCTCTGTGCTTCGAGCCGCCGCTGTGCAACCCTTCCTGTAGCTCTGCTCTTCTCCACACTGTTCCACCTCGATTTGCCATGCCAGCGCCGCGCACGCCGCTCTTCTCTATCATGGCCGCGCCGCCCGCTGCCACCCTGCCGCGCTGCGCGCCGCTCACGTCCTGTCACTGCGCCGTGCGCCCCACCCCATCGCCACGAGTGCCTGCGGTCCAGGAGCTCACAACGCCCCTATAAAGGCAAGACAATCCCCTCACCGGCACCAATTTCCGTAGGCCATCCTTTGATTCCTCTCGCCCAGAGCTCCTCGGAATCATCCCTAATTGCTTCCCCCTCCTAATTTCAGCTGGGGAGCTCAGGACCGCCGTACCGGCATGAACCCTGTTTCGGCCACGGTCGGCATCTTCGCCGCCGGCCACCTCCGAGCCCCTTTCCTCCCCATCAAAGCCGTGGTGAGCACCCCCACAACCTCATTTAACTCCCCGAAGCTTTTCCTTAGCTTGTAGATCATCACCGTAGCGCGATTCGCCCCGGCGAGCCTTCGGCTCTGTGCCGTCGCCGCGCCACCACGTCCGATCGATCCCGGCCTCGACGCTGGTGCCGTTTAGGTCGTAGAGGACCGCAGTTACGTGTGCTTGCATGCACATAGCCGGTGGTGGCCTATAGCGCCACCGCGGTTCAAGCCGCCGCCGCCAAGCCCATCCCCGGCACGAGGTAGAAGACGAACCAGCACCAACGGATTCCTCGCCAAGATTGGTGCACTGATAGAGTTATAGTCACGCACTCACGCCGACATGTGGTTTGCGCCAGTCAGACCGCCCCGTCAAATGCTGAGACCAAGCCGCGGATCAGAGTCGCCGACATGTGGACCCCGGTCCCATCTGTCGGATTTAGTGAAGACGTAGTTGAAAGAAGACGTCATCCCCGCGTGGTGGCGCCTCTGGAAAAACCGCCTTCGGCGTGGCGCTCTGGCCGTGCAGACGCGCTGCGCGCAAGCGGGCCGTGGGCCGCATGTTCCCCATGGGCCACCCGCCGGTTGGCTCGGCCCAATTCGTTTAATAGGTTTTTCAGCGATTTATTAATTAGATAATTACCGAATGTAGTTTCCAAATTATTAAAAGTAGCAAAAGACTTCCAAAATTTCTGGAAAAATTAAGGTAAATACTAGAGATGACAATTGATTTTATAAAAATATAATCTTGGTGACTGTATTGCGGAATTTTGCACTGTGGGTGACGGTAGTTTCGAGCTGAAACCAGCTCTCATCAACATGGTTCGAGCAAGCCCCATTTGTGGCGAGCAAGCGGAGGATGCCAATGCACATCTGCGGCAGATTTTCTTGAGATCTACAAGACCTTCACCATTAAGGGTGCAACTCGACGTATTTGTCGGCTCGCCTATTTCATTCTCATTGATCGGAAGGCAAAACAATGGTTTTATGCCAACAAAGATGCGATCTCAACTTGGGAGAAGTGCTCCAATGCCTTCCTCACTAAGTATTTTCCTCTGGCAAAACCAATGCCTGCGGAACAAGATTTCGCATTCGACAACACACACGATGAGTCCATTTCGGATCCACGAGCGACTATAACAATATATCTTGGCTTGCCCCACCACGGATGCAAGACTAGTTTATTATTCGAGCTTCTATCATGGGTTTGGCAGACCCAAGAGCACCTTGATCTTTGCTTCTAGAGGAGCTTTCTTTCCACTCAATGTAAGTCTTGCCCTCGCCTCATTGAGAAGATGGTCTCAAGCCGTGGAGCGATGAGCATTCACAGCCGCGAACTCGAGGAGTCCACCAGATCGATGATATCCACGGCCAAGAGGTGAAGGAGGTGGGTCGGCCGACCCACCCTAGGCCGGTCGACCCACTCTTGAGCCCCCACGGATTCCCCTTTGGAGGAGGGTTGCTTGACATGTGTCCCTACAAGTGGAGCATCCGGTTGGTCATGAACACTATAAAAGGACCCCTACACCTCACTTGTAACACAACCGCAACACATTTCCACACTTTCATTCCACTTATTAGAGTAGCTCTTAGTTAGTAGAAGTTGGGAGTTAGAGTCAAGTCGGTGGCCTTCGGAGTTCCTAAGTGTCTTCGGGAATTCGGGTAATAGCTATTGTACCCTTTCCTAATTGTTTCAATTAGTGAGATTACTTCATTCATTGCTTATGTGTTGAACTTTATTTGAGCTGAGTATATCTACATAAATGAGTTGTGTAGATTTGCCTTACCAGTAGCTTGTATTCGTCTGGAATCAGTTTAGTTTCTCACTCATATACTGTTAGAGCCAAGCATTGAACCTAGATCAACTTCTTTTTGGTACTGAGGAAGATTTGATTAGAAATAGTAGCAGACGTGGTGTCTGAGACTAGGACTAACTCGGTTTACACCGGGGCCCACGTATATGTGGTAGGTGGTATGTGGTGATAGCCCTATCCATCCGTAGATACTAAGTATCTCGTGTGTAACCCACAGCGTCCAGCTTTTGACCAGTAGAGCCAAATCGGAACGATCATAACCATTCGAGATTCCAGTTCAGGAATTCGGGTGGTAGTGAGTGTCCGAGCTCCAACGATGAATATCAAGTGAACTACTGTTAGAATACCCCAAGCTCGCTCAGTAAACTGAATCACACGATTTTGTGAACTTATTAAAATTGTCTCGTTGTCCTCCCAACTGTCTATCTAGCTAGAGTAGCTTTCTCTTTATTTGTGTGAATATTTATCGTGTGTGTGTGTTCCCGGTCTTTTCATTTATCCTAACTCCCGTTACCTAGACTAATTTGGTATTTTAAATAATTAAGATATAGAGGTTTATCTATTTAAACCCTCGTTCCCTGTGGATTCGATAACTCTAGGAATACTCTGGTGAAAACTACAAGCGATATCCGTCATTTCATGATTAATTTCTTTGAGTGTAAGTATCGCCAACAAGTTTTCTGGCGCCGTTGTCGGGGAACGCAGCGGTTTCTCAAAAGGAGATAAAAAAATTTCCAGAACCTACATCTAAATTATTTAATTTACCAGCCTAGTTTAACGGGTATTACCCTGCTCTGTCTTTGTTCTGTGGAACTAGCAGAGCAGTGAATGACCGGTTTTGATCTCCCGGAAAACTTTTGACAAAATCCGGAGTCACTGGTGCGAAGGACAAGAGCTCGAGTCCTACCTCCGCAAATATGTGCTTCTGAGTTATCAAACCTCACGAGCAATCCTTTCCTCATCACCGAGACACCTTCATCAACGATGGCTGCCGAGAAGAGCATTCTTGAATTCTCAGCCCCGTCAAGCACCAATGTCCCCACTAGACCTGTCACCAATGTGGGTGACGGTAGTTTCGAGCTGAAACCAGCTCTCATCAACATGGTTCAGGCAAGCCCCATTTGTGGCGAGCAAACGGAGGATGCCAATGCACATCTGCAGCATTTTCTTGAGATCTACAGTACCTTCACCATTAAGGGTGCAACTCGACGCTTTGTCCATTTCGCCTATTTACATTCTCATTGATCGGGAAGGCAAAACAATGGTTTTATGCCAACAAAGATGCAGTCTCAACTTGGGAGAAGTGCTCCAATGCCTTCCTCACTAAGTATTTTCCTCTGGGCAAAACCAATGCCCTGCGGAACAAGATTTCCGCATTCCAGCAACACACAGATGAGTCCATTTCAGATCCCTGGGAGCGACTATAACAATATATACTGGCTTGCCCCCACCACGGGATGCAAGACTAGTTTATTATTCAGAGCTTCTATCATGGGCTGAACTGTACCGCCCAAGAGCACCTTGATGCTGCTTCTAGAGGAGCTTTCTTTCCACTCAATGTAAGTGCTGCCCACGCTCTCATTGAGAAGATGGTCTCAAGCCAGGGCTGGAACGATGAGCATTCACAGCCGCGAACTCGAGGAGTCCACCAGATCGATGATATCCACGGCCAAGAGGTGAAGGAGGTGGGTCGGCCGACCCACCCTAGGCCGGTCGACCCACTCTTGAGCCCCCTCGGATTCCCCTTTGGAGGAGGGTTGCTTGACATGTGTCCCTACAAGTGGAGCATCCCGGTTGGCTGCGGAACACTATAAAAGGACCCCTACACCTCACTTGTAACACAACACGCAACACATTTCCACACTTTCATTCCACTTATTAGAGTAGCTCTTAGTTAGTAGAAGTTGGGAGTTAGAGTCAAGTCGAGCTGACGCTCGGAGTTCCGGAAGTGTCTTCGGGAATTCGGGTAATAGCTATTGTACCCTTTCCTAATTGTTTCAATTAGTGAGATTACTTCATTCATTGCTTATGTGTTGAACTTTATTTGAGCTGAGTATATCTACATAAATGAGTTGTGTAGATTTGCCTTACCAGTAGCTTGTATTAAATGCGGAATCGGTTTAGGTTCTCACTCATATCTTTTTAGAGCCAAGCATTGAACCTAGATCAACTTCTTTTTGGTACTGAGGAAGATTTGATTAGAAATAGTAGCAGACGTGGTGTCTGAGACTAGGACTAACTCGGTTTACACCGGGGCCCACGTATATGTGGTAGGTGGTATGTGGTGATAGCCCTATCCATCCGTAGATACTAAGTATCTCGTGTGTAACCCATGCGTCCGACTTTTGACCAAGATGAGCCAAATCGAACGATCATAACCATTCGAGATTCGGTTCGAGAATTGGGTGGTAGTGAGTGTCCGAGCTCCAACGATGAATATCAAGTGAACTACTGTTAGAATACCCCAAGCTCGCTCAGTAAACTGAATCACACGATTTTGTGAACTTATTAAAATTGTCTCGTTGTCCTCCCAACTGTCTATCTAGCTAGAGTAGCTTTCTCTTTATTTGTGTGAATATTTATCGTGTGTGTGTGTTCCCGGTCTTTTCATTTATCCTAACTCCCGTTACCTAGACTGGCTGGTATTTTAAATAATTAAGATATAGAGGTTTATCTATTTAAACCCTCGTTCCCTGTGGATTCGATAACTCTAGGAATACTCCTGGTGAAAACTACAAGCGATATCCGTCCGCTCGCGGATTAATTTCTTTGAGTGTAAGTATCGCCAACAAGTTTTCTGGCGCCGTTGTCGGGGAACGCAGCGGTTTCTCAAAAGGAGATAAAAAAATTTCCAGAACCTACATCTAAATTATTTAATTTACCAGCCTAGTTTAACGGGTATTACCCTGCTCTGTCTTTGTTCTGTGGAACTAGCAGAGCAGTGAATGACCGGTTTTGATCTCCCGGAAAACTTTTGACAAAATCCGGAGTCACTGGTGCGAAGGACAAGAGCTCGAGTCCTACCTCCGCAAATATGTGCTTCTGAGTTATCAAACCTCACGAGCAATCCTTTCCTCATCACCGAGACACCTTCATCAACGATGGCTGCCGAGAAGAGCATTCTTGAATTCTCAGCCCCGTCAAGCACCAATGTCCCGCTAGACCATCACCAATGTGGGTGACGGTAGTTTCGAGCTGAAACCAGCTCTCATCAACATGGTTCAGGCAAGCCCCATTTGTGGCGAGCAAACGGAGGATGCCAATGCACATCTGCAGCATTTTCTTGAGATCTACAGTACCTTCACCATTAAGGGTGCAACTCCTGACGCTGTCCGGCTACGCCTATTTCTGTTCTCATTGATCGGGAAGGCAAAACAATGGTTTTATGCCAACAAAGATGCAGTCTCAACTTGGGAGAAGTGCTCCAATGCCTTCCTCACTAAGTATTTTCCTCTGGGCAAAACCAATGCCCTGCGGAACAAGATTTCCGCATTCCAGCAACACACAGATGAGTCCATTTCAGATCCCTGGGAGCGACTATAACAATATATACTGGCTTGCCCCCACCACGGGATGCAAGACTAGTTTATTATTCAGAGCTTCTATCATGGGCTGAACTGTACCGCCCAAGAGCACCTTGATGCTGCTTCTAGAGGAGCTTTCTTTCCACTCAATGTAAGTGCTGCCCACGCTCTCATTGAGAAGATGGTCTCAAGCCAGGGCTGGAATGATGAGCATTCACAGCCGCGAACTCGAGGTGTCCACCAGATCGATGATATGGACATGCTCGCGGCCAAGATGGATTTATTAATGAAGAAGCTGGAAGCGCCGAATCAAACCGTCCAGGCGCTCGAATCTCGCATGACTTGCGAGGTTTGCAGGAGCGTTGGACACTCTGGAGACAACTGCACTGAGACCCGACCAGAGAACGCAAACTTCATCAACAATGGGTTCCGACCTCAATCCAACTACACTCTGGGTTGGAATTCGAGGCCGAACTTCTCCACCGACGACCGTCTTCAAGGAGGTAACAATGGCAATTTTAATCGCAATAAATTTCCTCTAGATGATGCAAATGCTCAACAAAAAGTGAATGATAGCATTAGTAGAAAATTTCTTGCTAATGATAAAATTCTGGAGAGCATCAACTCACAACTAGAAGGATTTGCAACTGCCATGAAAAGTCAAATGAGCTTTAATAAAATGTTAGAAACTCAACTTGCTCAGCTGGCTGCTTCAATCCCTACATTTGCTTCGGGAAAACTTCCGGGACAGCCGGAGGCTCCCTCGAAAGAAAATGTTAATGCGGCTGCAACCCGATCGGGTAAAACTACCCGAGACCCGGCGCAAACTAACACTGTAGGGAATGATGATGTTATCTCCGATGACGAAGAGGAGAAAGGTGAGAACGATGAAGAGCCAAGAGAGGAGCTGCCGAAGACGACGAGAAGTGAAGCGCGGACCAAGCCAAGTCCCGCTGAATTCACGGAGACGCAACTGCTACCTTTCCCACGTCGCCAACGCAAGTCAACTGCGGACGCGCAGTTTGGCAAGTTTGTTGAGGTAATCAAGCAATTATATGTCAACATACCATTGCTAGATGCGATGCAGGTACCGACATATGCCACGTACCTGAAGGACATCCTCAACAACAAGCATCCGTTGCCGACGTCAGAAGTCATTAAATTGACTGAGGAGTGCAATGCGTTGATTTTGAACACTCGTCCTGAGAAGAAGAAGGATCCTGGCTACCTGACCATCTCATTCTCCATTGGTGCACAACACTTTGAGCTTACTTTGTGCGACCTCGAAGCGAGCGTCAGCATCATGCCCAAGGTAATTTATGAAAAATTAAATCATTCTACCTTGTCGCCTACTGGCATGACCCTGCAGCTGGCGGATCAATCGATCCGTCATCCAATTGGAGTCGCGGAGGACATACCGGTGAAAATTTGAAATTTTCTGGTACCCGTGGATTTCGTGGTGCTGGACATGGAAGTAGACACCAAGATGCCCCTCATTCTTGGGAGGCCATTCCTGAGCACGGCAAATGCGACGATCGATGTTGGTGCAGGAGAAATTCAGCTCAACATTAACGGCCGAGATGAAACATTCAATTTCAGGCCAAGAACGGAGCAATGCTCATAGGTACGCACATTTCGTGGTAAAAATCCTAAACCTGTGCGGGAGGAAACAAGGGTTATACCAAGACCTCAGGTGGATAGCCTTATTGGTACAATGAGGAGAACTCTCCAATTATTGGACGAGCCTTTGTGTCGTCCATATTGGAAGGAGAACAAGGGGAAATCCAAGCCCCGTCGGAAGAAACATGCGGTCGAGAAATCGAAGCCGCAAGGGAAGATCAACGTCACCCGAAAACCTCAAATCAAACAAGTGTGGCGTAAGAAAGAAATTCAACCGGCTGCAGCAACTTCGGCTGCAGAACCAATTCAAGACAACTGAAGGTTGAATGCGGTCTGACTCGTCGACGGCGGAAACAAAAATTCGAGCCCTTCACCGGGAGGTAAGCCAGAAGTTTATCTTGCATGCATATTTATTTTTCGTGCATTTTCCACTGCATATATAATTTTTACCGTGCATTTATCCTTCCTATAAAAATACAAAAATATGTAAAAATAATAATTTGGTGAAAAAGTGGGGTCGGCTGATCCCACCTAGGCCGGCCGACCCACTTATTTCTGCCAACCACCCCCAAGTGGGTGGGTCTTTTCACCTCATCTCAACCACTCATTTTTCACTACACCCACCACTCTATCCATATAGGCACTAGGTAGGACAATTTGACTTCCTTAATCATGCATTTAATCCCATGTTTATCAGTAATCATGCATTAAGAAAATATATAAATACGGGAGTGACCTGCATGATGAGACCACACCCCTGCGGTGATTGCATGATCTCGCCTGCAGCTCTCCTCTGCACTGCATATTTGCTTTCAACTGCACGCATACTGTCAACTAAAAATTGAGCAAAAATAATTTTTGTGTAGGCAAAGAACTGCTAATTGTGACGACTAATTTTGGACGACTAACCCGTAAATACTTTTGTATATCCTTGGGGTATTTGTTCGTCCTAACACTTGCAGGAAAAATATCGTCATGGTATGGTAAGTTTGGTCGC
Source organism: Raddia guianensis (assembly GCA_036346415.1). Lineage (NCBI taxonomy): Eukaryota > Viridiplantae > Streptophyta > Magnoliopsida > Poales > Poaceae > Raddia > Raddia guianensis. The sequence continues at coordinate 38,079,605 of CM070539.1, forward strand.
ACCATCGCTAAGGGAGCGAAGGGAGTCCACAAACAATTCAGCTCGTCCAGCTCGGATCAGACTCATACTCCAACCGAGGTCGTGGAGAGCCAGTCTGGGGATACAATGTCTGTGGATTCCCGATTTTTGGGGTACCACAACGAATATTCTGAAGCCCCAACAACCTCCGGGGCTGGCATAGCCCCGGGGATGAGGATTTTGGTGTCGAAAGAGCAAATTATGCTCTATACCGACCGAGAGAGGCAAGTCTTCGAAGCGCTGAGGCGCCGGTCTTTTCAGCACACACGGACTTACGACCTAATGCTACTAATCAAGACCGGCCTTCTGGATGAATTCAACGAAGCCTTCCAAGCCGTCAGATGGGAAAATTTCGCACCCATCGTCGAAAAAGGTTCGCGCCTTGTAACCCTTGAATTTCTTAGTACTTTACGCATTTTTGATGGTGGGAATAGATACTATTTTAGACTCTTTAATGAAGAATTTGAATGTTCATTACAGAACCTAACTAGATATCTAGGCTTTTCCATCTTGTGTAGAGTTACTCCTGATAGGTTAGCTGGTTTTAATCGCGATGAATTCTGGGAGTCTATTTCTGGCAAAGGGTATAACAACACTAGCAAACTCCGCATGAACGACATTCACAACCCTACACTTAGGTTCATGCATAGGTGGTTAGCAATGGTAGTTAACTCTAGGCTAGAGATGCGCACTGTGCGTCTTGATGAGCTGCAGTACCTGTTTGCAATGGTCAATAAAAAGCCTGTCAACCCGACCGCAAATATGGTAGCTCACTGGGTAGAGATGATTAACCAAAAGGGGGATATTGACGGCACGTCCCTAATCACCCGCATTGCGGAGGGTATGGGACTGCTAGATCATTGTGAATTGGCCTTCCTAGACACACAATTCCATACATTAGGAAAGGACCATTTCATCCAAGGCCACATCCTTCGGGTTCATGAGTCGGATGCTCATTTCATGAGATTTCCGGGCACCGCCGCTGAGATCCGTTTGCCTAATCCAAGGCTCGAAATCTACAGAGCTCGGACGCTGACCATAGATTTTAGAGCCTTGGAGCCCCATAGGCATAGCATCTCTGGCCCCGTGACACGCAGCCGCGCACGCCAGCAGCGAGAGCAACCTGAGCCCAGTGAGCCCCACCACAATCAGTGGATGGGGGTAGCTGCAGCCCCTCATCACTCCGATTATAATGCGGGTTGGGATCAATGGAACCCATCTGCCTTTGCTCCACATGAGTACGGAGGTTGGGCCACGCACAACTATGAGGCCAGTAGCTCACGGCAGTATGATGCAGGATGGACCCACTCACCTCGTGAACAAGGACCCGAGATAGGACGGGGAGGACCGTCATCGGCCCGCTACCCTTCCTACTTCGAGCCCTTTGCACAAAACGTCCATGCCTTAGGACAGAGAATGGATACCTTAGTTGACGACATGGACCACGTGCACCAAACATTGGCCCATCACACTAGGTACCACGAGGACATCACCCGTGACCTTAGAGCCAACACCACCGCAACACAAGCCACGAACGATGCCCTTGCGGCATGGTTCCGACACATTGGTTTTGACCCTCCGGCTCAATAGGTGTGTCCTGCTCCGTCACTGCCTGCTGTGGCCACCCTGCCTACTGTCTTGCCGTGCCTTGCTAGTACCCTGCCAGATTAATTCTCAGTAATTCTTTCCAGATCTGCCTTGCCAAAAATCCCAAATTACCTTGCCCCATTTGTGAATAATTTTAACTCTGTGCTTAGTTAATAGTATGCCCGAATAAAAAAAATTAAATTCAAAACTATAAAAATTTGCAAAATCTAAAAATACCAAAAATATTTCCTGTGAATAAAATAAATGTTGATTTTACCTAGAAAGGATATGATGAACATTGCTCTATTATCGTGATATAAATGCTGAATAAACAATTTAGTACTCTCATTTTAAGTTTGACAATTATTGGTACGAGTAGTCATCCTGCTTAATCTTGCTCATCGAGTGTTGACATTATTGAACCACTTCTAAATTGTTGAGGGATATGATATAACAGATATAAGGACCTAGTTACTTATGCCCCGACTAAGGCATAGTCTTGGAATTTATTTTGAAAAGAGAAAATTATCTTGAGTTCCTCATTAGACTTTTTCATCCTACCAGAGCCAAAAATGCTAAACAAATTCAAAGCCTTCATTCAGCCACTTTGGTTGTGTTGAGTTTTGTCAAAAGTAAATCCTTAGGAATTAGTGTTCTTCAAAGTTGGTCATTTCCTTTGGCGTACCCTTTGATTGCTAACCTTTCGTATCTGGTAATGCTGAATTCCACATTTGGGATACGGGCATACATCTCACCAGATATTCCTCCCGACAAAAATAAGCCAAGTTCTTTTTCGTGAGTCCACCATATATCTACCTATTTGGTCTCCCAAAAAGACTTCCAAAATAATAAAAGATTTAACCCTCAAAATTATAGAAAATTGAGGCACACAAAAAAATGAAAGAAAAAAAAGGAAGAGAGAACCACCATCTCCTTCTATCTTTATTTGAAAAAAAACAAAAATGCCTCTCGAAATTATAGATTGAGGAATGATCTCAAATCAAATAAAGAAGTCAAATAGACCTTTCCATAAACACAAGATCCGATGGGGCGGACTCATTAGTACCCCTCATCACTTGCACTTGTGTTTCTTCATTCCTTTGACGTGAGTTCATTCTCTTACTCATCCTTGGACGTTATTATTCTAATGACCAGAATGCGAAGTGGTACAAAATTCTCTAGGATCTATTTTTGACTTTACAAAATTATACAACCTAAGTAGGCCACATTTCCATATCTATGAGCTCCACATAAACCGTAGAATAGGAGGAAAGAAGGCCATTAACAAAAAGGCCTAGGTGAGGATCAAATACCACCGAGAGATCTGAGAGTAACAATGAGGAACAAACATTTTGAAAAGAAAAACCCCGAGACATAGCTTGAAAATGGCTGAGTTGACAAAGTTCTATCGAAGTTATTCCATCTTTCAACCGCTAAATGAAAAGGGGAGATTTTGAAAACCTCGTGAGTTTGATGAAAATTGGGGTACACTTGTACGACTTTTTGTCAACAAATAATGTGGTACAACTTTGTATGCTTAGTATTTATTGAATAATGATATTGATGCAATCCTGATCCACCGGGTTCTCATTTGAGCTCTTTGCTCGAGGACGAGCAAAAGTTCAAGTTGGGGGGTGTGTTGACATCAAATAAACACCAATTCTTTACGTCAACATATTCCGGAATTCCGGCATTTCGAGGGAAAACCAAGGTTTATACAAACATTTTATTTATTCTAATAAAGTTCCACATGTTTTGGTGAGTTGTGGGTCTACAGGTACAAAAAAGGAAAAACCAGAACTAGACTAGGCAAAATGCCAACCCGGCCGACCCACCTAGGCCGGCCGAACTGGCCACGTCACCAATCTGGCTCTGTCTTCTCCCCAGTGGCATAAAAGCACAAAATGAGGACATCTAGACCATCCACTACCGTCGGTTTGATCGAATGGACACGGTTGCTTCACAAATGAGCATAGGATTCCCTTGGATTCCTTTCTTGCGCAAGTCCATTTGATCCACCGGCTTAAGGGGTTAATCTACACCATCAAGGGAGCATCCTAGAAGAAATCCACGGGCAAGAGGTGAAGGAGGTGGGTCGGTCTACCCATCCTAGGCTGGTCGACCCACTCTTGCGCCCCCTCGGATTCCCCTTTCGAGGAGGGTTGCTTGACATGTGTCCCTACACATGGAGCATCCCGGTTGGCTGCGGAACACTATAAAAAGACCCCTACACCTCACTTGTAACACAACACACAACACATTTCCACACTCTCATTCCACTTATTTGAGTAGCTCTTAGTTAGTAGAAGTTGGGAGTTAGAGTCAAGTCGAGCTGACGCTCGGAGTTCCGGAAGTGTCTTCGGGAATTCGGGTAATAGCTCTTGTACCCTTTCCTAATTATTTCAATTAGTGAGATTACTTCATTCATTGCTTATGTGTTGAACTTTATTTGAGCTGAGTATATCTACATAAATGAGTTGTGTAGATTTGCCTTACCGGTAGCTTCTATTAGTCCGGAATCTGTTTAGGTTCTCACTCATATACTGTTAGAGCTAGGCATTGAACCTAGATCAACTTCTTTTTGGTACTGAGGAAGATTGATTAGAAATAGTAGCAGACGTGGTGTCTGAGACTAGGACTAACTCGGTTTACACCCGAGCCCACGTATATGTGGTAGGTGGTAGGTGGTGACAGCCCTATCCATCCATAGATACTAAGTATCTTGTGCGTAACACACAGCGTCCGGCTTTTGACCAGTAGAGCCAAATCGGAACGATTATAACCATTCGGGATTCCAGTTCAGGATAGCGGGTGGTAGTGAGTGTTCGAGCTCCGACGACGAATATCAACTGAACCACTGTTAGAATACCCCAAGCTCACTCAGTAAACTGAATCACACGATTTTGTGAACTTATTAAACTTGTCTCGTTGTCCTCCCAACTATCTATCTAGCTAGAGTAGCTTTCTCTTTATTTGTGTGAATATTTATCATGTGTGTGTGAGTGTTCCCGGTCTTTTCATTTATCCTAACCCCCGTTACCTAGACTGGCTGGTATTTTAAATAATTAAGATATAGAGGTTTATCTCTTTAAATCCTCGTTCCCAGTAGATTCGATAACTCTAGGAATACTCCTGGTGAAAACTACAAGCGATATGCGTCCGCTTGCGGATTAATTTTTTTGAGCATTAGTATTGCCAACAACCACTGGCGAGCATGCCACGCAGCGGCTTGGCGCACGACGGGCGTGCATGGCCCCAGGCTCCACGGGCGAGCAGGCCACGTGGCGGCTCGGTGGCGGTCTGACAACCCTGACAGGTGGTGTCCTGCCAACTGTGGGCTTCGGGTCCCACTTGGCAGGCGTGCTGGAGGGGAGGAGGGAGCTTATCATCGTGGACTCATCTCCACTCAGCGTATCGGAAGCATTAACTGAGGCGATTCGGCGTGGGAGGCTGAGGATGATGATTGCAGTCACTGTGGCTCTGGCCGAAGCATTGTAGCGGTCATTCTGTCGTTGCACTGCTATAAGTTTGACCGGCACCATCGCCAGGCGTTCTTCCGTCCCGTGCACACTCGGTGACAGATGGGAGCAGGTGAAGCAACAAGCGTCAGCAGCGAAGAAAATGGGATGCACAGTGATACGGTGCAATTAATGTATTCTCTCTCTCTCTCTCTCGGCCATCCCCGATAGTACAAAATAGGGATCCAGATGAGTGAAAGGGGGTTGGATCCCTGATACACACAAGCCTTGTACGTTCTCCAGCGAGAACACACACCCCCTAAAACCAAGAAAATCAAGCATGAGCAGGAGTAGGACTGTTACCCGTCTTGGGGGTCCGAACTTGGGTAAGATCTGGTGTCTCCCTGTGCGTGCTCAATCAAGCGAATTAGTTTGCAAAAATCCCCCTCTAGACGAACACAGTTCACAAAATCTGTCCGGTGCAAAACCATCAACAGTTGCAAAGTATAATGGGCACTAATCTTGCTTTCAATACTGCTTACCATCCGCAAACTGATGGACAAACTGAGAGGGTAAACTAAGTTATCGAGGTCATGCTTAAGGCATGTGCGTTGGTCAACGCTAAAAATTGGGCAATCATTTGTCCTACGCAGAATTTTCTTAGAATAACAACTACCAGTTTAGTTTGCAAATGGCCTCTTTTGAAACTCTTTATGGAAGGAAATGCAGGACCCCCCTCTATTGGAACGAAACTGGTGAGCTCATGATATTTAGACCAGAACTGCTCAAGAAAGCCAATGAGCAAGTCAAAGTGATTCAGTGGAGATTGAAAATAGCTTAAAACCGACAAAAGGGTTATGCCAATCACCATCGTCGAGATCTAACCGTTGCCAAAGGAGATTTTGTATATCTTAAGGTTTCGCCCATGAAGGGAGTGAAGCGTTTCCGAGTCAGTGGAATGTTGGCACCCCAAAACATCAGACCTTTCAAAGTTCTAGCCAAGCGAGGAGAAGTACCTTGTTATCTTGAACTGCCAGCTCCACTGTTAGACATACAAGATGTTTTTGATGTATCTCAGCTAAGGAAGTGCCTAAGAGTTCCAGAAGAGAAAATGCCCATGGATCGGTTCGAGTTGAAGCAGGATTTGTCTTACCAGGAGTATTCTGTTCGAATTTTGGAAGAAGTTGCTCGCTGACTCGGAATAGAGTAATAAAGCTATGCAAGGTTCAATGGAGTAACTATTCCGAGAAAGAGGCAACCTAGGAGCGAGAAGAAGATCTCAGTGCTGAATTTTCAAATCTTTTCTCTGATCCTTTCGAATCTCATGATCAAGATTCCATTTAACGGGGGAGGTTTGTAATGTCCTCATTTTGCAAAAATAAAAAATTGTGCATTGCATCGCATGTCATTAAATTTGCAGTCATAAATTCAAATATTAAGGAATTATTGTAATTTTAAAGTGTATTTTCCAAAAGCATTTGAGGAAAATCGTATAAAATGGATTCTTTTTCCAAAATTATATAATATATTTTTATTAAAATATTTTATTGTCAAACCAAGTTGAAAAGACAATTATTTTATTTTAGTTTATTCGTTAGTGGGCCTATTTCTTACTTTTCTTTCTCATTTCTTACTCATTATCTTCTCTAGTTGGGTTGTTGTTCTCCATTCTTTCTTAGTTGGGATGGTGGGAGGCGGTGGCCTGAGACGGGAGGAGGCGGCGAGGCACGGTATGCGGCCTAGGTCGGTTTAATAGGGCTAATTTGCTTATATTATTTACTTACAGCAGTTAAAAAAACTTATATCTTTAAATTTGAGCATCCAAAAATTATGAAATAAATTTTAAATGCTTATTAAATTCATGCCTATTTGCTGTAATTTTACCTTGAGCATTTGCATACATTTTTATTATGCGGTTTGTTGCGTTCAATTAATTGTGGCTCTTTATTTGCATGCATTAGAGTCTGGCGACGACGGGCGATTTACCGACGTCGAGGAAGATTGTCCTCGCTGTGCAAACCAAGTCAAGTGCTGAACCTTGCTACCTAATGTTTTAAATTGCATTTCCTAAAATTTCTGAAATGTGCATGTGTATGTTAAAACTAAAAATCGCTATTCAATTAGTGTAGCTATAGCCCAATAAATAATTAGCTCAAACTAAAACATTCCTTACTTCCATAGGACTAATGTAAAGTCTTGTAGTATTGCCCCAATTGAAAATTAAGTTTTGCTATTATTAGAATTTCATTGGCCCCTTCTACACTTAATAAAATGCAATGTCCATGAATTATGTGTGTTTTGAAAAGACAATTGTGTCTGTCATTTTTTAAAATGGGTGTAGATGGTAGTCAGGAACTATCGGGGTGAAAAATGTATTTTGCAAAATCTGGTTGGGGTGGCTAGATGTAGACCTACTCATAGGTAGCCCGGCCCGACTATCCGACCTGACCCGACCCAACCTGGCCCGACTAGTGCATCGGGTCAGGTCGGGCCTCGATTTATAGCCCGACCGTCGGGTCAGGTCGTGTTCAAGCCCCCAAAAAATTACAAAATCTGCCATATGGGTTCGAGTTTTTGGGTTTTCGGGTTTCGAGTCGGTTCGGGCCCAAAGTTTTGACCCTGTGCACCGGGTCAGGTTGGGCTCAGGCCGGCTGATTTTTGGTCAGATTTTTGAAAACCCAACCCAAACTCGCCCGAACCCATAGGTCTAGCTAGATGCAAAGTAGTGTGCATTATGTTGAGGCCAATGTTGCATGAGATTTAGGTCAAGTGTGGGACCCACCCTAATCGCTAAGGACCGATTCCTTGAGGTAGGCGAGCTAAGTACTACAATGTGACCATCGAGTGCCTATGTGGGCAGACCCTGGCTTAGTAGCTTTTGGAATTCTGGTTCGGTACCCATCTGGTGGGACTATGCTGAGGCCAATGGTCTTGGGTTGTACTATGCTTAGGCCAATGATATTAGTTTGAACTATGTTGATGCCAATGGTGCATCCTGTAGCCAGTCGATGTGGTACTATGCAAGGCCAATGTTATCCACTACTGAGTTGTAGGGAGCGAGGTTACCGAATTAGGAGGAAGACTGCCAAAGGCCTTGTCGGCAGGACCTTTTATTAAGATGAGGCCTGTCTCGTTGGTAAAGTGCACGACCTCTGTGGAGTGTATAACTATCATGATAGCCTTGCCAGGGGTCAAGGGCGGACGATAGGGATCTGTCTCTTTGTTGGTTTTAACATTTTGTTTTTAAAATGTTTACAAGTAAAACCACAAGTATAGTGAGGAGCTGTGAGTCCCTGACTAGCCAATTGGGGCAAAACCGGCAGTTGCCGGAATTTTGAAATTAAATAATTCAAATATTTGTTTTCCCAATGTTTTCCATGTTTACTTTGACTTGTTTTTTGGGTCCCTACACATCACTACATATTTATTTCCCTTGCCAGCATTCACATCTACAAGCTTGGCCCCAATCACATGGAGTGTAGCCGCGCCATGGTTGGAGCTCCGCCCAAGCTCCACCTACGCTAGCATTTCTTTGTTAATTGTGGGAAAACGCTCAAAGATGCCCTATACCTTGACCACATGCATGATGCTCGATTTCACTAAGGACTTATGTTTGTGCCTTGTCCACCCATCGCTCAATTTCACCAAGACCTTATTGTCGATACCTTGTCTACCCGTTGCTCGATTCCGCTATGACCTTATTATCGATCACTTGGAAAAGATATCACTACTTTGTGCTATGTACCTAGGAACTTACAGCTATATTTGTCATCATAGACTAACCGAAGAAGAAATCAAACACATAGAGAGGAGAATAACAATGGAAAAACATTGCCGATGGAGGATGTGGTGATAGCCACATTGATGTCAGGGGACAAGGAAGCGGAGGCTAGTGGCAATGATAAGAGATAGAGGGACAAAGAGATTGAGAGAGCGAGGAAGAAGATGATGTGGCACCCATATTGCCACACCAATATTACCTTACTACATTTAACGACCACAAAACAAATGTGGGGCTCGCATGCAAACAAAAATAACTTATAGGAGCAAACAAAGTAATTTTAAGAAAAAATTGTACTGTAACCCCTTGAACTTGCAACGAGTCTCACTTAGCCCTCTCAATTTGAATTTTATTTTTTTGGCCCCTAAAACTTGTCTTTGTTTGCACGGTTACTGCAAAACCGCTAGGGCAACTAAGAAACGTTGACATGGCTACTTAGGTGGCCATTAACCACTGCAGTGGATGCCACATCGCCATTAAATGTCGACGTGGCATGGTAGAAAATTTAAAGATAAGATGATATCCATTTGAAAAAAATTAAAAAAATAATTGTCCAAAAAACAACTTTCATTTTTATAATAGTTTAAACATTGTTTGTCAACATTTTTTATTTCAAAATTCCGAAACTATGAAATTTATATTTTTTTATTTTGAGGAAAGATAAAATTTCAAATTTGAAATTTCAAAACTTCAGTTTTGGTTTTTGAATTTTAAAAATGTGTAATATTGTATAAATTAAATTTAAAACTGCCGAAATCTCAAATTTGAATATATCAAAAGGTTTAAATTTTTTTTTCAAGAAATGAAATTTAAAATTGAAAATTTATGAATTTTGAAAAACATAAATCGAATAATTTTTTTTCAAAATTCTCATGGATTTCGAAAAATTCCAACCTGGAACTTTCAAATAATGAAGTTTAATTTTGTTTCAAAAAATTTAAAAATTTTGTAATGAACTTTACCTCATCTATAAATTTATTGTACTTGTGGTTGACCATGTCAGGTTTTAAGTGACCACATTGCATCCACATAAGCAGGTAACAGCAACATAATCAACCATATTACCGTTTGTTTTGGGGTGACCATGAAAATGTAAATAAGTGTAGAGCACAACAAAATAAAATGCATGTTCAAGGGGCTTATGAATCACTGCAAGTTCAATGGCTGTTGTGCAATTTCCTCTAATTTTGAAGTTTAGGTGCTAACCGAAACATCCGTCCAACTTTTAAAGCTACAATGAAGTTTACTTCTGCTTTAAAACTGACCAAAATTATTATAGACAGTTCATTAATTTTGCCTGATTTTCTTCCTCATAAGGACTACAAATACATCTGAACCTTCCTCTTGATCCAATAGCACAATGCTCTTTTATCCAGGTGTATAAGATAGAACAATACTACGAATTACATAAAATTCTTCTTAAAAATCGTATAGAAATTAATTAATTGGCATGCCATTGTAATAGATAGCATAATAATTTATTTTATGAAAGATTGTATCCTAGACAACTTATTACAAATCTAGAGATATTCAAAATGTTATGCTAGTTACATAAATGTTGTCCATGTGTAATACTGTTGGAACATAACATGGTTTCAACCAGTATGAAACTAAAATATCGTATCCATTACTTCCCTATCTCTTTTTGCAGCTAGTCGGCGGCGAAATTCTCCAAGAGCCCAGATTGGAAACAGCTTTCTGTAATTGCCATAATTGAAGTAGAAGGAGCGATTGTAGCATCCAACATGTTCCTATCATTGATGACGCTGATTTAGATCAATATATTGCATATGAATAGTCATAGCATAATATTCGGATCACTAATCCCCTAAAAAGTTCCATATTATTACGACTACGGTTGGCAGATTTTCATCTAGGATCAAGCTAACTGGTACTATAAGTCTAAAATCATTATCCTCAGAATCATAGATTTACACCATGATTTTTTACTTACAATTGAACTAGTGAAATAGTCTAATACCTAATAACTTTGCTAACACGACCTATCAACATCCTTAAACATAAGTTAAAAGTTGTTGTCTATATGTTGAGATTTGTGATCCTTCTTAGTCTTCATGCAAACATACATCTTCATGGTTTCTTAATGCGGGTACCCTGTCTACGTAATAGTCAATTTATTTTATAAAAGTAAAAAAATTAGAAGGCTTACTTGTTGGGGAAACTCCCCATTCTCTTGTTGCATGTTGATCAATTCCTTTGCAGCACAATACAGTGGTGCCGGATCTCGTTCAACCTTATTTATAATTCCACGATGTCAACGCAACATGTCAATATATATCAAAATATTTTATAAATGATGTATTACTACCTATACAAATAAACAAGAATAAAATATACCTGCCCAGCATAAATTAACCCCAACATTGCCCAAGCAGTATTCACAGCATGAGGCCTGCTAGCCCCAACATAGCTCTACAAAATAATATTGTGCAAATCATCATTAAAATTGAGTAAATTTGAAATTATCAACGTAATGATTATATGAACGGTTTTATGGGTAAGGTTTTTCTTAACAATTTTGTGTAGTACAGCTGCGAATAGATAACTCTTGTGTAATTTTAAAAGGTCAGTTACAACATATGCACATAACGAATTATTAACTAGTGTTGATAACTTGCATTACAAGGCTTTACAACATATACTTAACCCGAAAAGGCAACGCCAAGAGAAGCCATGGCTAGACTCACAAGAACACATTATCTGCTAGGTAGCCAGAATTTCACTGTGCTTTAAAACAATATGCCATCGGATCGAGACATATTAATTTCACTGCTCACAATACAAAATAAGCAACCACCATCTGCCATTCCTCATACACGAATATGTAAGATTGGAATATATGGAATTTGTTACACAATGCATGAACCAAGGAACACATTCACCCATATGTTGATAAAATATGATCCCTCCATTAAGATAAATACCGATTCATTCAACACAAATTTGGCTTTTGGTGTAAACCAACCGTCTGTCATGGTAATTAAGGCATGGCTTTGGTGTGGTGGTGTTCCATGGGCGTCAGCCAATGGACACATTTATGGGCCCTGTGAAGTTGAAAATACCTGTGGTACAATACTGTAAGAACAATATTGTTGTCTTGTAGCACTCACGATGCTTAGATATATGGTATTGTGAATTATATCAGATTGGTTTTTTTAGATTAGATAGCATAGATTGAAGATGACTTCATTAGGTCCCAAATAAGTAATCCCTACAAAAGAGATACCATGTATTCATCATCAATCAAGTAATATTAGAGTTTAAACCATCTATATGTACCCCCCGGCAAGACAATCAAATTTTACTGTAGTTTGTGACAATTTTGGATTCATTTTCCATGGATTTCTCAATCAACGACGTTGATCAAGGTTTCTTCATGGAGGGGTGATTCAAGTAGGAGAAGTCGTATGGAACTTTGAGCCGGTCTACTTAAAGGCTTAAATCCCAATGGACCTACGCACAAGGGTAGGGTCATCACCAGCAGCGGTGATGTCAACAACATGGAGGGAGAGCAAGGGGATGGTGGGAAAATGCCTGGAGGGGTGTCCGTTGTTTGCTCGTCACACAACACATGGTCGCATAGGTTGTGGGTGAGGAAAAGGTTCCTACCAGCATGGAGCGAGGGAAAGGGGATGTGTTATCTTGCCTGCCATCCTTCTCTGCAAAGGAATGGATGCCATCCCTATAGATTGGAGGTCGTAATGGTGTGATCGATGGTGTAGCCGCCACCTCAAAGCTAGTGGGGACACAGTAGAAGTTGACAACAACCATGCGTTATAGGGTAGCCTGGTTCAAGGCCACACTAGGATGATCGACCACCTCTTGTCGGCGGATTCCTCGAAGGAAATATTCAACGGTTCACCGTAACAAGGAGATTAACACGGTTGTGCAGCTGAAAATAGCAAATCTGCCTTTGGGCGTGACTCATGTGTAGTTAGCCTAGGATCATAGATGATAAATGGGTGCTTTTGTACACTCGCTTCATCATGGAGACTTTTGGGTATACAACCTTGGCCACTACTTGCAGCTCAAGGATGAGCTGCATGTCTAGGAGGGGTGAAGTGTCATGGGCATCATCTCATGGACATGTAGATGGGCCATGTTAATGTTATGAATACTCTGCAGTACTATGGATTTGATCATATTGATTGTTATTAGATAAGATTATTTGGTTTAGATTGAAGATGGCTTTTGTTGAGACCCATGTGAAGTACCACGATGTTGTGATGAATATTTGTAACGATGCGTGAATTTGGTGAGATTCTGAAGTACTTTGATAGTGCATTTGTTGAAACGGGCATTAACTTTACCTAGGAATTTAGGTCTGACCAAACCATGTTAGTGAGCAACGGACAATGTCTGGTGAAAAATTGTCAGGCTTACAAGTTTACATCTTTGCACGAAGACGTGTAAGGCTGACACGTGTGCATCTTTGCACGTTGATGTTTATTTTGCACATAGATTTCTATGTTGAACATGTTCTGTGGAGCTAACCTTGCAAAAGAAGGTAAGTTGGAGGTTTGGACTCATCTATGTGATGCCGGTGCCGGTCGGTATGTGGTTGACGTTGTTCCGTGGAGGCAAACTAGAGGTTCAGGTGATCGGTGCCGAGCAGGCGACCGGAGTCGGTACCTCACGGTTACATGAGATGTCATGAACGATAAGCTTCGTTACGGCAAGGGTCTGGGATGGCTGGAGGCTAGAGCATCTGTTTCTTGGCGGCGAAGCTGGACTGTTTGGTTGGCCCAGGTGTGGGTTGGCGAATGGCGACCAAGAAGATGCGAAGAAATTGCAAGGATTCTTTCGGGGGAATACGGTGCGAATATTCTTTGGGGGAGCAAGTTAGCTAGTGTGTGCATTGTAAACCACTCATTCACAGATAAAAGGTGGAGATGAGTCCTACGGTTAGTAGTTGAGGCTATATAAAGACGGTGAGTTGGGAGAGAAGGGTGACATCTGGAGAGGTGCTTGTGGCCACCAAGACAGGATTGCAATCTTCCCAACATTCTATGCATTGAAATAATCTTTCTCTATATGTTCTTTGTGTTGATTTGCTCTTCGTTTTGCTATTCACAAGTTACTATTTGGAGCTATCTTGGAGATGATTTCATGTGATTTCTTGGATGTTCTTGCCTCGGATCGTTCACTCTAGGATAGGGCTATCTCTAGGCATTGTTTCCCACCATTTGGGGTCCTTAGTGAAGTGGTTTTGATCGGTTTCCATCATTTTTCACCAAGTGCTTTAGGAAATATTCATGAGGAGTAAACTTTAGCCTTGTTCTTGTTCTTGTTTTTGCTAGTCCATAATACCTTGAAGTTGCTAAAACGAATTGAGAAACCCTTGCATCCATGGGGGAGGCTTGAGATCAAGTTCTTGTTTACTTGTTATTCTATCCAAAAACTTTCCCTCACACAGCAGTTAGTCTAAGATTTTTAGAAAACTTTGGAAACATTATTTTTGCATGGTTCCACTTGGATAAGGTGTGTGACTCACATATATATCAATGATAAAAATTTGTAGTCCATTGGATGCACCATTTAGGAGCTATGAGGTAAACACCGATCCTCAAAATTTCTGTTCAAGAACCTGACAGATTGTGTTGCGAGAGTTTTTATGACTTTTATGTAAGACTTACTGATATCTAATTTGTCGGTGAGTTTCTAGACTCATGTAATTATTGGGAGAAAAATTCCCAATATTTTTGAAATATCCAAAGGGGACCAAACACCCCTGTGTCTAGAGGACAAATTTCTGGATTTCTGCGTTGCTTGTCTAATAGTTCTTGGTGGTCAAATTTTCATATTTTCTTTGTGTGGAATCTGAGCTTGCAATTTGAATGGCAGCATCATGACTCGCCCACCTGGGTATAGAAAAAGTTTCAAAATTTTTGGAGGCTTCTAAGGGTAGTAACCACCCTCTTGAGCTGAGACAGTGTTTTGAAGGAATTTGGTGTTGCTTTTCTGGAAATTAGCTTTATGTGTTTTGGATTGATCTCTTTTTCTAAAGCATCTTTTTTGGTTTGAGTATTGTCTTGTCTGGTTGATCACGTGGAAAGTAATCTTATCCAATTAGTACCGATGAACAGCACCTCTTTGTTGTTTACATGGTGAGGTTCTTACGGTTTGATCTTCGTATGGTGAGGCCTGCTGTGAAGGGGGCTTAATCTGTCAAAGATAGTGTCAAAAATCAAGGCGTCTATTCAACTCCCTTCTATCCGCCTTGCTCACTCTTTTAGCTTTTTTAGGTTCCATGCAAGTAATATCTATAAAAGGGATACCTTACATTCATTATCAATTAAGCAATATTAGGTTTTTAACCCATCTTTCAGTATCTCCCGGGTGTTATGGGTGCCGTTGGCCTCCTCTCATCTGAGCAAGACAACCAAATTACTCTAGTTCATGACATGGTGGTCCAAGGTTCAGGCCACGACAGTTGCATTACCTTAGCTTGGGGGAGAGAGAGAGATAAGGGCATCTAAAAGCATGTCGTGGATCCACACGCCCTAAGCATCCTATGCACGGGAAAAACAAATATAGTGTTGCTTGTTGCGTCCTATGGGCTGGCAAAGCTCAAGCAACATTGACTTGCCGCTACTATTGCTTCCTATGCATGGGCGGAGCTTGCAACTATCGTTATGGCTGAGAAAGAATAGGAGGTGGAAGAGAAGAGAGACATGAACTGGTGTCAAATGGACCATGATGAGAGTGTTTACATAGAAAATAAATAGGCTACCAAATATAAACTTATCACCTAAGGAGTTGTGACATGAGAGTATAGCGTCCGTCCCCTAGATGCACACCTTACATGCCTTAAAGGTGTGAAGGTTGGCAGCTGGACCTCACCTTACCACCGAGAAAACCATGCTAATGGCAACTAAGACAAGCTAGATATTATTGTTGACAATTCTTATGCTTATTAGAATTAATCCGCAATCGCACAGATATCGCAGTAGCTTTCACCCCAGAGTATTCCAAAGGTATCGATTTCCCACGAAGAACAAGAAGAGTCTAGTTTCTAGTCTTGACTTGGCCGGATGGATATGGTGGAATGACGAAAGTGGGTAAGATATTTTGGGTCGAGAGATTCTACTAAAGGTTCACACTAGTCAAGGGTACAAGGTTAATTCACACACAATTTCTACTCTGTATCAGAGCTCGGGCGATTCACTACCACCCGCTATCAGTTAAGAACACCGAATGGTTATGATCACCCCCGATTGGACTCGACTGGGCTGAGACTAACAGGCGGATTCCATAAACTGCCGTGCTGGTGGCAGGGCTGTCACCACCTACTACCTACCGCTCAGCCATTGAATCAGATGTCTACCGGGTACTAACTAGTCTAGACACCACATCTATTCCTATCAGAACTACGTACCAAGGACGCCACTTGATACGCATTCCCACTAAACCTGACACTAATATCTATTGCGTCACCCAAGCACAAAGATATAGCAGTCAATATCTAGCACGAGCCTAATACCAACAGAGAGACAAAGTATATGAAATAAACTTGCTTTATAAATAAAGAATGGGACTAAGTGTTACCGATAGAAGATAAAGCAGAACTCACACCCGAGTTCAGCTCCGGAACTCTTAGTGGAGGGATGCCAACACACCGGCTTCTCCTCAGCACTAACTCTCCTCTCTCACCTACTCTACTTGATAAATGGGCAGTGTAACGCTACTTTGTGTTCTTCCAACACTTCTCCGTGCTTTCCAAATGAGGAGAGGGGCTCCTTTTATAGTGCACCGTAGCGAGTGAGGGTGTGCCACGTGTAGGGACACGTGTGCTCTTCCCCCTAGCCGAAGGAGTATCCAAAGGGGATCAGAAGGGGGTCGGCCGACTGGGCTTCGGTCGATCCCGGCCCTCAGTTTCGCATGGAATCTCTATTTGATGGTGTAGATCATCCCCTTGAGGAGGTTTTGGCAGTTGAGGCCGGTAGAATTGGCTTTCTTGAGAGCCAAATGATCCTCTCCAATGCAATGTCATCCCTAGGATCAAAACGGCTTGTTGTGTACGATTGAGATGGTCTCTTTTTGTGGTTTTAGAATCCTTGGAGAAAGGGAAACCCCGGCTTGGACTAGGTACCGGTCGGCCGGCCAGGGCTTGGTCAGCCGACCGGGGTTTTTCTTCGGTTTGGGCTCAATTTTTGCTCAGTAGATCCCTGGAGACACAAACTAATTATCAAAACTTGTGGAACTTTGTTAATTTGCACATTTTTAGTCCATGTTCCTTCATTTGGGAGCTATGTTGATGGTCAGAAGTGTATAAAAAGTTATAGAAATTGACCGTCAACAATTATGCAAACTTGAGGGAGTACTCTTGTCATATTTAATTGTAACCAATGATCTCAATTTCATTTTTTTTTTGTTCGGTCTTTTTAGGTGCCATAGTAACATGCTAGGCACAACTTTTGTTCACCGGTGGAATTTGACCATCCGTTAGAACATTAGATCAAAATCTCTCTCAAGCATAGCATAATTTATCTAGTGTATGAAGCAAACATATATCAAACAAAGCATGAACTTATCAAAACCAAAGATAGTGTATGCTTAGATGCAAGAAAAAATAAAATTACCTCAATTTCACAAGAAAGATAAGTCTCTCGCCATCCACCAGTACTAAGCTGCTTTGATAATAGATAGTTACATGCTTTTTTGATGCAAGGACTATTTTTGTATGTTCTTCCTGCTGCAACAATCCTTTAATAGCAAAGAATGTCCCATATGTGAAACAGATACCCCAAGTTCCAAACCTGTACGACAATAGATTTCTAATTATTGATTGCATTGAAAGTTAGTAATAATCTAAATTAGAAACAACATGACTCTACAGACCATGAGCCATCCTTTCTTTGATTATTCTCGACA
Source organism: Raddia guianensis (assembly GCA_036346415.1). Classification (NCBI taxonomy): domain Eukaryota; kingdom Viridiplantae; phylum Streptophyta; class Magnoliopsida; order Poales; family Poaceae; genus Raddia; species Raddia guianensis. Next base: position 38,097,344 of record CM070539.1, read on the forward strand.
AACATGGAAGAATTCTTTATACATTTCGCTATCTCTTCTTTGCGGTAACCCGGATCAAGCCCTCTGAACATGATCAGAGCTTGAAGCACAGATGATGTGCATTCGACAGATCTATCAGTTAGTTAAACATGATGAGTTAGATTTCGTGTGAATTAAAAAGGGAATTAATGGTGTAATCTTCAAGCGATATGGTAATTTCATCCTTACGGATAATCCACAATAATGTTGACAAAATTCTCTGAAGGGTTTAGAACCTATCGCCAACAAAAAACAGTTTAGGTTAATGGATAGTCAGGAATAACAAGCAATATCATTTAAAGGATTCCAAATAGACATACACATGCAACACAACCTATAGGGAGCATACACATCAAAATTTAGAATCACAATTTGAGATATTAGATTATGATGTGCATTGGAGTTTATGTTTTCTATGGATGTTCGTATGCTTGTTAGGCTTTAGTTTTTGCAGTTTGCCCATTGAATCAACATATGCTTTCATGAGAAGTGTCATTTGTTTTTGCGGCCTCTAGATGCTAAAGAAATTATGATAGTATTACTTTTTTGTTAACAAGTTAAAAATATTGGAGATGACAAGATGATTCTAAAAGAACTATATTGAAAATGTTGCTATATTGTTTGCCAGCATGCCTCTTTGAATGTGTAAATTGATGTAGTAATCCAGATCAAGAACTACTCATCCCCTGGTCCCTTGTAACTGAAATACATAATTCATGAATTGATGTCCATGATTCACATACAACGAAAGTAAAACTTTGAAACACTAACCTCTAACAAAGGTGTCGTTCTTTTACGCTCGTATGTAGAAAACGTGCCATCTTTGTTCTTTAAAAGAAGAAAAGATGATTAATAGCATTTGATATTAAGTATAGAGTCACATGTATTAAGCAAACATAAAAAATTTAAAGTCCAACAAAGCATGGTTTTTGTTTAAAAATGACATATGAACCTTTGAACTATCGAAAATAAGTAATATTTAATGGAGCTGTCACGATACATATGTCATAATCAAGCACATTATGTACATGCTTCCATCATGATTTATTCAACAAACAAATGGAAGTTCTTAAACTATGAAAGGTTGAAGAACTCTGCATAGCTATACGTTGCTACCAGGTGATCAAGTGTAAAGAATGATTTACGATACTAGAATATACCAGAAAAATGTGGTGATGGATGATGGCAACGGCACCGCTGCCGGCACAAGAGAAGATGGGAGCAACAAGATATGAATCTTTATTGCTTTTTTAACAAAATATTTTAACATTTTAAGAAAACAAAATATAAGAACATGACAAACGATTTGTCAAAGTCATACCATGAAAGATAACAAGCAATCCACGGCATTATACAACCTCTCTCCTTTTATCGGATCACCTACAAGGCTTGGGGAGAACTTTGATAACAACAATAATGCCTGAAGATAATCGAAGCAAGAGTCTTTAGAAGAAAATTCCTCAATCAACTTAGTGATATTTTTCCGGACACCATAAAAGTTTTGTACCTATGCACCTTAAAAACATTCCATAATAATTTATCAAAGCAAGACATGATAATGCACACGATAATAATATATACCAATATGAAAAATGAAGACTTGTTCCCATTCTTATCTATGGTAGTTTTGTCACCTTTTCATATAGTTCACATCCATTGACTTCTTTTGAATTGTTATAGGACCATTCTAGTTCACAATGCAACTCATTGTGTTAATAAATTCTGATTACAAAAATAAAACTAGAATTATGTACCTTATGACAAACATAGATCAAAGAGCAATATACCAATCACTTATATTTTTCCCAAGAAAGAATATTTCTCTGTTTTATTGATAAAGACAAATTACAAAAGTAGCATGTCTTTACCTTAAGCGCTTCTGCAGTACAATCAGATACACACCATCCATTATCTGTTGTTGAAAGTGTCCATGAACCTTTTGCTCTATGGTGATAATAAGCTTCATGGTCAGGATGATTTTCAAGGATCTTCAAACAAAGAAGTTGCATGTAAAATTTAATTGTGCATATAATTTACTAAATCATTTTATTGTGCATATATGTGTGTGCACGCGCGAGCGTGTGTGTGTGTGTGTGTGTGTGTGTGTGAGAGAGAGAGAGAGAGAGAGAGAGAGAGAGAACCTGTGAACATTTTATGAACTCATGGGCTTTACGAAGTGTTGGACCAAACTCATTAATAAGGTCTGTCGAGCAATAAGCTTGAACAATAAAAGCGTTTTCCCAGTTTTGGCTACCATCGTACACCTATGTTCAAGAAGTTTATTCGGTATCTTATTAGTAGCGTGGACAATGTTATTTATTGAAAAAAAAGAACCGGAACAGAATAATCAAATTTCACCTATCCAAATTGTGCAAGCCGTGTATTTATAGATAGTGATGCTCATCACAAGCAAAAAGAGTGAAATAACCAAGTGTGCACAACACGCAAAGCATAGTACCTGTGCCTTCATGCCATCTTCTGCAACCCATAGATAATCATAGATCCTTGGAAGATGCAACTTGAATGCATCTGAATTGGGATTGTCTGCCCAGCAACAAATCATATTCAGTGCCTAACAAGAAAGATGTGTTGTAGGTGAGTTTATTTTGGGATCATCCATATTTTGCACCAAACCCTGCCATCTGTCCAATGCCACACTACCCCACAAGATATTATGTATACTCACCATAGCTGCAACAAATGTGCCCTTTATATGTGTGACATCCTCTATTTTTTCGTATGTCACTTGTATTTTCGAAAATCCAAAAGTAAATTTAAAAGGGAATTGTTATATACAAAACCCTGTTTTAATTAATTTAAACTAAGGTTTAAGCCAAAACCCTGGAAGACCTTTTTGAAAAATTCTGGAAAAACTCCCAAAAATCCTAAATGCCATGAATTAGCCACCCTCCAATTTTCATGACCAAAGCCCAAGGCTAGCCTGTGTTTCCATGATCTTGCCTTGGTCTCTTAGGGAGTTCGTCAGCCCAATGAATTGACGAGCAAACGTACTAGACCCAAGCCCAAACTTGGTGGAGACATATTTGAGGCCTAAACCTGCCTAGATCCAGAAGCCCAAGTCCAAATTCGTTTATTTGCAAAAATACCAAAAATAGGAGAGTTCTAAACCTATTAGGAGTAGAATTGGAGCCCAATTCAAGTTCTACCTTTTGGAGGCCTGCCTTGGTCGACCAGAGCAGTATATAAGGACCCTGAGACCCTCCCCTCAGAACCACAACTCGAGATCCACCCAGAGCAACCCTAGCCGTCGCAAAACCCTAGCCCGAGGTGAGTTTTGGGGAATATCTCCCTGTGCTTTGCGCAAACCAACTTGTAGATCACACCATTGCGTAGATCTCGTCGAAACGGTCCAGATGGGTACCAATTTCGTCGAAATCGGTTGAGATTTGAGCCCGGGAGAGCTCGCGGAGTTCCCGCCAGCGCCGCCGCCCCCCGCCGCCCGGCGATCTCGGCGTCGTGCCCGCCGCCCGCATCCGCCGCGCCGCACCGCAGCCCGCGTGTCCCCCCCTCCGCCGCCGCCAGCCCAGCCAGCCTTCCGCGTCGTCCGCCCGCCACCACGCCGCCGTTGTTGTGTCCCGCCGTCGCCAACCCGCGCGCCAAGTGTCGCCGCCATGGCGCCTCTCCCGCACGCACAGCGCGCGCCGCCGCCCGCGCCGCCCAACCGAAGGCCGCGTGTCCCGCCGCTGTTCAGCCCACGCGCCAAGCCGCCAGTTTGGATCGGTTCGATCGGTTCGCGGTTTTCTCGGTTTAATCTTTTCACCTTTTTCGATTTTTGTTAAACTTCTAAGATTTGTTTAGGGAGCATCCGAACTCCAAATTGGATGATTCGAGCCATTATTTTCCAAAATTCCTAGAATTTTATATATTTAATTAGGATATATGTTCTGTGGTGAATGTTGCTGTTCTTATGTATTTGCATAATTAGTGTAGACCGCCGTGTTCCGTTGCTTGGCGTTGTTCCGGAGTTTCAAGGAGGAGATCCATAGACGCCGAGTACTACCAAGGCAAGATAGTTGCATCTTGTTGTCCCTAGTTTGCAAAACTCACCCTTTATTGTTTTAATGTTCTCATGCATAAATTGATGGGAAGGGTAGAAACCTAATATTCACACTGCGTCATTGACCACGTGAATTAGCCCTTTATTGCCGCCTTATTTGTTATTCATAGCCTATCCTTGTGCATAGATGCTAGTGCTCGTGGGTTGGTAGTTGATTTAGGTTCATCACTTATTAATCTTGTGACTTGGTATGATTGGAGATCTTGAGTTACTTTAACCTAATCAACTAAAACCTACGTGGCGTGTGTTGACTAAAGGTGGCATAGTCGGGTGGTTTTGTGGATTGTGGATTGTTGGAGGTAGTCACCTTGGTCTAAGGACTTTGGGCGTGTGCTTATCCGGCCAAACCAAACAAGCGCAACCATAAGTGCTAGCTTAAGCATGAGTGCACCATGTGCTAGTCCTGGCTTAGTAGTTAGGGAAGACTGTTAACACACTTTACTTTGAAAAGATCGGACTGCGGTCCGTTGGCTCAAGAGGGGCCAGTGCTAAACCTTAGAGGGGTATCGGTGTTAACAGAGGAACTAATGAATCGCCTTGTATTGTTACTTGGTGCAGGCTCCTAAGGAAGAGCTAAGATGCAAAAGTACCACTCGGCTTATGGGTAAAGTGTGCTACACTCTGCAGAGTTAAAACTATCATGATAGCCGTTCCCACGGTTATGGGAGGGGAGGAAGGTCGTACATGGTAGTCTCACGTGTTTAATAATAACCTGATGGGTTGGTCTTTGTTTTGAGTATTCGAGGCTTGTGCAGTTTTGCAGAGGGGCTTTCGAAGCCGAGCTCTGTTTGTTACCTTGGGGAGTTGTTCATCTTCATAATTGTTCAACAAATGTTTTTACAACAATTCAATTAATCTTGACTAGAATAGGTACTTATGCAAATTAACCATCCTGTTCTTGTTTATATCCTTGCATCATTTATAAGGACTCTTGCTGGGTAGCCGTGTACTCACTATACAAAAACCACGGATATATTTGTTCAGGAGAAGATTCGATTCCGGACTGCCCACAGGATCAGGAGGGTTCTGTGCCGGATTTCGCGGAGGATTAGCTATTGCTGAAGGGTTGGATAGAGAGCATCGTCGTGTTTATTATTGCATATCATTTGGATTTCCGCTACTCTGATTATTAATACTCTATGGAGTTATGAAAACTATTGTAATAAGTGGTTGTGCAACAATTGCTTTTGCATTTATCATAATATTTTCTTAGTTATGATGATTGTGTTGTAATGCTCGACTCAAGTCGCTCATGAGTTGCTAGTATTGATCTCTGGGACTAGCAATGGATCATGGGTAGATCCCGGTGAAGCCGGGGTTGTGACAAAAGTTGGTATCAGAGCCAGTCTGACCTAGGAAGCGTAGCTAGTCTTTTGGAGGATTTTGAAAATCTTAGCCATGCTATATTTTAATATCAAATTCTTTATTGTTCTTAACTCTTTGATAAATCTGCTGGCCTAATCCACTTAGCCTTCTTAAATTCTAGATGTCGGCATCTCACCCCGAAGCAGAGCACCCCGGCTTCCCTACGATCTTGTGGGGTTTGCTTAGGGACATGGGCTACTGAGGAGGCTGAGTATACCTTTACTCGGTATTCCTCAATGGGATGAACCAGTACCGCTGTGAGCTAGTAGTCCGATACGTGGATCAAGAAGGAGTACCAAGGGAATCCATATTCGAGGAGACCGCCGAGTATGGAGGACGCGCCATTCAGTTGGTGGCAAAGAAGGGAATAATGCACTTCGCGCATGTGCATCAATATGAAACAAGAGGGAGTCCATTCGCTACCTACCTCGGTCTTTGCGGAACCAATGCAACCTCAATGGGCCATTGTTCACAAGAGACTTGGAGAACGAGACCAACTCGACCCTCTACACCACAGTCTCCTATTTGAAGGCATTGGAGAGGCTGTATGATGCCGTCCGCTTCGATGGGCAATTCTTCGAAGACAAGGCCGCTGTAGTTGAAGATCAGCTAGGAAAAGCTAAGGAGAAGATTGACGAGCTCGAGATGGAGATCGCCAGCCTGAAGGATGCTGATCGCAATGGTCGCATTGCTGAAATTCAAGAGGCGCGCCGAGTCAAGCTCCTCTATAAAAGGAAGAAGAAGAATCTGAACAAGAGGGAGGCGATGAGCGAAAGATTCAACAAGGAAGTAGATCGCCTCGACGCTATGAAGAGGGAGATTGAAGAAGATGGCGACGAGTTGATAAGAGAGCAAGCTCGTCACAAGGCCAAGAAGGCAAAGTTGGAGTGGGAGCATGCTTCGGCTCTGCGAGGAGATCGAAGGAAGGCAAGGGAAGAGATCGACTTCGTTAAGATTGAAGATCCGAGGAGGAGAAGAGGATGACGAAGACGATGAAGAGGAGGAGCCGTTTGAAGTGGAGGACGCTTCTTCGTCGGGTTCACGGATCGTTTCAATCTTCCATCACCAAGATTAGAGAGTGTGTCTAGTTATGTCATAAAGACTTAGTGCCCGTATGTTTTTAAAGTTGTGTGTGGAGTAGACCATATCAATTTTGGTTTTCACTTGTGTGATATGGCTATTCGTTATGTTGGATATTAAAAGTATAAGTAAAATTTAATGTGAGTTTAATATCTGGTGTTGTGCCTTGTTTAATACTTGTATCGACATTGACATCGACGAGAAGAAGACAACGAGAAGAAGACAATGCGGATGGAAGAGTTTTCTTTTTGTTTCAAAATTTTTCCATCAATCAATTGAATAAGTGCAACTAAGTACTTCATAAATAAGAAGACTAAGCCAGCTATAATAAGGCAATAGTATAATGCAACTAATTTGTTGTTTGTGATTGTAACCAATGCTTGAGTTGGATTTATTTGGAGCATGCTTTCTTTAGCATGTGGAGTGTTGCTTCTTATTTGGATCTTTGATTGGAGTGATAAAAGCGTTTATAAAACTATTATATTCTAAGGGTGTCACTTACCGTTTAGTCTTCTTTCCTATTCTTTCTGTCCTAGCAGATGGCCAGAGGTAGAGGTCGTGGAAGTGAAGCCCGTGGCAGAGGCAGAGGCCGTGGAAGGGGTAGGGGTCGTGGACGTGGAGTTCAGCCTATCCCCATCAATCTGCAAGAGGAGTTGGATCAGCAGGCAAATCCGAAAAATGCAGCAGCCCAGGGTGGTCAAGCCAATGACCAAGGGCAAGTCAACCAAGCAGCTGGTAATCAAGCGGGACCTGTCAATGTCGCTGCTCAAGATCCGCCGCCCTCGACCTCGGCGGCGGCGGCAGCCGCCCGCCCGCCACCTCCGCCGCCAGTAGAGCCAGCGCATGATGCAATGATTTTGCAAGCTTTGCATCTGATTGTGGATCGTCTGAATCAACCGCCGCCGCAGCAGATGCCAATGCCAGGTTTGCCGCAGTCTAAGTTCAGAGAGTTCATGGGGACTCGGCCACCGGAGTTTTCTGGCCGTGGAGACCCAATTGAAGCAGAAGATTGGATAAAGAATGTGGAGAATAAGCTCTACTTGGCCAATTGTGATGATTATGAGAGCGTGCAGTACGCTGCTCATATGTTGAAAGGGAATGCTGCTCATTGGTGGGAGAATTATTGCGCCACCAATCCGGACAATGTGAACATGGGATCGGATGATTTTGTGGATGTCTTCAAGAACCATCATGTTCCGATGAGCATCCGAGAGGAGAAGAAGCGTGAGTTTGAGGGACTGCGCCAGAATAACAGATCCATTGATCAGTATATCAGCAAGTTTATCGAGTTGTCTCTATATGCACCAGATCTTGTGGCTACTGAAAAGGCTAAGGTCTGGAGGTTCACTGAAGGGCTCGACACTTGGTATGGTGTTCAGTTGAAGCCACTTCGATGTGAGACATTTGATGATGTGACCGAAAGGGCCCGTATTCTGGAGGGAGCCCAGCGCAAGCATACTGATGAGAAGAAGAGGAAGTTCACTTCTCAGCAGTCTAGCAGCAATTCAAGGCCCGGACTCATCAAGCTCCAAGTTTGGGCGAGAATCGAGAATCAGTAGAGGCAGTTTCAAAGCTCAAGTTTCAAGCAGTCATTTACTCCTCAGCAAGGGGGTAATTTTCAGCACGTTCGCCAATTGCAGCAAGGTGGAGGCCAAGTGCAGAATCAAGCCAAGACTCCAATTTCTGGTGTGACCTGTTTCAAGTGTCATCAGCAGGGTCATCTGTCGTATGATTGTCCGTTGAACAAGGGAGGCCAACCTCAGCAGAACCAAGGAGGGACGCCCGCTCGTCGGTAATTCAAGGTCGAAATCGTGGGAGTGCTTTCAAGACACCCCAAGGAAGTGGGCGTGTGAACCACGTCCACGGTGAAGAAGTGCGAGAATCGCAAGGCGTCGTTCTCGATGCGTTCTTGGCAAACTCAATCCTGTTTCATTTTATTTGATTCAGAGCTTCGCATTCTTTTATTGCAAGAGAGGTAGTTGTTGATAATAGTTGGAGGTAGTACCTCTTAGGCGGTCTTTGCTCGTTCAATCACTTTGGTGGGGTTATGAATGCGAATGTGGGATGTCGAATGTGGATCTGGACATTGGAGGTTATAAGTTTCCCACTAATCTTATCATGATCGATTCCAAAGGTATTCAAGTGATTTTGGGAATGGATTGTACGTATAAGGGTAAGATTGATTGTGCTGATAGATCGGTAACCCTTACTACTTTAAGTGGAGAAATCATCAAGTATGTGTCTTTGCTTAGAGAAAGCTCAGTTGTCAAGTTGCATCACCTGAAGATGATGCGTGGAGTTGGAGAAGAGCGTCTGCCATTGGAGGAGACTCCAATAGTGAATGAATTCATGGATGTTTTCACGAGGATTTGCCGGAATTCCGCCAGGATCGGGAAGTTGAGTTCAGCATTGATTTGTATCCGTGTATGGAGCCTATTTCTCGGCGTCCGTGCCGTATGAATCCTAAGGAGCTTGCGGAGATGAAGAGCCTTGATTGAGGATTTGAAAGCCAAGGGCTTTATCGGACCAAGTGTTTCTCCATGGGGATCGCTTTGTGTTGTTCGTGGAGAAGAAGCGTGAGAAGACTCTAAGAATGTGTGTGGATTATCGGAAGCTTAATGAAGTGACCATCAAGAATAAGTATCCGTTGCCTCGTGTGGATGATTTGTTCGATCAGCTGAAGGGAGCCAAGGTGTTTTCCAAAATTGATTTAAGGTCCGGTTATCATCAGATCAAGTTGAGATCAGAAGATATTCCAAAGACAGCTTTCACTACCCGATATGGATTATATGAATATACTGTGATGTCGTTTGGACTCACTAATGCTCCGGCACATTTTATGATGCTTATGAATAAGGTCCCGATGGAGTATCTGGACAAGTTAAATCGTGGTGTTCATCGATGACATTCTCATTTATTCTAAGAATGAGGAAGAGCATGCTGAGCACTTAAGACTGGTGTTGGAGAAGTTGAGAGAGCATCAGTTGTATGCCAAGTATTCAAAGTGTGACTTTTGGGTTAAGGAGGTCGCATTTCTCGGTCATGTTATCTCGGAGGATGGAGTGTCCGTCGATCCGTCTAAGGTCAGTGAGATTTTGGATTGGAAGGTGCCAAAGTCGGTTACCAAGGTCAGAGGATTTCTTGGAATTGCTGGTTATTATCGCCGTTTCATCGAGGGATTTTCTAAGATTTCTCGACCGCTCACCCAATTGTTAAAGAAGGATGTCAAGTTCAAGTGGACAGCTCAGTGCCAGGACAGCTTTGAGTTGTTGAAGAAGAAGCTAACCTCGCCACCGGTGTTGGTCTTGCCGGATATTCATAAGGACTTCGAGGTGTATTGTGATGCTTCGAAGTTAGGAATCGGATGTGTGCTTATGCAAGAAGGAAGAGTTGTTGCATATGCTTCGCGACAACTACGACCCCATGAGTTGAATTAAGCTACTCATGATTTGGAGTTAGCTGCAGTGATGCATGCTTTGAAGATATGGAGGCATTACCTAATTGGTAATCGTCTTTGAAATATATACGGATCATAAAAGCACAAGTATATATTCACCCACCGAGATCTGAATATGAGAGGAGGAGATGGTTGGAGCGATTAGCGGATTATGATGTGGGAATCCATTACCACGAGGGTAAAGCTAATGTGGTTGCCGATGCTTTAAGTCGGAAGCCGAGAAGCGAGTATATCCAAGAAGAAGCGGAGAAGTTGAATCTGATGATTGTTCCGCATGGTTATGTGCATAGTCATCTGTATATGATGGAAGTGCAGCCAGATCTCCAAGAGTGGGTCAAGAAGGCTCAAGATGTTGATGAGGGGATTCTCGACATTATTGTTGGGATAATCCTGGAGAAGGTGCCAAGATTTGAGATGGATAAGGAAGGTATTGTTTGGTTCGATAAAAGGATTGTTGTGCCCGGTCAAAAGGATCTTCAAGAGTTGATTTTGAAAGAAGCTCATGATTCAGCTTATTCTATTCACCCCGGGAGTACCAAGATGTATCTGGATCTAAAAGAGAGATACTGGTGGTCAGGAATGAAAAAGGATGTGGCAGAGTTTGTTGCTCTGTGCGATATTTGCCAGAGAGTCAAAGCTGAGCATCAGAGACCGGCAGGTTTGCTTCAGCCTTTGAGAGTGCCTGAATGGAAGTGGGAAGAAGTCGGTATGGATTTCATTGTGGGTCTGCCAAAAACCCAAAGAGGTTTTGATTCGATATGGGTGATCGTTGACCGATTGACCAAAGTGGCTCATTTCATTCCTGTGAAGACAAGATATGACAGTGCTAAATTGGCAGAGGTCTATATGTCAAAAATTGTGTGTCTGCATGGAGTTCCTAAGAGGATCGTGTCGGATCGAGGAAGCCAGTTCACATCAAAGTTTTGGGACAAGCTTCATACTCTATTAGGCACGCATCTAGCTTTCAGTAGTGCCTATCATCCTCAGACCGACGAGCAGACTGAAAGGACGAATCAAATTCTAGAGGATATGTTGAGAGCAGTGGCTTTGTCAAATTCGAGGAGTTGGGATAATGCATTGCCATATGCAGAGTTCTCCTATAATAATAGTTATCAGTCCAGTATTCAGATGGCGCCTTTCGAAGCTCTTTATGGAAGGAAATGTCGGACGCCATTATATTGGAATGAGACAGGAGAGCGCAAGTTATTCGGCCCAGATGCTTTGAAGGAGGCCGAAGATCAAGTCAAAATGATCCAGCAAAGGATGAAGACAGCCCGATCAAAGCGAAAGAGTTATCTTGATAAGCGAAGAGAGAGTTGCAATTTGAGGTTGGAGACCATGTTTATTTAAAGGTTTCGCCCATGAAAGGTCTTCGCCGATTCCATGTTTCTGGGAAGTTGTCTCCAAGATATATTGGTCCGTTTCCAATAACGGGAAGGAGAGGAGAAGTTGCTTATCATTGGAGTTGCGAGCATTTATGCAGGTGCATAATGTGTTCCATGTGTCTCGACTCGGAAGTGTCGAGAGTGCGGAGGAGCGGATGCCGTTGAAGCTATGGATTTGCAAGAAGATCTGTCCTATAAAGAGAGACCGATCAAAATTTTGGATGTGTCGAAAGGTGTACCCGGAGACGGTCTATCAAGTTTTGCAAAGTCCATGATCCAACCATTCGAGGCGAGGCGACTTGGGAAAAAGAGGAAGATTTGCGGTGAGTTTCGAGTTGTTCGAGCGAGATTTCTCTGAATCTCGGGTCGAGATTCTCCGTAAGGGGGGGAGGTTTGTGACATCCTCTATTTTTTCGTATGTCACTTGTATTTTCGAAAACCCAAAAGTAAATTTAAAAGGGAATTGTTATATACAAAACCCTGTTTTAATTAATTTAAACTAAGGTTTAAGCCAAAACCCTGGAAGACCTTTTTGAAAAATTCTGGAAAAACTCCCAAAAATCATAAATGCCATGAATTAGCCACCCTCCAATTTTCATGACCAAAGCCCAAGGCTAGCTTTGTGTTTCCATGATCTTGATGCTTGGTCTGCTCAGGGAGTTCGTCAGCCCAATGAATTGACGAGCAAACGTACTAGACCCAAGCCCAAACTTGGTGGAGACATATTTGAGGCCTAAACCTGCCTAGATCCAGAAGCCCAAGTCCAAATTCGTTTATTTGCAAAAATACCAAAAATAGGAGAGTTCTAAACCTATTAGGAGTAGAATTGGAGCCCAATTCAAGTTCTACCTTTTGGAGGCCTGCCTTGGTCGACCAGAGCACTATATAAGGACCCCGAGACCTCCCTCGAACCACAACTCGAGATCCACCCAGAGCAACCCTAGCCGTCGCAAAACCCTAGCCGAGGTGAGTTTTGGGGAATATCTCCCTGTGCTTTGCGCAAACCAACTTGTAGATCACACCATTGCGTAGATCTCGTCGAAACGGTCCAGATGGGTACCAATTTCGTCGAAATCGGTTGAGATTTGAGCCCGGGAGAGCTCGCCGGAGTTGCAGCCCGCGCCGCCGCCCGCCGCCGCGGCGGCGATCTCGGCGTCGTGCCCGCCGCCCGCATCCGCGCCGCGCCGCACCGCAGCCCGCCGCGTGTCCCCCCGCCGCCAGCCGCCCAGCCAGCCTTTCCGCGTCGTCCGCCCGCCACGCGTCGCCGCCATTGCCCCCGCCGTCGCCCAACCCGCCGCGCCAAGTGTCGCCGCCAGCGCCGTCTCCCTGCGCGCACCGGCCGCCGCCCGCCGCCAGCCAACCGAAGGCCGCCGCGTGTCCCGCCGCTGTTCAGCCCACCGCGCCAAGCCGGCCAGTTTGGATCGGTTCGATCGGTTCGCGGTTTTCTCGGTTTAATCTTTTCACCTTTTTCTGATTTTTGTTAAACTTCTAAGATTTGTTTAGGGAGCATCCGAACTCCAAATTGGATGATTCGAGCCATTATTTTCCAAAATTCCTAGAATTTTATATATTTAATTAGGATATATGTTCTGTGGTGAATGTTGCTGTTCTTATGTATTTGCATAATTAGTGTAGGCCGCCGTGTTCCGGTGCTTGGCGTTGTTCCGGAGTTTCAAGGAGGAGATCCATGAGACGCCGAGTACTACCAAGGCAAGATAGTTGCATCTTGTTGTCCCTAGTTTGCAAAACTCACCCTTTATTGTTTTTAATGTTCTCATGCATAAATTGATGGGAAGGGTAGAAACCTAATATTCACACTGCGTCATTGACCCTGTGAATTAGCCCTTTATTGCCGCCTTATTTGTTATTCATAGCCTATCCTTGTGCATAGATGCTAGTGCTCGTGGGTTGGTAGTTGATTTAGGTTCATCACTTATTAATCTTGTGACTTGGTATGATTGGAGATCTTTGAGTTACTTTAACCTAATCAACTAAAACCTACGTGGCGTGTGTTGACTAAAGGTGGCATAGTCGGGTGGTTTTGTGGACTGTGGATTGTTGGAGGTAGTCACCTTGGTCTAAGGACTTTGGGCGTGTGCTTATCCGGCCAAACCATACAAGCGCAACCATAAGTGCTAGCTTAAGCATGAGTGCACCATGTGCTAGTCCTGGCTTAGTAGTTAGGGAAGACTGTTAACACACTTTACTTTGAAAAGATCGGGCTGCGGTCCGTTGGCTCAAGAGGGGGCCCGAGTGCTAAACCTTAGAGGGGGTATCGGTGTTAGCAGAGGAACTAATGAATCGCCTTGTATTGTTACTTGGTGCAGGCTCCTAAGGAAGAGCTAAGATGCAAAAGTACCACTCGGCTTATGGGTAAAGTGTGCTACACTCTGCGAGTTAAAACTATCATGATAGCCGTTCCCACGGTTATGGGAGGGGAGGAAGGTCGTACATGGTAGTCTCACGTGTTTAATAATAACCTGATGGGTTGGTCTTTGTTTTGAGTATTCGAGGCTTGTGCAGTTTTGCGAGAGGGCTTTGAAGCGAGCTCTGTTTGTTACCTTGGGGAGTTGTTCATCTTCATAATTGTTCAACAAATGTTTTTACAACAATTCAATTAATCTTGACTAGAATAGGTACTTATGCAAATTAACCATCCTGTTCTTGTTTATATCCTTGCATCATTTATAAGGACTCTTGCTGGGTAGCCGTGTACTCACTATACAAAAACCACGGATATATTTGTTCAGGAGAAGATTCGATTCCGGACTGCCCACAGGATCAGGAGGGTTCTGTGCCGGATTTCGCGGAGGATTAGCTATTGCTGAAGGGTTGGATAGAGAGCATCGTCGTGTTTATTATTGCATATCATTTGGATTTCCGCTACTCTGATTATTAATACTCTATGGAGTTATGAAAACTATTGTAATAAGTGGTTGTGCAACAATTGCTTTTGCATTTATCATAATATTTTCTTAGTTATGATGATTGTGTTGTAATGCTCGACTCAAGTCGCTCATGAGTTGCTAGTATTGATCTCTGGGACTAGCAATGGATCATGGGTAGATCCCGGTGAAGCCGGGGTTGTGACAATATGCAGTAATTAAACACCCATCTAATATATATGCAATAAAACAAGTTTTGTCATACAATGATCCAGTGAAACCACACGTGCAGTATACGAATAACATAAAGTTGCAGTAAAACAGTTATATGAATTTTACTATAGGGAGGTCCATTGTAGTAACACAACGATATAAATTTTACCACTCGTTGGTTCATCCATTTTACAAATCAAACAATTTTCACAAATATAGGATATGTGTCTATTAAACAAGATCCTTCACAAGTAGGAATGACGGTGGGAGAGGTGCACTAAGAAAAGGTGACCGAAAAAACAATGGGCATGTAGGCAAAAAATTAAATGAAAATGGGTTATATGATCTTATCAAAACTAAATTTCTTACTAAAGTACAAAAGCCAATCATTGCGCTTACATATGTTACCTTGTTAATCGGGCAGAGACCAATGTACTTAGTACTTTCATCTTCATAATGAATATGTTCCATGAGGTTATTTAATGCTATATCTCTTAACTTATTAACTGGCCAACAATTTAACAATGGTTCCACTAATTTGTTAAGACAAGTCCAAACAACATTTTGTGCAAATGTCCGTGGATAGCGAATGTCTTCCTGCAAGAAATAACAAGAAAAGTGAAATCAAGAAGTTTTAATGAATATTTTAATTTATAAACTTTGACTAGAGAAAACAAAATTTGAGCTAGCCTCTCATGTAGAATCAAGGTAGTCATATTTAGTTATGCCATTTTAAGATCCAAGAGAACCGGCACCATATGAGATTAGAATTTGGAACTGTGAGTGGTAAGATTCTAATACATGAGTCATAATTTCATTATAGATAAACATCCAGAAAATGCTTGTTAGGATTTTTCAATTAATAGCGTCTGTTGTATCAAAAAAAATAAAGTGCTCAAGTAGAACCTAGGAAGAATGTTTGTTAAGAAACATGGTCGTACTAATTGTGCCAAAAATTAAAAGATAATGAAACTAGGAAGAATGGCATGATTTGAATGGGCTAATATAATAGGGTTATAGTATTATAGCATATCTTGTTCCACCATACTTTTATTATCTGCATTCACTTTTTAACAAAAGTTTCGTTAACAGTTTCACCTAACGTATAATACTTGATTTAATAATTTCCATATTATTCTATATATTTCAGTAGTTAACTACTTCCTTTTACAGCACATAGGTGAAATACTTGTAAAACAGTTCAACTCAAATTAAATTGCAATACGTATTATTTTTGTCCAATATCATCGAGGATTCCACATATATAGTTCCTAAAAAAGGTCGGAGAACAATGTGCATAAAAAAATACAAGAGGTAGGTAGTTTGCCAACCATACTTATTTCCAAAAATAACTATTGCTTGATGTACTTTCAATGAAAAAGGCATATAGTAGGATTTCCTACAAATAAAATTAACCCACCTTAGCACAAGTATCACGAGCTTTCTTCCAGTCAATCTCATTGTATGGTACACTATAAAGCTCCTCTCTTATAGCCAATATTGTTGGTGTAATTGGCCCAACAAACTTCTTACCAAAAAGATAAGCCATTGGCATATAAATCAACCGACAAAAGCACCAAAATCGTCCTGTGGATGAGAAAATCACCTCCATATGAAAATATCATCCAACAATCCAAAATACATTGTTTTATGATGCTAAAAAATATTTTCCTCCTGAACCTTCAACCATTTAAAGAACAAGATGCATAGTAGCAATCAATAATTTGCTTTTGATAACTAAGAAGCATCTGCTGCTGACCATCATATACCCTTCAACTCAAGAAAATTTTCACAAATGCATATTATGTAGCAACAGATATTTGATGGATCCAGTGTATTCATGTTGGACTGTAGCTTGCAAGAAAAGCTCGGAGCTTGCAAACTGCTCGAACTTGGCTCGTTGGAAGCTTGATTCGAGCTCAGGTTGAGCTTCAACTAAGCTTGAACCGATCTTGGCCTCAATCTAATGAGCCTAGTCGAGCTGAGCTCAAGCTTCATTCAAACTTCATCGAGTTTCTTTAAACTTGGTTTTTCCTTATAAGATTATGTTTTATGAAGTGTACTCAGGAACAAGCTTCAGCCGAGCCTACTCGAGGTTTATCGAGTTCATTCAAACTTTACTTTCCTCGATAAAGTAATATTTGTGTCAAATCTACTCGAGCCAGAGCTCAAGATTTGTTTTGGGCCTACTCAAGCTTTGCTCTTTATTTATAAAAGTTTTGTGTTACCGAGTCTAGACGAGCCAAACTCGAGCCTTGTTTGAGCTGAGCTCGAGCCTACCTCTAGGCTCAAGCCTAGTCATGCTCGAACCTGACAAGGTAGGATCACTCAAGCTCCACTCATTTGCAGCCCTTTCCCTAGGAACTAACAGAATGTCCTTGAACCCAACAAAAAAAACCGCATGAAACATAAAAGCGTGGGACTTACATGCATATGCACGTCGATCGATCGACAACATCAGAAATGAACTTTTGTTGACATGCCTTCTAGAATTTTAAAAAATATCAATTTATATATGATTAATTTAAAAAAAAAATGAATCCCAAAAGGAGCTATGGATCACGTTGTTAGTAAATAAACTCATATAGATGCTGACAATGAGAATATAATTTTTTTTTGGTGATGTTAATATTATGCTTGAGGAAGTTTCTCAAGATGTTATTAGTGAGAACATATATATGAATATATTGTTGAAGATTTTGTTTCTTGAAATTCTAAAAGAATATATCTTTTTATGTGAAGAGTAAAAAATACAAAAAAAATGAATCTCTTACAATGTTATGTTTTAGACCCCATTTGAAACTTTGTTATATTTCCGCATCGGGGCTTCAAAATACTAGGAACGACGCTATGTGAGATTCACCAACCATATTAGTATTGCGTACTTAAAATCAAATGTTGCTATTCTTTTTATGAAAGCATGAATACATCGCTATGGCCATCACCAGAGTCATAGTCGATGGCCATAGCGATGAAGAAGGTGAAATTTCATACACAAATGGTTTAGACCCATGCTCTCATTTTAACATTGCAACACAAAATAACAAAAATATAATGAGATGGTTACAAGAAATATAGCAAACCAAGTTAAATTTATGTCATGAGGGGCATCACGCGTGTCTAGGAAATAATAGTTCAGTAGTCCTTACAAATGTAACAATTACCTGGGTGAATTGGAAGAAAATGCGGGACAAGCCATAATTCAGGAATGATTGGATTATTTCCGGACCAATCATATAAGCCAACCACCTTCATTTATAAAAAGATTTATAGCTTGAATTAATCCTTCATACACAAGAAATAACAATTCATAGACAAAGTAAACAATTGTGAGCATATTTTTTCAACCAATTCCTAGCTACAAACCAAATATGTCCTTAAGAGACCGAAAAATGAACACTCTTTCTTTTTACTGTTCATCGACAATTAAAGTCAAATTTAATGACATGGTAAATCTTCTACATAAATTTAGACAAAAGTATGACTCTATAGTACAATAGAATTTATTCTGAATGGCATACATAATGCTGAAGCATGCCCATAATTCCAAATGGCCACATTATAATAAAATTTGATAATTATTTCAAGTAAATTACAATTTCAAGTGTATAGTAGCCCATGATAATTATGGCCAAACAATTATTTACAATATACCAACATACATTTTAATGAAATAAGAAATCTAATGTCAAAGTTTTTGTGCTAATTTCTCTAACAAGCTAAAGCAAAGCTATATACATACAAAATTCATCTAAAAAGATCATGTTTGATTGAACTTAGCCTTGAATTTGTCCAAGGCTTCAAGCTAGATAGAAAAATGGTAAAACTCCACGTCTAAAGGTTTTCGAGAACAAGAAAATCCACACATGATATATGAAGCAAAATATTTATTTTGATTCCATAATTTACAGCGAAACATACATATATATTATAAAATAATATATTGCTCATTTTTGTTTTGGTGGCATACCGAGAGCCATATCTTTCCCCATTGTGGTATGGCGGCGGCACTTCCATGGGATAAAATCCAAGAACGACCTTTGGTCAAAGCATCATTTTCGCTCATCTCACCGAAAAACCTCAAGGTTACATAGTTTAAGCATGATCCAAACATGGAGCTTGGTCCCAACACTTGTGTACCCCAACCACCATCTTCATTCTACATAGATTATATATATTACATAAGAAATTTTATGTTTTGCTGCTCCATAAAAAAATATATGTTACTCAAAAATGAATATGACTGAGATTGACATACTTGATGATTGTAAATATAGCGAAGTATCTCACGTCGATGTTCCGATGATAGGACAGTGTCAAGCGATCCAGTGACATACATAGCAAATATCTGCGAGAGATACATCATCCCCAGAATGTTATCTCCAGATCAAGTGTTTACTAATTTTCTGTTAATTTGTTACAGACGATTGGGAACCAAACAAAGGTTAAGCCCAACCGTCCAACATCTTGCATGACTTAACCAAGCTCATAAACCATGACAGGGACTAATAAAGTCCATTCTATAGGGGTACATGCCACGTGTTAGGGAATTACTGCTAAATTAATTAGTAGACAAAACATCACTATAGATCCTCACAAGTTAGTGTTTTGATCTAAAAAAATGGACAAAAGAAAACTCTGCAGTTTGTCTATGAAAAAAGGGTTTCACTATAATTAGATTGAAAAAGGGAAACTCATTACATAGGTCAGTTTTTTCTTACTAAAATAAATTTTATCTGTATGTAAGACACCGTATGCGAGCTATATAAAGGCATGACCACATGAGGTACACAATCAAATATTTGGAGAAGATTCTACTAAAACATAAACTAATTACCGAACATATTTCAGCACCAATCAGATATCCCGATATCAAATTACAGTCGCTTGCCTCTACCAATATGCATAAGCTCACTATAAATTAAATCTACTTAGTCAGCAAAACAAAGCCAAGTGATAGCTAGTGCCATATTGAAATAAAATACAAACCAATATAGGCATGATGAACATGATTCCACTAAAGTCACTAGCCCAGTGTCCATCATGTGCTTGCAGAGCAGAATGCTGACCAAGAGCTTGTCTTAGTGATCTTAATATGATTTCTTCTGTGACCTGTGCATTGTCTGTAAGCTTGATGACCGGATGATCCCCCTGATTAGGACAATTTTGTTTTGCATACTGCAATAAATGAAGTCAAATATTATGATCTGCCAAATTTCACATTATGTGGTCAATAAATCAATTACAGCTTGCTTAGTTGAGCCCTAGCTAGCTTTAAGAAAATATCGGCCGTCACCGCTAAAATTGGATAACAACAAAGACTAGGGTATAGTAGTGGTGTCACCGTGTCAGGACTCAGGATGGCAACCATGCAGGTAAATTTGATTCGAAGCTAAATTCGACCGGCTATGAGTATGAGATGTGGGTCCTCTATAAACACATAATGTTTTGTAGGAAAAAGACATATTATATACCGATCTTGTTTCATTAATCTGATAGCAACAATAAAAATGCAATGGAATACTAGTAAATATACACATCAGCGGATTTCACTACTAGGGAACAAGCTTTCTCAAGCGGTTCAAAAAACCCGAAGTCAGCCTTTAGAAGCAGTTCATTAGCCACAAAGCTAGCTAGGAGGGCATCTTTAGAAGCGGTTCGGGACACGAACCCCTTCTAAAAGTCAAGAAATAGCAGCGGTTTATACCCCCAACCGCTTCTAAAGCACTACAAGCGGTTGGGGACACGAACCGCTTGTAATGCTTGGGCTTTAGCAGCGGTTCGTGCCTCGAACCGCTTCTAAAGGCCCATTTTTCAAATAGATAAAAGGAAAGCTCCCCCTATCTAAACAGAGATCACACGTGGGTGGGTTGGCTAGCTGAGTGAGGTGTGAGTCACGTGGAGGGGTGAGGTCCTAGGTTCGAATCCCACCTCCTCCAATATTATTTGGCTTTTTTGACACCTCTACAAGCGGTTACCAACCCTTTTCCCTAGCAGTGTTTGGTCTCCTGAAGACATGTAACAAGAATTAATAAAACATTTAATGCAACCAATAAGCATGCGTTTAATGCAACCAATAAGCATGCGCAGGAACCATATCACAATTTATTCACCTGTAGCACCCAAAAATTGAGAAAATCGAACCCGAATTCAACCGAATTCAAATTTGAAATTGAACTCTCCCTCTCTCTGCTTCTCTCCCCAGCCTTCTCCCACACTTTCCCTCTCACACCTCCCACTCTGGCCGCGCTAAGCACACCATGGAAGCGTAGCCCACTTGCCCATTCCACCCACGTCACGCCATACAGCGGAACCATATCACAATTTAGTCACCCGTAGCACCCAAAAATTGAGAAAATCGAACCCAAATTCAACCAAATTCAAATTTGAAATTGAACTCTCCCTCTCTCTGCTTCTCTCCCCAGCCTTCTCCCACACTTTCCCTCTCACACCTCCCACTCTAGCCGCGCTAAGCACACCATGGAAGCGTAGCCCGCTTGCCCATTCCACCCACGTCACGCCATACAGCGGGGTTAAAAGCTTAGGACTTGTTTGTTTCAGCTTAAAGTTGAGTTGAGTTTTACTGCAGCATATTTGTGACCCCTCAAAAGACGTTTTAAAGAATTCAAAAAATTAGGAAATATTTTACGAACTCTAAGAAGAAATATTTAAAACCCCACAAAAATGACTATAAAATATTAAAACTAACAAATTTTCATTTAATATAATTTAATTTAAGCTGAAATAAACAAGCCCCCACCCCCAACCCCCCGAGTTCACCATTCCGACACTTTCCCCAATTCCGCTCCTCCAGGCGTTAAACTTCTTCAAAATTCTCTGTCCATGGTGAGCTTCATCGCAAGCCCTCGCGCCTACCGTGTCTTCCATCCATCATCAATACGACGTATGCATAAATTTTTGCAATGCCTCACCTAGATTTGTTGGAGCAGGGAGCGCGCTGCCGCACATCGTTCGGGCTCACTATCGACCCACTCCCTCCCGCATCCTTGCGCACCCCCATAGCATTATTAAGCATCAAAAACCCACCTGTGAGATGGTGGATCTACGAAATACGCCTTCGGTGCAACCCACGCGCCCGTCTGCCAATGGACCGGCGCAACATTGCTCACTTGAATTTTCCCAAGAATAGAAGTAAATGACCTATAAGGCAAGTTCGGGGAAGCCGAGGTGGACTACCACCCACTTGAATAAGGCGATTTAACATTCCTTTTTTCATGTCTGTACACAATTTTCTAAAACTATGTTGTTTGCTGAAAATGCATGCTATATGAATTGCCTACATGTTAACCATGTTATAAACATGTATGTTCCTTGTTCTTGATTACCCTACATGACCGGCTTGATTGTCATATTCTTTGGATAATCTAAGCCTAGCTTGGTAACAATGTAACACTAGTTAAAAGGTAAAAACTTGCTTGGACATGCTTAGGTCCAAATATTAACTATTAGATAGACATGCCGCAGAATGGTGAACCGAAATCACCAAACATGCATTTGTTCATTCAACTTGATAACACACGACAGTTAGGGCTTATAGTGGTTTACGGTTGTCCTGGTTGTGATGGTTTGTTTGGTCTAGGATGCTTTGTTGGTCGGGAATGGTTATGGTCGAGGGTGTTAGTGGACTTGGTCTATGATGATGAATGGAGTGGTTATGGGTTTGCCTAAAGGGAAATGATGCAGACGACGTCTAACATGAGAGCTCTGCAGAGCCAACTAAAAGAGGAGTTGCTCGCGGCAGGGAATTCCCTTGTGTTGGCATAGCTAGGGTTCGGCTAGGAGGGGCATGGACTCACACACGTAGCGGCAGGACATTACCATAAAGGGATGGTTCCAACACAACACGTGGCCATCGCATTGTACTAAAAGTTTGGTGCACCAGCCGTGTGCCCTCTGCGGAGGCACCCTGGGCCCATTCTTGATGAAGGACTGGTTTGGTCATCACTGAGGTGACTCGACCAAACATCCCCTGGAGCCGTAAGACTAGCTTAGGTCGACAACCCTCCTTGGCCAAGACCGGGCGTCTATGGCATTTGTGGCCCACAATGGGTTAGCCAAGTCTTGGCTCAGGATTTGGGTTAGATTGGTTGTTGGGTAGCCTGCATGCTAAGGATGTTGGTTAAATTTGTGTTGATTTCGTGCCTAATCAAGATAAACCAACGAGCTAGATAGGGTGATTTAAATTATCTTAAAACCTTGCTTTATGCAAAAAAAAGTAAGAACCTCTTCCCTTCCCTTAAGGCTTGTACTACTAGGTGCACTAGGAGGGATGTTAACTAGCCAATGTTTTGACGACACTGACCTCACATACACCCACTTTTTTTGATGGAGATCATGAAGAGGACCTGTACGAGTGCCATGAAGATGAGGATCAGGGCTTCGATGGCCATGACGCTGTTTAGGGTCACTCTAGTCGCTTGTAGGAATTCATAGCCGTTTCCTGGGTTCAGTCCTCAACAATACAAATATTTAACCATACAATACGATTGAAACATTTTACGGAAACAGATGTGGAAAAAGATTAGGGCGAGGATTTCACATATATATTTGATAGGACTGGTACAATGGTACGGTAAATTACTAAACTGAAGGCTTCATTGACCCTAGCGGGATGCTTATCGTGTCGTTGACTCATGAGCCCAGCCCTCAGGAAAAGGGAACCGGAACCTCTGACTTACTGTAGAGGGCAGTGGGTCACTGACATATGAGCCCTGTGCATACGGGGTCCACAAGTCAGTGACACAACTGTAGAGGGCAATAAGGCAGAGGATCCCATTCCGAGGGAAAGCGGGGCTGTCCAATGCCTGTTGGAGCAGCTCCCATCCAACGACCCGTGTCGGTCGTTGGATGATGATTCAATGGCTGAGGTTAGTTCAAAGGTAAAACTTTGTTATTTTCTATAGCCGTGCGTAAATATTGAAAAAAATAAAAATATGACTATTATCTAATATGCGTAAGATTTTGACTTCTATATTTTTCATATTTTTATGATTAATATTTGTTTAATAAAAAGTGTTCTAAATGACCAAAAAATTCATAAAAAACATGAAAAATAAATGTCAAACATGTTTCATATTATATAATATTTATGTCGGGGATAAAATCACGGCTCATTGCCATGGCCCACTCCCTGACGGTCCAATCGAACAGCCTACCAGGGCCCAGCTCCCTGGAAGGTTCTATCAGGCCCATGTGCATCCGGCCGAACAGCTTCCTGGCTGGCACGGTGCGTAATGGCCTAGGATTCGTGTTTGAGTCCGACTCGAACAGGAGTTCTTCACGGCTACGTGAAGACCCGGACGTTGGTTTCCCGGATTGGAATAGAAGTCGTGATCCTCAAGAATTAGAGTATACCTTATCTACCTCGGGATATATTTGGCATGTATCGAGTTCGTAACGAACTCGTAGTTAGCCCGGCCCGATTATCCCTCGGTAGGTCGGTTTGCTCAGCACTATATAAACAGAGCCCCTACGGCGTTGAGGGGGCATCTGGCGTCTCATAGGCACCTGATCTTCGCCTGTACACATATAATCTCACCGAGACTTGTTCATCTCGTCGAGCCACCTCTTGTATTCATCTTTGATATATAAGAAAGGCTGGACGTAGGGCTATTATCTCTCCCGAGAGGCCTGAACCAGGATAAAAACCACTGTCTCCCTGTTCGTCGTTGGTTGCTGTTCGTTCTATTCGGCGTGTCTCCTATCTCCCTCTTGAAGAACCTTAGTTGATTTGGGTCAATATCCCAACCGTCGACAATTTATATTTTATTATATTTGTTCACTATTTATACGCATCTATGTGAAAAATAACAATGTTTTTGACTGGATCTAATCTCAGCCGTCGAATTGGCGCTGGGCGTTGGATGGTAGTTGGTCCAATGCCTATTCGACCGCCCCTACTTCCAGGACTCGGCGCCCATGGGCAGATCCAGGGGTGCCCGGTATGCATGGTCACCCCTTATTTTTTAAGAAAATTTTTAAACTATATGTGTCTATTTAGACTTAATATTTAAAAATACAATTTTATATAAAATTCTAACCATTTCAAGTTTGATCGACCCACCAAAACGGCCGAATAGTCCTGATTCGGCCCAATCCCAATCTCAATTCCCCATCCCAACGCTAATCCCCACACCACCCTCACTCCTTCCTTCCACTGACCGCACGAGAGCAGCGGCCAAACCCGACGCCCCCTCCACCATCCGTCCCGCTGCCCCCCACCTCTTATAGGCGGTGAGCGCGCAACTCCTCTGGACGCGGCTATGGCTGCGATGCAGCACTCCGCATCGGTGTCGGCTTCGATGTTGTAACAGCCCGATTTTGGGTCAAAATTCAAAAAACTGTTTAGTGCTGACACATGCGCCATACCTCCTTCCCTCTCTCTCCTTCTGTCTTCTTCTTCTCTCTCTCTCTCTTCCTCTTTCTCTGCTGAGTGGGCCACGCCGCCGCCTCACTGCTCTGTCCTTGCTCTGCCCTGAGCCGGGCCGCGTGCCACGCCTGCCTCTGCCAAGCCACACTGCTCGTGCCATCATGCACACGCTACACATGTCCCATCGCCGTGCCGCGCCACGTTGTCCCATCGCCGCGCCGCTCGCCCATCCGCTCCGTCGACTGCACCTTCCGGCCAGCTATCCAACCCCACGCCTATACAGCTGAATGCACGTGTGACATCCTCTATTTTGTCTATCACACTTGTATTTTCGAAAACCGTAAAATAAATTAAAAGGAAATTGTTATATACGAAACCCCGATTTAAATTAATTTAAACTAGGTTTAAGCCAAAACCCTAGAAGACCTTTTTGAACAATTCTAGAAAAATTCCCAAAAATCCTAAATGCCATGAATTAGCCACCCTCCAAATTTCAAGTCCAAAGCCTAAGGCTAGCCTATGTTTTCGGCGTTTCGCAGTGTGATGCTGGTTTATCGGGAGCTCGTCGGCCAATGAAATGACAAGAAAACGTGCTAGACCCAAGCCCAAACTTGGTGGAGGCCTATTTGAGGCCTAAACCTGCCCAAAGCCAGAAGCCCAAGTCCAAATTTGTTTAATTGCAAAAATACCAAATTTGGGGAGTTCTAAACCTATTAGAAGTAGAATAGGAGCCCAATTCACGTTCTACCTATTGGAGGCCTGCCCTTGGTCAACCAGAGTAGTATATAAGCACCCCAAGACCCTCCCATCAGCACCACAACTCGAAACAACCCCAGAGCAAACCCTAGCCATCGCAAAACCCTAGCCCGAGGTGAGTTTTAGGGTAGATCTCCATGTGCTTGCCGCAAAGCAAGTTGTAGAAGCCACCATTGTGTAGATCTCGTCGAGACGGTCCAGATGGCTACCTAGATCATCAAAATCGGTGGAGAAACGCGCCCAGAAAAGCTCCCCGGAGTTTCGGCTTACCCCGCCGTCGGTTCCCACCTACACGAGCCCATGCGTCAGCCGCTGCCGCGCCACCCAATCTGCAGCCGCCGCATGTCGCCCCCTGTGCGCCCATGCTGCGCTGGACCAGCCTGGTTCGCTCGGTTCGGCTGGTTAACCGGTTTAGTTATTTTCAGCTTTTCTGATTTTTCTAAAACTTCCCGGAATTGTTTAAGGAGCATCCGAACTCCAAATTAGATGATTCCAAAGCCATTATTTTCCATAATTCACCTAGAATTTTATATATTTAATTGGGATATATGTTATGTGGTGAATGTTGTTGTTCTTATGCATTTGCATTATTCGTGTAGACCGTCCGTGCTCCCGTTGCTCGGTGTTGTTCCCGGAGTTTCCAGAAGGAGGCCCGCAAGACGCTGAGTACTACCAAGGCAAGATAGTTGCATCTTGCTCTCCCAATTTATAAAACTCACCCTTTTAATTGTTCTAATTACTTTTCGCATGCATAAAATGATGGGAGGAATTAGAACCTATTTATTCACACTGCGTCATTGACTCTGTGAATTTAACATGTTTATTGCTGCCTTATTTATTTTCCTAGCCTATCCTTGTGCATAGAATGCTAGCGCTCGTGGGTTATTAGTTGTTAGGTTTTTCATCACTTATTCATTAATCTTGTGACTTGGTATATTTGGAGGTGCTGAATTACTTAATAACCTAAACAACTAAAACCTACGTGGCGTGTGTTGGTTAAGGTGGCAAGTCGGGTGGTTTTGTGCATTGAGGATTGTTGTGGAGGTAGTTACCTTGGTCTAAGGACTCTTGACGTGTGCTAATCCGTCCAAACTATACAAGCGCAACCATAAGTGCTAGCATTAGCATGTCGGCCAACATGTGCTAGTCCTGGCTTAGTAGTTAGGAAAAACTGTTAACACACTTTACCTTGAAAAGATCAGGCTACGGTCCGTGGGCTCAAGAGGGGGACCCGTAGTGTTGAAACCTTAGAGGGGGTATCGGTGTTAACAGAAGGAACTAATGAATCGTCTAAGGAAGAGCTAAGACGCAAAAGTATCACTCGGCTTATGGGTAAAGTGTGCTACACTCTGCAGAGTTAAAACTATCATGATAGTCATTCCCATGGTTATGGGAGGGGAGAAAGGCCGTACATGGTAGTCTCATGCGTACCTAATAACCTGATGGGATGGTTTTGGTTTTGAGTATTCGAGGCTTGTGCAGTTTTGCAGAGGGGCTTTCGAAGCCGAGCTCTGTTTGTTATCTTGGGAATCTATTCATTTTATTAATTGTTCAACAAATGTTTTCACAACACTTTAATTAATATTGACTAGAATATGTGTTTATGCAAATTAACTATCCTGTTCTTTTTATACGCGTGCATTCATATATAAGGATTCTTGCTGGGTAGCCGTGTACTCACTATTCAAACCACGAATATATTTGTTCAGGAGAAGACTCGGTTCCGGTCTGTCCGCAGGATCAGGAGGATTCTATGCCGGACTTTGCTGAAGATTAGCTATCGTCTTAAGGGTCGGATTAGAGAGCATCGTCATATTTATTCTTGCATATCATTTGAATTTCAGCTACTCTGAATATTATTATTATATGGATCTATACAAACTATTGTAATAAGTAGTTGAGGTACAATTACTTTTGCATTGTTATAATATTTTCTTAGTTATGATGATTGGATTGTGATGCTTGATCCAAGTCTCTCATGAGTTGCTAGCATTGATCGCTAGGACTAGCAATGGATCATGGATAGATCCTGGAGAAGCCGGGGTTGTGACAGCACGCCTCGCTGGCCCGCCTTTCCCATTTTGCCCAAATCTCACCTCGCCGGCGCCGGAGATCATCTCGCTGATTCTGTGAGCCTCGGAGTGATTCCTTCTGCCCGAAGCTTCTTGAGCACGGCCCTAATCTTTCCCCTCTCTCAATTTCAGCGGAGGCGCTCGGAGCCCGCCTTCGCCCCTGTTTTGGCCACCGTTGAGCCCCTCGCCGCCGGCCGTCTCCGCTCCATCCCGTTCGTCTTCTTGAGCTTAGTAAGCACCCACGTCACCCCTCAAGCTCCCCATCCAATCCTGTAGCACGTAGATCCGTAGCATGCGCGTGTGTCTCCGGCGAGCCTTCGGCTCCGCCTCCGCCATCGCGCCGCCGTGTCTGGCCACCTCTGGCCTCGGCGCGAGCGTTGTTAGAACCCTTAGGAGTTGTAGATGCCGGAACGTGAATGCTTTTGGCCAGTAGGTGACCGTAGCGCCGTCGCATCGTTTGCCGTCGCTACCAGGCCACGTCGTCGAGCTGGAGGAAGACGATGACCACTGGTCGTCGATCCCGCGCCAACAATCGTGAGTCCGCCCGCTAGATTAGTCGATCCCCCACCTGCCAGTGAAACTCCCCGATCGTGCGCTGCGATCCGACGGTCTTGAGCCACTGACAGTGGGCCCTTGGCCCACCGGTCAGGTTTAGTAGAGACGCACCGGGTTCAGCACCTGCACCATTGCGTTGGCGCCCCGCAAACTTTACGCCTTCGACGTTTCCACCCCGGCCGGTGTGTACAAGTGTGCACATGGGCCGTGGGACGTTTTCGTTGCTGGGCCGCTTCGTCAGTTGGTTCGGCCCGAAGGATATTAACCTTTTTCCAGCGAATTTATTAATTAGTTAAATGCCAAATTAGCTTTTGAATTATTTAAAATAGCTAGAAACTCCCAAAAATTATAGAAAAATTTAGATAAATAGTTTAGGCCAATATTGATTTTATAAAAATATGAAAACGACCATTGTAAAAGGAGAATAGCACTGTTAGTTGAAATAGTAGATTTCCTATATAGAAAATGGTTAAACTAATTCTTTGGTATTTTTTGTTATATTAAATAATGAATTTGACCCTAAAAATTCATTAGAAAATATAATTGGTAGGTGAATACCGTAATAAATCTAGAACATTTTAAAAATGATATCCTTGTTTAAATATATTTATAGGAGTATTTAATCACTAGACACCAACAAGTAATTAGCAAATCCCTTATTAAATTCAACTAGGTGCTTACTTTAGAAAATATATTAATATGAGATATAACTTAAGATTACCTCATGTACTTAGGAGCACTTAGTAAATGTCAACTCTGATAAACTTTACCCCGTACGTATGTTGTATTTAGACGAGCTGTCACCGTATGTCGTTTCTAGAAAACCCTAACCGCCCTAATATGATTGTATCGTACGATATCGTATTTTCGAGTATAGCTAGACTATTATAATAATATTTCTGTTACCTAATAGAGCATTAGAGCATGCATGGCATATCATACAAAAATTAGGATCATTAATCGATCTCGGATGATAGTGTCGAACAGTAAAACCTAGGGCACGTGTAGGCATCATGATTTTTGCTTGCATTAGTTAGTAATTATTGCTTTGATTGTGTGATTAGACGTAGGCGATCCCGAAGGGAGGTTTGATGACGCCGAGGAGGACCATCTACCGGAGCAAGGCGAGTTAACACTTACTCTTTAGATGTTATCCGTATTAGGGAGAGATTGCTACTTTCCCTAGTGCGGATTAACATCGCTAATACATGTTCATTACCCAGTTTTCTGCTAACTATTTTGTTTATTATTTAAAATGCATGCTTAGTAATCTGCCTAATTATTAATCATGTAATACTTATACATGTCTGCCCTTGATCTTTTTAGCCTTAATGATTATCTTGATTGTCATTACTCCTGTTAGCCTATGATTAGTCTGGTAATCACTTTAACCTTACCTAATGGGTAAAACTTGTTTAGACTGGCTTTGGCTTAAAACAAATCTTTCGGCAAATCGCCACAAAACGGTGAACCGATATTCATCGATCATTCATTCTTTCCATTCAAATATGATATAACATATGATAGTAAGGGCTATTAGTTGCATGTTAGGCTGACTGTGTTTGAGGGTAAGGTTATGTGGGAGGTCGGTCTGGTTGGGTCGGTTGGTTGAGATAATTCATGTATGGCAAGGTCGACGACCGTGGAAGTAGATGAGAATGGTTGGTGAGTTGCCCCTAGAGGACATTCGGATGGATGATTAAGGCACAGGGTGCCTGGTGCTGAGTTTAGCTAGGGCTCACCGAGGAGGAGCGCGCAGTAACACGCGTAGCGGAGAGATCGCTGCCATCGGAGGGATGGTTTCAACACAACGCGTGGCCATCGCGCGGAGTACGAGTCTTGGATCGCCAGCTGTGAGCGCTCTGCGGAGGCCCTCTGGGACCATTCTCGACAGGGACCGACATGGGTCATCACCGAGGGTGATAAAGGCCACACTTCCCTAGGATGACAAGTCGGCTAGTGAGGGCTGGCAACCCCTAGGCCGAGGCGGGCATGCCATGGCAAGTGTGGTTCACAACATGATTGCCAAATCCTGGAATGATGGGGGCAACAAAAAGATTGATTTGGTCATGTCTAATAATGAGTATATGATGGTCGAGACCTGGTCTGTTCAGGGTTGGTCGAAAGGGTCAGTGGTTTGGTTGGGGTTTCGGGATGTATTGTTCGATGCTAAAACTCTTTGAGATAATAAGATGACTAATACTTAATACTAGTCTAGGAAGTTTTGAAAGTCATTTTAAAAAATAGCCTTACGCAAATAAAATAACCCCCTTCCCCAAATAAAGCCTTCTATACACTAATTGCATTAAAGGAAGTGTTAACTAGTCAACATTTGGATGACGCTGACCTCGCCTGCTTACATTCTTTAGACGAGGGAATCGAGGAAGATCCGTACGAGTACCATGAAGACAATGGACAGGACTTCGGTGCACCTGATGAGTCTTAGGGGGTTGCTCCGGTTGCTGGCAGGACCTTAGCCGATAGGAGATTCTTTTGGGTACATATTTTAGTGATAGCTGCAAACTCTGAACATTGTTTTGTATATTAAGTTGTGTATTGTCCGCCTTACTAAAATTGCTTAAGAGCATAACATGGTATGTAATATTCAGGGATTCTATTTAATCGATGTATGCTTGTATTGGCTATGTGATCTTTCGCACTAATGCACCGATCCAGGGGCTAGTGCATGGGATTCCGACTCTTAAGGTAAGTTAAAATTGAGGGTTGACAGATGTCCTCATAGATCTCGCCGACAGCGAAGCCAGCGGATCAACACCCATGGCAATCGGCAGGGCGGTAGAGAGGAGGAAGAAAAGGGGATTGATTCCCGGTCTTGCGCGCCGTGGAGAAGCTGAAAAGAATTTTCGTTACGGAGAAGATTTCGCGGGCTGGCCGAAGGATTGTGATTTGTGAACCGGTACCAACTGGCCAACTAGCCAGGATCTTAACCCATAATTGGTACATTTGTGTTTTTTTCTTTGAATAAGACGAACATCTTAAATCGAACATAGGATAAATCGGATGTATGACGTCATCATTTAAACTTGTGAAAATATCTATCTAAACTTGCAAAATAACTATTGAAACTCGAAAAACCTACTACTGAAACTTCATAATACTAGAAGTTTCGTGGGTACTTATTCAAAATTTAAGAAGATAAAAACCTAAGTTTCAATAGGCAAAATTCCATGTTTCTATAGTAAAACCCCAAGTTTCAGCGAACGAAAAATTATGGTTTCGGCAGGTAAGATGTCATCATTGTCATCGGAACTTGGGAAAACTCCCGTTAAATTTTTGAAAAAAAATGTAAACACTTATACTAAATTGCGAGTGTATAATTGTCGGGGCTCCCGCGCTCACACTAGTTGCTGGATTTTGTGTATGTATTATCTGTACTTATAACTTGTACCAAATTGCAAATCTAACTAATTTCTTTTGTATGTAGAATGGAGATACAAAGACGCAAAAGTACGAGGGTTTAAGACACCGGCTTCATCGACCTATTAATGATCAATGAAAAAACTTACTAGGAAATCCAAGTGACATAGAGACCACCATATTCAATATGCTAATAATGGAACAAAAACATATGTCATCAATACTTCTACCTACGAGTATACCTACGTGTTCTTATTGGCATGTGCTAATTATTTTTGTAATATAATGTGAAAACTAATGACCTGCACTGACATAGGTATATATATATACCTTTCACTGGATCCTTGTTTTTATCTGGCTAGATTTTTGCATGATCATAGTCATGGACACATAAAGGATGCCGGTAGAAAACTACAAAAGCCTTATTGATATGCTCAACTGGTATTTAATTTTGTTCCTTTCATATAGTATAGCTATACTTAATTTCATTGAAACAAATTTTACTCATTACAATTCATAATCATGTGCATTGAATTTGCATGTTTTCGTGCACTATCGCACGACGCATTTAAGGAGGAATTCAAAGATACAGCCAACCCTTGCGTACATATACCAAAAACCTAGCGTTTTAACGTTTCATGCATCCATTTCATTTCGGAAACACTTACCGTCGGACTCCCGACGCCTCCGGACGCGCCGCGGCCCGGCCCGCGTGAGGAGGGATGGAGGCACTGTGCACATGCAAGTGGGGCCCATGGGCATTTTATTTTTTTCGGCGTCTATATTTTTTGACTAGGTGCTCCAATCCACGAACCGTTTGCGCCATCATGTTCCTCGTAATTTTACGAACAAAATAAGATATATCTTGCAATATAACTCCTCAAACTTATCTGGTGAAACTTGGGGTTCGCCTACTGAAACTTGGGTTTTGCCTAGTAAAACTTAGGTTTCATACTCGTAAAACTTTGCCGAATTGTCAAGTTTCATCAGGTTTCATCCAAGTTTTTTCAAGTTTCACCAAGTTTCATCATGTCAGTTCAAGTTTCATCAAGTTTCAACAGGTTTCATCCAAGTTTCATCAGGTTACATCGAAGTTTCATCAGGTTCATCAGAACTTGGCCACGTTTCATTAGAATACGGTCAAGTTTCGCTAGTGTAGATGTAAGTATAAGTGCCTTCTTATAGTTCACATCAAAAAAATTGAAAAAATGAAAAATTTAAAAAAATTCAAAAAGTATTTAAAATGGGTTGTTCTCGATTTTAGAAGAATTATAAAATTTATTCCATGAATTTTGAACACTGTTTGAATTTTGTACAAAAATCGGAAGCTTAATTGAAAATTTGATCAACCAACGGCTCGTTATCTAGTCGCTGCGTCCGGCGTCGGATTGTCGTGGTAGGATCGATCCGACAGCGCGGGCTGGTCCGGGCGGAGCGCCAGGCGTCGGACTGCCCATTTCATTTTCTAACTTTTTCACCACGGTGTTTGCTTCAACCACCGGGCAACAATTTATCTGGATACTATGCATGCAGGTTTATACACACCTACACTGGAGGAAATGACTGCACGCTGCAAGGTTCACACATGGTGAGTAAATATACTTTAAAGTCAACGATCCATACTCCGAACGTATTGTACAAATTAAAGGATTGATAAATTCATGACCTAATTGATGACATCTTGACATCTCGACACTTTGAGGCACGTTGAATAAAAGCAATCCAAAAACAACTCGTCAGCTTTCTTTATGATCAGGTCGTAAATCTAAAAGGTGAGTTTCATGATGCTAAGAATAGAGACTTCTCTGTGATAAGGTTTGGTGAATTGATAGGTTCATCTACTGGTTTCAAGAGCGATGCTCATAAAAGTTTTGGAGGACAAAGATGAAAAAAAATAATTGTAATTTGAATTGTGTAGACTTCAAACAACATGAGCCTATAAGTATTGTGAATATGTATATTAGTTCTAAATGTGTATGTAAGTTGCTAATGAATGTTATGTGATTTATTAGTTTATTGTGTTTAATTATCTATGTTTTAAATTTTAAGCGATTGTGATTGTATTAGCTATATATAAATTATATATAGCACACAACAATATAAAACACCTTAATACCTGTTGGTGTCTTCCACCGGCCCTAAAGAGCCTTTATAGACTAGCTGTCACGTGTACCCACCAACTAGATAAATATAAATCATAATAGGAATAATATATAAATTATACATAGTACACCTTAGTATTGGTTTGTATCTCCAACCCGTGCTATTAATGGCCTTTCAGGACGCGCTTCCACATATACCCACCAACCGATACTATTAGCACACCAGTGCTGGTTATACAAACTGATACTGATGCCTCTAGGCATCAATACCGGTTTGTGTGTACCGTTTCGGAAACTGTGGTACCAGAGGCCTTTGCAAACCGGCCGATACTGTTGTGCCATCCCCAAATAACAGAGAGAGCGCCTTAGCCTGTGCGTAGCCAGAATCACGAGCATACTTTCCGGTCATGTTGATAAACTTTCACGGTTTTTGGAATCGGTTTACTAGTTATTAATATTTTAGTTTTGACAATTATTATTAATTTTCAAAACATAATTTGGGGTCAATTAATGCATTTGAATATTTTTGCAAAAGCAAATCTGCTTGGTCATCATTAGAAAAAAGTCATGAAGTTTTGAGTTGGTTTGTTTTTTGATATTTAAATTATATTTTGAGGCAGAATAATTTATTCGAGTATGTATAATGGCACATGTCAATTATGTGTAAGCTATTTATTAGGTGTACATTTGTGTTGAGGTGTATGTACACACAACATTTGTGTTGAGGTGGAGAACAGAGATTAATAGGTTGTTTGGTTGCCTTCTCAAGTGAGTCTGGCTCATACCAGCTTAGTCAGGCTAGTGAGATGCAGGTTGGTGGGATGTAAGAGATGTTGTTTGGTTATTTGCACAAACTGAAATAGGTTGAGAAGAGAAGATGTTTGGTTGGGTGCATTAGGGGCCTTTCGAGTCTCGCGATGCGCTCAACTGCATCCCATGAGCATGGCTCTGTGGAAACGTCCAATTTGATCGTATCTTCAGGGCCTGACCCAGAGGGGGTAATTGCATCTGAAGAGTCTGGTCCTGATGGGTGAGAAGACAACCAAACACCCTAATTTTGTATCTCTAGATGCAAAACTCCTGCAATGTAGACAGCATGGAGAGCAGGCTCATTCATAGAAACCACGACAACTATGAAGACAATTAGTGCGTAGTTTTGTAATGTTGTAGACCACAACTAGAGAAAACCATTTATAACTATTTGTCTCCGCTTAACATAAAATATATTGCTAGAGATAAGACCAGTCTAAAAAATTGTTACGTCCATATTAAAGTATTAAACCAGCAAACCAGTGTGACCCGTAGGCTGCTTTTTTTTTTTTTTTACTTTCCTCCAAGTCGAGTGCGCTGACGGGAAAGGGGTTGACGAAGGCAACCTTTTCATTTTTAAAATCTATGTCTATTTTTCCCCTAGTTTTGTGCATGGCCGAAGTATATCTAACTAGTTCGCATTTCTGGTTTGGTTTGTAAAATTTGTTACTTTCATATAGCACACTCAGTGTATTAGTTTGTAATATTTTTTAGATTTTATGGGATTTTTTTTTTAAAAAAAATTAGATCAGGTACATAACAAAGGAACATAAAGGTATGCGATATTTTTTAGAGTTGTCCTATGATTTTGATACACTCACACAGTCACACTATAGGAATCCGAGGACGTAAATAGCCCAAAACCGACATAAATAAGTCGGCATATAAAAAAGCAGCGTAAATAGGGTTATTAACGTCCGCCTCGTGGCTGATGTAAATAATGGCCGTCGGACAGAGGCGTCTCCATAGGCCACTTGTTTACGTCGGCCACAACCGACGTAAATAGTCTTTATTATTTACCTGGCCGATGTAAACAAGGATTTCAATATTTACACGACCATCGGCAGGTTTGTGCCAGCCGGCACTAGGGTTATTTGCATCGGCCTCTGACCGACGTAAATAAGGATTCCGGGTAGCCTGCGGACACGTAATTCCAGTAATACGTCGACTTGGCCGACGTCGTGAATGCTGGAGTTGCTGCCTGACAAAATAGCTACCATTTTTCCGCTTAATTCTAGCAACATCAAATATAAGCAGTTTTACACAACAATATTGCCAGCATCTTAATTTGCCCAATCCAATTCATACATCTCAAGCATCATCATGAAATGTATAAGTCTAGCTACTTACGTCAACACTATATTTTTAGTGAGGAAATACGTCAGCGCTTGTCCCAGCGCTACGTACGTACGTACACGGTCTACCCGGTTCCACACAGGTGTATGTATATATGTGAAGAGAGAATTAATTTATCGATTGACCGTACGTGTAAACCATGTGTTTAGCCCAGATCATACGGCGTTACGTGCGTATATTTGCATGTATTACCTGCATGCGCATGAGAAGGTCCTGGGACTCCTTCTGCTGGAAGCGGTGGTCGGTGAAGCGGCGGCGCAGGTGCTCCACCTCGGCGCGCTCCTCCGGCGTGCCGAGGTCCGGGTCGAACTCCCAGACGGCCCTGCCCAGAAATCCGTTCGCCGTGCTCAGCCACGGCCCCCCGCCCTCAGACACCTTCAGCCGCCACATCTCCGTCTGGACGCCGACGAGGCCAGCAAGCGAGCGAGGGAGCTTGGCACTTAGGCAGGTGGTTTTTGTAGGCGGGCGCGGTCGCGTGACGTGCCGTCCGGCCGGCCGCGC
Source organism: Raddia guianensis (assembly GCA_036346415.1). Classification (NCBI taxonomy): domain Eukaryota; kingdom Viridiplantae; phylum Streptophyta; class Magnoliopsida; order Poales; family Poaceae; genus Raddia; species Raddia guianensis. Next base: position 38,133,745 of record CM070539.1, read on the forward strand.
GCTCACGTGCGTATACCACCCATCATCCAACTAACCGAGTTAATTATTGAGCAAGTGAATTAAGGCATGGGGCTGTGCCATTAAGCTATGGTTCGGTCAATTGATTGACGGCGATGAGCCAATGCATCGTTTCTGTCGGCGTGCGTACTCTTGGGAGCCGTAGATGGGTATCACGGCATCTCAAGTGATCCATGTCGTGTAACAACCCAATTTTGGGGCGTTTTCAAATCTTGGTTGAATTCAAAATTTCGTTTGATTTTAAACCAATTGGATCAATTTAAAACCAAAAATAAAATTTCATAAGCAATTGAAAATCATAGCTCTCTGTCTTCTTGTGGGCTTTCTATCGAGCACCTCCCAGGCAGCTCTCTCTCTCTCTCTCTCTCTCCCTCGCACTCTGTCCCTGTCCCGTGGGCCCCGTCGCTTGGCCGTCAATCCGCAGCGCCCTGTTTTGCTCAGCGCCGCCGCCGCCGCCGCCGCTGCCCCATCATTGCCCGCCGCCTGCGATGCCATGCCGGGCGCACGTCGCCGCCCCGTCGCGGTCAAGCTCGCCTCTCCGCGCGCGTGCCTCACGGTGTCGTGCCCCGATTGGTCAGCCCTGGGCACGCCGCCGCGTGCCTCGCCGGAGGACCGGTCCGCCACCTCAGACCATCGGGCAAACGCCGGAGTCGGTCGGGCCGTCAAAGCCAAGGCACGCGTGACCTCCAGCTACCCCGCCTCCGTCACTTGGCGCCAATAGTCAAAAGGCTAACCCTCTAGCCCCTGCCGCCTGCACTGCACCTCGTCGCGCCGCGCCTTGCCCTGTCCCGTCGCCTGCAGCTGCGCCGAGTCCGCGCCGCCTCGTCACACTCAACTGCCCTCCGAGTCCCAAAGCACGCCCCAAGTTCCTCATCTCAGCCCTGCGCCTATAAAAGCCCACGCGGCCTCGCCGGCGTCGAGTTTCCGTTTTCCCCCAAATCCGAACCACACCGGCGCCGTTTCACTCTTCTCCACCAAAATTTCCCAAACCTACACCGAGTTCGGATCCGTCAATTTGGTGAGCTCCGCGACAATTCCTCTCTTCCTTTAGCATCCTCAGTACCGCGCTAATGGTTCCCCTCAACCAATTGTAGCACTGTGACACCGGAGCTCGCCGGCGACGTCTCTTTCGAACCGACGTCGACCTCCTTGTCGCTGGACCACACCAAGCCATCTCCGGCTAATTTTCTTGCTTTTTGAGCATCCTCTTCACCTTCCTTAGCTCTTGCTCGTCGTACATTGCCGCTAGTTTCCGCTGTTCAGTGCACCGCCATCTCGCCCTCGTGTTCACCAGTGGAGCTCGTCGTGCCGCCGTGCCGTAGCGCCGTTCGCCGAACCTCGGGTACCGGTGGATTCGCATCAGTGCCCCGGTTCCATTTTACTCCTTTTCCCTCTCCGCCATGCCTTCGATTGCCGCCTAGCTGAGCTCGCCGTAGCTCCAATGGCGGACAGGCTACTGTTCACGAGCTGTGCGCCGGGAGGAAGACGAAGTGGAGGGATTAGACACTGACAGGTGGGGACGGGTTAGAATATGTGTTTCAGGAGGCTGACAGGTGGGCCTTGGTCCCACTTGTCAATAAGTGGAAACGTAATCTCTAAAAATACGCTTTCAGTTAAGCTGTTGCGCCCTGGGCTCAAGCCACGTCCCGCCCAGATCGGCCCATGGCCAGCCCACGGCAGATTTGCTAAATTAAGCCCGAAATCTGTTATTTCATGTGTGATAGCACTTCATAGGATTTATTTCAAATAGTAAACGATATCCAAAAATTATGAAATTTTGTAAAAAAATAGTACAGAGGGTTTACCACCTGGGAAAAATATCACAATAAATAGTGTAGTGGAAAAACTGGATTATTAAAATCGTAGAAAGCCCAATAGCAACCTTTTTCTTATTTTTACAATAAGATTTCATAATTTATTTAAACCCCGTAGACACCTCCTAAAGTATTAGAAAATTCTTGATAATTACTAGAACCTCTCACAAAATTTATAATGATATTAGTTTAAACACTGTCCATAGGTTTTTCCTGAACAAAGTAAGTAATTAACCCCATAGTACCTTCCTATATAAAAAGGGGACCGAATCGGCTTGCTTGTTAATGAAATCTAGGACTAAATTGGTAAAGGGAAAATTGGCACGGTTATTTAAAATGTAGATTTATCGTTATATAAATGATTAAAGAAATGTTAGGGTATTTGTTGGTTTTGTTAACTTAAGAAATTGAACCCAAATATTGGTTAGAAACTATATGGCTAGGCAAATGCCTTAATAAATTTAGAACATTTTAAATTTGCCTTTATTGCTTAAGTGTATGCATAGGATTATTTATTTGCTAAACCCAACGAATAATTAACTCACATCCTATTAAATTATTTAAGGAGCTGAACTTAGAAAAGAAGTTATTAATTGGTATAACTTAATATTATCGCTAAGCACCTAGTGGATGTCAACACCAATAATCCTTACCCGTACGTAGGTTAAATTCCGAAAAGACGTCCTCTTATGTCGTCTAGAAACCCTAATCACCTCATTACGATCTTATCGTACGAAATCGCATTTTAGGGAATACTCCCTCCTTCCCAATATATAAGGCGTAACTGGATGTAACACGGAGACCAAGGAACAGTTTTCTTCGCTGCCCACCCCGACGCCCACGACGCTTCGTGATCAACGCGTGCGTCCAGCTGCCAATTCGCGCGTAGCAGACGTTAATTTCGCGAGCGCTCACCTCACACGCGTCTTAAAAAATCACACGTGTTCCCAGGCCATTCAGCCCGCGCGGTACAGCGATGCGCAGTGCGCCACGCAATGAGCCAAGGAGAAGACCTTTATGACGCTAGCTTTCAATGCTCTGCATGGCTGGCTCTGCATGCATGCGATTAACGAGAGCTCTAATTAAGTGTGATGAATGCAGGTTAACGGCAGCCAAGGAAGCGCCCTGTATTCTGGGATCCCAAATAAATCCAGTTACGCCTTGTATATTGGGAAGGAGGGAGTAGTAAATTACTATATTGTTAAATACTACTTATTAATGCACTCTGACATCCATAGCCTATCATATGAAAGGTGGGTTCGCTAACCGATTAGGGCAATATGAAAGGTGGGTTCGCTTCCGTCCATCCACGCGCCCGTCACTGAGCTCCATAAGCACCCACAACCGCCCCTCATGCTGCCTGTCAAAATCTCTTAGCCTGTAGATCAGTAGCGTTCGCGTGCGTCACCGGCGAGCTTTCGGATCCGCCGCCGTCACCACGCCGCCACGTCCGGCCACCTCTGGCCTCGGCGCGAGCGTCATAGGGACCCTTAGGGGCCGTAGATGTCAGTGCGCTAACGCACTTGGCCGGAGGAAGCCCGTAGCGCCGCCGTGTCGCTTGCCGTCTTCGCCAGGCCACGTCGATGGCTGGAGGTAGACGATGGCGGTGAGCCGTCCATCCCGCGCTAAGATTCGTGTGTCTGCCCATAGATGAGTCGCTGGCAAGCGGGCCCCACCTGTCAGGAAATATCCACGCACTCTCAAGCCCGTAACCTGCGAGTCACTGACAATGGGCCCTTGGCCCACCTGTAAGGTTAAGTGGACATGCCCTTTGAGCGGCGTCAGCACCATAGCGATCGCGCACCCGCGAAATACGCCTTCGGCGTATACCGCACCGCGCGGGCACACGCATCGCGCGTTTGGGCGGTGGGCTAATTTTGTTTTTGGGCCGGTTCGTTGGTTGACTCGCCCAGGGAGATTTATCGGGTAAATACCGATTTAATCATTTAGTTAATTACAGAAATAGCTAGGGATTTATTCAAAATAGCTAAAGACTCCCAAAAAAAGTAGAAAAATTAGATAAATAATAGAGACCATTTCTGATTTTATAAAAATATAAAATCAACCACTGTAAAGGGGAAATTGGCACTGTTAGTTGAAAATGTAGATTTTCCTATATATAAATGGTTAAGGTAATTCTAGGGTATTTGTTGGTTACATTAATTAATGAACTTGACCCCAAATATTCTTTAGAAAATATATTGGATAGGTAAATGCCTTAATAAATCTAGAACATTTTAAAATGATATTCCCACCTAAATATATTCATAGGAGCAGTTAAGCATTAAACATTCCCAGTTAAATAGCCAAGTCCCTATTAAATTAATTAAGGAGCTAACCTTAGAAAATTTATTAATGAGGGATATAACCTAAGATTATCTCATTTATTTAGGAGCACCTAGTATATTGTCAACTCCGATAAACCTTACTCTGTACATGTGTCGTATTGTTACGGACCGTCATCATATGTCATTCCATAAACCCTAATTGCTCTATTACGACCTTATCATATGCATGATACTGTAATTTGGGGATAACTATATTACTATGTAATCATATTATTACCTAATAGAGCATGCATGGTATATCATATGAGAATTAGATTCTCTAATCGACCTTGTGTGTTAATGTCGAGAGTTAGGCCTAGGTCGTGCATGCATCATGATTTCTGTTTGCATTCAGTATTAATTATTGGTTTGATTGTATAATTAGACGTAGGTGATCCCGAAGGAAGGTTTGATGACGCCGAGGAGGACCACCCACTTGAGCAAGGCGAGTTAACACTTACTCTTTAGATGTTTGTCCGTATTAGGGAGAGACTGCGACTTTCCCTAGTGCGGATTAACATCGTTAATATCATGTTCATTACCTAGTTTTCCTTCAAACTAAATTGTTTATTATTCAAATGCATGCTTAAATAAACTGCCTAGTTGTTAATCATGTAATATTTATACATGCCTGCCCTTGACCTGTTTAGCCTTAATGACTGCCTTGATTGTCATTGCTCTTGTTAGCCTATGATTAATCTGGTAACCACTTTAACCCTACCTAATGGGTAAAACTTGCTTAGACTGGCTTAGGTTTAAACAAATCTTTTAGCTAATAGTCATAGAACGGTGAACCGATATTCATCAGTCATTCATTATTCTCATTCAAATTTGATACGACATATGACAGTTAGAACTATTAGCTGCATGTTGGGCTGATTGTGCTTGAGGGTAAGATTATGTGGGAAGTCGGTCTGGTCTGGTCGGTTGGTTGGGATAGACCAAGTGTGGTACGGTCGAGGACCGTGGAAGTAGAGATTTACCGGTGGGTTGCCCCTAGAGGACATCCTGATAGATGATTGAGGCACATAGTGCCTGGTGCTGGGTTTAGCCAGGGCTTACCCAGGAGGAGCGTGGAGTAACACGCGTAGCGGGGAGATCGCTGCCATCTGAGGGATGGTTCCAACACAACGCGTGGCCATCGCGCGAAGTACGAGTCTTGGATCACCAGCTGTGAACTCTCTGCGGAGGCCCTCTAGGACCATTCTCGATAGAGACCGGCATTAGTCATTACTAAGGGTGATAAAGGCCACACTTACCCAGGGTAACGGTCGGCCAGTGAGGGCTGGCAACCCCCTAGGCCGAGGCAGGCATGCCATGGCAAGTGTGGCCAACAACAGGATTGCCAAATCCTGGAAAGATGGCAGAATTAGGAAATGTTGGGGGCAACCGGAAGAAAGTTGGGATGATTGGTTAAGCTGGTTTGTGTATTTGAGCGAGAGTTGGTCGAATGTGGGTTGGTCGGATTGGTTGGTTGATCAATTGGGATTGGGTGCATTAGTAAGATGGTAAACCTCTGATTTATATAAAACAAGACCAATTCTAGTAGATGCTGGATAGGATGCTTTCAAAATCTTATAAAACCTTGTTTTACGCAAATAAAATAAACCTCTCCTCCCCATAAAGCCTTTAAACACTAAGTGCATCAAAAGAAGTGTTAACTAGCCAGCGTTTGGAACCTCGCCTTCTTACTCTCTTTAGACGAGGGACTCGAGGAGGACCCTTACGAGTGCCATGAAGACAACGGACAGGGCTTCGGTGGACCTGAAGAGTCTTAGGGGTTGCTCCAATCGTTGGTGGACACTAGCCGATAGGAGATTCTTTTAGGTACATATTTTGGGTGATAGCTGAGTACTCTAAACATTGTTTTGTAATATTAAGGTTTGTATTGTCTGCCTTACTAAACTCGCCTAAGTGCGTAACTTGGTATGTAATATTCAGAATTCTATTTAATCGATGTTTGCTCATATCGGCTATGTGATCTTCCGCAATTGTGTACCGATACAGGGGCAAGTGCAGGGGATTATCGACCCTCAGGTAAGTTAAAATTAAGGGCTCACATTCTCTCTATACATTGATTCTAAAGTTTTATAACGAGCGTGGAAATAGTTTTTTAAAAAAGAAACGATCTTCTTCTCTCTTTATATTTATTCTATATCATATTATCTTTCTATTCTACCTAACGTAGCAACAAAAAACGAATGAGATCAAAACTGCATTAATTGCATGCCCTCACGTATACTACCCAACTAACCGGGTTATTGAGCACGTAAATCGAGGTATGGGGCTGTGCCATTAAGCTATGCATTAGGTCGATTGATTGACGGCGATGCATCCTTTCTGTCGGCGTGCGGACTCTTGGTGCCGTGGATGCATGGATATGAGAACACGTAGCACTAGCAGACGTGTATGATGTCAACAAGGTGGCTCGTACAACACAAGATGTGAATGGGATCACTGCTATTGGTAGAGAGACACGTCTAGCTTGTTTTTCAGGACTTTTGAATTTTGATGGAATCCTTGCCAACTTAGATTTTTTCAAAAGTCACGTCCGGAAAGATCTGCATATGGGTTAGACACCCTGTTTTTGAATTGGCTCTCCTTGGCAGCAGAGAGCATGATCATACATACTGAGATTCCACGTAGAACAAGCATTTTCTATATAAAACGAGCAATGAATCTTACGTATTTGATATAGACTCCTTTTCTAACATCGTATTTGTCATAAACTTTTTTAAATTGCTTTTGTTTTATTATGTTAGTTCTTTTAATTTAAGTCGTTATAATTCGGACCCACGTTAATCGACGGTGTGGATATTTCTTTTTCTCTTCGATTAATGTAGAATTTTCTAGTATTTTAGTATTAATATGGTAGCTTCGTTTAACTCTAATTTAATATAATAATAGATCAGCCCTCGACAATAAAGATGAACCATTAACTGAACAGAGTAGGAGATATAAGAACTTTATTCGTGTATAGAAAGCATGCATGATCATACTTACATGCCCAGATCCAGGGACGGTTTCACCACCCAGGCAGCCAAGGCTCCCACCTGGGCTCCTCCGTCGTGCAAACCATAGCAAGCAGTAGCCACGTACAGGCTGCAGGCTAACATAGAACTCCTTGGAGTTGGAGCCATGCAGGAGGAGCAGCCTGGGCTGCTGTTTCAGGCTGGGTACGCCCACTACCCAGATCTAACACAACAAATATTTTTCATATATATCATTAGCATAGTCACGTAGAAGGTTTCAAGTAGGGGTGAAAGTAGAGTGGATACGGACAGATAATGGTTTTACCATATCCGTATCCGTAACAAACTTTGGATTATCATAGCAATATTGCCCATAACCAGGGCTGGCCCAGAGCACGTGCGGGTTGTACGACCGCATAGGGCCCCCAAACTAGTAGGGCCTCTAAATTGGCCCAATACAGTAAGTATATATCTATAATTTTTTGTCTTATATTTTAGAATACAGGGAGTACTAGTTATGAATATTTTGTTTCTCTAAATTTTAAAGATTTTTTTATAAGCTAAAAAAGAAGTGCATAATTTTGAATTTTCTCTCTTATATTGTTGCATTTTGAGGCCTATTTGTAACTTTGTTGTATTTTCACACCGGGACCTCCAAATTGTAGGACCGGCCATGTCCATAACATAACAACATAAGATAACAAAAGTGCATATATAGTTTACATATTGACCATACATGACGACGGATGACACATTGATCATATATGGAAACTTGGTAAATAGTTGGTGCCTGACGACTGAGGGCCTGGTGAGGTGCGACATGAGGTGTTAGGCTTGCTTAGTCATGGGCCTGGTATTGGTTTACAAGCTGTTGGGCATCAACCTAGTTTTAGGCCATTATCCAGTTAGATATCCAGATTGCAATTTTATCCGGATTCCGAATTGCAATTTTATCCGGAAATCCGTATCCGCTCCGTTTCCGTCTGATATCACCGATATCATATCCGCTCCGTATCCGCTCAGGTCTATCCGGATAATTATCCGTATCCGTCGTATACTAGAATTTTATGCCATTTTCCAAAATACGGATATCAGATACAGATATGGTTCGGATATTGACGGCGTGTTCACCGCTCAACCACTGCGGATCACACCCCTGGTCAGATTTCTATCCTGCTAGCCTATCGCCAAGCTTCGATTCGATTGAGCCTTTGGGCCAGCAGAGAGCAACACACGGGGATTACCCAGGTTCGGACCCCCTCGCGGGTAATAGTCCTACTCCTGTTGAGCCTTAGCTCTTTGTTTGTGTGGTTGAATGAGATGTGTTTACAGAATGTTTCGAATGCTCGCACGCTAGTGCAACCTGCCCTCTTCCCTCTCTCTCCTCCCCTTTTATACAAGCTTTGAGCTGGCGGAGAGAGCCGAGGGGGTAGGCGATCTGATACCCTTAGTACACTGCCAAGACACGACGGAAGAGACGCAACGTGCATGCCCACCACGCACGCCAAGGGCTCCGCCTCGCATGCCGCCAAGTGGCCTCGACCCGACCGTCACACCGGTGAGTCTGCGGGTGGGGCCTCGCTCGCTCCTCCCGCGCTAGCGGCCATCTCAAGCAAACCTTCTCTCTGCGGTCAATTCTTCTGCGCCCACAAGGATGTACCGTCGGACTGCGAAGTCATCAGAAGCGGTAATCATTTCTTCACCGTCTATCCGCGTGATGTCGCATTAAATGCGCTCGTCTTCGCAGTTGGGGAGCCTTCGCCGGAAGACTCCTTTGAACACTCCCACCTGCGGCCCCACTTGGCGATGGGAGACCCTCGTGCACCGAGGGGCTCGCCCACGCGCCGCCGACGCATGGGGCCCTCGTCCGGCCAAGATGATGAGCTTCGCCAGCCACGCCGGGTCTGGTCGCCCACCGACGCGTGGGGCCCTCGCTTGAAGCACCGAGGGCTCGCCACGCATGCCGGAGCCTTGCTCGCCCGCCTAACGCGTGGGGCCACTTGAAGCGAGGGGGCTCGCCCACGCCACGGGCCTTGTTCGCCCGCCGACGCGCGTGGGGCCCGCCTTGAGCGCCGAGGGGCTCGCCCGTCTGCTGGAGCCTTGCTCGCCACTTTGACGTGGGGCCCACTTGAAGCGCCGAGGGGCTCGCCACGCCACTGTGGGCCTTGTTCGCCCGCTTGACGCGTGGGGCCCGCTTGAGCGCCGAGGCGCTTCGCCCACGCCACTGGCCTTCCTCGCCGACGCGTGGGGCCCGCTGAGGGCTCGCCCATGTGCTGGAGCCTTGCTCGCCCGCACGGACGCTGGGGCCAGCTTGAAGCCTTGAGGGCTCGCCCATCGCTGGAGCCTTGCTCGCCGCCTTTGACGTGGGGCCAGCCTTGAGCGCCGAGGGGCTCGCCATGTGCCTGGGGCCTTGCTTTCGCCCCGACCTTGGGGCCCACTTGATCTTCTCAGGACTCTTTGTACCCCGGTATTTATTACACCGACAGTAGCCCCGGTCCACTCATGATCTGCGAACCGTCAGCAGATATTTTTCCGTTTCTTGTGCGGCGGGAGACGAATCGTGGGGGGCCCACCTTCTGCGACGGCCGTACGCCTGATTCTTCACCTGCGCAAGATCTTCCTTGGGGAACCGCGCCGCTTTTCGCGGGAAAACGAAACGCGCGGGGCAATGATGGCGCCGCGCGCGCGTGGGGGCGGAATCCAAACCGTCGCCCTCGCGCGGCTTGCTTATAAATACTTCTCTCAGCGCAGCGGCTAATCCTTCCGCACGCTAAGTCTTCACAAACTGCCAATTGTCTCCTTCGCTGCCACCGCAGAGCCTTCTTTCCTTTCGCCAACTTCTCCATCACTTTCCATGGCGCCCAAACGCAGCGGGGATCGCCGCGGGGGCGCGCCGCCATCCGGGCCAGGCTTTCCTGCCTCCGCCGCCGACGAAGATGCAGTGAGGCGGCTCCAAGTGTTCGTGCCGCCAACCGCCGCCCGGTTCCGCCCTGGCACTATGGCGCCAAGCCCTCGCGATGGGGAGATTATTACCTTCATCTGGACGGCGCTGGCGGGGCTCATCCCGCCGTACTCTGAATTTTTCTTGGGGGTGCTCGCCTTTTACGAGATCCAGGGTGCACCTTCCCCAACTCCATCATTCTTGGCCGCCATCTTCGTCCACCTCTGCGAGATGTTTGTGGGGACGATGCCAAGCCTCCCACTCTGGCGCCGGCTCTTCGTGCTGCACGCGAGGCCGCGCCCGAGCGGGGCCATCGGGAGCTGCTACTTCACGCTCCATGGCCGCCGCCTTCATCCTGTCGATCCAAGTCCAATGGAAGGATCGCACCGAGCGATGGTCAGACGTGGAGGATTCCGGTAGCTGCGGCGATCTTTGCCTCCCGAGGGTCAGGCCGAGCCCACCGTCAATCGGGAACTCGCTGACGACTCGGGCGGAGCTGAGTTGATCTTGGTGCGCGCGCGATCTTCGCCGCCGCGGGCTCACCGGAACCCTTGTCGCGGCGGATTTTTTGCGGCGCCGACTCTACCCGCTCCGCATGAGGACTCGCCCCGCCTGGACGTACTATGGCAACAACGATGGAGTCCGCGTCGCCCTCGGCGGTGAGTGCTCTTTTAGTCTTTTGGGTCTCCTGTCTTTCTTGGAATCTTTTTGCTTGCCAACTTTACGGCTTCCTTTCTTGGTCGCCCAGCCGTAGGGAACGTCTTGACGGCGTGCTCGGGGCGGGTGGCGGGACTCGCCCCGCCAACCAGCGACACTTCGCTGCCTGCAGGCATCCTTCCCCTCTGCGACTGGGATCCACGGAAGCGCAACCAACACTTGCGTGCGCTGCCCCCCATGGAGGTCTCTGGTCCTGCGGTCCAAGTGGCACGGGGGCCACTACAGATCCGTGATCCGCCTCCGGCGACCGCCCAAGCTTCCGCGGCCGCCGCTACCTCTGCCGTGGCTGCCGACTTCGACCGCGCTTCCGGGAAGCGCCGCCTCATCCTCGCCGTGGGCGGCGACGAAGAGGAGGAGAGACGAGCCCAAAGAGGCTCGCCCTCCAATCTGAGCTTCGCCGCCACCACCGCCCTCCGGTGGGGGCCTTCTGCTTGCCGACGCCGCCCGCCTCGGCGAGAGTGCGAGACTCTTCGAGAATTGGCGCCGCTGCGCGGTTTCTTCCGCTCCTTCTACGCCGACGCTTCTGCGCGGCGCTTGCTCGGCGGCGGTGACGCGACCACGCCACCACCGCCTCCGCAATCAAGTGGCTTGGCGCCCCCTTCGAGCTTTCGCTTCCGGCGCGCCACTTCAGTTAGCTTTCCTGCGCTTACGCATATTTCGCGTTAGGGTTAGTATGCTACACGTTTTTGCATACCGAACCTGCTTTGTCCTTCTTGAACAGGCGGACGCTGGGCATCAAGCTCCGCTCCGCGACTTGCCGACCTCCACCGCCCGCTCGCCGGCGACGGGCGCTCAGCGGCGGAGAGTTCGCCGCGCCGCGGCGGAGAACCCTCGCCACCAAGTCCGTGGCGCCGCCGCCATCTCGGCGTGATCACGACGTAGGGCGCTCGCCCGGCGCCGCACCTCTCCCGCACTGGGCAACTCGAGAGAAGCCCTTGCTTTGGCGGAGCGATCCGCCGGCGAAGCCGGCGAGCCCTTGGCTGCGAAACGCCAAGGAGGCGATGACTCGCGAGGTGCAGCGGCAAGACAAGCCGCCGCGCCTCGCCGCCAAGCAAATCAAGACCTCCACTGAACACTTCGAAGCGCCCGAGCCCTCGCCGACATCTGCGCGACCGCCTACCACGGTTTTGGGGCGCCTGCATCCATCAAGGCGTTACCTTGTACTCCCATTGGAGAGGAGACGGCCAAGCGATCTGTTGGCGCCGTCGGACGAGCCGCCGAAGCCCTGCGCGATCTTCCGGTGGCAATGCGGACGCGGGCGATCGAAGATGGTCGCCAAGGCGCTCTTGAAGCAGCGCGGTTCATCTTAGGCAACTGTCTTGCTCGAGACGCCGCATTTGATCTCGACGCCACCACCGGGGAGCCTTCGCGCCAGCTAGACCGGATTGAGCAGGCGCGGGTTGACACCGCCGCCGGCCGCGTATCCATGATGAGCGGCGCCGCTCCAGCGGAAGACGAAGACGAGGAGGAGTAGCGGAACTCCCCTGTCTATTTTGCCTTGTAAACGTTGCCTATCAATGCAAACAAACTTTTACTCTTTTGTTGTGAGTCTCGCTTGAATTTCGCACAATTCTAACTTGCGAAATCGAACTGGGGCACCCGACTGCCAAAGGCTTTAGACTGAACGTTCCGCCGCAAGTGAGCGCTGTTTCCTTAGGCATCTGGTTACTTCAACCCTTATGGCCTCTCGCAACCCGGCTTAAACATTACGTGGCGAGCGCTTAGCTTCCGGAAGTGGTCTAGTCGCCGGTGCCGCTGTTGGCGCATTGCCTAGACCGAGCCGACACACCGGGCTAGAACCTGCCTTCCGTCCGCTTCGCCTCGCACAACAGTAAGTTATAAGCGCTTGCCTTTGCAACTAAGGGCCATCGACCATAAGTACTTCGCTACCGACTTTTCGCGGAATGCTTTCTAACAGACCTTTTTAAGGCTAAGCCGCTGATCGCCAAAAAGCTTTAGACAGAACACTCTGTTGAAAGTGAGCGCTTTTTCCTTAGGCATCTGGTTACTTCAACCCTTATGGCCTCTCGCGACCCGACTTAAACGTTGCGTGGCGAGCACTTAGCTTTCGGAAGTGGTCTAGTCGCTGGTGCCGCCGTTGGCGCATTGCCTAGACCGAGCCGACACACCAGGCTAGAACCCGCCTTCCGTCCGCCTCGCCTCGCCCAACCGCAAGTTTAAGCGTTCGCCTTTGCGGTTAAGGGGCCATCTGCCTTAGTACTTTTTCGCTACCAGCTTTCAACAGAATGCTTTCTAACAGACTTTAAGGCGAAAAAGAACATATGCCCACAGAGAGACGGAACTTATCTTTTATTAAAGATGGCTTTGTACAATGCAGCCCCCGAGGTGAGCGGTGAAGGAGGAAGACCTCGCCGCTCGGCTCCAAAGGAAGGCCCAAAAAAAAGCTTCTGGAACCGCTACCAACAGGTAGAACTTCCTCAGCTGCTCGACGTTCCAATTGTTCGCCAATTCGCGACCGTCCTCGAATGCGAGCCTGACTGAGCCTGGGCGGGAGACTGAAACCACCTTGAAGGGGCCCTCCCACAGGGGAGATAGATTTGTTGCGCCCGCTGCGCTTGATTTTATGAGCGAGGTCGCCTTGCCGTTGTTCTCACACACACCGCTTGCTTGATAACGGCGCGAGTTGTTGCTGATACTTAGCGGCCCGGATCGCCGCCCTGTCTCGGATCTCCTCCAGGAGATTTACTTCATCCTGACGCCGGTCAGGGTCTCTGTCTTCGCTGAACACCGCCACCCTTGGGGACCCAAAGGCGAGCTCTGATGGGAGCACCGCTTCTGAGCCATACACCAGGAAGAAAGGGGTCTCGCCGGTGGCTCTGTTGGGAGTTGTCCGCAGTGCCCACAATACGGTGGGGACTTCTTCCGCCCAACGCTTGCCGCGCTTCTCCATACGGTCGAAAGCCCTTGTCTTGAGCCCTCTGAGTACTTCCGCATTTGCCCGCTCCACTTGCCCAATGCTCTTCGGATGTGCGACGGGCGGCGCACGCAGTACCCGGCTCTTCGCACGATCTTGAAATCAGCACTCTTGAACCGGCGCCGTTATCGGTGATGATCTCATTGGCGGCGGCTTGACGAAGATGCTCTTCATGAATTTTATGACAGCAGCGGATGTGATCGCCGGTACTGGCGTGGCTTCAACCCACTTAGTGAACTTGTCGACGGCGATGAACAAATGTGTGTAGCCTCCGTCGCGCCAGGAACGGGCCTGAATATCGGCCCTGCACCGCGAACGGCGGAGAAGCGGAATGGTTTGCGGCGCTGGGCGGTCGGTGGATCTGCTTAGCATGAAATTGGCACGCGCATCTCCTCACCGGCTCGAAGGCATCCGGGGGCGGTAGGCCAATAAAGCCGTGGCGGAAAGCTTTCCCAACCAACGCCTCGCTCCCGAATGGCTCCGCGACATGCCTCCATGGATCTCGGATAGAATTGCACTCCCGCTTCCGAAAGCGCGCCGGTCAAGAGAACTCCATTTGCGCCACAGCGTCTGGTCCCCACCTACCGTATGCGTGGCGCTTGGCCTTGCGCGCTATCTTCTCGGCCGACGCGTCATCGTCGGGATCACTCCATCCCGCAGTAGGTTACGATCGGATCCATCCACCGACCTTTCCGGACGAGTGTGGCGGCGTTACATACATTGTCGCCCGACGTACTCCGCTGGCTTAGCGTTTCGCCTCTACCGCCTCGGCGATTTTTCCGCCTCCTCCAACAACCGGAGTCAGAGCGAGATTGGTGACGTCTCCTCCGGATGTGGGGCTGCGTCGAAAGCGTCGTCCCGCCAGATTGGGGGCTGCGGCGACGGCCGCGTAAGTCTTTCTTCCACAGACCCGGCGGAGCAGGTGCCCTTGATGAGGCAATGCAGGGACGATTCATCCGCCATATAGTTGTCGCGGCGAGGGACGTGAACGGCCCAAACCCTCAAAGTGCGCTCCAACGGCGCACCTCCGCCAGTAGGCCGCCATGACGGGATCCGGCGGTGAAATCCTTCCTCGCTGGTTGATGACCGGAGAGAGTCGCCTTTACTTGTAGCCGCGGATGCCAAGGGTCGGCCACCCCGAGTCCGCGAGCAATCCTTCAGATTCTGCGGCGTTGTTGGTGGCGCGAAGTCCAAAGACCACCAGTGCGGACGACATCGCCGATGGGAGACACCGAGACGACGCCACCCAACCCTCCAAATTGAATGAGCCGTCGAAGAAGAGAGTCCACGGCGAGGGTGCTAGGGTGTCATCGGCTCAGGTCCGTCGGAGTCCACTCACGATTTAACTCCGCCAGAGCTTGCCTTTGATGGCCGTTCGGGAGCGAACTTGAGATCGACTCTGCCACTCCATGGCCCACTTGGCGTCGCGGCTGTCGCCTCGCGGTTGAAGAGGATCTCCGCAAAAGTACTTGGTCAACACCGTGACTTCTCGCCCGAAGTAGTGGCGTAGCTTCGGACGCCACGGACGGGCGTAGAGCATCTTCTGGTCTTTGTGAGTACCTTGTTTGGCGTCGTGGAGGACCTTGCGGCGTAGTAAATGGGCGCTGAATGCCTTCTCTTTCCGCCACCAGCACCTGCTGACCGACTGCCTGGGGTTTGGCGCGACGAGAGATTAGCGGCTCGCCTGGTGCAGGGCGACCAGCACGCGGGGAGGTGAGATACTTCTTCAGCCCGTCGAACACCTCCTGCGCCTCCGCCGACCACTCGAACTGGTTGGTCTTCTTCAGGAGCTTGAGCAGTGGGAGACTTTTATCCCCCAGGCGAGCTATAAAGCGGCCCAGGGAGGTCAAGCACCCCACCAAGCACTGCATCTGCCGAAGTCGCGTCGGGGGCTTCATGTTCTCGATCGCCGCGATCTTGTCAGGGTTCGCCTCAATCCCCCTCTGGGAGACGAGGAATCCCAGCAGTTTGCCCGACGGAACGGCGAATACGCATTTCTCGGGATTAAGCTTGATGCAGTACTTCCTCAGGTTGGCGAAGGTTTCTTCCAGGTCGCCGATCAACTCCTCCGCCTTTTTGGATTTCACCACCAGGTCGTCGACGTACACCTCCAGGTTCCGTCCTATTTGGGGGCGGTGAGCGATATGCATGGGAGCGCCGGTCGAAGCTCCTGCTGCTGAATCTGGAGCGCCTTGGCGACCCGGGCGGACAGGAGGTTGAGGGAACTCCCTCCGTCTACCAGCACCCGCCCTAGCTTTACATTCCGGACCGTGGGCGCAACCACGATCGGGAGATGTCGAGGTCAGCGATCTTGGTGGGGTGATCGGCTTTGATCAACGCGATCGGTGCTCCGACCACGCCAGACTACCTTGCGACCCTAAGCACAACACGGCGGCACACCTCTCCATCGCGCGCTTAAAGCTGGCGTGGGGCGGATAGGTGGCGATCCGCCGTGGATGGCGGCAACCGGCGCTCCGCTGCTGGAAATAGCGGCGCTTCCTTGCCCTTTGCCGATGCCGGACGCTTGCTGCTTTGCGTGGGCGCGCTTGTCCACTAACTTGTTGATGACATGGCAATCCGCCAAGTCATGGGAATTATTGCGGTGAATAGGCGATAGCCCCCGCTCCACTCGCGGGGACGGCGGTCTCGCCGCCGTCGTGGCGCGGGCCGCCGTGATCACGGCGGTCGCCTAACGCCCTGCGAGACCGTTCACCGCCACCGCCGTCGCCGCGCGGCGCTTCCACCGCCACCGACACGCCCTACGCCAAGCGCTTCGCCAGCGCGCTGCCGCCGTCTTCGTCGTCGTCGCGCTCGGCGCCATGACTGTCGGTCTCGGCCGCCTTGCGCTTCTTCTTGTCCTTGCTTTGCGGGATTTTTCGAGGTCCGGCCTGCGTCGCGCCAGAAGCGGTGCCCGCCAGTCTGCGGCCGGACGGACGCGAGCCTCCGCCTAAAGGGCGCACACAGGCGCCGCCGGTGAAGAGCTCTTCCGTCGTCTTGATCTTGCGGGTGGCCATCTTCTCCTTGACCCTAGGGTCTCGGCGCCTCTCACGAATGCCGTGACAACGGCGTCGATGGAGATGTCGGGGATGGTGTTGCGGACTGGTGAAGCGCCGGATGTAGTCGCCAGCAATGACTCTCCTTCTTCGCTCCACGTTGTGGAGGTCGTCCTCGACTCGGGCTGCTCCAACGTGCCACGGAAGTTGGTGATGAAGAGCTCGAGAGCTCTTCGACGACCCCACGGACTCGGGGCAGGTTCATGAGCCAAGAGCGCTCTCGCGCCGTGGGGATCTGCGGGAAGTAGTTCTCGTAACCTTCCCGACCCTCCACCGGCCGCATCACCGTAGTGTAGATCTGCAAGAACTTCGTCGGGGTTGGTGGAGCCGTCATACTTCTCGATGGGGTGGGCGGAACCTCTCCGCCATCGGACTCAGCGCGACTCCTTGAAAAGCGCGGCACCAACGTCGGAGCCTCCTGCTCGGCGGCGGGCGCGTCCGCCGCCCGCCGTCCGGACCGGCGAAGAAGCGCCGCCTTCTTCGGCGGAAGCGGCGCCACGGAGTCCTCTTCTTGGTCCCCGAGAACGCGGCTTCAGCGATCGCGCTCTCGGTCATGTTACTGCGGAGCTTGTCGCGCAAGTCTTCTCGCGTCGTAGATGGCGGTCCTCAAAATGGGACCGGAGATCTCGCCCACTCGTCGCCGCCAGTCGAACCACCGTAAAATCGCCCGCTCTGTTGTCTGGCCCGCTCCCTCCCGCCAGGAGATCTGCGAGAGGTGTGCGAGGGCAGGAGAGAACGAGAAGAAGCGGAAACGCCGGTTTCCGCCCCTCCCGAGACTCACACCACCGCCGCGGCGGCATCGACGTAGCGGGCCAAACTGGCCAACCACGGAGCCGCCGGGGAGTCCGGAGTCACCGGCACCGGTGGGTTGTCCAGCAGGGCCCTGGCCGCGTGGAGGCTCTGTGCCGGAGTGCACTCCTCCAAGGCCAGGCGCCGCCTGGCTTGGCCGGGACGACCGTGGCCCGGCTGATCCACCGCCATTGCCGCGGCCGACGCCGCGGCCGCGGCTCTAGCGGCCGCCTCCTGGTCCATCGCGGACTGCTGATCCGCCATCACCGCCTGAAGATAGGTCGATGAACTTGAACCGGCTAAGCGCTCCCTACAGCGCGCCCATCGACGGCGTGTTCACCGCTCAACCATCGCGGATCACACCTGGTCGATTTCTATCCTGCTAGCCTATCGCCAAGCTTCGATTCGATTGAGCATCGGGCGCCAACAGAGAGCAACACACGGGGAGCCTTGCTCGCCCGCCTGACGCGTGGGGCCCGCCTTGAGCGCTGAGGGGCTCGCCCACGCGCTGGGGCCTTGCTCGCCCGCCCGACACGCGGGGCCCACTTGATCTTATCAGGACTCTTTGTACCCCGGTATTTATTACACCGACAGATATTATCCACTCCGCTTTTATCCGTAGTTTCAAGGTAAAAGTAGAATGGCAATTAGATAGGGTATATTTTGACCGTGACCCTTAATTACCTTGAGCCAAATTTCTTCTCTCTCTCTCTTTGTTGCTCACGCGTGCTCCCTTCCTTAGCTTACCTTCCAAGGCAAGGAACCAACTTGCACTAGTCCCTAAATCAATACATTAGTGCTAATGACATAGTTGGATCATTTCATACATCAACATAGTTCTTGTTACAGTATTGACAACCATTAGTTGCCAATAGTTCAAACGGACATAGGACTTAGTTTCAGTAGAGTAATTAAAAAGGGAAAAAATTCAGGACTAGGGTTAGGAGGCGGGGGATTCAAAGGCTGCAAACCATCGGGATGGAGCTAGAGCTTAGCCAAGTCGCCTTACCCATCACCGTAGAAACCATCGCCGGCCAAGGGCCGCGCTGCTGCCGGCAAGAAAGCCCGGCCCGGCCAGACAGAACCTAGCTTAGGGAAGAGAGGGAAGCGGGTCATCTCTAACCCAGGTCATAGGAGCTTGTGGTTCAGAAATAGGAAGGGAGCTAGATAGGAAGATAGAGAAAAGAGGAGGAGGAGGTAGCCAGAACCGCCGCCCAGACCGGAGCCACCGTCGTTCAGGGGCCAGTGGGTCTCGGCACGGCCCGCCATGGCCACCGCCCACCACGGAGCCGCCGTCGTCGCGGGCTTGATAGGCCTCGGCACGGCCCGCCACGGCCGCCGCCTCTAGCTACTAACGCCACCGCCGCCGAGCTCGGCGGACCGGCACGGCCGGCCTAGCCGCCACCGCGAGATCAGCCTGCCACGGGCGCTGACACACCTCGGGCCAACCTCTCCGGTCGCCGGTGTCATTGCGAGTCAAGGCAGCTTGGCCGACCCGCCTGCCCTGCCAAGGCGTGAGGAGAGGGAGGAGAGAGGCCAAGGCAGCGAGACAGACAGAGAGAGAGAGAGAGAGAGAGAGAGAGAGATTAGGATTAAGGGCTCGTTTGGGACTCCATTTCCCGGCCGGGATCCCGGCCTTTTCCCGGTGATGGAAATCCACGGGGCAAAATCCCACGGGCCATTTCTGTAGTTCGTTTGGGAGCCCACCCCCGTCGGGTTTTTTCGGCCCATTCCGTGTGAAAACCCGAGGAAAACACTTCCGCCCCAGGACTCGTGGTTTTCTTCCCGTCCTCTCCACTCGTCGCTCGCATTCACTACGCTGCCTTCGCCCAACTACATCTCCGCCTCCAAACACCCGCTGCCGCCGCCTCCAAGCACCCGGGCTCCCCTGCGTTGGCCGCCCCTCCACTGCACTAGCGCGACGACGCCCTCCTTCGGCGTGGACTGGGCTGGCGGCGCCCAGCCTCCCCTGCTCCAGATCCGACCGACGGCGCCCAAACCCCCGCTCCAGATCCGATCGGCGGCGCCCGACCCCCTCGCTCCAGATCCGACCGGCGGCGCCCGACCCCCTCCTCATTGGGCGCGGAGGCGCCGTCCACATCTCCCCATGGCGGCGCTCCTTCCATCGGCATGGGCCGAGCCGGCAGTGCTCGGCCTCCCCTGCTCCAGATTCTGCCGGCTAGCTCAACAGCATATGTGGATCCTGTGACCGGGGGAGCATTCCCTCTGCCACTGGGGAGGTGGGGAGGTAAATCCCTGGATTCTATGGATCCAATAAAATCCATGTGAGGGAAATTTGTCCCGTGGTTTTCTCCCCCTAGGTCCCAAACGAGCCCTAAGGGGGATTATTTTGGCTGGGCCAGTGAGCCAAATTGGGCCGGCCAGAGAGCCCAGTAACATTTTTCCTTTTTTTCCTCTTTTAAATCTCAGGTAAAATCAAAAGTAAAATCGAATAAATCGATAAATAAACAAGCAAATAGATAATTAAATTAGGAACTTAAAACCATAAAGAAGAAATAAATTATTTGTATGGAAATCGATAAACTATCCTCTTACTGATATTTAATTAAATATTATGTCTTAAAGTCGATTAACGATATTTCAGGGCTCACCCTAAATCATCCGAACAAGAGCGATCAACGGAAAAACAGTATCGGGTACTGGGTTGAGATAGAAGGCAAGCATTTCTTTAATGTTAGAATATTTCAGATTTTAAATATTTATTTTTGTTGTATGCATTCCTAGCATGTATAATTGCATTTAAAGTTTTATTTAGAAATTAATTGCATTTAAGGGTAATGAATTTGACGGCTTGATCGATGGAGCGATCGACTCTGTACAAATATTATAGTGGGTGAAGGGTGCGTTGGAAAGGTACAGAGGCAAGGCGGGGCCTTTCACAAGATATCATATAAGGACACACACCTGTCACTCGGATACCGAGCCGTATTAACTAGTATCAACCTTGGCCCCGCATAGCGAACAGAGGAGGTTATCTATATGGTGATTACATTCTCCACATTGGGTACACAGATACTTAGGATGGGTGGGTGAGCGTACCCAGGGTGAGCGGACCCATGGTGTCCTCGACCGATGGCACTATACTATGCCAAGATGCTACTCATTGGCCGGCGTCAGGAATGAGTAAAACGGAGATGAGGACAAGTGATGGAGGACAAGGTTGTGAGTAAGGCGCATCTAAAGTTTAACGCCATCACTTGTTCTACGATCGGGCTGGAGATATAATTCACCGTATTAGAATAAACACTCTGAGTTATGAATTTATTCAGCGTGACTACGGGAAAAGTGGTACACACCTATGCAGGGCAAAATCATGAATTCATGCCAGTCTCTTGGAATGGAGATTACGGAGGCTAAGTCCACCTCGTGTACGAGTGCTGGTAGTTTTTCCTAAATTAAAACTAGACAACCCTTTAAATTAAATGATATTTTATCCTAATAAGTAGGAAGAAGTGACTGGAATAGGTATACTCGATCTAAAGATGGTTTTCTATTGATCTGTTCCAATTTCAAATGTTGCTATTAACGCTTGCTGAGTATTGAGTACTCATTCTTGCTATTAAACCCTTGCTTAGATGTGATTCCGGAAGATTTCAAGGGCAGAAGCCAAGACAACCCTGTCACTAAAGGGCATTACGAAGAGGATCCCTATTTTGAGAATATGGGCCTTCTAGAAGATTATCTGTAGACCGCTCGCGTAACAATAAGCAATGAACATCAATAAGGACATCTTACTGTGGTTATGTATGTTTAATGTGATTAGAGGACTTTACTCTATCGATGTTACATTCGGCCTTGCGTGGCATCATGATGTAATTGTTGGTGATTCATAATCGGCCCACCTGAGATGGGCCTTCGGCTGGATCCGTACCAGCCTGCCACACGTAGAAAGAGCCCAGAAGGCCATCCCCGGCCATACCAAAAGAGACGTCTAGCCCACCGAGGCCATCCTCGGGCTTGACCATGACAACCACGCCTCCCTTGGTCCTAATCAGGAGTGTTGAGCACCAACCGGACTATACTTAGCCCAGGAGAGGGCCCCGCAAACAGTCCGCCTGTCCCCTGGGCAGGTGGCGACAGCTGTCATACCCCACCATGCTTTCCTCGGCCTTGACCGAGGATCATACCTCCCGGGGTGTCAGAGTCTGGGAGAGCTGCTGGTGTTCGCCATATCGTTTGCCCCATGGGCAGATGGCAAAAGCTGCCACGCTACACGACGCCCTCAACGGGTGGCACGAGGCTGTCTCCGACCAATCAATGCCATATAGGGGTTAAAGGGTAAGTGCATTCTCCCTGTGCAGGCTGCTTCCCCGTATCGGCATACCGAAACGAACACATATCTAGTACTAACCAGACAAGTTTCTCTTTGCAGGCCACAGACAGGACGGAGCTCGGAATAAGACAAGGGCGCCGCCACTAAAGATGGACAAAGCACGGATAGGAGCAGGGCCCGCAGTATCAGCTCCGAACAACCCGCCGTCTCTATAAAAGGAGAAGCCTACCGAGCATAACGACCAAGTCTAAGAGAGCAAGCAACACAAGCATCCGAAGCTTCCTTAGCAGTAGTTGTAGCAGAATAGATTCTAGCCACTTCAGTGTTCGAAAATCCCCTGTAAGCTCGGGATCGGCGCCTCCTAGCCCGGTCTCGGCGCCCTTGTACTGTTTCCACCTGATTATCAACGAGTGCTGGAGTAGAGCGATTACCCGGCAGTAGGGGTTCGAACCAGGGTAAAATCACTTGTCTCCCACGGTTTGTATTTCCTTCTCCTCTTCTCTCACCCCTTCTTAGTCTCACCGTACGACGGATCTATACCCGGATCCCAAGTCGCACCAGGCACAGTCCGGGAATACCGCGCAGCTAGAGCCCACGCGAGCTTGGCTGCCGCCCTTGGCTGCTGGGAAGGGTTGTCGTTGGGCATGACTCCAACTACAAATTCGTCTGCCGGTCCGTGGACCAGCTGCCCTCAGTAGGCGCGTTTTCCAGACACCGACAGTAATAAAACATGAGATTCTATGCAACACTCTCACTTGGGCTCTCATCTGAAGTGGCATTCTAGTGGACATGTGATTCGGGTGTATTAGCCTAAACCCACACAATTATTTCATGATCTTGGCATGACGAGGCCATTACATGTGATAATTGGGAGGGTCGTCTCAGCAGACACCCTTTTTAACATGACAGCCAGATTATCACATGTAATGGCTGCTCAGCAACCTGCGCCATCTCTGGCACGCGGGACTGCGCCTCCGCTGGCGCGCGGAGCTCCATTGGTTCAAGGCCCACCACCGCCGCGAGGGGCACAATCTCCATGGCATCGTCAAAATTGGCAACCAGTGCAAAGCAATCGTCCACCGGCTGGCCGCAGTGCGGGTCATGGACGGGGTGGTCACTTCCATGGCCGGGGTCATGGCCCGGCTCAAGGAGTTCATCAAGACGGACGTGGTGGTGTGGGTGCTAATATGATTCAACAAGCTGCAAATGCCCAAGGGACAGCATCTGCGCTTCCTCAACTGCAGTCAAGTATGGCTGATACAAGTTCATCAAAATCAAAGAAGCGACCGTATTGTTGGAGATGTAAATGCAGTGGTCATTCAGTGGATGGGTGCAAAGCAAACCTTGATTGCATCGTTTGCAACAAGAAGAATTAGCACATCTCCGCTAAGTGTCCGATGTGAGATCAGGCCAAGATCAATCCTTCGAAACTGCTCGGCAAGCTCACATATTTTTCCGGTGCTAAAACTTGCACATTTCCTTGGCCCTTGGCCATATATTTATACTAGAGAAATTACAAGAGTCCTACTCAAATTAGAACTTCTAAATCTAAACAAACTCTCTTTAGTACTTCTACTTTTAAATAAATCTAGTTCTACTCAAACTAGACAACCTCTTACGACCTAATTGCTGCCTTATCTAGATTATTTCCAACATACTCCCCCTTAATCTAGATTAGGCTTCAACTCTCGAACTCAAAACTCCGACGATCACACCAATCTGAAGAGACTCGACGTATGAGACACCGTCATATATGAGGTCACACACACCATGTGAACTCGTCATGGACGCCACATAACGATGAAGATTACCACACCGATAATCTTGAACTTTGTTGGAAATTACCACACCGATAATCCCAGACCTTTTGTTGCACACCGCAACGAACTCCACGTAGATGGCACATCCTTGCCAAACTACAGTAGAAGTGGTTCTTGATCATCTTCAGAACGGATGAGGTTCGCCTCCTCAACTCGTGGTTTGCTCTTGCACTCCGACGCATAATGCCCCATCTTCTCACAATTGAAGCACTTGATGTGGCTTTTGTCGCGCCCTTTGTTGCCTCGATTTCCCGAACCATTCTTGCACTTGTAGTCACCCCGACCACCGCCGCTACTGCCACCGATCCCACGACCTCTTCCATTACCACGCCCACGACCACACCGGTCACAGTAGTCATCATCGTCGTTGGATGAGGACAAAACTGGCTCGTTTGATGAAGTGTCGTCAGCTGCCGGCTTCATCTTCTCTTGTGCCTGCCACTCCGCCTGAGTTAACAGAAGCTGGCTATCACTGGTGCTCCCCACCAATGTGCGTGCACGTACACGCTCTTCGTATGCCTTCAAATGTCCCACTGCTTCCTCGAAAGGCATTGTGTCGAGATCACAGAATTGCTCTACTCCGGCGATGATGGGATAGTACTTATCCGGCACGGTATTGAATAACTTCTTTACAATGACAGTATCATCAAGTTTGGAGCCCAGATTAATATACCTTGCAGCCATCCCGCTGAGTTTGCCAGCGTATTCATCTAGGGTTTCTCCCTCCTTCATAGGCATAGCATCGAACTCGCTTTTCAGCGTTTGAAGTCGCGCCGTCTTGACGCGATCAGCACCGACGAATCGTGTCTTGAGTGTATCCCAAACTTCCTTTGCCGTTTTCTTCGTCGCAACCTGAAGAATAAGATCCTCCGGTAGAGCTTGAAACAGGAGGGCCTTGGCTGTTTTGTCCTTCTTTGGATCAACCACAGCGTTCTCTGCCGGGCTCACAGCCTCCCAGACTCCTTGGGCCTCCATCATAGCTTCCACCTTGATCGTCCATGTCATGTAGTTCGTCGTCGAGAGTTGTGGGTAGTAGAAAGACACTCCATCGTTCTTCACCATCGAGCTCGAAGGAACGATCGACATGGTTCATAGCCGTAGAAGATTGAGTAACCTTACTCTGATACCACTTGTTAGATCAGGCCAAGATCAATCCTTCGAAACTGCTCGGCAAGCTCACATATTTTTCCGGTGCTAAAACTTGCACCTTTCCTTGGCCCTTGGCCATATATTTATATTAGAGAAATTACAAGAGTCCTACGCAAATTAGAACTTCTAAATCTAAACAAACTCTCTTTAGTACTTCTACTTTTAAATAAATCTAGTTCTACTCAAACTAGACAACCTCTTACCACCTAATTGCTGCCTTATCTAGATTATTTCCAACATCCGATTCTTAAGATGCCAAAACCGAACGCAACCTTTTTTGGTTTTGGTAGAAATGATATGGGTTTCTTGCGTATGCCAGAGTGTGATTTCAAGTTGGAAAAACCCGACCCAGAACCCACCGCTTTGATAAGGTCACCGGAGGCAAATTACCTGCAGAGGTCATCCAAACCGAGCTTGCTAGAATCACACGTGCAGACTGGAAATGGGAGGCTTTACCTCATGGTGACGACTCTTTCCTAGTGGCATTTCCGTCAGATGATGAATTGCAAAGGATGATTGATATCGAGTTCCGACTAAAGAATCATGGTGTCACATTGATTATTTCAGAGTGGCAGGCCACTGGAGACATAGTACCCTCGTATCAACTAGACGAGGTATGGGTGCACATTACTGGAGTACCACATGCTTGGAGGCATTATCTTTCTTTTTGGGCTCTTGGTACCGCAATTGGGGCCACATTGGAGGTAGATATGCTTACATATAGAAAGAAAGGGGTCATCAGGGTCCGGGTAGGCATGCTGAATAGAAATTTACTCCCTTTCTCCACAGACCTTGTGTTCGGAGTTGAGGGATATGTGGTAACCTTTGCCGTGGAAGAAAATAATTTTGAGCATGCAATACCACCGCCGGATGACACTGACCATATGGACCAGGATGATCCAAAATCTGGTGGTGATAATTTTATGGAGGATAACAAGGACCAAACAACAAAGAAACAAAAGAACACAGGAGGTATGGGAGGATCAACTTCAGCACCCGTTACTACAGAAACATCCTCAATGCATCATCTTATTGCGGTGACACCTTTTGGAAATAAACGCCCGGCACCACTTGCAAAATTTTTTTTAGATAGTGATGCACCTATACCCAAAATCGTTGTCACACCACCGCGGATGGGAAAGAGTGCAACAAAAAACAGCAATGGAGGTCATGGCTTGGAATCCGAAGGTGATTTGTCAGCATGTGCAGATACTGTCTCGGATCTTGGCCTAGCCCATGTCTTGGAGGGAATTCAGGTCTCGACAAGCCCCAGTGGAAAGGATATGTCATCCAGGAAGCAAAATCAGGGTATGATCTTAGACACCAAGCGTCGAGACTCAACTGGAGAGGACGAGGCAAGGGAGACAGTAAAAGTGAAAGGTGCTCCCACGGCAGCGAGTTGGGGCATGGGTGGTAGTGCTCTGGCCACATCTACCCTGAACAGTGCTGCTGCATCTTATATGTCAAGCCCATCTGGTACAGAACAAAAGTCATTGACTGGTTCGGGTTATTTTGATGGTAAACGGCGTAGTTTGCGTACTAATAATGTATCTAATGCTGATGTAATTGCTCAAGCAGACAAAGATACGGTTCTTAAAGCAATGAGGCGAGCTGCTGCTCAGAACATGGATGGGCCTAAGGAGGTCAAGATGGTGGATAACAACAATGTGATACCACATTCGTCTATGACTCAGTATCCCACTATGCCGTGCACGCCAAGTCTTGCCATGTTAATTCGATTGCTTCTATGCCCAACGATAGATGTATCTCGAATTTAAAAAACATAGGATTCTCTTTGGATAGTGGTAGCAAGTTGGTTAATCTTTCAATTAATGCACTAAAGAGAGTTGAAGCCGATCGAATAAATATATTCCCAAAAGAGAAAAAACCTTCAAACCTAATTGCGACCGGTGATGTCGAGGACACGGAACTTCATGGTGTCGTACTTGCTCAACTGGTACAAGATGTTTCGGATATTGACTTTGATGACTCAGAACTAGACACACGAATCAGTGAGTTGATGGTTAATAGTCGTAAGTCAAAGTCAAAGTCCAAGAAAATTAAAGAACGTAGGAAGTGTTTCAAAAATAATAGCAAAGTTTCACCATGAAAGGATTCGATTGGAATAGCAGAGGTCTCTCAGACTTGGCTAAATTTCGGTATATCTCGGACGGAATAAAATTTCAAAATTTGGACTTTGTTGCGGTCATGGAGACAGGGAAACATGACATGTCAAAGTCGAATCTTGCTCGCCTCTCTCGAGGAGCAGATTTTGTTTAGCATCGCTCACCGCCACGAGGACGTTCTGGAGGTATTCAGTTAGGTGTTAATGCGCTGGTACTAGATATATCCTTGATTGTGGAAGGGGAGTTTTACATTAAATTCCATCTCCACAATAAAGTGGATAACTTTAAATGGATTCTTATGGCGGTGTATGGCCCACTCAAGATGAATTCAAATCCGGTTCTTATGCGAGCTAGTACGTGCATGTCAAGAAAACCATCTACCCACTCTCTTAGGTGGGGACTTCAATATTATGCGGCATAGTAGAGAAAAACAAAGATAATTTTAATGACCGATGGCCTTTTACATTCAATGTTTGTCATTGACGATTTTGATCTTAGGGAAATTGATCTAACGGTCGTCAATTTACTTGGCTAATTCATTACCCAACCCTACGTATGAAAAGTTGGATAGGGTGCTAATGAGTCTTGAATGGGAGTTTAAGTATCCACGGTGACCGTCTGAGCCCTTGATAGGGAGTATCGGACCACACACCTCTATTATCGGATCTTTGGATCACCGGCTTACACCGGAGTTCGACGTCGATTGATTGGAACTAAGTTGGTTCTCACGGAGGATTTCCATGATCAAGTAGTGGGAATCTAGAATAAGCCATTCTTGCTCAAAATTGCATTCAATGATGGAACAAGAAGATGAGTGCTTTATGAGACATCTTCGTGGATGGGCATCACATATGAGCGGTGTGTACAAACAGAAGAAAAGCTCTCTGTAATCTACTATCAATGATTTGGATATTGCCGCTGAGGTACGAGTCTTGTCTGAAGTTGAACGTGATGAGCTGACCTTGGCCCGTGATCAGTTGACCAATTTACTCCGTGAAGAGGAAATTAAATATTACCAGCGTGCCAAAGCAACAGATATCATGTTCGGAGACAATAACACTAAATACTTCCAAATGATTGCCAATGGAAAGCATCGAAAAAACAAATACTTTGCCTTGATCTTGAGAACGGAAAAATTGAGGGACAAGCAAATCTCAAAGCCTACATAACACGTTTCTACAAAGAGTTGTTTGGAGATCTAGAAGAAAATGACTTCAGTTTAGATGAGGCGTTAAGGGACGATATTCCTCAGGTCACTGCTTTAGAAAATGACTTCTTGGCTGCCCCTTTTACAGAAACAGAGGTTAGAAAAGCGGTTTTTGACATGGCACACAATAAAGCACCTGGACCAGATGGATTCCCAAATGAATTTTATCAAAATTCGGGAAGTCATCAAAGGGACTTGATGCAAATGTTTCATGATCTTCATTCTGGAGTACTACCACTCTTTAGCTTAAATTTTGGTGTCATAACTCTTCTTCCGAAAGTCCAAGATGCAAACCGCATACAACAATATAGACCTATCTGTTTGCTAAATGTCAGTTTCAAAATCTTTACTAAAGTGACCACTATTCAATTAACAACTTGCTATGGATCATATTATTAGCCCAACTCAAACTGCCTTCATGCGAGGACGAAACATCCTAGAGGGTGTCGTCATCTTACATGAGACTATTCATGAATTGCATAGAAAGAAACAAAGTGGAGTTATTTTCAAAATTGATTTCGAGAAAGCCTACGATAAAGTTAGATGGCCATTCTTAATGCAGACATTGCGAATGAAAAGCTTTTCACCTAAGTGGATATCTTGGGTTCAATCCTTCATTTCAGGTGGAAGTGTTGCGGTTAACATCAACGACGATGTAGGATCTTATTTCCAAACGAAGAAAGGCCTTAGACAAGGGAATCCCTTGTCCCCATTACTTTTTAACATTGTTGTTGACATGTTAGCGATTCTAATAAAAAGAGCTAAGGAGGACGATCAAATAAGTGGAGTAGTGCCGCATCTAGTTGATGGTGGTTTATCTATTCTACAATATGCTGACGACACAATACTCTTTATGGAACATAACCTGGAAAAAGCTCGTAACATGAAGCTACTGCTTTGTGCATTTGAGCAACTCTCGGGTCTTAAGATCAATTTCCATAAGAGTGAAATATTCTGCTTGGCGAGGCATGTGATTCAATCGCCGATACACGTAACTCTTCGTTTGTAACTGGGTGAATTTCCTCTCAAGTATTTAGGTATTCCTATTCATTTTAGGAAGCTATCAAATCTTGATCGAAGCGAGTGGAGGAGCGGTTCAAAAGCGTCGACCACCGGAAAGGGAAACATCTATCAACGGAGGACGCTTGGCATCGATTAACTCGCCTTAGTAGCTTACCCATGTATATGATGTCCTTTTACGCAATCCCACGGAAGTACTAAAGAAACTAGATTATTTTCGATCTAGATTTTTTTGCCAAAGTGATGATCACAAAAGAAAGTACCGTCTCGCCAAATGGAGTATTTTGTGCAAACCTAAAAACCAAGGGGGGCTAGGAATTCAAGATCTAAATGTCAAGAACACCGCCTTGCTCAGCAAATGGCTCTTTAGACTGCTTACGACGAATGGGACATGGCAACATATATTGCGCAATAAATACCTCAATTCTACACCTCTATCACAGGTACAATGGAAAAATGGGGATTCCCATTTTTGGGCAAGTCTGATGAAGGCAAAACGTGATTTCTTTCGCTTTGGAACATTAAGTAATTCAAGACGGGTCACAAATCGATTCGGGAAGACAGTGGTCGGAAATGCAACCCTGCGTGAGCAATATCCTTCTCTATATAACATAGCTCGCCACAAACAAGACACTGTGGCTGAGGTCTGTAGTTCCTCGCCCATTAATATTTCGTGGCGCAGAGATCTCATAGGCAACAAGTTAGCAGCATGGAACAAATTACGTCCACGTATCGCTAACATAGTGCTCAACCAGGAACAAGATGAATTTCGTTGGAACTTACACCCTACTGGACAGTTCTCAATGAAATCTCACTACCTAGCCATGATAAATAATGTTGTCCCAAACTTGAACAAACTTCTTTGGAAACTAAAAGCCCCACTAAAAGTTAAGATTTTTCTTTGGTATCTACGGAGAGGTGTGGTGTTGACAAAAGATAACCTAGCTAAGCGCAATTGGCGAGGTTACAAGAAATGTTGCTTTTGTTCTAAAGATGAGACGATTCAACATTTGTTTTTTGATTGTCATTTCGCCCGAGCAATATGGTCCATCACACATGCGGCTTCAGGTCTTCCGCAACCCCGTAGCGTGTCTCATATGTTTGGGAATTCGATATGGGGTATAAGCAAAGAAATGAAACCGTTAGTCCTACTAGGAGCGGCGACTACTTGTTGGTCGTTATGGCTTTGTAGGAATGACTATGTCTTTCAAAGAAAACTTAACCCTTCTCCTTTGCAGGTTATCTTCTCGGTTATACATTGGCTCCGTTCATGGATTATTCTATAAAAACAAGGTTTACAGGATTTGGTTACAGTGGCATCGCAACGCTTGGCTCAAGTGGCCAAGGAGTTTTTTATCCAGGTACATGGGTGGTGGTCTAGTCTACGGATTGATAGTCATTAGTGTCTTCGGTCTTTGTTCTCTTTTCTTTTCTTTTTTGTTACCTTTGGCTGTGTGCATTTTGATAATGCAGAGGCTGGGAATGTGGTTCAAGTAGTTTGTATCAGCTTGATGTAAAGACCTTGAATTGAATAAAATTTCCCTTATCGAAAAAAAAATATTATCAAGAAACATATTATACTACGATTAAAACATCGGTAACTCTGAATCAACCGTTCTTTTCCAAAGCAAAAAAAAGCCATGATAGCGAGAATTTGCACTGTAAGATTGAAAGCTTTTATTTTTTCTTGGTTGTCCTTCGTGGTGAAAGAAGTCTTCTTGGTTGTCCTTCGTGGTGAAAGAAGTCCAGAGCTATAAAATCACATGGCGAGCACCAAAAATTGTAGCTTTTCACGGCCCAAGGCTAAAAGATCAAATCTTGACAGGAAAAAAAGATTGGCTTCCCATCTGCACGTGGCGGCGGCACGGGCTGGAGCGCACGGCGGCGATGGCCGCACCATCCTCCCCCACAGGATTCGGGGAAAGAGGCCCAGGAGCCTTGCTCCTTTTAGATTTGTGAAGGATTTTCTAGGTGGAAGCTACGATTTTTGGTGAATTTGTGGTGGGTTTGAGCACGGGAGTTCCCGATCTAGGGGATTTATTGGTGGGAGAGCCAGAAAACTCCGATTTTGAGGGATTTTGACCTATGGATCGCTTGATTTGAGGGAGATCAGACGGTCCTAGGGAGAATAAAGGAGGCGAGGAGGAGGAGGAGAACTCACCTAGGACGAGGGAGTAGCCGCTGCTGTCCCGGAGGAGGGAGCCGACTAAGAGGAATGAGCCGCCGTCGCCAGGTCGTCGATTCGCCGTTGCTGCGTCAGCCGCCAGGTCGCCGAGTCGCCGCCGTCACCACCAGGTCATCGTCCCCCGCATGGCGCTGGAGGGGGAGCATGGGGTTGGGGGCAGTCAGGCAGAGAGAGAGAGAGACAGGGAGGAAGCCTAAGTGGGAGATGGGGGCCAAGTGCGGTGGGCAGGGGAAGAGACATCCTGCTCTTCTGAGTCGTAGTCCTCAGGAAGAATCTCCTGATCGCTGATAGAGTTCGACATGCTCGATATGCTATTCCCCACGGACGGCGCCAGCTGTCGACATTTGGGATATTGACCCAAATCAACTAAGGTTCTTTAAGAGGGAGATAGGAGACACGCCGAACAGAACGAACAGCCATCAGACGACGAACAGGGAGACACAGGGTTTTTATCCTGGTTCGGGCCTCTCGGGAGAGATAATAGCTCTACGTCCAGCCTTTCTTATATATCAGGGATGATTACAAGAGGATGCTCGATGAGACGGACAAGTCTTGGTGAGACTGTGTGTGTACAAGTGCGACAATGCGAAGACTCTTGGCCCTTCTACACGCTGTAGGGACTCTATTTATATAGTATGCAGCAAATCGACCTATCAAGGGATAATCGGGCCGGGCTAATTACGAGATCGTAACGAACTCAATATGCCAAATACATCCCGAGATAGATAAGGCATACTCCAATTCTTGGGGATCACGACTTCTATTCCAATCCGGGAAACCATCGTCCGGGTCTTCACGTAGCCGTGCAGAACTCTGTTCGAGTCAGACTCAAACACGAATCTTAGGCCGTTACGCACCGTTCCGACCAAGAAGTTGTTCGGCAGGACGCATATGGGCCTGATAGAACCTTCTAGGGGACTGGCCCTGATAGGCTGTTCGGTTGGGCCGTCAGGAAGTGGGCCATGGCCATGGACCGTAATTTTATCCCCGACAATTAGATATATGTTTTAGTTTGGCAGCTATTCCCAACTTGTTGGTCGAAAAGTATAGATCTAAGTACTACTTTTCCTCGTAGTGATTTGGGAACAAAATTAATAAATGGAGAAGCGTAAATGGTTTCTTGCGAAAGTCAAAGATCTATGTGTGCAAGCTAATCTACATAGCTTCACAGCACAGAACGATAGGTATGATTTTGTGCTTCTTATAATTAGATTCAGGATGTGGAACGGGGCGCCTACTCTGTTTCCCGTACATGTGAAGTGAGATTCCTATTCTGTTTCCCGTGATGCCATGCACGTAATTTTGCTTATCTGATCACACACAGTCCACATCTCTATTATTGCGCGCATATCTCATATATAATTAAGAAAATAAAAGAAACAACAATCATTTTGGAGTATCATAAATAGTACATTTTTGTAGGGGAGGTACCCCCTCGCGCCACGTGGCTCCGTAGAGATCGTCCTGCGTCCGACACGTGGCGTACGTGGCTGCTCTCGCGTGCGCAGCGCGCTCGGGCAGGCTCCCCGCAGCGCCCCTCCGTAGGGCCATGTCACCCAAGTTTTTTCAGGCCGTTCGATCGGCTTCGTGCGATCAATGATCTGCCCTACCCCGTCATTTTTGCGAAGAGGCCCTTGTGCTTTTCTAAATCAACCCGCGGTCCATACCCCCTCTGCCCTCTCCTCAACCCTAGCCGCCGCCCCCACCCCCCACCCGGCGCAGCCTCGCCCTGATTCCCTCCGCCCAGATGGCTCTCCCCAGCTCCGCCCAGAAGGGCGCCGTGCCTGTCAGATTCGCCGACGGCGACCCCCACCTCCGGTGATGGCAGATCCTGTGCTCCGTCCCCCGCCCACACGGTCGGCGCCACATTACGGCGCGTGCGCTTCATTTCCGCCGACGGCCGTGTCCCCTCGCTCTCCCTCTTCGCCGGCCTCACCGACGGTAACAGGGCATCCCTCTCCCTCTTCCTTCCCTTTCCCTCATGTACCAACAATGGCGGATCTGCCCAGTCGACGCTCCTCTTCTTCATCGGCGCGCCTCCTCTCCGCCGCCGCTTCCTCCTTTGCCGACCCCGGCTCCAGGATGTGGCTGCACATGCCGGCCCCAGCCGGCCGCTACCTCGACGAGCCACTCCATCTCCTCATCCTCCTGTGGACAGTAGGGCTGCCCCGCCTCCTTCTCAGATCTCAACCACCTCGGGTGATTGGCTGCAAGTTGTTGCTAGCCGTTGCATTGTCGTTGTCCTTGCTGCTGCTACCTTGCCGCTGGCCGCTGCTACCTGTTGTTGCACGATGCTGCTCTGGTGTTTGCTGTTGCGTGCTACACTCTCTCCCTCTCCCCAATCTCTTGCAACTAGAATATCTGACAGTTTTTAGCAGTTTAGAGGATGTTGATTATCCATATGGTGTATATGATGGACATAGTAGCGAAATTCTGAGTTCCTGCCTTTTGCTAAAAAACTTAAAAATGAATTATGAACATAGCTTGCCCCTTATACTGCATAGGTTGGTTGGTTGGGTTTTTAGGTTTTAGAAGATGCTGATTATCCATTGGTTTATATGTTGGACATGTATTACTGCAATTGAGGATATATTATATTAGCTGACCCTGTGTCGTATGTATGTCCTTCACCCCATGTGTTCACCCCCAAAATGATAGCCAATTAGTTTGCAGGCTAGAAGAACAATATTGCCCTACGCATTCGTATGTATCATTTCAGCTTTACAGGTAGTTTACTCAGATCTGGAATGATGCATTTCGCTCTACAAATGTACTGAACGAAGTGTAGTTAGATGATAGAGAGGCAGGATTTGTTTAGTTCAAACTAAAGGGTGATTTTTATCCACCTGTGCACATCTGCATTAACATGTTAAATGCTTACTAAGTTGATAGCTACAGCTGTGGCCATCCTTGAATTCTTTTCAAATTTCATGGAATTATCGGTGCCTATTACATACTTTTTAAGAAGGGTGGCTATTACATACTGTAACTGCACTCTCGGTATGAAAATTGAAGCTTTGGCCTCAAAAGTGGACTGCTGTCAAAGTTGGCCTTTTTTTTACAAGTGTAATGCCTGCAAACATAAAGATGCACATTGTTCACCATCCAACAATGTGCATCTTTAGGTAGGTAGTAGGCATCCATGGCCCGTTGACACCGAGTTTGCACTGCATCTTACAAAAATAAACACTTACAACAATTGAAGCTTGGCCTCAAAAGTGGGCTGCTGTCAATGTGTGTTAGTTCATTCCTGTTAAACTTTTTTTTACACATGTCAGGGGTAATAATGCAGGTCGATGCCCATGTGGAGTCAATTTTGCCAAAGACAGTGAGACTTCAACTTGAGATCTGCCCATTCCTGAGGAAGAAAAGACTAGCTACCTATATTTTTTTTATTGGCACAACCTATATCACCACGTACAATCTGTTCTATCTTTTACTACATAGTTTATGTATGCATGTTATATTAACATTTGTTTAGCACGGTGTAGAGCTTCCTATGTGCCAACACATTATATCATGCCCATTTTATAAAAATGATGGCTCTTTTGTCCACGTGACATGCTATATTTGTTCATAGGAAAAATGGCCTTTTTGTTGTAGTATGCTTTTCGGTTTCGAATAATTTATCAGATGTTTGCTGGCTACTAAAACAAGGAGAGTGCTAAAATTAATGTCTGACTCAGTGTTCTTTTATCATTGTAACCTATAGATTCTAATTTTTTTTAGGGGAACCTACAGATTCTAATTAAGAGGCTATTTTTTCATCTTCAATCTGATGCATGTCTTTGATTGGATTACACATTGGATGTTTAGCATCAAGTATTTGTGATTACCCCATCCAGTATTTTGGGCTGATATACATACTAGCAGCTATGTTTAATGTGTATCCTGTATTGTTGTTGTCAATGGCATATATTGTACTAATAATGGAATCATTTTGGCTGGTTCCTTGGTTAGGACTGCTACCCATCAAAGTCTCTATAACATCACTTCAATTTATTTGCTTTATTTCCATGGTTAAACGTCAGTATTCGCATTAATACCTGCTTTTTCTTAAGGTGTTTTACCTTTCCTGTTTTCCTCATATTGCAGATTGTCTCAGATCACCAACTTTTTTGGTTTGCTTTAGAGTTTCCTTCTATATGTAATTATGGCTAAAGCCTATGTCATCTTCTTCAATTCTCTACTAGATAGGTAGTGTTCCGTTGTGTTATTTGCTTTCAAGTCTTATGCCTCCGAATATTCCATGCCATGCTGGTGGAGGAATTTAACAGATCCTTTGCTCTTTACCCTGTTTTTCACTATTTATTTGGCTGGTGCATTTAGTTTGCTTCATGCAGTTTTTTTTTCCAAAGCCCACATATAGGTCGGCATTACCTTCTGCTGCATTTCTTTTTCGGTTTGGTGTGACATATCATGGCTTGCATTGTTACTTTTAGCTCTACTAGGTCTTCGTGATCAGGCAAGTCTTTCCAAACAAAATGTTGCTTCCTCCTTGTGAGTTGCATAGGACGATATTTTCAAGCATAATTACTACTTTTTATTTCAGTTGTGTTTGATCCGATTTGTTTGATCATGCAGCAAATACAATATTAGTGGCACAATACATATACATTTCGAAAGATAAATCCTCTTGAAATTTGTTTGTTTCTCAGGATTACCGTATCGTCGTTAATGTTGATTCCTCAAGTTTAGATTACTTACTTTCTGAAAATACATATTGCAGTTTCCTACCTAGCCCTTCCTCCTCTGTTTTTCCTTTCTTTATAAATTTTTGGTAGTTTCTGTGAATAGTGTCCTTACGATCTCAATACATCTTTTCTGCGTAACACAATGATTTCGAATTCAACATATTGAGCTATTCATATTTTCCCCTGTTTGCTAAACTTAGCCATATCGACTTCATGTCTTTGTTATATTAAGCTATTCATATATTTCCCTATTTGGTAGACTCAGCCATATCGACTTCATGCCTTTGTTTATTGATTGAAATAATCTGGCTTCACAGACTTTACCGTTCACATAAATTGTATTGATGGTTGTAAAGATTTTGTACGTTTTGCTCTTCACTAAACTTGACGTCGACGGGCCATAGGCCCGTCTACTCAACTAGTATTCATAAACAGTTGTTCGTACGCAAGGCCGGACTACCTCACTCTACTTGTATCCTCTTGCTGACACATGACCAGTGCTACATGCCGGAACAGAATGCTTGCACACGTATTTGGCTTCCCCCAGCAAACACTCCAGCTAGCGTATATAAACATGTACACGCCAACAAACACGCCGTCGGAGCCAGCTACGTCCGTCATGCAACAACAGATTCTTGTCAAGAACCATGCCCAGCACGCCAGATCCTCGGCGGTGAATGCCGTCGCTGCCACTGACAGATGGCCCCTGGTTATATTGGACCCACCTGTTAGTGCCTGTAACGGCAGTGCCATTGCCGTTACGGCGTAGGATCCGAATTCCCTACCTGTAACCTGGAGCTTCCCAACCGAAGACACGCACTAGCCATGGACTGAAGTATTCACTTTTGCTCGGTTCGTGACGGAGGCATCCCTCGTGCCGTCGTGCGTGTCTCCATTTGCTTTTGATCTTAAGTGTTCGCACGCGTAGGCGATAAGAGCGACGCTTGATCGATCGATGGATTACGCAGGTATCAACAGAAAGCGTAGGGTTCTTTGGACGCATTACGTGGGGTTCCTTGTTGGGGTTACGGAACGCTGGCTTTTTACTGCCTTTTGCGGTGCGTGTGGATGAGTGAATTCTGGCTGTCAGTGCTGGGCTTACAGGATAAATAAGGGCCTTCTCTTCAGCGATTAATCTCGTCTTTCCACTAGAGAGAGAGAGAGAGAGTTTGATCTCCCAGCCAGGGCCTGACGAGTGGCGAAGACTTCATTTTGCATAGCCAGCGAGAGCGAGGGAGAAGGTATATTATTTTACAGTATGTTAAATGGGGCCCTGGAAATTAATAATATATGCTCCCAATATCGCAACAGCATGATACTTTCGTATGATTGCAGAAATTAATGTGCTACTGTATGTGCTAACTAATTGCGATTATGCGGTGTCACGGCACAGTGTAGTAGATGATAGTCTCTGGTGCTCTGCGGTCCAAAGGACGGTAGCAATAGTACTAGCTGTTGTAGTGTTTATGGTCCTGGTAATTGAAATATGTTGGAAAAAAATTCGAAGTTTTCTTACCTGTGCCAATTTTTTCAGTGTTTATCTACATTACGTACAATCTATTTCTTTATCAATATTTTAAAAATGCAAATGCTTTGGTTTTTTTACTCCCTTTTTTATCTGGGAAGCTCGCCTAAAATACGTATGAAATAAACTGAATCCGACCCTCTAGGTCGCCTTTAAAAGCTCTTAAGGTTCAGGACATATGCAAATAAACACAAAAAGAACATTCTTATAATGCAGATATTAATTAATAGAACGTTTTTTTGGAATGAATGCAAGGCTGGGGAATATAATCAGGATAGCAATACTGAATTTAATTTTATTTATATAAAGAAACAATAAGCGAAAATTTTGTTGGTAATTCAGCTACCTGGCTTCTTGTATTTTTGTAAATAACATGGATTCAACTGTTAATATGAAGATTTGTTTAAATTATGTTAAAATGGTGATATTAACTGTAGTTTTATTTTGTGTTCCAGCTCAGTACGACCTACTTGTCTACTTTGGTATTCCTATTAATCTTTTCCAAAAAGATAATGGAATTTCCTGAAATCCAGATCGACGATACGACGGTAGGAATTGATTATGCATATTTTTAAGCTGCTCATATGCACCTTTAGAGAAAACATATAATGTATTTCACGTTTTCTTACATGACCTACATGGCGAATTTTATCTGTTTACATGTTGATATATATGTGATATATATTTGGCCAAAGGAATACTGTTGTTTATTCCATTAACTTATTTCTCTAACCACACATTCTGCTTGGTACTTAAATCGTCAATGGTATGCTTTAAAATTCACGAGGGTTGGCATGGATATATTCTTAGGCCCATAAATTCAGCTTGATTAGTAAGTTTGAGGTATGGTAGTTTCATCATATATAATCATTCCAGTAGCATTTAATCAAAAGTACTTCAAACTATAACAAATTAACGTGTACCATGAATATATCAAGGGGATAAAGCATTTTTATACGCAAACTTAAAATTTTATATCAGTCATATGCAAACATTGATCAAGATACTCTGTTTAGGTGCATCGTGTACTTTTATCTATGGTTTAGGTCAGGTGGCAATGGCAATAAGTTAACAAAAAAATTAAATATGGTTATATATAAAACATTTCTGCAGGTCTATAGCTTCGTTATATATAAAAGAACAAATACTGTTGATTATCTTTTTTGTTGATAAATTTTCTTTATCATTAAAGGTTGCCACCATGGTGGGGTCCCCAGAGATCAAGTGTATTGAGATAATAGTAAGAAAGTGTCTTTACCCTCTTTTGGCATTTTATTACTTGCGATCTGTTTATAGAAGGCTGACATCGTGATAGTAAGAAAATACTCCCTCCGTTTTTTTATGCATTTGACTTTTGGACACGTCTTTGACCATTCGTCTTATTAAAAAATTTAGTGCAAACATGCAAAATAATAAGTCATTTTTAAAGTACCTTTATTGATAAAACAAATCACAACAAAATAAATGATATTTGAATAATTTTGTGAATAAGACGAATGGTAAAAAGTGTGCTCAAAAGTCAAAGGCGTAAAACAAAAAAGATCGGAGGGAGTACCATCTTTTGGCATTTGTTTACTGTCGGTTTGTTCATATACAGGTTGACATTTCAGTTAATTCACCTTTCTTGATGCATGATGTACATTTTAGACAATAAATCAACTAATTGTGTCAAATTGCTATTAAACATTCTTTTAACACTTTCAGTACTTCATGTTTTGCCGTCCGCCAACTGTTTTTATCACTTGTTTAAAGCTATGAACATTTTTATTTTTAATGAATCGCTCAGCAATTTTGAAGAAACCTTCAGATCATAATAATTTTTTGCAACAAAAATAGCAAAAGATGAATATCAACCGATAGCCCTAGTCAATTCTCTTTTTTGTTTCCCCTTTTTTCATGAAGAACACAGACTCATCGGTAATTAAACATGGTAACATGATAACTAAAGAAGTCTGGTTGCAGTTATATATTTGAATTGTACATAACTTCATCATTGAATTATCTGTTATCTTTTTATTTTGTTAAAGGCCGACAGCAACATGGAGTCTCGAGATAACATAAGCACCCAGGAGATAGTAAGAACTACCTATCTACATTTTCCTATCTGTGGATAAGTACCTTTAGAGATACGCAAATACATTTCTATTTCTCGTTACACTTAACATACTCCTGTGTCTAGTTTTAGTTCAAATTGTAAAGGTACTTTTTTTACTTTTATAACACTTTTTTATATTACGTATGCAAACTTTTTGTGGAATTGTGCATGCCAATTTGGAACTGCCACTGAAAAGTTTTTATTGTTTCAACTCAATCTTGATTCTTTAAGTGATTTACTAAATTAACCAGAAGAACTATTTCATCTAAAGTTAAGAGATCCAAGAAAAATATGAGAATGAGACTACGCAGCAATACACTAGAACATAACAGCCGAGGGTCCTGAAACTTCAACAGTAATTACTGAACAAAAGTATCTATGATAAAGTTCCTAGATTTTTTAAAAAAACATTAGGAGTCTCCTAACGTGTTAAATTAAATAGTAACATGTATTTACAAGATAAGAGGTCACAAACACTTTACTCCCTCCGTCCCCAAAAGAATGTCATTCTAACATTCAATCGGAAAGGCTAATATTCAGACCAAATGACGTATGTGCCCTAGTTTTTTGGAAAAAAGAAGCATAATTAATGCGCATGTAAGACTAACAATTTGCCATTGAGGGTGATGATGCTTAAGTGGAAGTGCAGTAATAAAGGAGTGGGACCCATAACACGGGATGATAATTTTTTAGGACAAATTTTAAATGATAGAATGACATTCTTTTGAGGATGGAAGGAGTACTTGTCAGTGATGAGTTCTACGAATAACAGAGGAATTTGTAGCTTTTATGAAACAAGAAATTGCTAAAGTAGATTCTTTTATGAGACAAAGTAAAGTGAATTAAATTTTCCATACATAGTGTGATCCAATTCATATTAGCCATCGGAAGCTTAAGGTAATTTCCATTTATTTGCAATTTTATCCTGTTCGTAAAAATAATGTCTCTACCTAACAATTTATTTTTTATAAATTGTACATGCAAAGCCTTACGATTCATAATTATTTTGTTTTTTTCCTTGTTTTTATTTATGTCGCTCATATTTGAACCATTTGTGAACCTACTACAGGGTGAATCTTCAGGGTCAAGCTCTTTAATCAGCCCAACAGGAAACAGTACATCTTCGTTGCACGTGGAAAATGGGACCCTGGATAGATGGGCCAAACATGCAATTAAATCCTCAACCGGGGGGATGAGGATAGCCATCCTGCTGCTAGGTGAAAATCTTCAAACTATCTCTTTTTGGAACTCAGGATTCTTTCCTGCATCCTGCAAAAAACAAAATTCATGTGAAATTTTTGCGTTACAAACAAAGCTTTAACATGAATAGAACACAAAACATTCCCAGTCAATACAAATGTACATATTTTAGATAACGGAAGAAAAGACTTTTAGGCTTTACATCATAAGATGTACACAACCTTATTACACAGTAGCAAATTAACTGTCAACCCATTGCCATAGAGGAAAACTGAAAAGTAAAGGAATACGAATGTAAAGAACATCAAATCATAAATTCATAATTAAGGTCTCATTTGAACATAATAAATTTTGCATTGTTTGTAGAATGACATCAAACTGTTCGCTGTTCTTACATGAATACTTGTGCTGCTGATTTCCTGATCATGTAGTGAGCTACGGGCTCGCAAACTTTGCCTTCTTCGGCATCGCCGTCGACCTGGTGGGGTTCCTCCGGCAGGTGCTACACGAGGAGAACGCCGAGGCCGCGAACGGCATCAGCAAGTGGACGGGCACCGTTTACATCTTCTCGCTCCTCGGCGCATTCCTCAGTGACTCCTACGTTGGGAGATACCTCACCTGTGTGGTGTTCCAAATCATCTACATCATGGTAATGGTACACCACATCTACATTTGTACACCTCAATGTTACAATGTTTAACCGAAAAAAGTTGTGACCCTCGATGGAGGATTTGGAGAGTAAGAAAAATATACTTTATAAACTCAAAGAAAAACCATTTAAAACTCCATAAAAATGACTACACAGTACTTCGTCGTTTGGCTTGTACAAAAATAAGAAATTTTCAGCAATAACTTTTAATTTTAATTTAAGTTGTAAAGAACAAGGTCATGTCTCTGAGTTACCGTCTAATGAATGGTGATGGGGCACTTGTTGTGGCAGGGGTTGGTACTACTGGCGCTGTCAACGTGGTACTTCCTCGAGGATCCGTCGGGGTGTGGCGACGGTGAGGGCCTTCGACGGTGCATGCCACCGTCCCGGCTCGGCGTCGTGATGTTCTACATGTCCATCTACATGGCAGCGTTCGGGTTGGGGGGCTACCAGCCATCGCTGGCGACGTTTGGCGCCGACCAGTTCGACGAGGACGACCCTGGCGAGCGGCGCTCCAAGCAATCCTTCTTCTGCTGCTTCTACTTGTCGCTCAACGCCGGCTCCCTCTTCTCCAACTCTGTCCTGGTCTTCTATGAGGACAGGGGCATGTGGGTCATGGGCTTCTGGGTTTCCGCCGCCGCCGCCGTGCTCGCACTCACTCTCTTTCTCCTCGGCACGCCGCGCTACCGCCACACCCGACCGGCTGGGAACCCGCTCACCCGCATTGCACAAGTGCTCGTCGCCGCCTTTCGCAAGCGGCACGTCGACACACCCCCCGCCGACCAGCTCCACGAGGTTGACAGCAATGGCTCCGGCATCCGCGGTGTCAGGAAGCTCCTCCACAGGGGCCATCTCCAATGCCTCGACAAGGCGGCGGTGATCGTAGAAGACGACGGCAAAAACAACCCATGGCGACTCTGCACGGTGACACAGGTGGAGGAGGCAAAGTGCGTTCTCGGGGTGATCCCCATTTGGGTCTGTACGATCGTCTACTCCATCGAGTTCACCCAGATGTCCTCCATGTTCGTGGAGCAAGGCGCGCTAATGGACACGGCCTTACTCGGCTGGAGGCTCCGGATCCCGGCCGCCGCCATGTCGGTGTTCGATGTCGCCAGCGTGCTTGTCTCTGTCCCCGTCTACCGCTACGCACTTGTTCCGGTGGCATCGCGGGTCACCGGCAACCCGCGAGGCGTTACCGAGCTGCAGCGCATGGGGGCGGGGCTGGTAGTGGCACTGTTGGGCATAGCGGCGGCGGCGCTGGTGGAGGTGCATCGGCTGCGGCGGCTGGGAGGGAACAGGGAGGAGGCGAGCCCCATGAGCGTGTTGTGGCAGGCGCCGCAGTACGCGCTGATGGGCGTCACGGAGGTGCTCATGAACGTTGGCCAGCTCGAGTTCTTCAACGGGCAGGCGCCGGACGGGCTGAAGAGTCTGGGGAGCTCGCTCTGCATGGCGTCCATCTCGCTCGGGAACTACACCAGCATCCTCATGGTGGACGCCATCACCGCCATCACCACACGGCGAGGCAGCAGGACTGGCTGGATCCCGGTGAACCTCAACTATGGCCACCTCGACCGCTTCTTCCTCGTCCTCATCGCGCTCGCAGCCATCGACTTCATCGCCTTCATCGTGTTCGCTATGTTGTTCAAGGGCATCAAGGTTGAAGGGTCAGATCAGGGGTTCACCTCTCATTTCTAGACAGATTTGTACTCTGTATGTGCATACACGATGCTGACTACAGTATGATATTTATGCATTGAGGAAGGCTGAAATTAATAATACTGGCCAGCTTATTGCAAGTTTTCAATAAGATAAAGCAGTCTCCGGTTTCACATATAAATCGATAGCAATGCGAACAGAACAGTTAGGCAAAAAAGAATATATAGCCTCACTTTCTTTTATTGTAATTAAAATTTTCACATGCTGACAACTAATTTCGTTCAACTGTGAAGCTACGTGGTATGCTAGGCAACAAAGGTGCATATGTGTATATGTTGCATCTAGTTTGCGGTTTGTTAACTGTGCTATGATGTTGAACAGTGCGAAATTTGAAAAAAGAAAGGGAGTGGCTGCAGCCCAGTCGCCTGGCACGCCACAGCATCTCACTCTCTGGCCCAGTCAGAAGCGAAGGCCTTGCCAAGACCAAGGCGACTGGGTTTAAGCAAAACCGAAAAAGAAAACAAAAAAGAAAAAGGAAGGAAGTCTTCCAAACAACAATCTATGAAAATAAAATGGTATCCACCTATAAGAAATCTACCCTTGGCTGGCCATCTATGACCACTTATGACATACTTATCTCAGGGTAAACGTTTGGCTCCATTCCTAGCAAAGTAGCAGTTATGGTAGACCAACCCTTGGGTCTTGCTATCTTTGCTGCCTTTTAATTAACGGAATCTTCTTTTGGTTTCTAAAACTTACCAATTCAGTTTTGTCTTATCACCTCTAAGATGTTTTTTGTCCATTGCATATTTCTTAACATGGTAACCCCATTTGGTGTGTATACAGTTCTATAAGAATTCCTAGCGCTATGGATGGCTATAAACGCTAGTGCAAACAATCTACACAAGATTAATAACTTCAACAATTCTGCAGATCGGTAAAAAAAAAAAAGTAAATGGAATTAAATTGTAGGATTTACCAAAATGTTTAATGAGCAAAGAATATCTTCCGAAGCATATGCAAATGCAAATTTTGAGGATAACCTGATTTGCTATTTCTTACTGTATTTGCTTGAGCTGGCATCCTTGGGAATTTGTCAGTTGACCGGTTTCTAAATATGACCAGAATGTGAAGGAAAGCAAATCAAATTTAAAACATATGTCATGCGTGTGTGGCCAGGAATCTCACTGTAGGATTGGCCAAGACATCGCCTCGCTAAGTAATGCGAGGGGCAGCCCACACGTGTCTCTCTTCTCTACTCCAATTTTGTGAGCCCATCTTTGGAACACGAGAATTTTTCCTGATTCTAACATAACCTGATCTGTTTCCTGTGAATTCCTGTGTTGCAAATAT
This sequence comes from Raddia guianensis, assembly GCA_036346415.1. NCBI lineage: Eukaryota > Viridiplantae > Streptophyta > Magnoliopsida > Poales > Poaceae > Raddia > Raddia guianensis. The sequence goes on from CM070539.1 coordinate 38,178,284, forward strand.
AACATGAGATCGTTAAATGCATAAACTTTGAGATCACCTAAAGGCTATTTATTGAATTTAACAAAGAGTGTTCTATATATTAGTTCAAATAGGATAAACATAGATGGTGATCAAGAAAAACTTCGCTTGCACCAGTGAACTCAAAGAAAGGTTCCACAATTTTTCGGCTAGAAATTTTGATTTTTTGTGTTATAAATATTTTTAAAAAAAAATTGATACCATCATAGATAAGTGATTGGGATTTAATCGTATATGGAGTTGTTAACATTCAGTGGGTGATACTTTTCAGCCATCAAGTGCACCAGTGAAATCGTAGCATATTCTTTAAATAAGAATACATCCATAGCTGAGAATAATGATAATAATACTACCAAATAAATTGGTGGATTATGATGCAAATAATACAGATTGATGAGATTAGTTACAAGAGGCTTTTGCCTTACCTCAAATAAATCTTGGAGTCTGGTGCCATGACTAACATGTTTGTGGCCCCAAAATTAAATAAACATCAAGAAACAATAGCTTAAATCGAAACTTCAAGAATTAATTTGTTTCCTCCACAAACTGAGATCTAGCACAGCAGTTGGTGTATCGAAGCATTTCCTATGTGGTATCAAAATAATGAATATGAAAGAAAATAATCAACCATAGAAGGGGATCTCACCCTAGAGTAGAGGGGTTTGAGCAAACCAAACTATCAGTAGAAGACCATTGGACTAGTCTATCTATATATAGAAGGAGGCTCATATGCAAAGAGGGTTTGGGTGGCATAGAGTCTGATTTTAATATAGTTTATAATACACAAAGCATAAGAAACATAGTGCTTTTTAGAAGGTGCCATTGTCCAAATTTGTTATGCATATGAACAAATCTTTTTAAATTAGACCATGGAAGGGGTGGAGATGGTTGCTTTTCATATATTGTCGTTACTTCAATTCGTTGTGCGTATGAACAAAGCTTTTAAGAGTAGATCACAAAGGAGGTGGAAAGTAAGTACTGTCCAAACGGTTTCGACGTTTGTATTTTTTTCATGTGTATCGAGCTCGTATGACGTCTAAGGACGGGTTGGAAAGTAAGTGCTTTCTAGAGTGTCGCTACCTATATTTGTTGCACATAGAAGTGGAGTTTTTCAGTAGAAGCAGGTGATAAGGAATTACTTCTTAGATGGTATTGCTACTAAATTTGTTGAGCATGCAAAAAAATACTTCTATAATTAAAACTTGGAGGGGAGTTCGATGGCTTTCTAAATGTGTAGATACTTGGGTGCATTTTTTATATGATCGTGCAAGGGAGTAGAATGAGGGCGCCTTTTAGACGGTATTACTGTTTGAACTTTCTATGTTTATAAAGAAAGATTCTATAATATGACATTGGGAGATGGTAGATATTCAAATACTTGAAATTATTGTACATATGAAGAAAATCTTACAATATAATCATATTGCATGTCATGGGTAGAAAGGAAGAGGTGCTTACTAGCCTATATAGAATAGTCCTTCTACTCATGTGTCATTTTGAAGTAAAAGGCACATAATGTAACCTCCCAAAAATTTTGGATTTTTGAAATTTTTTTATTAAAATAGCTCTTTGAAATTTTTTCCACAAATTATCCTGATTTTCTTTTTTCTAATAACAGTTTTTCCTAAATTTCTAAACCATCTCAGCCATTCCTATGGAAGTCAAGATTTGTAATTAATAAAATCTAGTTTTATACAAGTTATTCGAGCCTAAAGCTTTTACTCTTAATTTTGATGGTTTTTTTAAAGTTTTCCTACAAATGTTAATTTATTTAAATTTCCAAATAAATCACAGGAGTAAAATAAACATGAAATTTCCAAGAGGATTAATTTTGTGTTTATATTGTTACAAAATATTTTCTATATTTTTCCTTGTGATGTCAAGAAGTCAAATTGTTCTATTCCCTATTCTTTTGAGTTTTCAAAATATTTTATATATTCAAAACAAACATGAAAAGTGGAAAAACTATTTTTCTTGTGCCCTTTATATCTAAAAGTATTATCTGAAATTCTTGTGAATTTTCAAAATCCATTTGCTATTTAAACTAGGTTATTTTCACTTTCCAGCATTTACTAAAAATAATAAATAGAATAATTCCGAAAATATTTGGGCCACCCAACTTCCCCCTCTTTCTAGGTCAGCCAATCCTCTTCCCTCCCTTGATGGACCGCTTCTCTCCTCCACTTACAGCCCATGCGCCTTCCCTATCTTGCTAGGTCGCACCCTCTCCCTAGGCCCATGGCGCCCCACCTCATCTCCTACTAGGGCCAGCCTAGCCAGCCAAAGCCTAGCCCGTGCCACCTCCTCCTCTCGTGCCTGTGCATGATACGGAGGAAAGCCCAGCCAGACCTATGGCCGCCACTAGGTTTGGAACTGAAAAAAGGTATGTTACGGTCAGGTAGCAGGACATATTGTATTCTATACTAATTTATTTTTCTAGGTTATCGGTTTGGGTACAAGTAGAGTAAAATCATGTGGGATATGGGTACAGGTATTGGGTACATATGCTATTCAATCAGCCAAACGGTGCAATCGCCGTGCAATCGAACTACCAAAAGTTGCAAAAAATTCTGAAAAAATTTATACATGTACTCTTCAACTTACTCTATCTCTGGTTAAAATTTCAAGTTCAAGTTCATCCTATATTCAGAGTTATAAAAAAGAGAAAAAAACGGATAGTTTTGATAAGTTCAAAATTGATAGAATTTTCTCTTTTTTGTAACGTTCAATATAGGATGAATTTGAACTTGAAATTTTAACCAGAGATAGAGTAAGTTGAAGAGTACATGTACAAATTTTTTCAGAATTTTTTGCAACTTTTGATAGTTTGAATGCACGGCGATTGCACCGTTTGGCTGATTGCACAGCATATGTACCCACAGGTATTTGTGGACATGTAGAGTACATATATCGGATATTAATCTCAAGTGTGCTTGGCTCGCACCAGCTCAGCCAGGCTGGTGGGATATAGGTTGGTGGAATACAAGAAATGTTGTTTGGTTGGGTGCATTAGAGGCTTGCGGAGTCGCGCAATGTGCTCAACTGCATCCCACATGCCTGGATCTGAGGAAACGCCCAATTTGAGCGTATCTCAAGAGTTTGGCCCGGAGGGTTAATTGCATCTAGAAAGCCTAGCCCAGATGGGTGAGAAGGCAACCAAACACCCTATCTTTAGATGCAAAACTACGGGCTGCAGCCAACCAAACCGCCTGTAATTGGATGGGTAGAAAGCAGATATCGGGTACTTAGTCCGACAGTCATTTTCAGTCAAAATTACCGCCGTTATATTAAAATTCCAATAAAACATAAAATTTCCACCATATTATGACGATTTTTACCACTACCAGGGTTCACAAAACTAGCCAGGACCTCCAAGCCATGAGTGGCGCGGAGCCGGTTAACCGCGGCTAATCGGCGGTTTTGCCTGGTTTTGGATGCGAATTGGGAAACCGAGTTTTGACGAAATTTAAACCGGCTAGCCGCGGTTCAACGCGGTTAACCGCGGTTATTGAAGGCTAGCCACGGTTTACAGAGAATTTACTGCTAGACAAAGGGAAAAAATGAGGAAAAAATAAAAAATTTGTCATGACCTATACTATATAATTAGAATTATTTAAGAGACATACATGATATATTGGAACATAATCAAGACGAATAATCATATTCCCAATTAAATTAAAAGACAATCATGCTCATAAATTAATACTTCATTATTTCATGGTAGCATAGATTCATAGTTCATAAACTAATAAAATAACAAGTTCACAAATCACAAGTTGTCCATTATTACATTAACAAGTTCAGAAATCACAAGTTCAGAACCGTATGCATAAAATAACAAGTTCATCGATCGCATATTCGCATATTGCCATAATCGCATTCGCATGACAACTTGATGATTGATGAGCGCCCTAGCGGTCCTGCTCGTGCTGCACTCCTTCATAAGCATGACAATTAACAATGGATAATATGCAATATGCAAATGCAATGAGCAATGAAAGTAGGTAAAGAGCGGAAGATGTGAATTGTCAAATGGTAAGTCCAGACATTACCGTTATTTCGATATGTGAACTGTAGTGTCAAATGGTAAGTCTACTACCAGTGATGTTGCTGGGACTGGGAGTATTTGTAAGGATCCTAGGCCGAGAGGGGGTGAATCGGCTCTTTTCAAGTTTTTACTTCTCTCGATTCGCTTGCTTAGTTTGTCAAATTAGGAACCCAATGCTATCGATTGGCCTAGAGTCTAGTTGTGGAAGTGATCACAATAATGCTGGCGACTACTAGGAGGCTCGATGGCACTCACACGCATAGCGATTAATTCAAAGTCTTGAAGTAAATTGATGAGACGGGAGACGCAAACCGAGTTGTTTATCAAGTTCGGTGCTCAACACATGAGCACCTCGTCTCCGCTGAGGAAACATCTCACACAGAGAAGTCGGGACTCTTTCGTCCCTAGCCCTCAATCCACTCGTGGTAGCTCTTCACCAACACATGGTGGCGAGCTCCAAACCTTCACACGGAGGCGAGTTCCTCACACGCGAGAGTTCTCACACCCACGCACCGACACACGGCACCACCACCGACACACGGTGGGTTTCACCTCAACACATGAGGTACCCCCAACACATGGAGGATTTGGATCCGACACACGGACCTTGGCACCTCCGACACACGGAGATGGCCGCCACACACGGCGGACTTTGCACACCCGACGAGCGGAGAGGAAGCACCGTGGGAAGCACGGTGACCTTCACGGAGAAGGGTTTGCTTATGACGCTTGATGAAGCTTGGCGGCGACGATGTCTTGGAGACGAGGAGGAGGAGGCTAAGGGGTGCTCTCTTCTTCTTCCTCACTCTCTCCTTCAATGTCACAAGCACATGGAACCCTAGGTGAAGGTGGGAACCATGGGAGGAGCTCTCTTGGTGTCTAAGGGCCAGGGGTGGCGGCTAGGTGAGGCTCTCTCAAGTTTCTACCGTGCTCCTAGCCCCTATTTATAGGCCCAAGGCGAAACCCTAGAAATGGACGGCTCAGATTAAATCGCGAGATTCAGATCCCCCGATCGGACACCGTCCGGTTCCCGTCGGACGCCGTCCGACAGAGGATTTGGCCAAAATTTGTGCTTCGTCGGACGCCGTCCGGTGGCTTACCGATCGTCCGGCGGTATACCGGTGCACACGAACGGGCTGCCCGCCAGTGTTTGGTCGTTAGTTTACGTCGTCGGACGCCGTCCGGTGGCTGTCGGATGCCGTCCGACGAGGCTATGTACTGTGACTTAGCCATTTTCGAGCTAGCTCGTTGGGAACCTTCTTTGTCGGACCCAGTGGTGGTGCACGGGCGACCTCTCCCCGTCACAGGGGACCCCTAGGCGAGCACCGGCGACCACTCGGCGAGCACCGGCGACCCCTCGGAGAGCACGGGCGACCCCTCGGCGCACGGGCGATCACTCGGCGAGCACGGGCGACCCTACGGCGAGCTGGGCGACCTCACCCCAAGCACGGGCGACCCTCGGCAGGGCAGGCGACCTAGCCCCAAGCACCGCGACCCTCGGACAGTGTAATTGCTCTAGATGGTTCGCTCAGTACTAACACCTGGCACTCTCGGAACCCCATGGGACCCACGGCTGATGTCGATCTGCTGAGTTGGACCGAAGACGCACACAAGAAATTCAGAGAAACTATAAAACAGAGGTCCTTATCCTTGGCGTTCCGGCTGTACGACCTAGTTGCCATCAATTACCAAAATCAATTAGCCCATGGGAGGCTTGAACTTACAATCTCCCCCTTTTTGGTAATTGATGACAACACCTGCAAATCCAACATGACAAGGCACAAATACAATCTCTGGTGCAATGGGTTAGTCCAGAAACATTGCATCACAGCATAGCACAATACCAAAGACTAGGCCAACGAATAAAATTGCTCCCCCTAAATCAATGCATACCACTTGTAAGACACGATAGTAATTGCTCCCCCTAAATCAATGCATACCACTTGTAAGACACGATAGTAATGCATACCACTTGTAATACACGATAGTAATGCATACCACTTGTAAGACACGATAGTACCATCACATCACATGGATGGAGCAAAGCATTTCCATAAGTCTACCACTTGTAAACACCCCAAAAACATGATAATGCCCAAAACATGGATTTGCACTAATTCCTCCCCCTTTGGCATCAATGACCAGAAAGTAGCAAAGTATGGGTTTAGCAAATGAAGCGCTTTAAAAGTTGTACTAGTGCACGTATGCCCATAAGTTCATCACACTCAAAATCTAGCCATCTCAAGGTCACAATGTCACAAGATCAACTAAGGCACAATTATTAAGTGTGTGATTCAAGTTATTTATGACCTAGAGCAAGTATAAGATGAACAATAGCGAGAAGTATCAAGAGTTGCTCCAAAACTCAAAGATGACACATGATGCTCCATAGCACTAGAAAATGTATTCCAAGCTACTCATGCTACCACCAAGCCTATTTGAGACTACACATTTTGGTTGAGCTCATTTTGAGTTAGTTCACAAATTTTCGCAAATTTTCTTGTCTCTTACCATAGGCGACGCCACCCAGCATGACACTGGAGATGAACGTCTCGGTTATCCAAAACTCCCCCTAAGTTCAGGCCTAGTGCAATGACAAGCTATCTCATCGAGGAGGCATTGGTGAGACATATAAGACCTATTTTAGCACATTTTGCAAATTTGGCTTAACAATTTCTCAAAAATTGCTCAATTTAGCGAAGTAGAAACATGTGTAAAATGGAAAGACAATCTAGAGTTAGAGACACATGATCAACTAGAGAGTTCAGAGCAATCAAATGAGACTAGAAGCTATAGCCCTCCTAATACAAGCTCATGGTTTCCAATTGCATGATATATTAAGTTAAGCACAAGTTGAGCTAGTGACAAGGTAAACACATGCTATAGCTTTTAATTTCATGTGATAAATATATAGGCAATGAATAGCATCCAGTATAATAGGCAAAGCACCTAAATGCTCAAACTGGCTTCAAAAGATTTGCAATGAATGACATAGCCACGCGACCAACTCATGCTATGTTTGACTTGTCTAAAATGTTCAGTTCATTTCTCAATTTGCGGAAGCGTGCCTCATCGAGTGGCTTGGTGAATATGTCGGCAAGTCGGGTCCTCTGTCATCTGCGCGCGCAAGCACAATGTCGCCTTTGTCACATGATCCCGAAGGAAATGGTGACGGACATCAATGTGCTTGGTCCGTGAGTGTTGGACCGGGTTGCACGCTATCTTCACCGCGCTCTCGTTGTTGCATAGAAGAGGCACATGGTCAAGTTTTAGCCCAAAGTCAAACAAAGGATCGTGTCGTAAAGCAATCAGTGCACAACAACTCCCCGCCGCTATATACTCACCTCGGTGTAGATAGCGCCACGGAGTTCTGTTTCTTTACGCCCATGACACAAGACACCTACCCAAAAGTGACATGCCCCGAAGTGCTTTTTATGATCGATCTTGCACCCGCATAATCTGAGTTAGAATAGCCTAGGAGCTCAAACGCGCACCTTCGGGAACCAAAGGCCTATGCTAGGTGTGTGTTTGGTATCTAAATATTCGTTTCACAGCGATCATATGCATTTCTCTAGGGAGGCTTGAAATCTAGCGCACATGCACACACTAAACATGATATCCGGCCTAGATGCGCCAAGTAGAGCAAAGCACCAATCATGGAACAGTAAAGCTTTTGGTCGACATATTTACCTTCTTTGTCGAGGTCGAGGTGGCGCTTCGTTCCCATTGGTGTCCGGATCGGCTTGGTCATCCATGACGGCGCTTGAGGAGGTCGTGGATGTACTTCTCTTGGCATATGAAAGTCCCGGTCTTGAGTTGCTTGATTTGAAATCCCAAGAAGAAGTTCAACTCGCCCATCATCGACATCTCGAACTCCTTGCTCATCAAGTCGCTGAACTCTTTGACCATAGTCTCATTTGTGCTGCCGAAGATGATGCCATCCACATACACCTGGCACAGGAATTGGTATCCATCCACCATCTTGGTGAATAGTGTCGAGTCGACCTTTCCAACCGTGAATCCCTTGCCAATGAGAAAGTCCCTCAGTTTTTCATACCATGCCCTAGGTGCTTGCTTGAGACCATACAAAGCCTTCGACAATTTGTACACATGATCAGGGTGCTTCAGGTCTTCAAATCCTGGAGGCTGCTCCACATACACTAGCTCTCCAATGTATCCGTTCAGAAAAGCACTCTTTACGTCCATCTGCCTAAGCACAATGTTGTGGCATGTTGCAAATGCCACAAGCGGTCGATTGCTTCCAAGCGCCCTCGGAGCATAGGTGTCTCCACAATCTACACCTCGTCTGCGTGAACCCCGAGCGACCAACCTAGCCTTGTTGCGCACCACCAATCCAAACTCATCTTGCTTGTTCTTGAATACCCACTTGGTGCCAATCACGTTGCAGTCGCTCGGCCTCTTTACCAAAGTCCAGACTTTGTTTCTCTCAAAGTTGTTCACTCCTCGTGCATCGCATTGATCCATATGGGTCATTCAATGCCTCCTCCACTTTCTTTGGCTCAAGCTCGAGACACAAGCGCCGTGTGCTCACAGTGTTCGGTGTCCTAGACCTTGTTTGCACACCGTGAGTCAAGTCCCCAATCACTTGATCACCGGGTGATCACGAGCAATGGTGTGATGGGTCTTGATCAAGCTGGGGTGGTAGCTCATCCGATTCGCATCCGCTCACATCTTGTCTCTGCCTCTGAATCGATCAAGGCTTGAGCTAACCGCTTTGAGGTGAAGCTCCCCGACTCTGTACTCGCTCGGTGTGAGGGTGGAGCAACAACCTCGGTCTCCCTCTGAACCTCTCTGGTCTCACATCACCACCGCATCTCCTCCACCGCTCTAGCCAACTGCTCACCATCCACATCATCCGTGTTCTCATACTCCCTTGACTTCCATTCGACTCGTCGAACTTCACATCACAGGTCTCTTCAATCTGACCACTGTTCTCATTGTACACCTGAAGGAAGACCCTCTGGCTGAATATCCCAAGAAGACTCCCGTGTCCACTCTACTCTGGAACTTGCCCAAGTGCTCCCGCTTCTTCTTGATGTAGACCTTGCGCCAAAAACCACAAGTAGGAGACATTGGGTCGTCTTCCCTAAGCAACTCGTGGGGCGTCTTCTTGAAGCTTGTGAAGGTCTGACTGTTGATCACGATGACAAAGGATGTATTGATTACTTGACCCGAGCAGATATGAAGTCTTGTACTCATCTAACATTGTCCTTGCCATCTCAATGAGCGTCCTGTTCTTCCTCTCAACCACCCCATTTTGCTGAGGGGTGTAGGTGGCTGAGAACTGGTGATCAATCCCTAACTCATCACAGAACAGCTCAACAGAAGTGTTAGTGAACTCCGTTCCATTTCACTTCTCACCTTCTTGAGGTACACTCAAAAGCATTTTGGGCTTTCTTTACAAACTTTTGAAAACATCTCCAGTTGGAGTTTTATCGTAAAAAAAACCCAAGTGTATCGGAGAAGTCATCAACAATGACCAGGCAATAAAGATTGCCCCCGATACTCACATATGTTGTTGGCCCAAAAAGATCCATGTGTATAAGCTCGAGAGGTCGAGATGTAGACATGACATTCTTGGCAGGATGTGAGCTTGCCACTTGCTTGCCTACCGACAGAACCTTGCATAGCTTGTCTTTCTCGAATGTCACATCTTGCACCCCGAGAATCAACTCATTTTGAAAAGTTTCTTCAAATTTGCCATGCCGACATGCCCAAGACGCCTATGCCAAAGCCAACCAAGAGAGACTTTGGCGACAAGGCAAGTCGAGACGGATGCGGCAGGTTCATTAAAGTTCACAAGAAACAAGTTTTCAAACCGAAAGCCTTTAAACACAAGATTTTCATTTTTGTCCAAAACCAACAAGCCCTCAGGTGAGAAATTACAATGGAACCCCAAATCACATATTTGGGCAACAGAGAGAAGATTATAGCTCAAAGTTTTTACTAGCAGCACATTGTCAATTGAAAGATCAGAAGAGATTGCTACCTTTCCAACTCCAAGTACCTTGCTCTTGCTTCCATCTCCAAAAGTGACCTTGGGGGGAATCTTACCTTCCTCCCTATTGAGGTGAACAACCGGGGTTGCTTGGTCATGTGTTGGGTGCACCACTGTCGATGATCAATGGCACCCTCCACTCCGGTAGTTCACTGTCAAATGAGAAGATCACTTATGTGACTCGAGGACCCACACAGAGGTCCCCGAGGGTTAGCCTTCAAGCTAGAAGCAACAGGAGCAAAGCGATCAATCAATGACTTGGGCACTCAAACATGTGCCTTGTGCTCATTCTCAGCCTTGAGCCCAACAAATCTAGCAGTCATCCTACCTTGAACATTTTTCTTGAGCAGGTAGTGACCGTATAATTCAGAATGTGCTCTAGGAACTCTTGGTTGTGTGTGGTTGGGAGTGTTGAGATTTTGGTTCCTAGTAGAGATTGGTCTACCATTGTTGTGCCTAGGAGGACCATGCCAAAAGTTTTGCCTAGGTGAATGCCAAGTGTTGAACCTAGGACCTTGCCAGTTGTTGTGAAACCTAGGACCATTCCAAGTGTTATACTTAGGACCATATTGCCAGGCACTATGATTTCTTTGTTGCCATGTGGAGTTATAGTGCCTAGGAGGTCCTTGCCATGTCTGGTGTCCATTGTGCATCCTAGGAGCATTGTTGCTAGTGTGCAATTTGTTAGACCAGAGTTGCTTCTCTTCTTGGGATGAGCATGATGGTAACCTTAGCTCTTGGCGGATGCTCGAGGAACACCGGATTTCTTCCTCCCTTTGGCTTCTCGGGGTAAAACCCAAGCCACTCTTTAAGGAAGGTTTTCTTTGTTCCTTGAGCATCTTATCCAAGGCTAGACTACCCTCATAGCACTTCCCAAGTCCTTTATCAAATTTTTCAAGTTTAGCTCTAAGTTCACCATTCTCAATAGCTAATTCCCTAGCGACTAAAGCAAATTTGCAATTATCGAGTATAGTCATGAGCATTGCTAGAGGAACCACTAGAGCTAGAAGCAATCGTGGTCAAGTCAATCAAATCATCACATGAAGTAGAGCTATCAACCCTAGGAGGTGCAACAATTATAGAACATGCAGAGCATCATCAACAAAGATCACTAGGAACAGGCAAGATAGCAGGCAAAACATCAACCAAAGCATGACAATCGGGGACATCAGCAGTTGAGCAACAGCAAAGCAATCATGGAAGCATTATCGGCTAGAAGCCGCTCAATACTAGCCCTAAGCTCATGAATTGTAGCAAGGAGATGTTCTACCGACTCATTCATAGCCCTATTCTCTTCTTCTAGCACACTTGTTTTCTTAGTCATAGCATTACTAGAACCCATCATGGAGTCATGTTCAGTTTCTAGTGATTCATACTTAGACACAAGATCATTGAACCTAGCATTTACGTCATTAAGACGCTCCTGAAGTCTCATGTTTCTTGATCTTTCCTTTTCAAGAAAGTCAAGTGCTTGAGCAAGGTAACCTCTAGCAACTTCCGCCTCATCTTGGGTTCGAGTCGAGTCACAAACCTCATTTCTAGATGACTTGACCATCGTGCACTTGGCGATGTCGGTCGGTCGATGTCGCCTCGGTGTAGTGGAAGTAGAGGAAGCAGACTTCGTCATCATCGGAGAACCACTCTTGAGGCTCGAAGGCGACCGTGAGACATCTTGGAGGGAAGGCTGGCGGTGGTGGCACAGCCTGAGTGATTGCCATGCCGGCCAATCCTTGGCCACTTGACTCCTCGTCGTCACTTGAAACTGACGTGTTGCTGGAACTGTCATCGGTCACCCATTCCCCAACAAAGGCTAGTCTCTTGCCTTGTGAGGAGCGACCCTTGAATCCTGACTTCTGGGGATTCTTCTTGTAGTCCTTCTATCTTGACTTCTCGCCATCGCCCTTCTCCTTTCCTTTGTCCTTGTACTTGATGCTGCCCTTCTGCGGACACATTGAAGCGATGTGCCCCTTCTCCTAACACTCACAGCATCGGTATGACGCATGAGTGTTTCGGCTCATCCTCTTCTTTCCTCCATATCCATTTCTGCTCATGAACTGGCCAGCTTGCTTCATGAACAAACCGAAGTGTTGGAAGCCCTCCTCGAGCTCATTCCAACTCATCTCTCCACCATCCTCAGCTTGACTTGACCTGAGACCACACTGCTTGGATCCACTGGCCTTGAGCGCGATCACTTGATTCTTCGTTGGGGCAGGGGAATCTTGACGATCATTGAGGAGCATCATCTCGTGCGCGGTGATTTTGCTGAGCAAAGCTGTGGGAGCCAGCTTCTCCACATCACCACTGTTGGTGAGATAGGTGATGATATCCCGGTAATCCATCTTGGGGAGGATCCACAGCATTTTCCTGCACACTTCATCATTGGCAACAGTGTGACCGAGCCCCTTAAGCTCGTTAAGGATGGGGTTAAGCCGAGTAAACATAGCATTGACATTCTCATTTGGAAGCATTCAGGCCCGATCATAACGCTCCTTGACAACTACTAGTCTACCATCCTTAACGCAAGTGCCCTCGTGAATCTCAATGAGTGTGATCCATATGTCGTGTGCACTAGTGAGATTGCTAACTCTATCGAAGACCTCCATGCTCAAACCACAAAACAAAGCGTTCATAGCCTTAGCATCGGTCTCTAAGAGTTTGTTTTGTGCGGATGTGGCGGTATGTTGTTAGTGAGTGTGACACCATGAGGAGACTCTACAACCCTCAAACATCCATTCCCATGGCTTGGAGAAATACTTTCATGCAACTTCCAAAACCAAAATTAGTGCCACTAAGCAGATGAATCCTATTGGCAGCTACACTACCCCGTCGGCCATCTCTATGCGGTTAAGCAACTAGAGACCCGAGCTCGATACCACTTGTAAGGATCCTAGGCGAGAGGGGGTGAATCGGCTCTTTTCAAGTTTTACTTCTCTCGATTCGCTTGCTTAGTTTGTCAAATTAGGAACCCAATGCTATCGATTGGCCTAGAGTCTAGTTATGAAGTGATCACAATAATGCACAAGCGACTACTAGGAGGCTCGATGGCACTCACATAAGCGATTAATTCAAAGTCGGAAGTAAATTGATGAGGCGGGAGACGCAAACCGAGTTGTTTATCAAGTTCGGTGCTCAACACATGAGCACCTCGTCTCCGCTGAGGAAACATCTCACACAGAGAAGTCGGGACTCTTTCGTCCCTAGCCCTCAATCCACTCGTGGTAGCTCTTCACCAACACATGGTAGGCGAGCTCCAAACCTTCACACGGAGGCGAGTTCCCTCACACGCGAGAGTTCTCACACCCACGGCACCGACACACGGCACCGACCACCACCGACACACGGTGGGTTTCACCTCAACACATGAGGTACCCCCAACACATGGAGGATTTGGATCCGACACACGGACACCTTGGCACCTCCGACACACGGAGATGGCCGCCGACACACGGCGGACTTTGCACACCCCGACGAACGGAGAGGAAGCACCGTGGGAAGCACGGTGACCTTCACGGAGAAGGGTTTGCTTGCATGCACGCTTGATGAAGCTTAGCGGCAGCGATGTCTTGGAGACGAGGAGGAGGAGGCTAAGGGTGCTCTCTTCTTCTTCCTCACTCTCTCCTTCAATGTCACAAGCACATGGAACCCTAGGTGAAGGTGGGAACCATGGGAGGAGCTCTCTTGGTGTCTAAGGGCCGGGGTGGCGGCTAGGTGAGGCTCTCTCAAGTTTCTCCGTGCTCCTAGCCCCTATTTATAGGCCCAAGGCGAAACCCTAGAAATGGGCGGCTCAGATTAAATCGCGAGATTCAGATCCCCGATCGGACACCGTCCGGTTCCGTCAGACGCCGTCCGACGAGAGGATTTGGCCAAAATTTGTGCTTGCGGACGCCGTCCGGTGGCTTACGAATCGTCCGACAGGCGGCTGTGCACACGAACGGGCTGCCCGCCAGTGTTTGGTCGTTAGTTTACACGTCGTCGGGCGCCGTCCGTGGTTTGTCGGATCTCGTCCGACAGAGGCTATGTACTGTGACTTAGCCATTTTCGAGCTAGCTCGTTGGGAACCGCTTCTGTCGGACCCAGTGGTGGTGCACGGGCGACCTCTCCCCATCACAGGGGACCCCTAGGCGAGCACAGGCGACCACTCGGCGAGCACCGGCGACCCCTCGGAGAGCACGGGTGACCCCTCGGCGAGCACGGGCGACCTCACGGCGAGCCGGGCGACCTCACCCCAAGCACGGGCGACCTCACGGCGAGCCGGGCGACCTCACCCCAAGCACGGGCGATCACTCGGCGAGCACGGGCGACCCCACGGCGAGCTGGGCGACCTCACCCCAAGCACGGGCGACCCCTCGGCAAGGACGGGCGACCTAGCCCCAAGCACCGGCGACCCCTCGGACAGGTGTAATTGCTCTAGATGGTTCGCTCAGTACTAACACCTGGCACTCTCGGAACCCCATGGGACCCACGGCTGATGTCGATCTGCTGAGTTGGACCGAAGACGGACACAAGAAATTCAGAGAAACTATAAAACAGAGGTCCTTATCCTTGCCGTTCCGGCTGTACGACCTAGTTGCCATCAATTATCAAAATCAATTAGCCCATGGGAGGCTTGAACTTACAGTATTGATCTTCATTTGAAATAATTATGACCTCTTCAGTTGCCCTTAAAATGGCCCTGAACTCATCCCAACTTTGTCCTGTCGTCCAGCTGTTTGCTTGCCAGCGTGCATATATCATGTCATATTGGTCAGGTTGTTGACTTTTGTACAAATACCTTAATGGCTGGGGTGCTGCAGGGGGGTAAGTTGCCACTCCTGAGGTGTATCCTGTGGGTGGGTATCCGTATACTCCTCGAGGGTAAGGCGCGGGATGGTAAGCTCCTAGGGTGAGGGGTAGTAAGCTCCTATGGGGTAGTAAGCTCCATATTGCCGCTGTGGCTGAGTGGCGTCACTGTTTGAGCTAGAGTTGTACTCATGTAGGCCATGACCATGCATTTTTCCCTTGGCCCTATCGATGCTAGACCGAGGAGGCATTCTCTGCGAGCTTGCTTCATGTGATTCATGACCACCCAGACTAAACTGAGCAGGCGAGACAGTAACAGGCTGAGATGAAGTTTTTTGAAATTGCCACCGCCAACATCAGCACCGTCATCACCATCGTCGTCGTCGTCATCAGAGACTGACGAACTCAAGTTAGATTATTGATATGGAGGGCTTCGCGAGGCAAGTTCTTCGGAGGATTCATCACTGTCCATCTCCTCTGCTTCCTCTTGCCCGCATGTGTTTCTCCAACATGTTTTGTTACCCACCCCGCAATTGTTGACACCCCTGTCTTCTTTCTCATAGCACCCATGTTCGTGAGATCAGTGACGGCACGATTAGGGCCTGCGGCCTCAGCATCACTTAAGTCCTAATCTAATTCTGGATCGGCATTTGACCTGTAAGTGCATAAAGAGCAAACACCGATAAGTGATGAACTGATGACTTTAGGATACTTACCTTCGTAAAAAATAAATAATAGTTACATTCTTATCTTCCGCTTCGCATCCACTCAATGATTGGGTTCGTGTCATCTATGAGTGAAAGCTCCATGAACAGAGAGAGTGGATCCATGTCTTGTGATATGCCTTGTATTTCTTGTCTTTCTAGTCTTAGACGAAGGTTGTAGTGGACGTACACCAAGTCATGGAGCTTTTGATAGGACAGCCTGTTGCGTATCTTCGAGTGGATGAAAGCAAAGGTACTCCAGTTGCGCTCGCATCCACAAGATGAGCAAACCTGCGACACCACACGCTTTGCAAATTTCTGTAGGTTTGGTTTATCTGAGCCCATCATGTTCCACCACATCGCAACCATGAGGAACATCATTGCATACGATAGAAGATCATTCCACTTGTACGATATCATTGTATTTACATATCAACTTTCGATTACCTTTATTTTGATCATTGGAAAGAGCCATCCTTCTGGCAACCTCTCCTGCGAAAGAGCCGGAGCGTGTCCTCCATCTCATTGAGTGCTGCAACCGCGATATTTTTATCAGCAATTCTTTCAAATGTTTGTTGGACACGGGGCAACATATTTATGTGCCATCCATCAGTATAGTTCACCTTCGGGTTAAGAACACAAGCTGCAGTAAATGAGGTCACAATGTAATTTAGAATTTTATACCAATTAAAATATTACATACACATATTCATATATACATGTTTCAATAAGCGTGCCTTCACTAAGGGTGAAAAATCTCCTTTCAACGATACGCATGACTCTCGTGAAATCTTCTTCACACAAGTTTTTTCGCGAGACTTTGGCACGTGTCATGATATTTGAGTATGACATCACAGAAGGTAGGGTTCTTATTTTGGTCTGTGAACCGAAGAAAGCTATAGATTGGAGCAACCATATGTATTGCCTTGTTCATGTAATCCCACCATGCTAGGTTACTCAAGCATCCATGGCAGTACTTCCCTTCTTCGAATTTAGCATATGGGCTTGACAGAAATTCATCAGAAGCCATCCACTTCATGAATTCTTCTCTGTGCTTGGCAAAGCTATGAAGAAATATGTAGTTTCTACCAAAATGAGTTGCACACCACTTGTCCAACTCACCGCCGATGTGTTTCTTCATCATTGCATGCAATTTGTTTGAGTTATACAGTCATCTGCACACTTTCCTTGCACTCACAATGATAGCATGGTGGTCTGGAAACTCCCCTATGTCCTTCAGCAATAAATTTATGGTGTGAGCCATACAAGGTTGCCACAGTATGTTGAAGAACTGCTAACAGATCAATTTCACGGCCTTCTTGTAGTTCGAACCTTTATCGGTGATGATTTGGACGATATTTTCATACCCAACTGAATTGATCACTGACTTAAATTCCTACATAACAAGTTGATGTATACCCGCATTAATTTATCACACGACATAATAGGACTATAGGAGTAGGACAATAGGTGTATCACTCTATGTATACCTGCATTAATTTATTTGCATCTTGGGTTTTTTCAGTCATATCGACAGACTTGTAAAAAAACATGCGCCCATTGCAATATAGTATGAAGTTCATGATTGCTATGTATGTTGGTCCAATCCAAGAATCAGACATCATGGATAGACCGAACTCAGTCCAATCCTGTCTCCAGTGCATCATCTCACGCTCTATGTCGCGCTTGTTGTCCTCCAAATACCTTCCATCGATATGACGTCATTTTGGTGAACTTACACCCTCACCTGCATGATAATTATTTATGAAAAAGTACTGATGTAAATATGTAATCATGTATTCATGTTCACTAACCGAGTCTTTGCGTATCCTTAATGGCTACAATAAAGTAAGGGTTATCCGCTTTTCTTTCCGGAATGCCGGCTGCATGAAACCACGATGACCACTTTTTTCCAAGTTTCTCCCTAAGTGTTTTATTTGCCTTTGTCCAAACACCCTCATCAATCCGTGGTTGCACGGTTTTGCGCGTGTCCGGCTGCGACTTTGAGCCTAATCGGCTCAACATTTTCTTTAACAAATTTTCTTTCACACCCCTAGACCCATTGCCACTGCCACTACCATGCTCATAATAATCACCGGCACGTGTCCTGAATTCTGCCTCTGCCGGTGATGCAGCCATGGCATGCCGCATCTGTTGTTCTTCGTCAGCACCCCCTGTCATCTCATCCTACCAGTTCCACTTATCTAAGCCTTCTGCTGTCCTTTGTCTTCTAAATTCCTCTTTCACCTTCTGCGGCCCTTTGCCCCACGATGACCACTACACATCAGTCAGCCCATCGAAAGATAAGATGAAAGAGGAATTTAGAAGGCGACCGTCTTCGATCGCCCGCGTCCGCATCGCCACCGGAAGATCGCGCAGGGCTTCGGCGGCTCGTCCCACGGCGCCCAGATCTTCTTGCCGTCTCCTCAATGGGAGTACAAAATGCGCCAGTGGATCGGGCGTCCGGAAACCGTGGTAAGCGGTCGCAGCATGTCGGCGAGGGCTCGGGCCTTCGAAGTGTTCGAGCGGAGGTCTTGATTTGCTTGGCGGCGAGGCGCGGCTTATCTTCGCCGCGACCTCGCGAAGTCATCGCCTCCGCGGGCGGTTTCTGGCCAAGGCCCGCCGCGGCTTCGCCGCGGATCGCTCCGCCAAAGCAAGGCTTCTCCCGTTTCCAGTGCGGGAGAGGTGCGGCGCCTCGAAGGCGCCCTCGTCGGCGGTCACGGCCGAGATAAGCGGCGGCGCCGTGAGACGCGATGGCGAGGGTTCTCCGCCGCGGCTGGCGAACTCTCCGCCGCCGCGAGCGACCCGTCGAAGGAGCGGCGGGCGGTGAAATTGGCAAAAGTCGCGCGAGGCGAGCTTGATGCCCCAAATCCGCCTGTTCCAAGAAGGACAAGCAGGTTCGGTATGCAAAAACGTGTAGCATACTAACCCTAATCGAAATATGCGTAAGCGCAGGAAAGCCAACTGAAGTGGCGCGCATCACAGCGAAAATCAAGGGGAGCGCCAAGCCACTTGATTGCGGAGGCGGTGGTGGCGCGGTCGCGGTCACCGCCGACGAAGCAAGCGCCGGCGCAGGAAGCGTCGGCGTAGAAGGAGCGGAAGAAACTGGCGCAGGCGGCGCCAGTTCCTGAAGAGTCGCCGCACTCGCTGGGGCGGAGCGGCGGCGTCGAGCAAGGCCCCCACCGGAGGGCGGTGGTGGCGACAGGCTTCGAGATTGGGGCGAGCCCTCTTTGGGCTCGTCTCTCCCTCCTCTTCGTCGTCGTCCACGGCGAGAATGAGGCGGCGCTTCCGGAGCCTTGGTCGAATCGGCCGCCACGGCAGAGGTAGCGGCGGCCGCAGAAGCTTAAGCGGTCGCCGAGGCGGATCGCGGATCTGTAGTGGCCCCGTGCCACTTGGACCGCAGGACCGAGACCTCCATGAAGCGGCAGCGACGCAAGTGTTGGTTGCGCTTCCATGGATCCCGATCGCGAAGGAAGGATGCTGCGAGCGCGAAGTGTCGCTGGTTGGCGGGGCGATAGTCCCGCCACCGATCCGGAGCACGTCGTCCGACGCGTTCCTGCGGTGGCGAAAGAAAGGAAGCCGTAAGGTTGGCAAGCAAAAGATTCCAAGAAAGACAGAGACCCAAAAGACTAAAAGAGCACTCACCGCGAGGGCGACGCGACTCCATCGTTGTCTCCATAGTACATCCAAAGCGGCGAGTCCTCATGCGGAGCGGCGCAGAGTCGGCGCCGCAAAAAATCCGCCGCGACAAGGGTTCCGGTGAGCCCGCGGCGGCGAAGATCAGCGATGCGCACCAGCATCAACTCCAGCTCCGCTGAGTCGTCAGGCGTAGTTCCCCAGTTGACGGTGGGCTCCGCTGGACCCTCGGGGAGGCAAAGATCGTCGCAGCCGCTGGAATCCTCCACGTCTGAACCATCGCTTCGGTGCAGATCCTTCCAGCTTGGACTTGGGCGGACGAGGATGAAGCGGCAACCAGCGGGCGTGAAGTAGCAGCTCCGATGGCCCTTTCGGCGCGGCCTCGCGTCGCGACGAAGAGCCGGCGCCAGAGTGGGAGGCTTGGCATCGTCCCACGAACATCTCGCAGAGGTGGGCGAAGATGGCAGCGCAATGATGGAGTTGGGGAAGGTGCACCGCCGGATCTCGTGAAGGCGAGCACCCCCAAGAAAAATTCAGAGTACGGCGGGATGAGCCCCGCCAGCGCCGCCCAGATGAAGGTAATAATCTCCCCATCGCGAGGGCTTGGCGCCATAGTGCCAGGGCGGAACCGGGCGGCGGTTGGCGGCACGAACACTTGGAGCCGCCTCACTGCATCTTCGCTCGGCGGCGGAGGCAGAAAGCTCGGCCCGGACGGCAATAAGGCTTCCCGCGCGATCCCCGCTGCATTTGGGAGCCATGGAAAGTGATGGAGAAGTTGGCGAAAGGAAAGAAGGCTCTGCGGTGGCAGCGAAGGAGACAATTGGCAGTTTGTGAAGACTTAGCGTGCGGAAGGATTAGCCTGCTACCGAGAGAAGTATTATAAGCAAGCGCCGCGAGGGCGACGTTTTGATTCCGCTTCACGCGCTGGCGCCATCATTGCCCCGCGCTTGCGTTTTCCTTGGCGGCGCGTTCCCAAGGAAGATCGTGCGCAGTGAAGAATCGAGCGACGGCGTCGCGAAGGTGGGCCCACGATTCGCCTCCGCCGCACAAGCGAAAAAAGTATCTTGCGACGGTTCGCGTATCATGGTGGACCCGGCTCTTGTCGGTGTAATAAATACTGGGTACAAAGAGTCCCGAGAAGATCAAGTGGGCCCAGCGGCGTGGCGGGCGAAAGCAAGGCCCCAACACGTGGCGAGCCCCTCGGCGCTCAAGGCGGGCCGCACACGGCGGGCGAGCAAGGCTCCAGTAGCGTGGCGAGCCCTCAAGCCTTCAAGTGGGCCCACGTCGGTGGTGGCGAGCAAGGCTCCGGTGGCAGGCGAGCCCCTCAAGCGTGCCCACGCGTCGGTGAGCGAAGCAAGGCCCAGTGGCGATGGCGAGCCCCTCGGCCAAGGCGGGCCCCACACGTTAAGGCGGGCGAACAAGGCCCCAGTGGCGTGGCGAGCCCCTCGGCGCTTCAAGTGGGCCCCACGCGTCGGCGGGCGAGCAAGGCTCCAGCGTGGCGAGCCCCTCGGTGCCAGGCGAGGCCCCACGCGTCTGGCGGCGACTGCACCCGCGCGTGGCGAAGCTCATCGATCTTGGCCGGCGAGGCCCTTGCGTCGGCGGGCGTGTGGGCGAGCCCCTCGGTGCACGTAGGGTCTCCCACTGCCAAGTGGGGCCCGCAGGGCAGGGAGTGTTCCGAAAGGAGTCTTCCGGGCGAAGCTCCCCTGCTGCGAAGACGGCGCATTTAATGCGACATCACGCGGATAGACAACAAAGAAATGATCACCGCCACTGATGACCCTGCAGTCCGGCGGTACACATCGTGGCGCGAAGAATTGACCGTGAGAGAAGGTTTGCTTGAGATGGCGCGCCGTGCGTCGGGAGGAGCGCGGGCCCCACCGTAGACTCACCGGTATGATCGTGCGGGTCGAGGCCACTTGCGGCATCGCGCGGCGCGCCCTGCTGGCGTGGGCAGCGCACGTTTCGTCTCTTCAGCCGTGTCTTGGCGATGTACTAAAGTCTTATCTTGCCTACCCCCCTCGGCTCTCTCGCCAACTCAAAGCTTGTATAAAGGGGAGAGAGAGAGAGGAAGAGGGCAGGTTGCACTAGCGTGCGAGCATTCGAAACATTCTCTAAACACATCTCATTCAACCACACAAACAAAGAGCTAAGGCTCAGCAGGAGTAGGACTATTACCCGCGAGGGGTCCGAACTCAGGTAATCCCGTGTTGTTGCTCTGCTGCGTCCAGTGCTCAATCGAACTGAGCTTGGCCGATAGGCTAGCAGGATAGAAATCTGACCAGGGGTGTGATCCGCAGTGGTTGAGCGGTGAACACGCTGTCAATATCCGAACCATATCTGTATCTGATATCCGTATTTTGGAAAATGGCATAAAATTCTAGTATACGACGGATACGGATAATTATTCGGATAGACCTGAGCGGATACGGAGCGGATATGATATCGGTGATATCCAACGGAACATAGTGTGGCAACCTTGTATGGCTCACACCAAAAATTTATTGCTAAAGGACATAGGAGAGTTTCCAGACCACCATGCTATCGTTGTGAGTGCAAGGAGAGTGTGCAGATGGCTGTATAACTCAAATAAATTGCATGCAATGATGAAGAAACACATCGGTGGTGAGAAGGACAAGTGGTGTGCAACTCATTTTGGTACAAACTACATGTTTCTTTAGAGCTTTGCTAAGCGCAGAGGAGAATTCATGAAGTGGATGGCTTCTGATGAATTTCTGTCAAGCCCATATGCTAAATCCGAAGAAGGGAAGTACTGCCATGAATGCTTGAGTAACCTAGCATGGTGGGATTACATGAACAAGGCAATACATATGGTTGCTCCAATCTATAGCTTTCTTCAGTTCGCAGACCAAGATAAGAACCCTACCGTTTGCGATGTCATACTCAAATATCATGACACGTGCCAAAGTCTCGCGAAAAACTTGTGTGAAGAAGATTCACGAGAGTCATGCGTATCGTCGAGAGGAGATTTTCCACCCTTAGTAAAGGCACGTTTATTGAAACAGGTATATATGAATATGAGTATGTAATATTTTAATTGGTATAAAATTCTAAATTACATTGTGACCTCATTTACAGCAGCTTGTGTTCTTAACCCGAAGATGAACTATACTGATGGATGGCACATAAATATGTTACCCCATGTCCGACAAACTTTTGAAAGAATTGGTGATGAAAATACCATGGCTGCAGCACTCAATGAGATGGAGGACTGGAGGACACGCTCCGGCTCTTTCGCAGGATAGGTTGACAGAAGGATGGCTCTTTCCAATGATCAAAATAAAGGTAATCGAAATTTGATATGCAAATGCAATGATATCGTACAAGTGGAATGATCTTGTATCGTATGCAATGATGTTCCTCATGGCAGCGATGTGGTGGAACATGATGGGCTCAGATACACCAAACCTACAGAAACTTGCAATGCTTGTGGTGTCGCAGGTTTGCTCATCTAGTGGATGCGAGCGCAACTGGAGTACCTTTGCTTTCATCCACTCGAAGATATGCAACAGGCTGTTCTATTAAAAACTCCACGACTTGGTGTACGTCCACTACAACCTCCGTCTAAGATTAGAAAGACAAGAAATATAAGACAAATCACAAGACATGGATCCACTCTCTCTGTTCACGGAGCTTTCACTCACAGATGACACGAACACAATCGTTGAGTGGATGCGAAGCGGACGATAAGAATGTAACAATTATTTATTTTCTACGAAGGTAAGTATCCTTAAGTCATCAGTTCATTACTCATCGGTGTTTACTCTTTATACACTTACAGGTCAAATGCTGATCCAGAATTAGATGAGAACTTAAGTGATGCTGAGACCCCAGGGCCTAATCGTGTCATCACTGATCTCACGGACATGGGTGATATGAGAAAGAAGACATGGGTGTCAACAATTGCGGGGTGGGCAGCTAAACATGTTGGAGAAACACATATGGGTAAGAGGAAGCAGAAAAATCCACCAAAACAGCGTGACCTAAAGAAATATAAAGGACAAGTGCTGGGCAAAGAAGAGGTGATGGACAGTGATGAATCCTCCGAAGAACTTGCCCCGCGAAGCCCTCCATATCAAGAATCTAACTTGAGTTCGTCAGCCTCTAATGATGACGACGACGACGATGGTGGTGACGGTGCTGATGTTGGCGGTGGCAATTTCAAAAAACTTCATCCCAGCCTGTTACTGCCTCGCCTGCTCAGTTTATTCAGGGTGGTCATGAATCACATGAAGCAAGCTCGCAGAGAATGCCTCCTCGATCTAGCATCGATAGGGCCAAGGGAAAAATACATGGTCATGGCCCACATGAGTACAGCTCTAGCTCAAACAGTCACGCCACTTAGCCACAGCGGTTGGCAGCTTACTCCCCTGGAGCACCCCTGCCATTAAGGTATTTGTACGAAAGTCAACAGCCTGACCAATATGACATGATATATGCACGCTGGCAAGCAAACAGCTGGACGACAGAACAAAGTTGTGATAAGTTCAGGGCCATTTTAAGTGCAACTGAAGGGGTCATAATTATTTCAAATGAAGATCAATACTCCCAGTCCCAGCAACATCACTGGTAGTAGACTTACCATTTGACACTACAGTTCACATATCGAAATAACGGTAATGTATGGACTTACCATTTGACAATTCACATCTTCCGCTCTTTTCCTACTTTCATTGCTCATTGCATTTGCATATTACATATTACCCATTGTTAATTGTTATGCTGATGTAGAAGTGCAGCACGAGCAGGACCGCTAGGGCGCTCATCAATCATCAAGTTATCATGCGAATGTGATAATGGCAATATGCGAATATGCGATCGATGAACTTTTTATTAAGAACTTGTGATTTCTGAACTTGTTAATGTAATATGGACAACTTGTGATTTGTGAACTTGTTATTTTATTAATTTATGAACTATGAATCTATGATGATGAAATATTAATTTATGAGCATGACTGTCTTTTAATTCAATTGGGAATATGATTATTCATCTTGATTATGTTCCTATATATCATGGATGTCTTTTAAATAATTCGAATTATATAGCATAGGTCATGACAAAAATTATTTATTTTCTTATTTTTTCTCTTTGTCCAGCAGTAAATTCTCTGTAAACCGCGGCTAGCCTTTCATAACTGCGGTTAACCACGTTGAACCGCGGCTAGCCGGTTTAAATTTCGTCAAAACGCGGTTTTCCAATTCGCATCCAAAACGGGGCAAAACCGCCGGTTAGCCGCGTTTAACCACCGTTAACCGGCTCCGCACCACTCACGGCCCGGAAGCCCTGGCCGGTTTTGTGAACCCTGGCCCATCCCACCATCGGTACACTACACGTGTGTTATCTACCACCACAAGCTCATCCTGCTGACCTTATCCATCTCCCACTCCCAGACGAGCACAACCTCTTGCAAAACTTCTAGACAACCTCGATTCTGTTCGTTCCCCGTCTTCCACAGCATTGAAACTTGCAAGCACAACACAGATCAACCTAACCCCAGCCATAGCCCAGTCCCAAAATCCATAAATCCTCCACACGCTAGCCGCGTACCTCGACATCATTGCTGGCAAGGCGGACCAAAGACCGGTGCAGAGGGCGCAAGACTGCGGGAGGCCGGGAGCTTCGTCAAGGGAGGCCGACCGCCACCGAACAGGACGCCGACGCGCGCGGCACGAGACGTACGCCGCCGCCGCCACACGGGACGCCACCGTGGATGGCACGGTGCAGATTGCGGCGACGGGATGGCGCAGGAGGCGGCGGTGACACAGGGCGGTGTAGGACGAGGTGGTGGACTGGCGGGTGGCTGATTTCGTGTGCGCTGTGTTTCCCTAGGACTGGGACTGGGACTGATTGGGTGACACCGCATCCGCATGGTGCTAGGTAATTGGGACGGGACGGCCGGCCGGGACTGGCCCATGGGTAACCTGTCAAGCTTGAGATGGACAAGGTTTGAGCCGAGCAAAGCTCACATAGATTCTAACAAAACTCGAGCTTGGGCTCGAGTAGATTTGATAAAATATTGATTAATTTAGAAAATAAAGTTTGAATCAGCTCGTTGAACCTCGAGCAGGCTCGGATGAAGCTCGTCTCGAGTACACTTCATAAAACATGATTTTTACACAAGGAAAAACAAAATTTGAAAAATCTCGACAAAACTTAAATGAAGCTTGAGCTGTCTCTATGAGGCTCGTGAGCTTGAGTCCAAGCTCGGTTTGAGCGTGGTTAAAGCTCGAGCTCAGCTCGAATCGAGCTCCAAGCTTTTTTTTTGCAGTCTTATGGATACTACCTATCCCATTTTCACTCTAGACGTCGCTAAACAGAGCGCTGCCACCGCCTCTTTTTTCCTCTTGATTAATGCCAAGCGAGATGCCCGTACCCTATAAAATAGATCCACCTCTACCCCTTCTCCCTATTCCTAGCCGCCACCCACCCAAAAGGGCTGCAGCTGCATCGAAAAATAGGCCCAAGACCATCAACGCTGCATAGTTGCCAATTTGTTCACGCATTCTTCGCTTCTTCGTCGATGCTATAGATGATTCGTCCACATCACATCATGTTCCTGGAAATCTTCTACCTTTTCACCAAACGGTTTTGGCGTCGGAGCTCTGGATGTCCATTGCCATGGCCCATTGCCATGGCCCACTCCCTGACGGCCCAATCGAGCAGCTTCCTAGGGCCCGGCTCCCTAGAAGGTTCTATCAGGCCCATGTGCATCCTGCCGAATAGCTTCCTGGCTGGCACGGTGCGTAACGGCCTAGGATTCTTGTTTGAGTCCGACTCGAACAGAGTTCTGCACGACTACGTGAAGACCCGGACGTGGTTTCCCGGATTGGAGCAGACGTCATGATTCCCAAGAATCGAAGTATACCTTATCTACCTCGGGATGTATTTGGCATGTATCGAGTTCGCTACGGACTCGTGGTCAGCCCGGCCTGATTATCCCCCGGTAGGTCGGTTGTTCAACACTATATAAACAAGGCCCCTACGGCGTATAGAGGGGCCAATCCAAGAGAACTTGACGCCAAGCCAGCACGACTTGAAGTTCAAGATCGCGTATTACTTCCTGTACACACATAATCTCGCCGAGACCTGTTCGTCTCGTCGAGCTCCCTCTTGTAATCATCTTTGATATAAAGAAGCGCTGGACGTAGGGTTATTATCTCCTCGGAGAGCCCCGAATCAGGATAAAAACCCTGTGTCTCCATGTTGCTCGTTGATCGTTGTTTGCCTTGCTCGGCAGGTCTTCTATCTCCCTTTCTCAAGAACTTTAGTTGACTTGGGACCGATATCCCAACCGTCGATACCAACACTGTTGTAGCGCGACCAGAGCACGCCCACATCTTTGCATCATATTCCTCGCAGGTCTAGGTATGTTATTAAGAATCCGTTCACATCACTTGAATCTATACATCATACTCTATTTTTCCACCGAAGGGTTTTGTCGATGAAGCCTCGGAAGAGCAAATCCCACCATGCCAAGCTGCTAATCTTCGACAATAGATCGGTTCTTTTCCATGCATAACCTAGGAGTGAAACCTCCTTAAATGGATTGATATAATCATTACATACATTGTTCTCACCATATTTCTTATCCAGGTCAGCCAAACCATTGTTGCTCGTGAACCCATGTCGCCGCCCAGATTGGCATTGCATTTCTCACTGTATGGGTGAGTATCTTGAAAATGCTTTCGCGTCATAGCCACTTTGTGCTCCATATGTGTTGTGGATTCTAGTGGTCCGGACTAGTTCGTACATCTCGCACAAAGATTGTTGCCTTACAAGCTTTCGTGTTGTTTCTGAAACCTTCTATCCATGTATTTCAAAGATGTACTCATCATATCCTACCTCCTAGACATACTTTTCATTGTTTTATAGGATTTCGTGTCATGACCCGGTAATATTTAAGGCTTTTAAGTACCTAAGGTGCCACTTGCCATTGTGGGTCATATTTAAAATTTCGACTGTGTCATAATGTTCGCATGGTCGTTTCAATTCTGTTTTGGTATTTTGCAAGTCCTAGAAATATTGTTGTATTCTATTGCACCTTTGGTCGTTTCCCTACAATTTTAATGTTCCATGTACTGTGCATATTGTTTATACCTCTAAGTTGCTTCACTATGATATCATTACCATAGTGGTCAACCTCTTTTGATATAATCATTCTCCTTGACATGACCGCTTATATCCTTATGTCACTCCAATAATCCATCACCTTATTCTAGTTTGTCATTACCTTTGAACCATGGGTTATTCTATGAATTCTAACCTGCATACTTTGTCATGGTACTCTATCCGTCATGGGTAATCATTTCCTTGCCATCATCACTTATGTCATGAAACCTAGAAATTCTACACTAACTGCTAGGGGTGAAAACGGGGCGGGTAATATATGCCTCATACCCGTATCTAGTGGCATGATTACCTGAAAAATCGGGTATTATTACTCGTCGAATACAGGTCAGGTTCGGGTAGTTACCATATAATTTTGATTTGAGTACAGGTCGAATACAGAATCATAAAATACCTTAGCAAAAACGATTAGATATGGGTACCTGTTGGGTAATAATTATTGGGTGCCCGGATAACCCATGTGTCCTAAATTTCCTACTTCATCCAAGCAGCCCAAGCTTGCAGCCAGCAAAGCCCATGGAGCAAGACAGTTGTAGAGGCCAAGTTAGCCAGCCCATGAACTCAAGCAACATAATATCAATTTTATTTTCAGTGCAATTTCAGTGAACTTGTAAAGTTTATTTAAAAAGGTAAAATAAATCAAACAAGTAAGAAACTTTTTCTGTAAATAATAATAAAGATATATAATCTAGGAAAAAACTAAACCGAGCATAAGAGTGAGACAATAAAATATTTAAATACAATAGGCCTCACTCAAGCTAAAATTGACTAGTAATAAATAACTTGATATTTTAATTTGCCTAAAAATATTTTAAAACCGTGGGAACCTAATTATGGGTATCTAGGATTACTTTTCATAAGTGTTCACCTAACGCAACTTGTCTTATGGTTGATAACACGCTTATGCATAGTTGCAATCATGTCTCACACATCATGTTTTGCAACCATCATCACACCTTTTTTTTTTGCGACTATCCGATTAAGTAATTGTTATCTGTATTGTACTTGTTCGTATTATTGCTGGTACTCGTTTTCTACCCATTCATAGATACATCTTTTCGTATCCATATCCTACCTGATCTTTTACTACCCGTATCCGAATAAAAGTAATTAGGGTATGATACGAGATGACCTACTACCCTACTGTATCCGACCCATCTTCATCCCTACCAGTTGTCACTTATGAGGCTAAGTCACCCCCTTCGGTTTATGACATGGCAACCCATTTGTCATTAATTTTTGATTGCCTTATTTCAAATTATTTCTAATCCAATTTAATGATTAAACCTATGCTGGGGAATAATCTCTCGTTTATTTTTCATCCACGTCATTTGTCGATGTTCAGTAAAACCTTGCTGAGCATAGATTTCCTATTTAGATTAATTCTATCTAGCCTAACTATTATAATGCTATGAACTAATTTTCAATAAGCTTATAATGATTTTGCAGATTGATTGCTTGATTGTTCTGACTAAGGAAAGTGGCACTGTTTTGAGGGTGGTCTTTGTGGCTAGGCTATGAGGCAAATCTAGAAGGAGGTCTTACCTTTGACCCGCTAAGGACTTAATCTTGTAAAGCATTTCTGAGCAAAATACAATAAAAACCAAGAGCTTGACTTTAGTTAAATCTAGTAATTGATTACTAGCCATGATCTTGTGAGACCTCAGGTAAGGAAATGTTTTGTTCGGGTTTCTTGTGGAATGATGATGCTGTGGTTGGGCAACATTCATCGGTGTTACATTACTATCTTCATGATTAACCCAATGATCCAGAATTGGCTTTGGGGATATACTAGTCATCGAGAAAGCCACTTGCTCATGGTTAGTTTCGGAACTGTTGGGTTACAAATGTCTCATTTCTAGCTAGAGGCAGACATGTTAGTATCTTATGGGTAATGATAAGTAACATTTGTAAAGTGTTAAAACTATTCGGAATCGTGCGTGATCACGAACAAAATCTTGGTTATATGGAACAAGGAATAGTCTTTTATGGAAAATGGTGGTTGATTTGTTAACATTGCTGGCCATATTGTTAGGATGTGTGCTAATTTTTATTGTTAAAATTTTAATTTATTAAATTGTTTCTTACTTACTTTTGAATCTATTATGATGTATGTCCTTGTTAGATGCCATTTATGCAAAGTAAACCATTATCCTATCCATTGCATCATGTCATTGTGTGTGTTTTGCTGAGTTTTGCACTGAACTCATGGTGGAGATGTCCTCATCACACACTTAGCAACCACATACCTTTTTAGGATAGACAACCTCTGCACTAGTACTTGAATCAGTAATCTAGTGTGACTATTACATAGCTAGATCATTTCATACATCGAAATATATTTTATAGCTTAAAGGTTGGTTTTACATCTTAGTTACATGCCAGGTTTCAATCCTAGGAACAACAAAGTTCGGGGGAAGACTTGAAACACCAATATTAGAGTTCTTGTTTCTGAGTTAAAACATCAAAGTTATTGAAGCAAAATCATACTAGCAGCTATGCAACATAAACGATTGGTAGTGTGTGCACGTGGTGATGAGTTGGCAGAAATTGCACATGTGTATAGCTTGTGTGGCAAAACCTCCCTCAAAACAACCTTCAATGGGTTATATCCACCTTTTTCATGGTTTTGCGGGTTAGAATACCTGATTTTATAGTTTAGGGGTTAAGTAGACGAAGCCACATAGAGCAGGATGTAATATAGACTTTCTCCTTATTTAAATTGTTTTCTCATTTAGGTGCATGCATATTAGGAACTTTTTATGAGTTCAGGAAGTTTTTAATGTGTTGTATTTTAGAAAAGCTGTCCATCACCTTAAGATATACTATCTCCATTTTTTTTATTTGATACCTTTAACTTTTGGACGCGTCTTTAACCATTCGTCCTATTCACAAATTTAGTATAAACATGCAAAAATATAAGTTATGCTTAAAGTAGCTTTAATGATAAAACAATCGCATCAAAATAAATGATATTTACATTTTTTTTTTGAATAAGAAGGATGGTCAAAGTCGTGTTCAAAAGGTAAAGACGTCAAATAAAAAAAACAAGGGAGTATCAAATCATGAGCGTGCAAGTACGATATCAGTCATAAAAGAGGAGATAAAGCGTCCAGAGACACAACACGATGAAGTATGAAAGGCTGAAAACGGATATTTGTTCATAGCCAGGTACGAGTGGTTGGCTAGTTACTATATAGTACTCCCTCCGGTCACAAAAACAAGTCGCCGTTGACTTTTGCACACAATTTTGATCATTCGTCTTATTCAAAAAATTTATATAAATATCATTTATTTTGTTGTGATTTAGTTTATTTTATAAAAAAAATTAATAAGACGAATGATCAAAGTTGTGTGCAAAAGTTAACGACGACTTCTTCTTATGACCCGAGGAAGTATTATTTGTACTTAAGACCACATAGTGGCCTCATCTACACAAGTCACAGAGTACTGGGAGCCTTAACGGCTGCATTGTGATCTGAGACTCGTTTGGCCCATTTCTCCTTTGAGATAAAATCAAGGAAATGGCGAACATTTATTCTGCTTTGAACCCTTGGTCAGAAACAGTAAATTAATAGAGAAGCAACTCAAGAAATGCATCCGTTTGGACCACAGTACAATATACGACATTCATGTCATGCTAGATTGGTCATACAACATTGATGTCGCGCCAAATTGGTTATAGGTGCAGATGACTCGGAGATGACTCAAACAAGAAGGCGACGCTTCTTTTCATAGCAGCCGAACCTGTTGTACAGTAGGACATATGGTTCTTCAATCAGAACCGCTAATCTCAAGAAAGGGTTTTATTTTGCATTCCTTTCTATTGGTATACATGTACTGTGTCCAAACTACAGAGTGACATCATATGGTACGGTCGTATGAATGATAACATGAAACAGAAACTTGGAGTCTCAGCATCACCAGCTGTTCATCATTCGCTACCAAACATAACACAAGATCGAGTTAAAGATGCGGAGACGACAGCTATCACTTAACTGGACCATCATCATCATCGCAACCAACGGTCAATTAAGTACAAGACTAAATCATTTGAAAATGATGGGCAGTCTGGTTTTTTCTACTGTTTTCACAGGTCTACAACAGGGTGGGTTCTATTTGTTTGGTTGGTCACAACCCAAGGGTGCTGCATCGTTAACATTCCTGCAGTACGAAATGGAAGCAGGAACACAATTATACAAATGTTCTCACCCTACCGCCTTTGTACTGGCTTGTAAAGCACAACTGTCACAAACTTTGCCCTAAACCGATGCGTAATCCCCAGAGCAACAACTGATCTTGAGTTCTCTTTTTCTATGTAGAGGTGATTGAGTACCACGTTTTGGGGTGTGGGAAGACTGCTGGAGTCATCTTGGCTTGGTGGAAAACTCAATAGTGTATGCTGCAGGTGAGGAGGAACCAATGGGGGCTCTCGAGCTTCATCTTCATTTCCAGGAACAGGGTTATTGTAGCTTGAATCTGGTGATGCCGGGACTTCAAACCCAACAACGTTGACACCTTCCTGCATCATTATTATCCATCACAACTATGATAATAATCAAGACAATGTTTTAAAAAAAGAATATTAGTAGAACACTTTTTTGACCCATTCGATGCCCAACACTATTCAAATAAACGAGATGAATAGTGAAAATGAACTAGGCGAATAGTGTTGGGCATCAAATGGGTCACAAAAAAGGTTCTACCATTAAACCTGCCCTAAGGAGCATATTCCAGTATATCATACATGGTCATCCCTGCTTTGCCGGTCCATACTGCAGAAATGCTCTGTTGCCTATCAAGATAAATGAGTACCAGAAAAACATTCATGTGAGTAAGGAATTTAAAAGTGAGCATTGTGAATAAGAAAATAGAATGCAAGAGGTAACATAGATTGCTGAAAAAGAAATATAAATAGAATGTTTTTATATCATCTACTCTATGCAAAAAAAAAACAGAAGTTTGGATGAACTATTGTTCAAAAATAATGGTTAGATAAAACAATCGTATCTGAGACACAAGTATACATCAATAGTTCTGCAGAAGTTCTATAACACTAGTCGTGTAAACCAGACAGACAACTGAAATGAAAGGTTTTCCCCACAAATAAAATTTGAAACTAAGCTTCTCCTACAAAAAAAAGGCACGATCTTAATAGCTAAAGTATTTCAATTAAACATTCAAACAGTACTCTCAGTGTGCAGTTAGCTTCAAATTGCTCTTACAGAGATTTGGAGGCATGGCCTTATGGCAAAATATTTCAATAAAACACAAGAACCTAAATAGTATTTCCCCAGTGACCAATTTTGACGGTAAACTGCTTCTATGAAAAAAGGCATGCTTAAATTAGTCAGCTCTTAATCATACTCGTTAAAAGATTTCAACTGAACAAATAAATACAAACAATTTACTCTAGATTAACAAAGTAGTTGCAGAACAGCTTTAACTGAATCAATACAAATGAACTGAATGTGAATCAAGAAAAATGCAAGACAACTTCCCTGATGTGTAAAAATAAAACTATTAATGGTAAACCGAAAACTCGTATGTTAAAATACAATTAAAAAAAATGCTACATACACATTGGAAAGCTCAACAGTACTGAAAATAACAGAAAAGTTATTTGGAGTGTCCCATTGGCAGTGGCAACACATCTTTTAATATAGAAACATATACTTATTTGTTTTCCAATTCCCATTCATTTTGCAAGTGCAAGAAAAATTGGATTGAATCAAAGCCACCTTCACCCCTATATTATTGGAACAATTAAGATCTAAGTTCATGGCACCTTAGCCTAAACAGTGGTTCATGAATCATAAGTTGGACCAATAGTTTAGAAACAGTAGGGGTATAGCATACACACCAAGAATGTTGCTGTAGTCAATGCATGTTCTAATTTCTCATAACTCATGCCCTAGGTTTGAATCCGCTCTTCCTCATTCATAACTCATGCCCTAGGTTTGAATCCGCTCTTCCTCATCTTCTACTCCATATTTTGAACAGACCAAAATTTACTCTCTACACACAGCAAACTAGTTGCATGTCCAGTTTTCCAATGTTTTAATGAAAAACCTCTGAGCCAACAACTTTTATTCCAGCTAAATTATAACAAGTCCAATCCAGTTTTATTAGATATGCCTCTACCATGACATTCTCTCACATCGTGCCTCCCATGAACCATGTGCTCCCACCTACATCGCCAATCAGTTTTGTGCAATTATTCAAGTAATATGGATTTATAACTTCGTGGCTTCGTGCAGTATCATAAGTTCATTATCAGTGTCTATTTAGTTAGTCTAGTTTGGCCGTTGTGGCCAAACAAGTAAGTTGTGCGTGAACCTACTAAGATTCATGCATATAACAGATATGTATGACAAACTAGTTACTCACCCATGTTCCATAGGTGCTAGATGAGTGCTGACTAGTGCCTAGTGCACAATCCCACCAAGGCAGGAAAAACCCCTAGGCGGGAAATACAGGAGGCCTGAGCCTAGTACCTAAACGGAGAGCATTGCAATTTACCCAAACAAAGAGCATAGCTGTATGACAACCGAAATCCAAACAAAAAGCAGAAACCATAGTAGATTTACCCAATATTACAAAGAACTAAGAGGATGCAGATCAGTGTGGTTCAGAACCAAACAGAGAGATCTAACCTGATAGGGGAATACAGAAGGGGTGCACCATGGTTAGGAGAATGCAGGGGGGTGAAACAGATCAAATTGAAAATAACGCAAGAAGAAAGCGTAAGTGCAAAAATAGCAGATAGAACTACAAAAACGCAAGAAATCACAGGTCCATCATTTATACCAGCAACAGCAGGGCATAAAGGGCTTTCCGTAGCAGCAAAAAAACAGGGAGGCCTGCAACGACAGGGGAAACACAAGGAGATGAAAGGGCTTTACGCAGCAGCAAAACAGGGATGAAAAAGCCAGTGAAGGGCAGCATTGATGAGTGGAGGCAATCCATCAGCAAGGTTGCCATCTAAATCCTTGCATCACGGAGGATGGTGGCACGCAACACTTTTTGTGGAATGAGTGGTTCACAGGCTCTGGCAGTTTGGCTTAGGGTTGTCCCTTGAGCAATGACTCGGTGATGTGTTCTGGTTGGTCGATAACAAATGATCCAAGACCATACTGTAAAGATGGAATGGGATATGAGGGATGAACCGATGAAATGGTCCTTTGTCACTTTTCACCTAGTTTTTAGTTGTTTAGTATGAGATTATCTTGTTTTATGTTTGGTTGGCCAGATAAATTGATGAGGGATGAAAAGAAGATATGCTCAGGTCACCTCCTCCCAAATGAAGACCATTCCAAACATTCTGTCAGTTTGAGAGCAGCTAACAGAGCTGAAATATTGCATGTTTAAAAGAGAAACAGTTCACCTTCTACCAAAATATCTGTTAGTAATGCACATATCAACTTTTGCATCACATGCTGTTAGTAGTGCACAAACGGACAGAGAGTACAAACAAAGCAGACATATTTTCTTTAACCATATAAACACAGATGACACATCCTGATTGCACAACCACATGATCACAACAATAGCATTTCTACATCAGATTATTTTCTTGAACTACCAAGTGCAGCACCTTGCAAGGTGGAAACAAGTAAATACAGCATAATAAAGCCAAGCAGTTCAATGCTCCCCATGGTTCACAAAAGACTTTGATCGCTAATTACCATTCAATTTATTTACAAAATCCACTAAAATAATGATATTTTGAAAATGTTTTTCCAGACAAAACTACCTGTATGATTTTCTGTGCTCAATCAAGTTCAAAAGATTTTTGAAGATAAAAGTTTTAAAACTATTTAACTAGTAATGCCCGTCCATGGCGGTTATTTGTGTGTACATCAGCAGTTCATTGTTAGCAAAAGCATGCAATAACAAAAGATATTGATTACAACTTCAGACGTACCTGTATTGAAAAATACATCTACACTAAACGTATATCGATGTAAAAAAAAAAAAAGCACAGATGAATGCACAAAAAATGAAGGACTGCAATGCAGTAAGAGGAAGAGTCCTACATTAGGGTTTTTTGTAACCAACATGTCACCTATAACATAAAAAATTATGATATTTAAGGGGAATTCATGCAAATGAGCGAAACAAATACGTAATTACGGCGTACCTTCAGATCTGGCACCTGATTGGCTCCAGAGGGAAGGAATCTCTGCTTGCTCCGCTCTGGATCGGTGCGGAAGGAGCCACGAGCACGGATCGGCGGCGCCAACGGAGGATCAGGGCCGGGGACGACAGATCAATGGGGGTACGGCGGGTCGGGGCTTGGGACGGCGGATAGGCGGCGTGGACGACAGCTCACGGCCGGGCACGGCGGGGATGACGAGTCGGCGGTGGGGGCGACGGATCGACCGCGGGGGAAGACGGATGGCGGCTGCGGATGGGCGACGACGAGGTTGCCGTTGGCGGCGGCCGGCGAGGAGGGCGAAGGGGGTGGATGGCGGAGGGGAGGGCGCGACGCCGTCGCCAGACGGCGGCCGGGATGACGCGAGGTGGTGACGGGTGGTGTGTCTGCAGCTGTAAGTGGTGAGTGGTGACCAGATATTGTGGACGAATTATTTTTATAACTAGAATTAGATGGATGCTTTTTTATTCCAAGAAAGAAAATACAGAACGCTTTCGTTTTAAACGGTGGCGCTGCTAGATCGTCTGCCTTTAACTTTAAGAGCATCATCGTCACCAGGAAATCATCTAGCATCTTGTGATATCCGCCGCGGGGAACACAGAGGAGACATCTCCTAGGAGGCTGACCATGGTGGTGACACATGGAGAAGAAGTTGGTCCAGCATTCTAGCAAGATTGGATGCCTCATAGAAGAAGCCACAGTTTAAGATAAATTGTATCTAAAATTGTATCGGAGTAACTCCTAGAGCATCTAGAGTAATCCTTCTTAAACATCTCGACCATCTCTAGCAGGTACTACGAGACACCGTAGTATTGACCTTTTTAGAATAGATGAGTTATCGGAGAGAATAAATCTTTTAGAATGTAGCATAAAGTGTAAAGAAATTTTAAAATGATAGATAGAGGGTAGGGAATACTCCCTCCATACTTCAAATGGTAGTCATTTTCGACATTTATATGATTTCCGAAGCGCAACTGCCATTTAAATTTATTTATAAAATCCACAAAAATATATGATAATATGATATTATAAAGTATTTTCAAGATGAATTTATACATATG
The DNA here is from genome assembly GCA_036346415.1 of Raddia guianensis. Classification (NCBI taxonomy): domain Eukaryota; kingdom Viridiplantae; phylum Streptophyta; class Magnoliopsida; order Poales; family Poaceae; genus Raddia; species Raddia guianensis. The sequence continues at coordinate 38,214,855 of CM070539.1, forward strand.
TTTTTTATGTCTTAATCCAAATTCTAACTTGGGACAAGTCTAAAACGACTACTATTTGAAGTATGGAGGGAGTAGTATTTTAGAAGAGAAATTTAGGACAATGGTGGAGATGAATACTGGTCGTCAGCTAGGGCCGATGCACCTGGAGCTTTATTTACGTCGGCCACAACCACCTGCTAGCCCAACAGCTTCTTGCACTAAGTCCTGGTAGCCGAAGTAAATAGCCTGTTTATTTACGTCGGCTTTCTGCAGGCCGACGTAAATCTATTCTTAACAATTCGAATTCCTATAGTGGAGATGGTGGACTGACGATTGTAGGGTTCGATCTACGTCGAGTTCTCCACCAATCAACTTACCCAAATCTATCGGAAGATCGGGCACCATATCGTGCCAAGTGATATCAAAGCCTTGGTTGCCTGTTAGATATCATTGTACCCTATTCTTTGTTCAACCATTACCTAGAGTTCAGAAAATTGCCATACAAAAAAATAGTGTATGTTGTTGTGTCCACCGTCCAAGCCACTTTGTGTCTTTCACAATTTTTGTTTTCACTTTCATGTTGCTGAATTTGTGCCCATCATCATTGTCGTGTTGCTGGTTTAGAGTCATGTTCTTGGTTTATTTTGAGTTTTGCATCTGGACGAAAAGTCCAATTCCATCTCATTTACGCCACCGTCACAACGTCCAAAATGAGTCTATTGTTATCCAGTTTGGTGTTTCCATCATATCTCCCTCATACAAACTCAAATCTCAGTATTCTTGGATGTTTTAGAAAATTTGGGGCATGCTCTACAACTTTCTCCATTGTACAAAATTCTAGGAACATCATCTTCCTACTAAAAACCGCACTAGAATCCAATTTGTTTGATCTCTGAATTTTCTGAATGGCTTGTATGTCGGGGGGCCATATCTCCGGTTTACAAATCCCAAATTGAGTTATCCATATTTGCAAATTGATCAAAAGAAAATATTTACAACTTTACGGTTATAAGTTTTTGCATTTAATGCTATTAACAACCCTTGTAATTTTGATTTGTAGTTTATCCTTTTTAGCATTCTTTATATAAAAAAGGTGAAAAGAAGGCCGGTGCATATAGAGAACCTGCACAAAAACATTATGAAAAGAAAGAAGGGAAAAGTAAGGAAAAAATTAGAAGTGCTTGCATCTTTTAATATCTTTTGTCTGTTGGTGTTTCTTTTGCTTGCTTAAACTAGTTATACGAACTCGTTTAGGCTAACAACTTTGATAACTATTTTGAATGTTATTCAGTTTTACCAATTTGATTTTGATAATGCCCTATTACTTGCTACTATATATCGCCTATCCAAGCTCCACCCACTTATGATCAGCCTAGGTTCAATCTTACAATTGCTTCACTCCAACTGTTTTGGTATCACGAACGAGCCATCGGCTGTACTACCTGTTGTTTTGGTAAGAACACTTGTAAGAGTATGGTAAGACACTTGAGAGTGTGTGACTCCACCCTATAAAACCTAGTAGTTAATAAGGATAATAATTGTGTTATCTTTTGTTTTTATTAACAATGCTAGGTTCATGAATCAATGCAAAACATATACGACTACACCAATGTTGGAATCACAATCACCATGATAAAGGGAGGTAATAATATCAATCCTAAACTGACTATACCCTCTTTTTCTGATGCATATGATGGTCAAACCTACTTTGATTGGGAAATAATAGTTAAAGTAGATTTAACTCCCATCAAGTTCTAGTATTCTATAGGGTCAGACAAGCTACTAGTAAGTTTAAAGATTTCACTATTAATTGATGAAACGAACTAGTTAGTTCTAGCATAGAAATTGAAACTTGGAATATGTTGAAAAGACACGTGTGCTAAATTTGTACCTCCTTTTAAATATGCCATGCTTAAAAATTGTAGTGTGTAGAACAAGGTAATATGTTAGTCGAGAAATTCTTTGAAGAGTTTCAATTTGGCATGTTGTGTTCCGGTATAACGGAGGACGAAGAGCAAGAGATGGATCAGATTTTTGGAGGGTTAAGGCGTGAAATCCAATACATCATGTATTACAAAAAATATAAAACTATTGATAGATTGTTCTATCTTGCTATTTAATAGAAAAAATTGCTGGGATGAAAGGATCTAGTTGGCCTAGAGGGGTGAATAGACATCTTTTAAATTTTGTGCAAGTTTAGTGGTTAGCAAATTAGTTATCCAAGCTAACTAACAAGACCTATTCTAAGCAATAAAGATAAATAGATTTGCAACAGAAATAAACAAAAACAACAAATAAAAATTGAATGTAAGTGCAGGAAATAAAGAGGAGAGACACGGTGATTTGTTTGACCAAGGTTCAGAGTTATCTTCTACTCCCTATTGAGGCAAACCCTTCATGATGATTTATAAGATGTTTACTAAAATGCAATTTCAATCTATATATGTCTATGTTATCGCAAATGTTTTTTAGCTAAAAATAAACCTCTAGCCATCCATTGTTCATAGCTCTTCATATTGATGATATATTATCATCTATTGTGAGAGTACCTTTTATACTCAAACCGATCATCAATGTTTTAGGTGTGGAGTTGCTGCTCGGTAATTGAAACAGAGTGATATAATGATGTTAGTGACTAATGTGATGTTCTTAGTTCCAGTCGATTGCCGAAGGGTTTGGAGGCATACCACGCTGTCTCTTTGTTATATTTATGTTATTCGCTGCATTTGTTTGTTCTTATGTAATTACATTGTAATGTATGTTCTTTTCGCTGTTATTCAATTATATTTGGGCCATGCATTGTTTGTAAGTTATAACCATTAAGTTATATACGTTGTGTTATCAATTTTTTAAAGGATATGTGCATGATAGTGCTTGATTCCAGGAGATATCACAGGCCACATATCTAGGTACCTTGGTTTACCTTCTTTATAATGAAGGCCATGCTTGTTGCTTATGCCTACTTTAAACAATATGATGTGAATCATGCCAGACTGTGGCTCCTATGTTAATTTTTAACTAGTGGAAAAGGTGCATGTTAATTTCCTCATTTATCTGAATTTAAGTCCATGAGAGCCCCATATTCGTATCTTGGAAAAACATTCATATTTCTAAAGATTTTGGATCTGTTTTGCCGAACTTATCTTATTTAACTTATCTCCTAATTTCATGAGTGTTTCGAGGTGGCCTTGTGAGCCGATTCTTTTTCGTTTGACTTGTTTTAAAGAGCATTTAGGCATATCTTTGAGATAGAAAATATAAAGTTAGAAAAATAAATTATTTATTTTTAAATAAAAATAAGCAAATAAGTAGAGAAGTCATGTAGAGGGGGTTTGTCTATCCTTCAATATGCCGATGACACAATTCATTTTATGGATCATGATCCGAAGAAAGCTCGTAACATAAAGTTTTTACTTTGTGCTTTTGAGCAACTATCGAGTTCCAAGATAGACTTCAACAAGAGTGAAATCTACCTATTTTGATGAGGCTTAGAAATTTGTGGGTTGTGCCGATGGCATGTTTCCCTTTAGATATTTAGGTGTTCCTATCCATTATAGGAAGTTACAAAATATTGATTGGAAAGGGGTCGAAGAAAGATTTAAGAAGAGGCTTAGTAGTTGGAGAGGGAAACATGTTTCAACAGGGGGAGGCTAACACTGATAAATTTGGTGTTTACTAGCCTACCAATGTACATGATGTCCTTTTTCTCACACGGTGCTCTTAAAAAACTGAATTATTTTTTATCTCGTTTTTACTGGCAAAGTGATGGCCAAAAGTGAATGTATTGTCTTGCAAAGTAGAGAATCCTGACCACGAGAACAAGGTGGTCTATACATAAATGACTTGAATGTTAAGAATGTTGCTCTTCCTAGCAAATGGTTATTTAAGTTACTTAATACAGATGGTGTATGACAGCAATTGTTACGAAATAAATATTTGGGTTCTAGACCTTTATCGCAAGTACAATGGAACTCTAGGGATTCACATTTTTTGGGTCAGTTTAATGAAGGTGAAACAAGATTTCTTTCGGTTCAGAACCTTTACAATTAAGGACGGATCTCAAATTAGGTCATGGGATGATAAGTTGTTGGGACATGCAACTTTGCAAGGACAGTATCATTGTTTGTACAATATTGCCAGTCACAAACAGGTTACTGTAGCAGAGGTCCTTCAACTACTAACTCCTAATTTATCATGGCACAGAGATCTAGTTGGACCATGATTAGCAGCATGGAATGCTTTGCTACCGCAAATTCCTAATATTGTATTGTCTGAGGAGAAAGACGAGTTTCGCTGGAACTTACATCCACATGGTCAGTTCTTGGTGAAGTCACATTACACTCATTCATAGTGATGTCCTATGGGAAGCACTAGGGTCCGGACGTCCGGACCTGCTGACATCAGCATGACGTCATCGTGTAACCTGCGCGAATACCTACGGAAACCTGGAAAATAACGATAGAAACCTGATGAACCGTTGCAACCTGAGGATGAAACTTGAGATTTCAGAATGTTTTCGAGAGTAAGAACCAAGTTTCGATAGTACAAATTCAAGTTTCGGTAGGCAATATCCAAAGTTTCAATAGGCAAAACTTAAGTTTCAGCACAAAAAAGCAAAGTTTCCGAAAAATCATGAAACCCCAGGTTTCGTGTAACCTGACGATGAAACCTGAGGTTTCAGAAAGCGTCTCGAGAGTAAGACCCAAGTTTCAATAGTGCAAAGTATAAGTTTCGGTAGGCAAAGATCCAAGTTTCATTAGTCAGAACTTAAGTTTTAGTAGACAAAAAAGGACATTTTCATAAGGCGAAGTTTCATATGTACAACTCCAAGTTTCGAGCACAAAAATTCTATGTTTCCAGGGACAAACCTCAAGTTTCGAGCCTAAAATGGGGATCGGTCTCCTCCTTGCCTCCTTCTTCCCCAGATCCGTCGAGATCCTTGCCCTTGCTCGCCGGATCCGCCGTTGTGACGGCGAGCTTCACTGTCGCTGCTCCCCGTGCTCCCTCGTCGGCAGCTCGCTGCTCCCCGTGCTCCCTCGTCGGCGTGGCCGCCGTCCCCCTCCAGATCTGGCGGTGGCCCTTGGAGCACGGCGAGGAGGAGCTCCCTCGCGCGTGTCTTGGCGTGAGGAGGACAGCGCACCGGCCGCCGCATGAGGGAGGAGGAGTTAGGCGGCACCAGCAACAGCAGAGGGAAGGCGCCAGGCGTGGGAGGAGGAGGCGCGGCGCTGGACGACGGCGAGGAGGCACGAGAAGAGGCGGTGGAGGGGATGCGACGGTGAGGAGGAGTGGGAGGATGGTGCGACGGCGAGGAAGGCGCGGGAGGAAGAGTAGCGCGAGCGACGCGATCGAGGAGGAGGAGCACGAGGGAGCGAGCGCGAGCGAGGAGTCCGGTCCGGATGGGCCGGACGTCCGGACTCAAGTGTTTCCCATGTCCTATATATTATTAAACGCCTGTGGAAACTAAAAACACCACTTAAGAGGATTTTCCTATGTGGTACCTACGACGAGGGGTAATTCTAACCAGAGATAATCAAGTGAAGCAAAACTAGAACAATAGCAAGAACTGTTGCTTTTGTTTCAAAGAGGAGACAATTCAGCATCTGTTCTTTTAATGTCGTTTGGCGCGGACAGTTTGGTCCATAATATACACAGCCTCAAGACTCTGTCAACTTCGTAGTGTATTACATATGTTTGGTGTTTGGTTAAGTGCTATAAACAAGAAATTGAAGTCATTGGTCCTACTGGGGACGGCTAACCTACTTGTCGGTCACTCAGGTTATGCAGGAACGATATGTTTTTTATAAGAAAATATCTCTTCTCCATTGCATTATCCATTGGGTCTATACTTGGACTACTCTTCAGCAACCGGCTTCGCGGGATTTTGTTACGACAGCATGCTCTCATATGGAACGGGTGGTCAGGGAGTGTTTTACCAGGCACATGGGTGGTAATCTAGTCTTTGGATTGATAGTCATTGAGTTGTCTGCGTTTTCTTTTCTTTTTTTTATTTTGTGGGCCGTGTGCATCTCGTTATGCAGAAGCCAAGAGTGATTTCCGGATGGTTTGTATCAGCTTGATGTAACTATCTTGATTCAATAAAGCTTTCTTAATAAAAAAAATAAAAGCAGGACACGATGAAGGACATGGTGGAGATAAATATGTTAAATACGTTGATGATATCATAGATTAAGGTTTCGTTTTTTGAGCTGATCTAAACGGCTAAAACAATTGAAATGATTGAATTTCGAGAGCTTTTCGAGATAGTTTCAAGATTCAGATCCATTTCGTTTTACTTACTTTTTAATGTGTTAAGGTCCATTTTCAAAACAGCGAAAACACGAACTCAAAACACTTAAAACATGCCTTTTCAAAACGGAGATAGGTCCTTAATCTGTTAAGTCGATAAGCTATCGAGATGAAAAGATAAAAGTCTAAACCGATATCTGATCTCGTTCAGTAATCTATAAATGTGAGAGAAGAATCCTACAGTTCTAATTAGCCTAAAGAAACACGCAACTAAAGTGCTCACATCTTTGTTTCGTCGTTGACAACAGACCGGAGATCAAGCAACGGGAAGTTCTGGAAAACCTTGGTACGTACCATAGGTGCATCAACACGTGTGACATGACATATGCACCATAGCGCCACGTAGCGTGACCTGGCATGCACCATAGCGCCACGTGACCCGTAGCCCGGCGAAGCCTCCGCTGTGCTGTGCGCGTGGCAACGAGACGCGTGTGCTAGGAGAGCTTGCCGCCGCTCGCCGGCCGGTGCATATATGCGAGGCATATAGATCCCGCGTTTATGTCGGTATTCAGGCTATCTTCGACGTCGGCTTGTAGTCGAGACGAGCACTCCGGTGCGTGAAGTGAAGGATCGATGTCGAGCATCAAAGCCAAGGCGGAGGACGCCGCTTCCTCCGCTAAGGCCGGCGTCGAGAAGGCCAAGGCCGACGCCGGCGAGAAGGTATGCAAAAGTGACTTTTTGATCGGTCAGCTTAATTATTCATTCAACCTCACAAATAATTAATTTTACTTACCATGGTATGGTCAGTTTATGTTTATTCATTCGGTTCAGCCCCGAACATGCTGATATATTCACTCGTCCTCGTCCCTGCGGTTAGTTTGCCTCGCTCCGTCGCTAAACTATTCGGGTTGGCAACGACATGGCATGCATGCGCAGGTGGAGAAGGCGACGACGAGCGACCCGGTGAAGAAGCGGGCGGCGGAGGAGCGCCGGGAGGAGCGGGAGCTGGAGGCGGAGTCCGAAAAGCGCGTCGAGAAGGCGGACCACGCCGCCGCCCAGAAGTCCGGGGCGCGCACGTTCGCCACGTAGGCGGGCGTGCGCACACCACCAGTGGTGCGGGCGGCGACATCTGGCGCAAACGGCCGGTACCTCTCCGGCCTCCGGAAGCTGGCGGGCCCAACCCAAGCATGCGTAGTTTGCGGTGTAATCTGCGGTTGTTTTCTTAATCAACGTATTAAGATCAGTTAATCACTGTAGAAGATAATAGCAGCACTTTTAGATTTAACTTCGATCAGAAAATAAAATAAATCATGACACACTGGCGATTTAAGCGCCTGGCCGAACACGCGAGGGACGAAGACGACCCCGTGGCGAACGGAAGCGGATCCACTGACGTTCCAGAACTTAACTACAAAGAAGCTATTGGAGATCATCTGGCCGTCTAGGTGCAATCTGATGGCCATCGTTCAAGCCCATCTTTGGGATGGCCCAGTTAGCTTTGTGTACATTGCCACAGCGCGGGAACGGATGAAAAATTGGCGCTCTCTGTCCAGCGTTGCCCTCCAGCACGCGGAATTCCCCAACACGCTCTCCCTCGTCACCGTCTCATCCGACACCGCCGCCAGTCCATGAGCGCCCCTCTTTTTGCAGCTTCATCCAGCACCGTCTCTCACTGCTGCCACCAGTCCGGCACTACTACTCCTTGCTGCAGCGAAGTCCAGCTCTGTTTCACTGTCCTCTCAATGTAATGGAAGACAATGGAGCAGGACAACCACCCCCACTTGATGGAGTTTCTCCTCTTGACGAAAGGTACATCTATGACCAGCAAACCGATTGTATTCTTTGATTGATTGCTACCTTCATACATGAAACCGTGAGTTGAACATATTATGAATGAAGTTAGACATGGCAACCAAATTAGTTTTGCTTTGAATCCTCGGATAATACATTTTTAGACAATTTGTTCTATTTTATTTTGTGCAGGGATAACACATTACCTAGTTGGGTTCCTCGGATTGGTATGGTTTTTGAAAGTTTAGGCGATGCAGAAACATTTTGGAAGTACTATGGTGGTCGAATGGGATTTAGTGCTAGAAAGAGGTACAATAACAAGTGCAAAAAGGATTCCACGGTCATTACATCATGCAGGTTTGTATGTTCGAAGGAAGGTTTGAGAGCAAAGGATAAAAGGGATCATTTGGTGAAGCAACATCGAGCTGAGACAAGAACCGGTTGCATGGTTCGCATGGGAATTTCTTTGAATCGAGCAACCGGAAAATATAAGGTAATTGATTTGGTTCTAGAACACAATCATTTGCTCCAAACTCTGGAGACCGCTCACTTGATGCCATCACAACGAAAAATCTCGGCTTTGCAAGCATTTGAAATTGAAATTGCGGATGATTGTGGTATTCGGCCTAAAAGTGCACATGGCTTGGCTAGTATGCATGTTGGAGGGACGGCTAACCTCGGGTACACTTGTCAAGATCACAAAAATTATTTGCGGACAAAACGCCAAAAGGAGATGAAATATGGGGAAGCCGGAAGCTTGTTGCAATATTTTCAAAATAGAGTTGCAGAAAATCCTTCATTTTACCATGCTTTTCAGCTTGACAGTGAAGAACAAATGACTAACATCTTTTGGGCTGATGCTAGAATGATAGTAGACTATGCACACTTTGGTGATGTCGTTTCTTTCGACACCACATTTGGAACAAATATGAAAAGCCGACCATTTGGTGTATTTGTTGGCTTCAATCAATTTAGAGAAACTGTCATATTTGGAGCTGCACTCATGTATGATGAAACGTTCGAGTCATTTAAATGGCTCTTTGAGACATTCTTGATAGCTCATGGTAACAAACAACCTAGAACCATTTTCACCGATCAAGACATTGCAATGGAAAAGGCAATAGCTCATGTTTTTTCCTACTCATGGCATGGTTTATGTACTTTTCATATATCTCAAAATGCAATTAAACACTTGAATCGGCATAGAACTAATGGCTCACACATCCTTGCTGATTTTAGTGCATGCATGTTTGAATATGAAAATGAAAATCAATTTGAGGAATCTTTCGCCACTATGAGAAGCAAGGTAGAGAACCAATCTTGGCTAGATAGTATTTACGCCATAAAGGAGAAGTGGGCAGCATGCTACATGAAGAATGTTTGCACTCTAGGCATGAGAAGCACACAGTTGAGTGAGAGGCTCAACTGCCATTTGAAATCTTACCTTACATCAGAGTTGAACATTTTTCGTTTCATGCAACAGTTTGAGAGGGCTGTTGAAGCAAAGAGAGATGTAGAGATAAAATCAGAGTATGATTCAAGGGATAAGCTGCCACAAATAAAAATGAGAACCCCTATGTTGGTGCAGGCAAGTAGATTGTACACTCCGCAACTTTTTGAGTCCTTCCAAATCAATTATGAAAGATCCATGTCAGCTTCTACACGCTTGACAGATGATGGTAATGCATACATTGTTTCTATCAGATCTATTGATGATCCTCTCATTGTTTTAGACGAACAAATAGTTGATGGTTCTTTTGTAGAGGGTAAACTATATTGTAGCTGTCAAGGCTTCGAGCGAAGTGGTTTATTATGTTGCCATGCTATCAAAATTCTAGAGTTGTTGGATATAAAACAATTACCCGACCATTACATTTTAAAGCGATGGAAGAGGGAAGCAAGACATGGAGCAGTGTATGATAGTTCAAGGAGAAATGTTTTGGAGGATCCCAAATTGGATGCTACACGCCGCTACAAGTATCTATCCCACAAGTTTACATCCTTGGCCTCCCAGGCAACTGAATTTGAGAGGACATCATTACTTGTTGACAATGTGCTTGATAGTCTTCGAAAACAGGTGGAAGAGTTTGTCATTCAACAACATAATGTTCTTGATAGCAGTGAACACCCAAATGTTCATGGCAGCACTGAACAACCCAAGAACATGCCACAAGTTGCTGGACTCAAGAAAAAGGAGAAAAGAAATGGTGGATGGAAGAGGAAGAAAAATTGGGTTGAGAAATATCACAAAACCAACAGCAATACAGTAAGTTGATTTTTATCTAAGCAAAACTGAGAATAAAATGCTTTGGTTCATTTCTTTATTGGTCATTGAAGCCATTTCTCCAATTGCACTTTTCACAGGGAGAGGGGGCTGCACCAAATCAGCAAGGAGTTGCACCAAAACATAATGGGGAAGCACAATGAGCAGCAGCAAAATAGAACTGGACTTTTGTATGTAGTAGTATAATATGAAAATGGGGCACCCTCGGCATATTTTATCTTTTGTATGTAGTAGTATAATATGAAAATGGGGCACCCTCGGCATATTTTATCTTTTGTATGTAAAATGCAGCAGGTTCTCTGAAAATGGGACCTCCTCAACATATTTTGTCTTTTGTATGCATTATATAGCAGGTTATGTGAAAATAGGACCCTTTGAGGACTCAATTCAGTTTAAGGATATACTCGGACTCAATTCAGCATATCCTTTCAGCAACATTTTGTGGTTAATTTCTTTGTTGATCATTGAATCCATTTCTGAATTTGTGATTTACAGTGAAAGGGGGCTACACCAAAACAGGATGGGAGTAGTAGAAAAAATGTCCTTTAGGACTTCTCTTTTGGAACTGAATGTATGAGCACTCCTTTAGGTCCATAACTTCTCTTTTCACTTAATGTATGAGAAGAGCAGTCCAGGTTCAGTCCTGGTCTAGGCCAGGAGGGAGGGCAATCCAGGTTCAATGTTTTGTAACTAAAGAAGCAAGACATCACTTATATTTGCCCCTTCTGTATGGACCATTGCACAAACTAAAAGAGCTTTACAATCTGAAACACGCCCAAATTGGAAGTGCTTTACAAACTCAAATTACATTCTATGCTTTACCAAGAAAGGAATACATTATGTGCTTTACAAACTCAAATTGAAAGTGCTTTACAAACCAACTTTGTACAGAGTTACCCATTTTACGATTGCATTCTGCAGCCAATCCACTGAGTAATAACATTCATTCTGTAACACAATCCACAGCTCTGTAACACAATCCACAACAAGAGGATGACCAAAACTAGAAATCACTGAAACTGGACCACCACAGCGTTGGTTGATCCTCAGTGTGGCGGCGACGACGTTCCACCTGGGCGCGGCGGCGACGGCGCAGCTCCACTCCAGCGTGGTGGCGACGGCGGGGCTCCACCCATCGCGGCGGCTACGGGGGCCTCCTCCCAGTGCGGCGGCGACGATGCGGCTCCTCCCAGCGCGGCGGCTACGGCGCGGCTCCCCAGCACAGCAGCACAGCAGCGACACGGAGGCGGCGACGGGCCGACGACGCGGCTCCCCAGCGCGGTGGCGACACGGGAGGGGGGCGACGGCGGCGGGGGCAGGTGGCTAGGGTTGTGGAGAGCGCAAGGAATGGGGGAGCAGAGAGCAGAGTGCGAATGGGACATTGGAACCGTTGATTTTTGGATGGACGGCTCGATGCGTTAACTACAGAGAACGTCAGGTATTACTAACGTTAGTGGATACGCTTCCGTAGTGAGAGATGCTTAATTACTATTGTGATGACGACGTTGAGGAGAGAAAATAGTTTATGTAGTGAAAGCAGAATGTCGCGGCCAGACGGATCTAAAAGCCTTAATATTGTGACCTGCAACACCCAATTTTGAGTTAGGAGCAAATGTAAAGAAAAATTTGAACAAATCAGGACCAAACTAAAGTTTACAAATTCAAATGCAAATTGAAACCCATATCCTTATCGCTCTCTCATACTTTGCCTCTTGGGCATTCTAACGAACCCGTTGTCTGCGCTCTCTCGGATTTATCCCCCGCACTCTACTCTCTCCCCCTCTTCCCATTGCTTGCCCTGCTCTGCCGGCTCCACTGCTCACGTCCCGTCGCTGTGCCAAGATCTTCTACACCATCTTAACGCAATGTACATAATGTAATTTTTTACTGTAGCATACTAATAATGTAATGTTCTACTGTAGCAAAATAATTTGAAAGTCTAAAAAACGAAAACATTATAAACAATAATTAAAAAATAGTTTTACTGTAACAAATTTGAAAGTCTTTAAAAGACGTAAAAATTGTAAAACAATAATTAAAAAATAGTTTCAATATTTTTAAAAGAATAATTAAACGAAAACACTTTCGTTCGGACTACAGACGAGATCGGGCGCGTCCCGTGCGCGGGACGCTGGTCGCATGGCTTTTTCTTCGCGCGCGTGTCATTGTGCGCACGCCTTGCGTGGTCTTCATACTACCGCAGCGGGGGGATGCAGGTGGATGGGACCATTTGCCCACAAAACGCATAGCAGCAACTTGCGGATTTCTCACTTGGGTTGTGGTTTTTTTGTCGGCCATTTTTGTGCATTTGCATGAGATTAACGTAGCTGTAGGGGTGGATCCCACAACTTTTTTCTTTGCGTGGCCATAAAATTTGAATAAAACAAGTTTGAACCATTTGCACCAACGCGTTTCTCGTTTTTTTACGAACAAAACAAGACCTATGTTGCTATATAAATTTTGACCAGGTTTCCTCAAACTTCAATCTTGCCTAATGAAACTTTGGGTTTCGCCTACCGAAACTTGGGTTTTATACTCGTTAAACTTCGCCGAACTGTCAAGTTTCATCGGGTTTCATCCAAGTTTTTTCAAGTTTCATCAGGTTTCTTCCAAGTTTCTTCAAGTTTCATCAAGTTAATCCAAGTTTCATAAAGTTTTCACAGGTTTCATCCAAGTTCATCAGGTTACATCGAAGTTTTATCAGCACACGGACAAGTTTCGGTAGTATAGGTGTAAGTTTCATAAGTGCCTTCTCATATGTTCACATAAAAAAAATGAAAAAGTGAAAAAAATCAAAAAATTTAAAAGTATTTAAAATGGGTTGCTCTCGATTTTAGAAGAATTATGAAAATTATTTCACACATTTTAAACACAGTTTGAATTTTATACAAAAATCAGAAGTTTAATTGAAAAATTGATCAATTCTTTGGCTAACAAGTCCGCTCGAACGCGGATCGGGCGCACGGCAGCTGGCCTTCCGATCTGCTGTGATGCCGGCGATCCAACGCCCAGTGGTCCGACTGCTTGCAAGGCGTCCGTTGGATGTCCGACGCCTGGCGCTCGCCATAATTAAAACCTGAGAAAAATCATTATAAATTATTACACCAAATAAGATATATAAAAAAGATAAATTTTGATAAAAAAAGGTAAATTTTGATACAGGGAAACACTACGCTACGTTAAGCTGAAAAGAACGAGGCCTAATCCACGCTGTGAGGCACGCGCTCAGCTGTGCGTGTATGATCACCACACCCGATCCGTGGTCAAGGAGCATTGGTCCGTCGCTTTTTTCTAGATGTCCGCGATCGTCGTACCGCACACGGTATTGAGATCCATGCGGAGGATATCCCAGTGTTATGATAAATATATGTGACAGTGTATTACTTTGATAAGATTTTCAAGTAATTTGGTAGATCATTTGTCGAAACAGGCATGAAATTTGAATGTGTCCAGTGGTCACTGGATCATGTCCGATAGACTCGTGTCAGAGCAGTTATTGTGACCGATTGATTTTTGATGATCTTAATGCAGTTGATTCTTGATGATGATGGTGATGTTTGTGATGGAATAACCTTGCTGCAGAGGTAAGATGTTGTTTTTTGTGTTCACCTATGTGATGCATGTATCGGCGGGTACGTGGCTGACGCTTCGTGGGGACAGTTGGAGGCTGGTGCATCCGGAGGCGTGCAGACGACCGGGTTCGATGATCTAGCGGTCACATGAGGTGATGTACTTGAGAAGTTTTACCATGGCATAGAGTACAGGACAGCTGGAGGATGGCTCGTCGATTACATGATGGCAAAGTTGATCTGACCGGTGGGCCTAGGCATGGGCTGGTGTAACAATCCAATTTTTTTTAAAAAATAGCATAAGATACGCACAAAATTTTTTCGCCTATTTTCTACGCATACCGGTACCCTAGGTTCATTAAGGCCCCGTTCTCTTCAGCTTAATAGCTTAACGGTTTAACAAATTCGACTTATCTACGTTTTGAAAACTGGTACCCTAGGTTCATTAAGGCCCCATTCTTTTCAGCTTAATAGCTTAACGGTTCAACAAATTCGACTTATCTACGTTTTGAAAAGACAAATGATTTGAGATTTTCGTGTCCATTTGTTGCTGTTTTGAAAGTGGGTTCCAACGCTTTAAAAAGCAAGTCAAAGGAAATGGATCCGAATCTCGAGACTACCTCGAGAAGCTCTCGAAGTTCAGTCATTTCAGTCGTTCAGCTGTTCAGCCGTTCAGATCAGCATAAAACAACAAGCCCTAAAATTAATAGTAAAGTTAGAATAAATTTTACATAGTATGTCAAAATTTTAAATACCCCTAGAAGACTAAAATTGTCCTTAGTAAATTGTAGTGAAGCATATGCATTTTTATGCTCAAAAAATTATTTATAATTTTCTAAGCCCATAATAATTTTCCTGACATTTTTATAAATTTCCTGCTATTTTGATGCTACAAACAGGATTTCTAAAAAATAAAAATTCATAGGAAAATCCATTTTCTAAAAAAGGGCGGAAAACCCTTCCCTTTGGGCCTTACGTCGAACCCTTCCCTTTGGGCCACGCGTCGACAGCCCATTCGGCTAACTCACCGTCGGGCCCGCTTGTCAGCCCAACCCAACCGATCCCGCGCGAGTGCGCACGAAGCGGTAAGTGGCATCCGACGGCTCCCGCTTCTCCACGTCACTCAAACGGACGACATCCAGTCATCTTCTTCCTCTCACTCAAATCCCTATCTGCCACGCAGCTGCTTCACCCGCCGAGCTCCACCCCGGCGCTGCGATCGATCCCGCCACCTCCACAACTGACATCATCATTGGGTTGCCAAAAAGAAGATGAAGCCAGTGCGCTGAGGAATCAATTGGCACAGATTAGCCTTCCCGAGATGAACCTGTCGAAAAGAATTTTGCCACGTAGCGGTGGGAATCCCACTGCCCAATGCTTGCCACCTCCCCTGTTCCCGATGAGCTCATCCATGATCGATCTCATCAGGAGCAAGCAATGGCGCCACATAGCGAGGTCGGAAGGACCAATTTCCCGGTTTGCCCTGCCATGGGGAAAGATCTTCCGACAAGCTCATCCATTCGGACCGCCACGACAAGCTCCTCTGCCGTCTATTTACGACCTCTATGTTCCCCTGGAGCTCCCCATCCTATTCAGAGGCAGCAAGCCATTCTCTAGACCCCTATTCCTCTTTGTCGGCAACCTCTGCTTGACTTCTACCGTGCTGCCGTCGCCGCGCTACTCCAGCTATTCCCCTGTTCCGATTCCATGTCGGCGACACACAATGTACCCCACTGAGGCTCACTCGTAGCTCCAATTGTTCAATTGCACGCTAAATTGAAAACTCCCGAAATCTCTCAGTTAGCCACCGCCACTGACCTCGCCGCCGGCCATCTCCGGCCATCCCTGAGCTCCAAATCCATGTAAAAACTGCGGTAGATCATCTTATAAACAAAAGACCTAAGAATAATTTGACCAGAACACCCCAAATCAAGAAACCCCAATTTAGTTCTTCAAGAACCCTAATTTGGCACTGTTCATTAACTCCAGAAAGTGTTTATGCTCAAATTGAAGCCCTAGATATCCAAATTAGGTAAAAGGTCTTATACAAAAATTGCTTTAAATGATATTTTCTATCTAAAAATGATTTTTGTAGATTTTCTCACCCCGCCAGAACATTAATCTAGAAATTCTGGCTCTTCTTTAGCGATTAAAAGAATTTTCAAAATAGGAAAATGAGGCAAGAAATTTAAATTAATATTTTCCCTAGCATCTACATTATTTACCCAATTTTCTTGTATTTTCACACCTATGAATCTTTTGTATAGAAATAACCCTCCCATCTATCTCAAAATTACACAATAAAAGAAGGCAAACTTTCAACTACTCTTTTACATAAAATAAATATTTTGCTCTGCATTTCATATAGATAAATCAATTCCAGGACAATGCTAAGAGATTTGTTATTAGACCATTAGCAAGCAAGTTGAAAACATGAAATAATATCAATGCAACCAAAGGGTACCATAAAACCTTTCTTTTCCATATAAAATAAATTTCTTACAAAAATTCTCTGGCTACCTCCAAAGCTGAACAAGACGCTGGTATTGCTGATACGACATATTGGGTAGAAACTCCTGAAGATCTTAATATATAAGAAGAAGTCTTCAACCAAGGCAGGTTTTCGTTTCTTGATGCATATTGATTTCCTATTTATCTATTTATTTACACATTACTTTCTAGTTATTATTCTTGGCCAAAGTTGGCTATTTTACCTGTTTAGTAGATTAGCTAAGAACCAAAATGCTGAAATCCAAATACCCACCTATAATTGAATTTCCCTTTCCATTGGTAACCCTAGGTAGGAAAACTTAGTACATAAGGTATTTCAAAAATTGGTTACAAAATCATTTGGCATATGGATAAGTATTATGGGCTCTGCTTATCTGGATATGAGGATGATAAGACGTTAGCTAGATTACCAAATGTGCGAGGCTGTAGGGATCTTGGCCCTATTATGGGAACATCCATAAGTAAGACACCGTGGTACTAAGGTATACGAGCAAATTCAGAAACATACCTTTGTCTATTTGTGTAAGACCTAATGGGTCTTGGCCCGGAATGTGGGAACACCCTAGGTAGAAACACCATGGCACTAGCTTGCGGAGAGTGTAGCTAGCATTGTTTGTTCATATAAAAACCTGGGTAAAGTGGAAAGGAATGACACAAATAGCACCCATACATATATCTGATCAATACGTGGGTAAAGTTGGGTAGCAATTGTAGGGCTGATAACAAAATCATCGATGTACCCTACTTCAGGTATATGAAGTTGTGTCAACTGGGTGATACCTCTCCGGTTCACATAATCCATGATTTAAATATGAGGAAATGGATGGTTGGCGCTGCTGTATGCAGGATAATTGATGGAGTGTGATAGCTTTGTGAAAGGTTTTACTGCTCAAATTATTTATAAATGTTTGCTAAAGTTTAGTCTTTGAATTTATCATATGATATTGCATCCACTCACCAGCTGAACTTTATACCTATGAAAATTCTTGCATATACTAGAGTACAATTTTCCTTCACGAAAACCTGTAAGTACAGCTGTGTACTTACCCACCCAGTATGGACCCTCCTTTATTTCTCCTTTTTCAGGTTTTTCTCCAAATAATGAACCAGAAGAATTTACTGCTGAGGAGCTAGACAGCTTTGGCATAGACTTCTAGTTATTTTTGTTCTAGAATATTCCTTCACTCGCAACCGTGTAACAGTGTAGTTCTGTAAATTACTGGTATTGTTATGTCTTTTGAGCAAAATAATCTAATGACATGAGTAAATAATGGACTTTGTAGCCAGCACTAGCACTGTTGCACCCTAGGCAATTTGTGTTTTTGAGGGAACACTTCCGGTAAAATATGCTGGAATTAGGTCCTCACAGCTGGCAACCGAGGAAACTACGAAGATATTTCCCGAAAGAATATGTGAAGAATATTTCTCTGCGGGAGTGTGTTGTTTAGTGCGTGAGTTGTACACCACTCATCCTCAAATGAAGGGTGGAGATGGGCTCTAGGCGTTTAGGGCATCTCACCCTTGGGCTATAAAAGGAGGGGAGGGGGTAGCCTCTTCCCTTCATCCCCTTAGAGCTGAAAACTTGAGAAATAGAGAGGGTGAGTTGGTTGTGTAAGGGTGACATCCTAGAGGTGCTTGTTGCCGGCCATCGGGAGTGTGGCTTGTAATCCCCAACTTCAATGCAATGAAATTATTCTTCTCCATGAGTATCTTGTGTTAATTTACACCTACTTTTCTTATTTTCGTTTTCCTGTTTGAAACTCCTAATTGGGGATAAACTTGGGTGTTTTCTTGTTGGTTCTTGATGATCTATGATGCCTTACGGTTGCTAATATGATTTGACACACTCTTTGCAACCATATTAGAGGCAAGAGATCAAGTTCTTGACTAGTTGCAATCTGTCCAGAAACTTTCCTCCGCGCAACAGTCAGTCAAAGATTTTTAGAAACATTTAGAAAAATTATTTTCAGATGATTTCAGTTGGAAAAGACGCATGACTCATATACGCATCTATGTTAAATATTTGAAGTACAATTGTTTCCCCATTTGGGAGCTATGAGGTGAATACCGAGCCCTAAACATGCAGTTCGGTGTTCCTGGCAGTTCTTGGTGCACGATTTTTAGTATATTCATTATGTGGAGTTTGGGGGCTGAAATATGGAGTAGAATATCACAACTCAACTATAACGATGTAGAAATTTTTTGAAAATTTCTAGAGCCTCCCAAGAGCAGGAACCACTCTCTTATTGCAAAACAAGTTTTTTGGAATCTGTTTTTTGATTTTCAGAAAGTAAATTTGATATTTTGGCTTGATCTCTTTTCAAAAACAAGCTTTGAATTGATTCCTCTTTGTTTGGACACTTGGCAAACATGATTGTGATTCTAAAATTCCCACTTATTTTATGGTTGTCATCCAAACAAGTAATGGGTACACATAGTTGTTAAGTTGTTCGTGTTTTGGTGAAAACGGTAACGTCAAAAATTTGTGGCGTCTATTCACCCCCCTCTAGCCACCTAACTCGGGTCTTCACGCGGGCTTCTGCCGCACCAGCGCCATGATGGCCTTGGCGTTGGGAGTCAAGGCCTAAGTCTGGCGGATGGTCTATGTGCAACCGAGATCCTTTGCCGTAACTACATGCGATTCAAGACGGTAATCGCCAGTGGGCTGACCCCACCGGCAAAGTCTTGTGGCTACGAAGAAGGATCCTAGCTGGGTCAGTGTGACCACTATGTGATGATGCATGCGTGGATGGAACGGTCTTTAACTAAGGAGATACAGATCGCTATAGTTGGGAGATTTACCCATAGGCCACCCAATTCAATGGGCTCGACCCACACAGTACACACGTACGGTGTCATGGATGTAAAGGCAAACTAAATTAATGTCGTCTGGGTCAAGACCATTTAAGTTGGGTGACCTGTGAGTAAATCTCCCCTTAACTACGTTGTACCTCTTCCTCTCGCTGCCACCACCACCCTTGGAGTTGTTATAGTCGCCGCCATACTGGGAGTGGGACCTCTAACGTCCTGTTGACTCAATATGATCCAGGTCGTCGAGCAGCTCATCATACTGCCTCTTCACGTCTTCCGTTGACTTGCCACTACCCACCTTCCACGCCACGTTCTGCCTGGGTCCGGCGTGTTCTTCTCATACTTCACAAGTGCTAGCTCAAGCAGTTTGTTTTGCTTAGTCGTGCATGGTTAACTCATACTTAGGTAGATTCTCAATAAATGTTTCAGGGAAGAAGGTAAGGAAATTGTAATGACTAGTGCTACTTTTGCACAAAAAACTTGTAATGACACCGCGTCATCCTGTCCATCACCGACGCTGCATCCTCATGCCACCCGGTGTGCCCGTGTGATCAATTCGGCATTAAATTATTGTCTTGCTCAGCTCTCCTTCCCCTCTATATGGCCCCTCTGCCTTGCCACGAGGCGTCCAAAGCCGCGAGAGCACCCTGCTGGCTTTTTCCCAAAATTTCCCCCAAACCCAACTACGTCCAAACCACATATTAATGATGGGTTACAACTGCCAATAGTGACGGATAAAGCAACCGTCACCCCGGACGAGTCAATATTAGTTATGGGCGTTCACCCGTCACTAATTAACAAAATACGTGATGGGTCTGTATACTATCCGTCACTTATCTTCGCCTACTAGAGGCCCCCGTAGGTTCTTCATGGCTCATATAAGTAACGAATAATAGATAAGTTGTCACCCATGATAGCAACATAAATGATGGCTAAATTTTCAACCTGTCACCCGAGATAGTCATACAAGTGATGGCCAACTTCTATTGGTCATCTTCAATGCATACATAAAAATTTTCATTAACTAAAAGCACGATAATCTACCCAGAAAAAGGACTGCATATGTATTGCTTAACTAATCTACCAAAAGGAACAAAGGAGCTAAAGAGAGCAGTATATTATGGAGGGACCGAGCGGGGTGCAAACCTTCAAAGACCGCTTCAAATCCACAACAAATGATGGAAGAGGAGGAGGAAAGGATGGAACTCAGTAAAATTGCATCGCACAATACTGGGAACCCTATAAGGAGATATTGTGTCGGGCTCACACTCATCTAGGAACTCTATAAGCAAATATTGGCGACGAACATCAAGCGGAGCCCTCACCTATTCAGAAATACAAGTGACGAACCTTTTCTGGAACTGTCACTCTTAGATATTCTAGGTGAACCCGTCACCAAGGTGGCCACAACAGGTGACGGTAAATATTTCAAATGGTTACTATTGTGAATTTGTGATACATGATTAGTTCAGTTAACGGTCGTCACTAGTAACTTGTCATAGGTATGGCCGGCACCGTCCGGAGCCTACATAAGTGACGGATGTTATAGGACCCGTCACTAATGGTTCTTTTACTGACGGGTGCAAACTACCCGTCACCTATTTTATGTCTCCTTTGTGTGGTTTGGACGTAGTGCCTGGCCGCCATTGCGGAATTCAACCAAATCAGCGAGCCGCACCCCCAATATCTTCCATCCTAAGTCCCTCCAGGACCTCCTAATCCCTTCCATGCCGTTGATTTTGTCTAGTGGCCGCCGTTGCCCCTCCATCGCCAGCCACCTTCACTCACCCTTGGGAGTTGGGACCAACTGAGAGCTTGGTAAGCATCTCTAGGATCCCTAAAAGCTCCCGCGAGTACCAATTGTGCGCAAGCATGTCACTAGGTAGCTCCATTCGAAGCACCGGCTTGCGGCTCCGCAGCCGCTTGCCACACTACTGCCGCCGCATGCCGTGCTACCACATTTGGCCGTCCCCAGCCCCGGGACGAGCATCCCGAGACGGGCGATAGGCAAAAAAATCCATGCTCGCGCGCGTTCGACCGGAGAAGGGTTGTAGCACTGCAGCATTGCAAGCCGCCGCGGTCTTATCACATTGCTCTACCTAGAGGAAGACTACGACGGACGACTGCCGGATGCGTGCGTCAAGATTCGTGTTAGCTTGCGCAATAGTGTCGCTAGATCGTGGACCCTGCCTATATACAGATGTTAGGTGCCGGATCTACGTAGTCAGAGACAGCGGCTTGTGGGTCCATGGCCCACCGTCAGTATTGGTGGAGGCGTCCCCGAGAACTACGCCTCCCCACTAGTATTAGCACAATTCCAATTTACACCTTCGACCTATGCTTGCCTGAGTGAGCGCTGGGCCGCGTCATGGGCTAGATCGGTGCTAGGCCACGCCTGTCAGGTTGGTTTGGCCCACTACTATCCATAGCGTTTAACTGTGATTTCCGCAATAATTTAAATCTAGAAAATGTAAACAATTTATTAAAAATAGGTAGAGACCTCAAAAAATTCTAGAAATATTAAGGTAAATACTATGGACAACTATAAATTTTATAAAATATATAAGTTTACATGTTGCCACTGTGAAAGAGGATCCTAAGGCCTAGAGGGGGGGGGGGGTGAATAGGCCATTTTAATTTTCCTTTGATTAATTGTTGATTAAGCATCAAATTAATAGTGACCCAATCCTAGTGTCAATTGATACGCAAGCGGAAGCGATAAACAAGTTAACAAGCAACTAAGACATGGTATCACAATCGACACATTCAATGCAATGGTAGTAAGTGCGGAAAGTAAATAAGAGGACGACACGGTGTTTGTTTGACCGAAGTTCGGAGCCGCAACTCCTACTCTCCGTTGAGGCTACCCCTTGCGCACAAGGACCGGCTCGCTCTCGAGCCTCACGCCTCACTTACTCCCGGTAGTCGTTCCGCCACTCCGGCGAGGTGGACTCACACCAGACACCGACTCAAGAGTAGCCACACGCCAAGGCCTACTCTCAAGCCCACGCCTCCACGAAGGATGTCTTCAAAAGTAACAAGCCCGAAACACCCC
Source organism: Raddia guianensis (assembly GCA_036346415.1). Taxonomy (NCBI): domain Eukaryota; kingdom Viridiplantae; phylum Streptophyta; class Magnoliopsida; order Poales; family Poaceae; genus Raddia; species Raddia guianensis. The sequence goes on from CM070539.1 coordinate 38,237,101, forward strand.
GATCAAGCCGGATCGAAGGACTTCCATGAAGCTCAGTATTGGGGTTTAATGATTTGTGGGTTTGGATGCTTTGTGGGTGGAGGAATGGCTCTAAAACACCTAATTGATGAGCTATGAATGTGGTAGGTGAAGTGGAGCAACAAACCTCAAAATAGCCACCACTAGATAGGTATTTATAGCCCCTAGAGCAAAACTAGCCGCTGCCCTCTGAAGAGGACAAAAGACTAGCCGTTACACTCTCTGGGACGCCGTCCGACGGGCTCGGACGCCGTCCGGCATGCATCGCTCAGCAAAAATAGGTTTATCGGACGCCGTCTGTCCCCACGGACGCCGTCCGACAAGCAAGGATCGAGCAAGCCTCGAGCTACGGACGCCCCAAGACGCCGTCCGCAATGAAATAGCCAAAGTGAACTTTATCGGACGCCGTCCGGTAACCACGGACGCCGTCCGACAAAGGTAACTTAATTTGATTTTGTTGGTCGGACGCCGTCTGGCTTTTCCAGACGCCGTCCGACAGAGAGGGAATTTTCGAGCTAAAATTGTGGGGGAATTTAGGTGGGTTTCTCTCTCTCTAGAAATCTCACAAAGGGATATTTGGGTATTTTTAGAAGTGGTGGACTACGGAAACCGAAGTTTTCGAGAATTCAGAAGATCCCAGATAGTCCGAGATATTCAACCCTTTTGAACCGACGAAAAACAGAAATAAACCTAACTACTCCTAATCTATACGTGACCTCTTCTCTCGCCCGGCCACTCATTTGAAATCTTGGAGCAGCTAAGAAAATTATCGACGCTTCAAATTAGGGTTTATAAAAATCGCCGAGTCTTCGCTAGGGTTCCGAGAAGTCCAAAAACCCCCTAGCCCTTTATATTAATTAATTTTGTCATCAATGCCACTAATAAAAATTAGGCTCAACGATGCTCACAATCTCCCCTTTGTGGCACTTGATGGCAACCAAGAAAGAATAAAATTTTGAGTCAAAAAAGGGTTAGTGCAAAACAAGTATGCGAGCAATTTGAATAAATAAGAAACCACTACTCGACCACAAAGGAGTGCAAATAAAGGAAGCTCCCCCTAAAATCATGCATAAAAAGTTCAGAAGCCAACAAGGTTCAAAAGTCATAAACCAACCGAATCATAAACCAACCGAAGTAACAAATTTTTAACCGAGTATCGAGGCAACAAATAATATTACAGGTAAACACAACCTCAATCTCACTACCCACTACTAACCCTCTACTACTCTACTAACTTCTCCCCCTTTGTCACCAAGTGATACAAACGGGAAAATGTCCTATTCTTGCTGATCTTGATCCATGTCGTCGCCTCCATCATTTCCTTGGCCGCCTGATGAGGAGCCCTGACCTCTCGGACGCTTGAACAAGGGCATATGAGCTGCAGAGGGGACCGACCGAGGTGAGGAAGGATCATCAAACATCTGGGTCGGTTGAGGATTTGGCAAAGAAAAGTTGAGATGATTTGAGCGATCTCTCCACCAAAGGAAATAAATCTTACCAGAGGAGGGTATGACCGAGGTGGAGGCACAAAGGAAGGAGCAGCCTGTAAGGAGGGTACACCCAAGGATGAACCGGTGGTGGGTAGGCGGTGGACGAGGAAAACTCGAGTCTGCTGGTAATCCCGATAATCGCCGTGGGCATGTGAATACCAACCATATGGATTTGCCCTTCCGCACTGCATAAACATCGCTCCCATGTATCGCATACCGACTTAAACTCGCGAACTCATCCGCCAAGTATGTCTGCCGCCTCGCCAAGTCTGTCATCTCTCTCGGGGGTCGCCACTCTTCTTTCACCTCAGCAGAAAATTTCTCATATCTGCGCAGCCCCTCATCTCACCTATCAAAGCGCCATACCAAGGAGGAGGGCAGTGCAGAAGACCCCGCACTGTGTGTCGGCACAAACGGTCGCATTGGAGCAAAGAGAGCAAAGGCGGGACAGTCTGGAGGAGGAGCATCATCACTGTGTCTAGCCAACTTGGGCTTGCTCCCAAGTGAGTTCGAAGTTCTTCATCTAATGCTTTTGATCTTATTGTTCCAACTTTTACCTCATCCTCGAAACCCACCGAGTCCTTGAAAGAAGCAGCCAATATATGGAGCTAGTGGAAGTGGTCTATTGACCTCTCTGAAAATGGCGCCATCAAACTCTCCTGAATAGTAGCTCCAATGTTTATGGTCCTACCGCCGCCAGATAAAGCATAAACCAACCGCAAATAGGAAGAATTCGTCATGTTTCCACTTCTGACAAATAGTGTGCTTCAAGAATAAGATTGATCGTATGTGCTCCTCGTCGCAATTGATTAGCCTGTCCCACATTTATTTCCTCATCATCAAGGTCGAGGTACATGAATCTAACTTCATCCAAAGGAGGATATTTAGCCCTCCAGAAGGCATCCTCATAAGCAATCTCATTCAAATCAGCCCAATGTCTCGAGTGCCCAAAGCACTATTCATGTTTGCCACGGAGATTCCCCGAATAATCGTGATCGATCGAGTGGTAATAGCTGAACTCGACTCATCCTCGCGGTAACAAAGGTGGCAAAGAACTCACGCTTTCTTTCTTTAGACCAAGTCAACCTTTTATTTGAGACCAAAGCACCAAGCCCGAGTAGTATCGAAATGGCATAGACCTCGTGTCCTATGGTCATGTGATCTCATCCCATCAATACAAATGAGGGTCCCTAGGACCGATCTTAGGAGCAGAGAAACACATATAAAGTCGCTTCGAAATTTTGTGTGAAACCTGAAATCCTCGGTATCCTCTCGCCACCGAGGGAACCATCCGCATAGGATACATCTCGCTTCTTCTTCAAGGTTTCCATGGATAACTTCAGACCGAATTATCCAAAGGGTCGCCCTCGCCGACCACTCGCTTTGATGACATCCTCATCAATCGGGTCCTCAAAGATATGTCTCGTCAAGATCCTCTGCGGTGGCAAAAGAAGACCCCGCCATCCGAGTCCAATGGAACCCTTGATCGATCGCCGCCGCAAATCGCTCTAGACACTCGCATGGACGAGGAGGAGCGCACCGCTAGCCGCCTCATCGATGTAATCCGGATCGCTTCTTCGCCATTGTCGCGCCCGACCACCGAGGGTCCCGCCCGAGCCTTCCGAATTTCTTCAATGATTTCGACATTTCAATTAATTCCTCGACAATGTAACCACCGACCGTAACACCTCACCGCCAACCGCCATCGACCAACGATCCATCGACACGGTGCCAACCCACCACGGTCCAACCCCGAACACTAACGCGAAAACCTATTCAAAACCTAAAACTCGGTAACCAACGAAATTTGATGGGAAGAAAGGCAGAAGCCGCTACGAGTCCTAGAAGCGAAGGAGGAAGACGCCGGCGCGAGGAGATCGCCCCAAGGCCCTTCCCGTAGGGAAAGGAGGGAACTCGACGGAGACGAGGCGCCGAACGGGACGCCCACTTCCAATCCACGCGGAGGAATCAAGAGGACGACGAGGAGGCCGCCGTGGTGGTGGAGATCGCCGAGGTCGCCGAGGGTCTTCCCTGAGGAGAAGCAGCAGGGCGGCGCCGGTTTGGGAGGAGAGAGGAGATCAAATGGGGAAAGAGGGAGGCGGAGAGGTAAGTTATAAGCGCTTCAGCGATAGGTCTGTCGGACGGCGTCCCGACGGTTACGGACGGCGTCCGACAAGAAGGGTGCAGCGCACAGGGACCTCGCTTGACGGGTCGCGGAGAGGCGACGGCGTCCGACAGTGAGTTGCAGCGGATAACGCTTCTGTCGGACGGCGTCCGATGGCGACGGACAGCGTCCGACAGAGGTATGCGGTGCATGCAACACGCGATCGGACGGCGTCTGAGAGTGGCCGGACGGCGTCCGAAGAAGGCTGAAAACGCAGCTGCTGGCACTTCTGACCAGTGGGCCCCACCAATGCGAGAGATATTATATAAAAATAATATTTTGAAGTGATGATCTCCATTTTTGCTCAAAATTCATACGAAGATTCAAATGTGAGCAATTTGAAGTGATTTTCTAAGATTTAATTTTGAAGGGATAAGATTATAATATGACAAATGAAATCAAGTCAAATTAAAAAAAACCAGATTTTGATCTTAGAGATCAACAAAATGTGCGAACCCAAATTTTGCCTTGATTTCTCATATAGGCATGAAAATCGAGCATAGGGGTTCACTTTTAGAGTTTAAGCACATGTTTTTGAATTTTGGTTCCTTTTCAAATATTTTCAACAATTTTGATGCCATATGATTTTTTTAAGAGAACAAATATGCATATGGAGCAAATTTTTTCAAAGGGGTAAGATTTTCAAAACTAGAAGTTTGAAATGGTAAGAAGATAAGGATAGTCAATTAAGCTCAAATTTGTTTTGGCTTGAAATATAGGACAAGAATGTGCTCACCCAAAATCAAATTTATCTTTTCACCACTAGAGGGAGTTTTGAGATCATGAGTTGAAACTAAACCCCCCCTAAATGTGACAAGGGTCAAAAGCAAATGGAAAAATTCAAGTAAGACCCAAAAATCACGAAAGCCAATCAACACGCATTTGATCTATCTAGTATGTTGAGTTCATTCCTTAATTTGCAAAACCGTGCCTCATCCAAGGGTTTAGTGAAAATATCCGCCAATTGGTCTTCCGTTCGCACGTAGGCAAGCACAACGTCACCCTTTGCAACATGGTCACGAATAAAGTGATGTCGGATGTCGATGTGCTTTGTACGGGAATGTTGGACCGGATTGTTGGCTATTTTCACCGTACTTTCATTATCACATAGAAGTGGCACTTTTCAAATTTTAGCCCAAAGTCACTAAGCACCCGAGTCATGTACAAGAGTTGAGCACAACAACTCCCCGCCGCTACATATTCCGCTTCCGCGGTAGATAGCGCCACGGAGTTTTGCTTCCTCAAGTCCATGACACGAGTGAGCGCCCTAGCTAGTGACAACCCCGAGGTGCTTTTATGATCAATTTTGCAACCGCATAATCCGAAGTCGGAATAGCCAAGAAGCTCAACACGCGCTCCCTTGGGGTACCAAAGACCTAGGCTAGTAGTGATTTTAGATATCTTAAAATGCGCTTTACGGCAACAAGATGCACTTCCTTAGGGATGCTTGAAAGCGAGCACACATGCACACACTAAACATAATATCGGGTCGAGGAGCGGTAAGATAGAGAAGCGAACCAATCATGGAGCGAAAAAGCTTTTGGTCCACGGGCTTTCCATCTTCATTTAAGTCAAGATGCCCATTAGTGGCCATTGGTGTTTTGATCGACGGTAATCGCTCATTGAAAACCGCTGAGAAGGTCCTTTGTGTATTTCTCTTGACAAATAAAGGTCCTTCCGGTTGCTTGATTTGAAATCCAAGGAAGAAAGTAAGTTCTCCAATCATCGACATTTCGAATTCCTTGGACATCATTTCTCCAAAGTCCTTGCATTTAGATTTGTTAGTGCATCCAAAAATAATATCATCCACATATATTTGACAAATAAATAGGTCATTTTCAATTGGCTTTAGAAACAATGTGGAATCAATCGCACCGGTTTTAAATCCTTTTTCTAAGAGGAAGTCCCTAAGACGCTCATACCAAGCTCTAGGAGCTTGCTTGAGACCGTATAGTGCCTCAGTGAGCTTATAGACATGGTTTGGGTGTTTGAGGTTTTCAAAACCGGGTGGTTGCTCGACATAAACAAGTTCATCAATAAAACCATTTAGAAAAGCACTCTTAACATCCATTTGAAAGAGAGTTATGTTATAGAGAGAAGCGAAAGCCAAGAGTAACCGAATAGCTTCAAGTCGAGCAACGGGGCGAGGGTTTCTCCATAGTCAAGTCCTTCAATTTGTGTGAAACCTTGCGCCACCAATCTTGCTTTGTTTCGCACCACTTCACCGTTCTCATCTTGTTTGTTGCGGAAAACCCATTTGGTTCCAATGACATTGTGATCCTTCGGTCTTTCCACAAGCTCCCAAACTTTATTGCGGGTGAAGTTGTTCAATTCTTCATGCATGGCGTTCACCCAATCCGCATCCGCCAATGCCTCATCAATGGTCCTAGGCTCAACAATAGACACAAAGGCGTGATGCTCACAATAATTAGCGGTATGAGAACGGGTTCTTACGCCTTGATTGAGATTGCCAATGACTTGATCTAGGGATGATCCTTGGAGAGAGCGGTGTTGTTGGATCGGGTACTTGTAGATCAACGTCTCCCCTTGAGCTTGATCAACTTCAAAGTTCGTGATCTCCGCCCACCGCTTGATCTTGAGTTGTTGGAGAGGTGTCTTGAACTTGATCATCGATGGAGGTGGTGGGGTGATTACTTCATCTTTTGGTGCCTCCGTGAGGGTCAATTTCCCCAACTCCATAGCATCATGCGGTGGCTCATCACCTACATTTCTTGTCAAATCTTGCTCATTTTATGAGCCATTAGTTTCATCAAAGTTGACATCATAGGCTTCCTCAACTAGCCCGGTATAATTGTTAAAAACTCGAAAAGCTTTTGAGCGAGAGGAGTACCCTAACATAATACCAACGTCACACCTCTTTTGGAACTTACCCAAATGAGTCCTTTTCTTATAGATGTATACCTTGCAACCGAAGACTCGAAAATACGAAATGTTGGGCCTTCGTCCCACTAGTAATTCATATGAGGTCTTGTGAAGGAGTCGGTGGAGGTAGAGGCGGTTGATGGCATGGCACGCCGTGTTGATGGCTTCCGCCAAAAAGCATGCGGCGTGTTGTACTCGCAAGCATTGATCTTGCCATCTCTATCAAAGTACGGTTCTTCCTCTCCACCACTCCATTTTGTTGGGGAGTGTATGTCACGAGAATTCGTGCTTCACACCTAACTCATCACAAAATTCTTCAACATTTGTATTAGCAAACTCGTGCCATTATCACTCCTCACCTTTTTAATAAAAGAGTCAAATTCCTTTTGAGCTTTCAAAGCAAATCTTTTAAACACATCACCGCAAGAGATTTATTTGCAAGGAAAAACACCCAAGTGAAGCGAGAGAAATCATCGACAATCACATGACAATAAGAATTACCGCCTATGCTCGCATAGGTGGTTGGGCCAAATAAATCCATATGCAAAAGTTCAAGTGGTCGGATGTAGACATAAAAGTCTTAGTCGGATGAGAATTAGCCACTTGCTTGCCGGCTTGGCATGAGCTACATAAACGATTCTTCTCGAATTTGACATCCTTCACTCCAACAACCAAGTTATCTTTAAAAACCTTTTTCAAAGTGCCCATTCCAACATATCCAAGACGTCTATGCCACAACCAACCAAGAGTGGTTTGAGCGATAAGACAAGTCTTGATTTGAGAAGTTTCACGGTTTGAAAAATCAATCAAATATAAGTTTTGAAACCGGGTGCCTTCAAATGCAACACTTTGATCCTTAGTGGAAACAACACGAACTCCGTTGATCGAAAAGAAGCAATCAAAACCCAAATCGCACACTTGAGCAACGGAGAGGAGATTAAAGTTGCAAGCTTCCACCACGAGCACATTAGAGATGGATAGGTCATTAGATATTGCAATTTTACCTATACCCTTTACCTTTCGCTTGGAGTTATCCCTAAATGTGATCTTGTGTTCGGGGTCCTTCTCCTCCTCTAGTGAGGTGAACATACTTGAGCTACGGTCATGTGTTGAGTGCAACCGCTATCGAATATCCAATGCCGCCGCGCTCTTGTAGTTCACCTACACATACAATTTCAAGCTTGTTTTAGGTACCCAAGACTTCATCTTGGGTCCTTTAGAGTTAGTCATCAAACATTTGGGCACCCAAATAGCTTTTACATTCTTCTTATTATTTGGTGCACCAACATACTTAGCATAAGTAGAGCCATTTTTCCTCATAAGCATGTAGCTAGCATCAAGCACTTGAGTTTTAGACATGAATTGAGATGTTTTAGCAAGAGGACAAGCAATGGCTTTATGTTTTTCATTTTTACATATGTGGCAACGGGTCCCTCCCTTAACAAAAGTTAGCTTAGGCTTACCCCAACCGCCCTTGGGCAAATCCCCGGGATGGAATCCCAAACCATGCTTACCCAAGGTATACCTTTGCTCCCGAAGCACCTTGTCAAGAGAGTTGTTCCCCACAAGCAATTTAGCCAAGCTAGAGTCTAGTCGCTCAATTCTATCCTTAAGAAGCAAATTTTCCTTAACTAGCTCATTAGCACATTTAGCAACACCACAAGTGCCAATTGAACAAGCATTTTCATTTGGAGAAGTAGCACTAGTGGGTGAAGATGAGCTAGCACTGGGTGTGATCGTGGGTGACAAGGTAAAGGATGTGTCATGAGATAAGCTAAGTGAACCGTCTATAGTGTCAATCAAATCACAAGTCACACCAACATTGCATTTTTCAATTGAGCAATCAAGCGAAGTTTCAACATCAACATTAGAGCTAGCAAGTTTATTTTCTAGAATCTCAACTTGCAAATTTAGAGCTTCATAATCATCTTCTAGAGTTTCATGTTTTTCTAACAAGTTCTCAAATTCATTTGCTAACTCTTTATGCACCTTCACTAGCTTCTTTCTCTTAGACTTTTCCTTCTCTAGAGCATTATTCAAATCATCAATCAAAAACTTAAGCTCACTTTTAGAGAGGTGCTCATGTGTTACCTTCTCCTCTAGTGCCATAAGACACATGGAAGGTGAGGGGTTGTCGATGGCGACTCCGGATATCTTCGTGTTTTCATTATCGGAGGAGTCCGCCCAAGAACCTTCATCATCGGTGATCCATTCCCCAATCACCTCTTCTTGTATATTTGCGGTGAGGCAAAGCTTTTGCTTGGGAAGAGCCGGAGGAGCGTTTTCCTTGATTGCAAGTCCGGCTAGCCCATGAGCTCTAGTATCTTCTTCGGAGGAGGAGGATTGAGAGGACGATGAGCTTGAGCTATCTTCCTTCTTAGTCTTTTGACCGGCAAGAGCTTTCTTCTTATCCTTTGATTTGTGATCACTCTTGCGGTAGTGACGATATTTCTTCTTGTCATCTTCCTCTTGATTCCTTGCCTTGTGCTTGTTCTTTTTACTTCTTGGGCAATCCGTCGCCAAGTGACCCTTCTCTCCACATTCATAGCAACAAGATCTCGGAGATAGGTCTTCGCCTTGAAGAGGATGATCCGCCATGAAGCTCATCTTCTTGATCAACTTTCTTGACCGCTTGACAAGGAGGGCCAATTCTTCAATCTCCGGAATTGCATCATCGGAGTCATCATCTTCTTCTTCAATTTCAATCTTCTTCTTCCCACTTTTGGCTTTGGCGGGAAGAGCAATGGACTTCTTATTGAGCGGGGACTCTTCACTTTCAAGAAGTCGCATCTCATATGAGTTGAGTTGCCCGAGAAGCTTTGTCGGTGTCATTTTCTTGAGCTTTGACTTGGATGCTCGAATCAAGGTCACAAGTGGATTAAAGCTAAATGGCACATCAAGCATCTTCCGACAAATGTCAATGTCTTCCAAGACCTTCTTCTCCGAACATCCGGTAATTTCATTGACGATGGGGTTCAACCTAAGAAACATTTCATTAACACTTTCATTAGGGAGCATCTTGAATTGATCAAATCTTTTTCTAACTCGAGATAGCTTCTCCTCAAGCATCTCGGCACTACCAACATGAATTTCCCTAAGATGCTTCCAAATATCATAAGCTTTAGTAAGATTACCAATGCTATCAAAAACTTCGGAGGATACACTAGAGAGTAAAGCATTTCTAGCAATGGCATTAAAGCGTTTGTACTTAGCATGAACTTCATCAAGAGCAATTGTTCCAGCCGGAGGGTCCGGATAGCCGGTCTCATAAGCAACCCACACATCATAACTAAGTGCCTCTAAGTAACATTGCATCCTAATTCTCCAATAGTTGTAATTTGTTCCATCGAAAATAGGAGCTTTTCCAATTTCTATCCTAGGCCCCTCTTGAGCCATCTCCTAGCGGTTAAGCTAATACCGGAGAATCTAGATGCTCTGATACCACTTGAAAGAGGATCCTAAGGCCTAGAGGGGGGTGAATAGGCCATTTTAATTTTCCTTTGATTAATTGTTGATTAAGCATCAAATTAATAGTGACCCAATCCTAGTGTCAATTGATACGCAAGCGGAAGCGATAAACAAGTTAACAAGCAACTAAGACATGGCATCACAATCGACACATTCAATGCAATGGTAGTAAGTGCGGAAAGTAAATAAGAGGGCGACACGGTGTTTGTTTGACCGAAGTTCGGAGCCGCAACTCCTACTCTCCGTTGAGGCTACCCCTTGCGCACAAGGACCCACTCGCTCTCGAGCCTCACGCCTCACTTACTCCCGGTAGTCGTTCCGCCACTCCGGCGAGGTGGACTCACACCAGACACCGACTCAAGAGTAGCCACACGCCAAGGCCTACTCTCAAGCCCACGCCTCCACGAAGGATGTCTTCAAAAGTAACAAGCCCGAAACGCCCCGATCAAGCCGGATCGAAGGACTTCCATGAAGCTCGGTATTGGGGTTTAATAATTTGTGGGTTTGGATGCTTTGTGGGTGGAGGAATGGCTCTAGAACACCTATTTGATGAGCTATGAATGTGGTAGGTGAAGTGGAGCAGCAAACCTCAAAATAGCCAGCCACTAGATAGGTATTTATAGCCCCTAAAGCAAAACTAGCCGTTGCCCCTCGGAAGAGGACAAAAAGACTAGCCGTTACACTCTACCGGACGCCGTCCGACGGGCTCCGGACGCCGTCCGACAGGGCGTACTGCTCAGCAAAAATAGGTTTATCGGACGTCGTCCGGTCCCCACCGGATGCCGTCCGACAGCAAGGATCGAGCAAGTCCCGGAGCTACCGGACGCCCCCAAGACGCCGTCCGGCAGCGAGAAATAGCCAAAAGTGAACTTTATCGGACGCCGTCCGGTAACCACCGGACGCCGTCCGACAAAGGTAACTTAATTTGATTTTGTTGGTCGGACGCCGTCTGGCTTTTCCAGACGCCGTCCGACAGAGAGGGAATTTTCGAGCTAAAATTGTGGGGGAATTTAGGTAGGTTTCTCTCTCTCTAGAAATCTCACAAAGGGATATTTGGGTATTTTTAGAAGTGGTGGACTACGGAAACCGAGTTTTCGAGAATTCGCAAAGATCCGGCATAGTCCGAGATATTCGAACCCCTTTTGAAATCCGACGAAAAACAGGAAATAAACCTAACTACTCCTAATCTATACGTGACCTCTTCTCTCGCCCGGTCACTCATTTGAAATCTTGGAGCAGCTCAGAAAATTGTCGACGCTTCAAATTAGGGTTTATAAAAATCGCCGAGTCTTCGCTAGGGTTCCGAGAAGTCCAAAAACCCCCTAGCCCTTTATATTAATTAATTTTATCATCAATGCCACTAATAAAAATTAGGGCTCAACGATGCTCACACACTGTTTTAGGACCTAGAATATTTCTAGAATAAAGATAGTTCAATAAAAGGCTAAAATAGTTTCACATCTATTAAAAATAGGAAACAAATTTATAAACTGCTGAGAAAATTCCCCAAAACTTAGGGTAAAGCTCTGGACCTAGAAAAAATACAAAAACATCATCCTCACTCCTAAATAAATTAATGGAAGATATTTTGAGACTTGTACCATTATCACATGTCACCGTATGGCCTTAAAATGTATTCGAGTATCATATAAGTATATAAGAAAACCTAAAAGTACGGTTGATGCACTCACCTGTTGATTGAGAATTGTTCTTTTAAATGAACAGATCCTTATACCGCTAAAGATTTGGTTTGGATCTTACAGAAGAAGAAATGGATCTCTTCGGTTTTATAATCTAGTCTTTCCTATATCACAAGCTAATAGTAGAAGTAGTTTATGAAATTTTCATATTTTGGTATTGTAATAGCACTCTAATAATAGTTATGTAAGAAATCATGGTTTCTTTATTAATTATACAATGATAGTGTAATCATTTAGGAGATTAATTTCTGGTGCTCCTTTACCAGAATTTAGTGCCCACAACGGAGTCGTCGAGGAGAAATAAGGGGGAGAATCAGTACCGAGACCTCCGATGAGCAATTTCGTCACCACCAGTGAGTCTTAAACTATGATTCTTGGCTAGGAGTTGTGCCTTGGTATCACGAACGTTACTGTGACATGCTTTTGTCATACGAAACAACAAAAGAGTCGCTGCCATTTTGATTTAGAGTAGGCACCATTGTTAGTGTTGGAATTTAAGCCCAAGATCAATCAGGTAATCAAGCTATATATACTACAAGAAAGTGATTATCTGTGACAAAAACGCCGTGACATTTTCAATTCCCGTCATGGAAAACTGTTTTTGTGACGCTTTGTTTATGTTCGTCATAGATCGTAGCCTGCATCGGTCGTCTAGGTTTTTCAGTGACGAAACATATAATATTGTCATAAAACACTCTTAGATATCGTCATAAAATGGAGGGCCTCGTGTTCGGCTACTGATCCAAGGATGACATTATATACATATTTGTACGGTGATGATATGTTTTCGTCATGATGTCTGATGTGGTTGAGTTGGTATGTTGTGCCGCTCCTAGGAATTGAACCAGCGACATATGTTGTTAGTCGATGGTATCCTTCCACTGAGCTAGAACTAGTTTGTGAGTTACAAATAGATTATGAATTTTATGTACTTGAAAGGCCGTAGGATGAAGCCCAGCGGGAGTCCAGTACAAGTGCGCCCTCGCCTTGGGTCTTTCATGTGTTGGGCTTGACCGGAGTTCGACTGTACGAAGGCTACAGCGCCGTCGCCGAGTCGCCGTATCATGAAGCCGCCGTCTTGCCGAGTCGTCGTGTGGCCATGTCACTGAGTCGCTGTCTAGCCTTCTCACTGAGTCACCGAGCTGCCTTATAAGTGCTCACGATGAGATCACGCCATCACGAGGCACACCACCCATGCCTAAGTGCCTGATCGATATAGCAACGCCGACGCCTGAGCAACCGATCAAGATTCCATTGATTGCTAATTCGGTACTAATCTTGTATTCTTGAATACACTATTTTACTGTTAGTGCAACAATACCACAAAATTCTAGTTTAATTGAGCAAATGAGTTTTATATTAAGCAGATTGATTTGTTAGCTTTAAATAGATAAGACTAATTATTTGTTTTTGTTGTCCGAAATATTGTTTTCGTTGGCCTAGCCTAATCACCATCGTTGTGGAGGTTTTTAGCACATTGCGTGGTGTCGATCAGTGCTAAGTGGATCGAGATAACATCTAATTGACCAAGCCGAATACCAGAACTAATTAGAGATAACATAAAAGCGGAAAAGGTATCTCTTTTTCACGGTGTATGTTGATTACTTTGCTGGATTGGTTACTTGTTAGCCTCCTTTTGGTATATTTGACAATCTATTTGTTTAAAAACACATTTATACATGTTTAATTATTTATTTGCTCTTATGATGTTGAACAGACGATGGACAGAAGTTGGATAAATTGTAAACAATTTACCCCTGCATATATCAAAGGCGTGGGAGAATTCATGCAATTCATTTGAGAGAGATTTAATCAAAATGATGGTATATTTTACCCATGTCGTCGAAGTCTTAATCATACACGAAGACCTCAGACCTATGTGGAAGATCACATTCATATTTATGGCATGTCAAGTATATACACGAGGTGGGTTCATCATGGAGAATAATTTGATGCTGATGTTGTGGAATCTTCGGTTCAAATCGATGAAAATGATTGTAATATGCAAAGTTCTAGTCATGATGGCTTTGTTATTAGTGAGGATGACAACGATGATGGAGGAATGCCCTATTTGATTAAGGAGCTCTTCACAGCCGCGGACCAAGGTAGACAACATCCAAAGTTTGCTAGAGTGCTTGAAGATGCGAAGCGGGAACTTTTCTCAGAATCTACATTTTCAAGATTCTCTTTTCTTTTGATTTGAAGTAACTTCATGTCAAGTCATACTATCGGATCAGCAATTCTGCTTTTGATGCACTAGCGAAGTTGTTGTCACTAGCTTTCCCTCGTTGCAAACTTCCTAATTCATTTTATGAAGTGAAGCAATACCTTGGTGAACTGGGTCTAGGATACGATTCTATCCATGTGTGCTTGAATAATTGTGTGTTATTTAGAAAGCAGTATAAGAATAGAGATGATTTTGGAGTGAGACGCATTTACGGTGTGTGTTTTGATCCTTGGCAAGAGATTTTCCAAATTATAAAAATGGTACCTTCGATGGCTACGCTTGGTTTAGGGTTTGATTAAGTGGATTAACAAACCTTACCTTGACTAGATTTGCTTATCTTAACTCAGCCATGTTTTGCGTTTGGCTAGACTACTCTATGCTTTGGCCACAGTACATACATGTTTGTATGTATTAGCTAATGGCTGATTAGCTAGTTGCTGAGTGCACTTATATGTTGTTCGGTTGCCTTGATGTTCGAGGAAAGTTCTGACGGCGTGTTCTCCCCTCAACCACTGCGGATCGCACCCCTAGTCAGATTTCTATCCTGCTAGCCTATCAGCCGAGCTCAGTTCGATTGAGCGTGGGACGCAGCAGAGAGCAACACACGGGGATTACCCAGGTTCGGACCCCCTCGCGGGTAATAGTCCTACTCCTGCTGAGCCTTAGCTCTTTCCTTGTTGTGGTTGAATGGAATGTGGTTACAGAATGCTTGTGAATTGTGTGTGTGAAAAACGCACGTACCACTTTCTCTCTCTCTCTGCTCCTTTTATACAAGCCTCGGAATGGCGGAGAGAGACGAGGGGTAAGCGATCAAGATTTCAAGACAATCGACGAGACATGACAGGAGAGACGAAAACGTGCTGCTGCTCACGCCGAGCGGCGCCGCCCTCGCGTGCTTCGCAAGTGGCCTCTGGCCCGCACAAACACACTGGTGAGACTGCGGGCGGGGCCTAGCCTGCTCCTCCTGACGCGGGCGGCCATCTTAAGCAAACCTTCTCTCTGCCGGTCAATTCATTGCGCCCACAGTGATGTACCGCCGACCGCAGGGTCATCAGAAGCGTAATCATTTCTTCACCGTCTATCCGCGTGATGTCGCGTTAATGCGCCGTCCTTCGCGGCGGGAGAGCCTTTCGCCGAAGACTCCTTCCGCAACGCCTCTACCACGCTGGCCCCGCTGATGGTGGGGGCCCTACGCGCCGTGGGGCTGCCACGCCGCGCCGATCGTGGGGCCCTCGCCGGCGGCTGATGGGCTCGCCCACGTCGCCGGGTTCGGTCGCCGCGCCGACGTGTGGGGCCTCGACAGATCTTCTAAGGGCTCGCCACGCCATTGGGCTCGATCGCCCACCGACGCGTGGGGCCCGCTGAGCGCCGAGGTGCTCGCCCATGCGCTGGGCCTTGATCGCACACCGACGCGGGGGGCGCTTGAACGCCGAGGGGCTCGCCCACACGCCGGGTCTCGATCGCTCACCGACGCGTGTGGGGCACTCGCCGGCGCTCTGAGGGCTCGCCACGCGGCTGGGCCTTGTCGCCCGCTTCGACGCGTGGGGCTCGCTCGAGCGCTGAGGTGCTCGCCACGCCTGGGGCCTTGATCGCCCGCTCGACGCGTGGGGCCCTCGCCCGTGCTGAGGGGCTCGCCCACTGGGGGCCTTGGTCGCCTACCTGACGCGTGGGGCCCGCCTGGAGCGCTGAGGGGCTCGCCCACGCGCTGGGGCCTTGGTCGCCCACCTGACGCGCGGGGCCCACCTGATCTTCTCAGGACTCTTTGTACCCTGGTATTTATTACACCGACAAGTTCAATTCTAGGACAGTTCAGCAGGAATTTGATAGCAAAATAGTAAACAAAAGTTTTGCTTCTTTTTGATATCATAATTTTAGAATTTAAACATATAGGTTGGTACATCATACGCCAAGAAATATTTGAAAAGACAATAACGATATGATGCAATGGTGTGGATATAAAAAGGAACCAAATATCGTTTATTCTGAAATTGTGCTAAGGGCCATCCTGTTACATACTTGATAGAAATCACCTAATTTAACCAAACTACTAGTTGACAAAACTTGTTTCTGCTACTGGTGCTTGTTTGTGCTACCTTGTTCAGTCATTGGCTAGCTTATTTGTACTGATCTGAAACTTCCTTTTAGATCTTTTTGGTCAGACTGTCATGATAATGCATCATTCCTTTAGTACTTTGCATGCCATGGAAGTTAAGTGTTTCACTTACTATTAACTATAAAGTGCAGATCATATATCTAGGCCTTCATATCATCCAATCAGAAGCAGCAATGAGAACACGAGGCAGCAAAGAAATAGGTTATTTCTCTTACTATGTTTTCATACGAAACTATGAATGTGCTTGTCCATGATGCATCATTCCCATGAGTACTTTGCATACCTTTACTCTATGCTGCATGTTAAAATATGCTCACATTTTCAAACAATAATATTGTTTCTTTCATAACACAGAACCTGAACCACATCTGTATGAAGAGGTGCGGCATGCAAACATCGCGTAGATTCAAAACAAATTACAATTCCTTGGTCTCCACCAGCTTGCAAAAAATGCACTGTCAACTAGCACTGTAAAGCCTAGGAAACCTAAGGGTAGAAAGAGAGAGGACTCCGATTATGATCCAGAAGAGGATAGGGCACTACTAGGGAACAAGCTTTCTCAAGCGGTTCAAAAAAAAGGATCAAGCTTCTACAAGCGGTTTAATGTCTCAAAACAGTCTCAAGCCAGAAAATGATCTCTAGAAGCGGTTGGGGGCACGATCCGCTTCTAAAGACCTAAAATCCTAAGCGGTTTGTGTCCCCAACCGCTGCTATACCTCTACAAGCGGTTGGGAACACGAACCGCTTAGGATGCTTGGCTTTACAAGCGGTTTAATAGTCCCAACCGCTTCTAGAGGCCCATTTTTCGAATAGATAAAAGGAAAGCTCCTCCCATTCTGTCAGATAATGCGCGTGGGTGGGTTGGCTAGCTGGGTGAGGTGTGAGTCAAGAGGTCCTGGGTTCAAATCCCACCTCCCCCAATATTTATTTGCCTTTTTACACTCTATTATAAGCGGTTCAGAGAACCGCTTGTGATGCTCCGCGAGGCATCAGTCGCGGTTGCTTACAAGCGGCTTTAAAACCGCTTGTAGGGAGCCGCTTGTAGGGGGCTTACGAACCGCTTGGGAAGCCTTTTTCCCTAGTAGTGGGGAGACCGAGGAAGATGGCACTGCCATCATCACTTCACCCTCAAAGGTGCTTGTTCATCTATCTTGCTGGCGGCTAAGGATGTTCGTTACTGTTTTACATCGCATCAGTCTTGTTCATCTAATTTGTATGTGTTGCTTGCTTTAGGTTATTATTGTCTTGCTGCTTATTTCTTTTAGTTCACACAATTATGTTGATGATTTCTTCTTATGTACCAGAAATATAAGAGAGTGGTCAAAATGCTTGCTGCAAGACCCAATAGTTGTGACACCGACAACATGGCTCCAGGTGGCACAAGACCTTTCAAGAGAGTGAAAGCAGCTACACCGACAGAGAAACCCAATGGAGTCTCAACAAGATCATCAAAACATTTGCTTTTAGATCAACAACAAGAAGATACAACCATTCAAGCATCGGGGCAACTACTTCATGATGATCAAGCTCAGAGAGAAGGACAGGAATCAATTGTGGAACATCTGAGTCTGCCTACGGAGTGGTCCTATAGAGAAGATTTTGATCCAGACCACAACAACCATCCAGTCGATGAAGGCAAGTTTATTCTATCATGCCCCTTATGAGTTTTTTACAATCCTTATGCACTAACTACTTTGATGCCATCTTTGTACAAACACCAGGATCTGTTCGTAAAGGCAAGAGGGCAGCGATAATGGGTAAACAACTTGAGAAGATTAATAGAGCTATGGGAAAAAGGTTCCCCATCCAAATTGCTGAAGGGATGAGAAGGCCAGTGAAAGCAGAGCAATCTTCTAGGCTTGCATCAAAGTCTGGCATTCAAATTAAGAACCATGTGCCTGTCCGCACACACCGCAAAGAATACAAGGACAACAATGTTCATTTGGATAATTTCATGGGAAAATTAGTTGTAAGTAAATTCATTCTACTTACCATCTCTATCATGTCTACGTAGCTTTTTCATTCTAATTGTATTGATCAAATCCTTGTTTAATTCCTAACATCTGTTCATAATTATATTTTGTTTGACTTGCTTTTTAAAGCGTTAGGACCCACCTTCAAAACAACGAAAAAACAAACTCAAAAACTCAAAGCGTATGTGTTTTCAAAACGTAGATAAATCGTTAAGCTATTAAGCCGTTAAGATGTTAAGCGGAAAAGAACTGGGTCTTAGTTTAATTGTTCAATTCATACTAAGTTGTGGTTATGGGATTTATTCCAAGTCATAATTCTTTTTTCCTAATCCATTTATCTTGGCAGGTAAAGCTAGCCATTGACAAAAATGATAAGGCCACCAAGGATGTATGTACTGATTTATTGAAGGGTGGCATACGAGAGAATAGTTATATCCTCAAGAAGCGATATTTCGATGGTGTTCCAGCAAATGAAGTTCGCACGATGTCTCCTCTATCTAATATGACTGATGAGCAATGGCAAGCACTTGTTCGGAAATGGTCAGACCCCAAAAGCAAGGTGCTAAGTATGAACAACTTGTTTTTGCACATTTCACAAATGAATGTATATAACTGAATTATAAACTGTAGGAAATCTCTGAGAAGAACAAGCAGAATCGTGCTAAATTGCAGTTCCATCAGGCTACAAGATCTCGTAGCTACATAGCACACTGCCATTCAATTGTTAATACCAATTATCTTCTTATTATATATTTTTAACCAATAGCTACTCATTTTTTACGAATACTTACAAGCTATTGTTTTCATTATGTTCGTTGTATACTCGATTATAGAAGGAGAAGGCCCAACTTCCAGAATTGGATGCATTGAATATGTTTAAGGCATGCCACTACAACAAGAAGAAGCAGGTATATTCTGAACCTGTGCAACGCACAATAGTGTGATAATCTTCATGATTCTATTATTTGATTACAAAATTAAAGTAAGAATTATAAACAGTGCATCTTTCTTTCTTCTAGTGTTGGCAAACTCCAACTGTATGCTTGTTGGTATGTAAACTACCCTATATCTGTTCTAATATAAGTCTGAAATTTACCTCTCTATGATCATGCCATTAGTAGATTGGTTGCTATTATAAGAAATAATCAATGAAGTCAATTCTATACTACATTTTTGAACCAGCCAATAATCGTTACATCAAGGAGTGCACAGTTTGAACAACAATGTCATAGCTGAGACCTTGCTTACATTCTGAATAGAAGTACCACAACTGAGGCCTTGTTTTACATTCTGAACCAGCATACAAAATTGACCTTGTTTTATTGTTTCATTGCTACAAAATTCCACATTTGTTTGGAGTTGAAACTTAATCATTTTAGCATTTCAGCATAGCCATCTACATATATGTCCCTATTATGTATTATGTTCCTTACTTCCAATATGTAGCTTCATTTCCTATTCAATATGTTCACAAATGATTGAATATATATTGTTGTCTGTGAATTAAACTCTTGTCAATAACACTTATCAATATATATGCTCTGATCTTTACAAATGCATGCGTATGAACTTATCTCCATAATATCTGTTCGTTATGCTCAAATTTATCTGTTCGTTATGTTAAGTTGTGATAGAAGGTATGCTACAGCCTGATGCAGAGGGTCAATCATCATGTACTCATATAGAGGTTGTCTCAAAGGTTCTGACCAATAAGAGTGCAACTAGCAAATTCTTGAAGAATGTTGGCTTACAAACAACCACTTTGACAATGATAAAGTCGGCCAAAGAACAACAGCTTGATGAGCAACTTGAGGCAGAGAAACAGGCAGCAGCTGCAATGCAACAAACCATTGATCAGCAGCAGGAGGAAATTGATAACCTGAAGAAAAATTACAAGAATCAGATGAAGTGTTGATGCGAACCCAGAAAGATATGGAGGATCTCAGGCAGAAGCAAGAAGAAACTAATGCATATCTTCGCATTCTCATGCTCAATCAATCCAACAACCAGTGACTTGCATATCTTGCTTATCTTCGTCCTCTCATGATTCCGTTTAGTGCGATTGAAACAATGGACATGAAAACTTACTTTTGCTTAGCTCTTTGATTTGTATACTGTTGGTGATTGGCAAACGGCCCATCTTGAGACGGGCCTTGGGCCATTTCCGTACCGGCCCATCACGAAAGCGGATGGTCCAAGAGGCCGTTCCTAGCCATGCTAAAGGAAGCGCCCGGTCCGCCAGCGGCTGCCCCGGGCTTGACCAAGTCAAACCGTGCGGCACCATGCGCCTCCCGGGCTATCCCTTAGCCCGGGAGAAGGTCCCTCGGGTGATCCACCTACCCGTGGGTAGGTGGCGACAACTGTCATGCCCCACCCTGTTTTCTCCGGCCTTGACCGGAACGAACTGTCTCTCCCCAGGAACCCGCAGCCCAGGGAAGAGCACGCGGGAAGCCTTCCTTGTCGTTTGCCCTCTTTGGCAGGCAGCAGATGGTTGTTACGCTACGCGACGCTCCCAACGGGTGGCGCGAGACTGGCTCAGTCCGGTCAAGGCTATATCGAGGATAAAGGGAAAGTGCTTTCTCCCTAAAGAGGCTTCTTCCCCGGATAGGCACTTCAAGACAAACACGTGCCCAGTACTAACCTGACCAGCTTCTCCCTACAGGCTCCGAACCGGACAGAGCCCCGGAACGAGACAAGAGCTCCGCCACTAAATCAAAGACCGGTGCGGGGCCCGCCGCATCAGCTTCGGGCGGCCCACCGCGCCTATAAAAGGAGGATTCCTGGACATTCCAAGGGACGCTCTGATCCGATTCCATCTGACTCAAGCCCAAGCAACACCCGGATCCGAAGTTTCCTTAGCAAGTAGTTCTAGTCCTTAGTCGCCACCACGGTAAGCTCGGGATCGGTGCCTCCAAGCCCGGTCTCGGCACCTCTGTACTGATTTCCACCATATAATGAACAAGACTGGAGTAGAGCTATTACCCGGCAGTGGGGGCTCGAACCAGGGTAAATCACTTGTGTCTTCACGGTTTGTATTGTTTTCTCTCTTCTTCTCTCCGTACGAAGGATCTGTACCCGAATCATCAAGTCGCACCAGGCCCGTGTCCAGGAAGACAGCACGGCCTTAGCCCTCTGTAGGCTTGGCCGCCGCCCCGAGCTGCTGAGAAGGGTGGTCGTTGGGCCTCACACCAACTACAAATTCGTCTGCCGGTCCGTGGTCTCGCCGCTCTTCAGGAGCGCGATTCCCAGACACCGACAGCTGGCGCCCGCCGTGGGGCCTGACATGAGCAGCCCTCAGCACTCCATTCCCTCGGGCATGTTTGAGATTCCAAGCAACGACGAGGCTCTGGACCTCGAGTTTGACGAGTGCGACGATCTGGACGATCTGGTCCCGTCGTACGACGGCTGGCGGGAGGAGTACCTCGCCGGCCGGGCCGACGAGATGGAGGTCGACACCTCTCGCCTGTGGGTAGATTTTCGCCCCACGGAGTCGCTCCCTGAGCTGGACCCCTCTGTCACCCACGTCAGCGAGACTCCGATGGAGTTCGAGCTGCTAGGTGACTCCGCCACTTCACCGCAAGACCGGACGCTTCCCGGCCGCGCCGCCCCGCTGCGTCTTCATAGCCGCGGTCGACGCGGACACAGGAGATGGGGAGGCCCAGGAGCAGCTGCGCCGTCGCGCTGCAGCCCGGGTTTTCTTCAACGATGCTGTCCGTCGCGTCAAGGACGGGATCTACGAGGAGGACCGTCGTCTGTGTACCCCGCAGGGTCGCCAGCCGGTCGACTCCCTAGTGGAGACCATGATGAACCCACTCCTGCGCAGCCAGCAGAGGGCGTGCGCCATCACCACGGTCATCCGTGACCTGGAAAAAGACCCCCGCGGCTTCACTATGGCGGACTGTCGGGGATAAAATCACGGCCCATTGCCATGGCCCACTCCCTGACGGCCCATTCCAACAGCCTACCAGGGCCCAGCTCCCTGGAAGGTTATATCTGGCCCATATGCATCTTGCCGAACAGCTTCCTGGCTGGCGTGATGCGTAACGGCCAAGGAAACGTGTTTGAGTCCGTCTCGAACAGGAGTCCTCCACGGCTACGTGAAGACCCGGACGTTGGTTTCCCAGATTGGATTAGGAGTCGTGATCCCCAAGACTAGGAGTATGCCTTATCTGCCTCGGGACATATCTGGCATGTACCGAGTTCGTTACGATCTCGTAGTTAGCCCGGCCCGATATTCCCTCGATAGGTCGGTTTGCTCTGCACTATATAAACCATGCCCCTACGGCGTTAGGGGGCATCCAATCTCAGATCATCTGAAGACGAGTTTTACGACTTGTTCTAGCTTTTAGTACCTGATACACACCATAATCTCGCCGAGACTTGTTGGTCTCGTCGAGCCATCTCTTGTAATCACTCTTGATATATAAGAAAGGCTGGACGTAGGGCTATTATCTCTCCCAAGAGGCCCGAACTGTGATAAAACCCCGCCTCTCTGTTCGTTCTTCGTTCGTGATTGTTCGGCGTGTCTCCTATCTCACTTCTAAAGAACCTTAGCGACTTGAGATCGTTATCTCAACCGTCGACACGGACCTATGTCCGGCCATCGCTGAGGGCGTTGGCGCCGTCCGTGGGGATACGCAGATCGAACATGTCGACATCCGTCAACGATACAGAGATTCTTCCTGAGGGCTACGACTCGGCGGCGGGATGTTTCTTCCTCGCCAAATCGAATCGATCTTACCGACCTAGATCGATGTCTGTGTCTGAGACAGAAGTTTCTGGATACGCTCCGGAGATGGTCTCAGGTCGAGCTCCCGTCATTGACGATGAATACGGAGCTGATGATCTTTACGCTGGTTTAGATCTATCAGATTCCAAGGCTATGTCGGTGGATTCCTCCTGTGGCGACACAGTGATGACACCATCTAGCGCGCAATCGCACGGCCACCGCGTCGTCAACATGACCGGCGCAGGGACTTCGAATCCTGCGCGGGTCCCGGTGGCCGGGGAGATCGAGCAGATCGATTCTGCTCGGCATCCAGATGAGGCTGCATTAGCTGCTCGCGAGCAAGATGTTGTTCGCCGCACTTTTGACGAGTCCATCAACCAAACTCTGGCGCAGATACGCGACCAGCGCAAACGTCAGCGACGTAACCCGCCTCGCGACCTCGCCAAGGCCCCGCGAGGTTCACCTGCCGGTAGAATCCCCACGTGCCCAGACTCCGATCGGGCAAGACGCGGATGTCTCGGGGATCCCAGGGCCTCTGGAGTAGAGCCAAGAGCGACTCCAGGCCCTGGCTACCGTGATTAGATCCGCTCACCAGGACAATCTCGTCCTCGTGGGCAACGCCGTGGCTTCTTACCTCCCGCTCAGCAAGAGTTCCTCCGACCAACAGGACCAACGTCTTTTCAAGGCTAGGTTCTGCCGGCGAAGGTGGCCGGTCTTACGCCTTGGGCTGCAGGGTTTTCTCTGACGAGCTTCGCTCTGTTCGGTGGCCCTCAAAGTTCAAGTCCGGACACATGGAAAGATACAATGGGACCCAGAACCCAGAGGAGTTCCTTTCCATCTACGCTACAGCCATCGTGGCAGCCGGAGGTGACGAGCTTGTCATGGCAAATTACCTCCCAACTGTCCTTGAGGGTGCCGCTGCTGGGACGTGGTCGTTCAATCGCCAGAAGGTTCCATCTCTTCTTGGAACCAACTTTGTGACGCCTGATTGCTAATTTTCGAGTCATTACATGCGTCTGGGCAAGGAGGATGATCTGCACGGATGATCCGGATGAGCGGGAGACCCTCCGCAACCGTGAAGCGTTTCATCAAGATTCGCAACACGATCCCGAACATCTCGGACGAATCTGTTGTCCGCGCCTTTAAAAACGGAGTCCGCGACGAGCGGCTCACCCAGGATCTCGAAATCAATGAGATCGGGACCGCCAACGGCTTTGTTGAAGCGGTGACCGCTATGCCAGCGTGGCGAGCGTGTTCAAGATAAGAAGGCGTTTGACAAGGCGAGCTGCCCTTGACTGGTGTAGAGGAGAAGAAGAAGAGCAAACAATCCACGGTGACAAGAAATCCCAGAAAAAAAAGAAGGGTGATGCGAACAACACCGTCGCCGGTATAGATCGCACAACTCCTCCCAAGGATGGGCTGAAAAAGCCCAGCAATAACTATAAGGGAAAGAAGCCCACCCAGGGAGGCAATCAAGGCAAGAAAGGTCCAAGTGACCGATATTGCAAGTTCCACCAGAACTACGGGCATGATACGCGCCATTGCGTAACACGGGCCGCAAAGCTCGAGATTTCTACAACGGCAAGGGCCCAATGCCCACCCCGCCTCAAAAGGTGAAGCCGGTAAGGCCAAGCGCCAAACCGATGATGGTGATCGGGACGACGACGAGTATCAGGAGCCCGTGAACCATATCGCCGTCATCTTCGGCGGCTCCTCGGCTTATACCTCTCGCCGCAGCCTCAAGGAAGCTGCTCGGGAGGTCCACAATGTTGAAAAGGGCAAGCCTCAGCCCGAATCAACAAAGTGGACCGAGGTCCCCATCTCCTTCTCTCAGGAGGATTGCCCCACTGGGATGACTAAGCCTCAGCGGCTCCCACTGGTGGTCGCTCCGACCATCAGCAACGCCAGAGTTGGCCGTGTTTTGGTCGACGGCGGGAGCGCTTTGGACTTGCTCTCTGCTAAGGTCTTGGACGAGATGCAAATTCCTCGCTCCAAGCTTAAAGAGGTCGCGATGCCTTTCTACGGCATCGTCCCGGGGGAAGCTGTTCAGCCATTGGGGCAGATTGTTCTACCTGTTACCTTCGGCTGTCCAGGTAACTTTCGGACGGAGTTGATCACGTTTGACGTGGTCGATTTCCCTTCCGCGTACAATGCGATCCTGGGCCGGCCATCTCTTGGTATGTTCATGGCCGTGTCGCATCATGGATACCATTGCGTGAAGATACCGGGCCCCAACGGTGTGATCACGGTCAAGGGCAACCACAAAGCTGCTCTAGATTGCGACGAGCAGTCCCTTGCCCCGGTCGACCAGCTTCCGCCGTGTGGTCCCGAAGTTCCGCAGACCAAGTCTGCACGCCCTAGGGTCTCCCTTCAGCCAGGAGGAGAGACCAAGGAAGTTCTGCTGTCTCTGGATGATTCCTCCAAGACAGTTCATCTGGGGGCCAATCTGGACCCCAAATAGGAAAGCGAGCTCATTTCCTTCCTCCGAGCTAATGCAGACGTGTTTGCCTGGGAGCCGTCTGATATGCCCGGAGTCCCAAGGGAGGTTATCGAGCACAAACTGGCCGTCCGGCCGGACAAAAAGCCTGTTCGCCAGAAGATTCGTCGCTTTTCAGAACTCAAGCAGGGGATCATTAAAGATCAGCTCGGCAAGCTGCTCGCTACCGGATTCATCCGCGAGGTTGATCACACCGAGTGGCTGGCCAACCATGTCATTGTAAAGAAGAAAGGCGGCAAGTGGAGGATGTGCGTCGATCACACAGATTTGAACGCTGCTTGTCCCAAGGACAACTTTCCGCTGCCACGCATAGACCAGCTGGTCGACGCGATCATGGATGCCCAGCTTTTTGAGTTTTTGGATGCTTACTCGGTTATCACCAAATAAGCATCTCCCAGAGGATGAAGAAAGCGCCTTCATCACCCCATTCGCACTTTCGCTACGACCATGTCTTTCGGTTCTGCGCAATCTTTGGTGCCACGTTCAGTAGCTTGTTGGAGAGGACTTTCCCGAGCAGCGGAAAAAACACGAGGTCTATGTCGATGACATAGTTGTAAAAAGCAAGCTTGCTCCGATCATGTAAAAGACACAGCGAGACTTTTCACAATCTCAACGAGCATCGAATAAAGTTAAATCGAGAGAAATGTACCTTTGGTGTTCGATCCGGAATGTTGCTCGGTTATGTAATTGGTTATGAAGGAATTTCAGCCAACCCTAAAAAATCGAGGCCATTGAAAATATGCAGGCTCAACTACCGTTAAGAAGTTGAGCCTCACCGGACGGGTGGTCGCTCGGCGAGTTTATTTCCGTCGAGTAACGCTGGCTGCCCTTCTATAAGGCCTGCGCATAAGCACAATGGTTTCAATGGACGGAGGAAGTGATCGATCTTTTCAAGATCTAAAGCAATACTGTCCAACCCACTGTCTTGACCACCCATAACACGGCGAGCGGCTCTTACTCTATCTCATTTGTATGCCTCGGCGGTGAGCACGGTCTTGACGGTGGAAAGGTAAGGCATCCAATGCCAATCTATTACGTGGCGAGGTGCTTCACGGATCGAAGGCGTTACCTCGAGGT
The DNA here is from genome assembly GCA_036346415.1 of Raddia guianensis. Classification (NCBI taxonomy): domain Eukaryota; kingdom Viridiplantae; phylum Streptophyta; class Magnoliopsida; order Poales; family Poaceae; genus Raddia; species Raddia guianensis. Next base: position 38,263,440 of record CM070539.1, read on the forward strand.
CGAAGCTGCTGCTCGCCTTGCTCATGTCCTCCGTAAAACTTCGCCATTATTTCCGGGCACATCAAATACTGGTCCCGACCAAGTTCCCTCTTGGAGAAATCCTAAGGAACAAGGAAGCTGGCGGCCCTATAGCTAAATGGGCAATGGAATTGGCAGAATTTGATATTACATTTCTTGCGCCGAACTGCTATTAAGTCCCAGGTCTTGGCTGACTTTGTCGCCGAATGGACCTGCCCGCCCAAATCCCAGGAAGCTCCCGAGCAACCTGACGACCCCCCTTGGACCATGCTTTTTGATGGCTCGCGTACTGGACACTCGGGGGCTGGTTTTGTTCTCATCTCTCCTCAAGGAGAGCAATTCCAGTATTCTATCCAGCTACACTTTGCGGCGACTAACAACGTTGCGGAGTACGAGGCCCTCCTCGCGGGACTTAGAGCGTGCAAGTCGCTCGGTGTCCAACGGCCGATCGTGAAGGAGATTCACGGTGGTCATCAACCAGGTCAACAAGGAGTATCAGTGCTGCGATGACTCAATGGCGCGGTACCTAGTTGAAGTGAGGAAGTTGGAGCGGCATTTTCAATTTTTCGAGGTGCTCTTCGTGCCCAGAAAGGACAACTTTCTGGCCGACCAACTATCCAAGTATGGATCCTCACGAGAACCTGCTCCGGCAAGGGTGCTCGTCGAGCACCTTCACAAGCCCTCAATCACGTCTCCGGACGAGGCAACGAGAGGCAGTGGTGCTTGTCTCCGTCATCGCCTTGAGTCGCGGGTTGGACAACGCCATTTGTCCGGTACCTTGCGGATGGGACCCTGCCCGTAGACGAAGCCGAGCGTTCCCGGCTTACAAGGCGTGCTGCTCCATACAAGCTTATGGGCATCCTTTACCGTCGAGGTGCTCTGGGAGTTCTCTCCAAGTGCATCTCGCAGCAGGAGGGTGTGTTCCTTCTTAGGGACATACACGAGGGTGCCTGTGGCAACCACGCCTCCTTCAGAACTCTGGTCGGCAAAGCGTTTCGCATGGGCTACTACTGGCCAACCGCGTTACAAGATGCCCGGGAGATCGTGACAAAGTGCAAAGCTTGCCAATTTCACGCCCGGAAGGCACATAAGCCCGCCCAAGAGCTTCAAACGATCCCCCCATCTTGGCCTTTCGCCACATGGGGTCTGGATCTGCTCGGCCCATTCCCTAAGGGGTACAAGGGCTATACACACTTGCTCGTCGCCATTGACACTTTTACAAAGTGGATTGAGGCAGAGCCTATGTCGTCTCTTTCACGCCAAAACGGCTGTGCGCTTCTTCAAAAGCAACGTGGTCACGCGCTTTGGGATCCCCCATAAGCTGATCACCGATAACTGCATACCAGTTGAGCGAGCTATTCCGGGAATCTGCGAGCACCGGGCACCAAGGTCTGTTTCGCCTCGTGGCACATCCACGAGCAATGGAAGCGATCGGCGAGCTAACGGACGGATCGTCCGGGTATCAAGCGGCGTGTGTTCGCGGCACTCATGAAAGCACAACAAGGCTTAGGTTGACGGTTCCTTCCGTCCTTTAGGCGATTCGCTTTTCTGACGGCAAACGCAGGAAACTCCGTTCAATTAGTCTATGGTGCGAAGCCATCACGCCCACGAAATAGTACTCGGTTACGCCTCGCGCGAGCTCGGTCAACCGTTGACTACGAGCAAGCGCCTACTCGATCTCGACTTCCTCGAAGGCACACGCGACCGGGCACAAGTCGAATGGCGCTACCGGCAAGATCTTGTTGCAGCGCCGCCAAATCAGTTCGACCAAGGGCTTTGCGGTAGGCGATCTCATTCTGCGCCGTGTTCGAACCTGTCCAATGCCAACAAGCTAACTCCCGCGGGAGGGTCCGTTCCTGATCGTTTCTCTTGCTTTCGCCGCCGGGGCTGTTCGCTGGCTATGGAGGGCGGAGAGAGGCGACCAGCACTTGGAACATCGACCGACCGTAAGTTCTTTGTGTAGGTCTTTTTCTGTGTTTGCTTAGCTTCGCGCTTTTTGTCAAACTTCGCGCCTTTGTTCGTTCAAGTCTGTCGGGCTCCATGTGAAGTTCAATCCATTTATAGTGAAATTTTCACGGTCCTCTGAGGCCTTTTCACATCTCTGTCTTGTCAAGACTACCCTCTCTCTGGTAACACTTGATGGCTGCCAGGCCTTGCGAACACTCGGCTCCGCAATCTTAAGGATTTTTTCCTGCTCGTATCCAGTTTCAACAAGATCCACAACTCAAGGTTGCGTAACAAGGCTTTTCCACCTCGCGGCTAAGTCTGCTCTCATAAGCCCTCCGCGGCAGAGGCACTTACCGCCTGGCGCGACCACCTGGCAAAGTCTGCTCTCGTAAGCCCTCCACGGCAAAGGCACTTTCCTTGTTCGGTTACCTTTGGAATCACCTAACTTACGTCGCCGAGCAGTTTTTGGGATGAGTAGATCAGGATACGGGTGTCGCTCTAACTCTCTACGCACGTCCTCGACCTCATAAACTTAGGTCTTGACGTGTCCGTCTGCATCGGGGCTAGGGCGTCGCTCTTTCTCTTGTGCACCTGTTCGGGTTCGCAAACTCAGGTTTCCGAGCAGCTGCGCAACGGGGGTTAGGAGTTAGGCTAAGCGTTCTACCGGTTTTTCTTAAAACCTTTCTAGCGCCGTCGTGCCTTCTCTCTTAGTTTCCTGCTCGTCCTTGTCTTTTTTCTGCTCGTCTTTGCAGGGAAAAGGTAAGTCTTGTTATGTAAAAGTTATGTCTTTATTGCTTTGCTCAAAAGTTTACAGGTACAAGGAGTACATCTCTACTTCTACTTCGATGCAAGCTGTTCCTTCAGTTCCTCGTTCTGTATCTTCAAGCGCAGGACTTCTCCTTGCGCCTTGAAGCCTTCCTTGGCCTCAGCTCGGAGACGATTGGTTTCCTCCTTGCTGAGCCGGGCCCGCTCCGCAGCTTCTTCGCGGAGAGCCTCGACCTCCTCGGTCTTGGCGCGCAGCTCCTCGGACAGAGCCACGCTCTGACTGGCCCGCTGCTCGGCGGCTTTGAGTTGCTCCGTGGCGGTCAGCTTCTCCTCGGCGAGCTGAGCCTTGAGGGCCTTCACCTCCGCCGCGAGCTGACCCCGCAACTGCGACACGTCGTGGAGTTGTTCCTCGAGCCACTTCGTGCGACTCTCCCCCTTTTCCGCGACGTCCGCCCCCGCGACTTGCACGCGAAGCTCCTCAGCCTCTTCACGGAGAGCTCTAGAGGATTGCCTCTCCTCGGTCAGCCGGGCCTTGAGCTTCCTCACCTTCGCCTTGGCCGGCCCGGCTTGGTGGTCTGAGGCTCCCTCGAGTCCCCTTGCTCGGAGATGCTCCAGGAAACCGCTATCACAGCGCCGCGCTCCACGGTGACTCCTCCACGAGGTCCTCCATGGTGGCCCCATGAACTGAAAGAGAAGACTAAGTTAAGACCTTGGGCAATTTTAGCCCGATCGACAATGTCTTGGTTTGAGGTTACTGTCCAGTCGCCGCTTGACTTGACCAGGCGATCCTCGAGACCATGGGTCAAGAAGCCTCGCTCATGCGGGATAAGGCCTGCAAGGCGACACATCGACCTTGTTCTCCCCTTGCGGGCCGTGCTCGTCTTAGAAGCGATCGGCGGCGAGCTATCGCCCAGCGTTCCTCCTCTCCTCCTCTTCTTCCGCCCGTTCCTCCTTGGGCGAGCTCGGTGCCGCTCCGCTGGGCGGCTCCGGAACCTCCACTGGCAGGGCAGCTTGCACGCCCTGCTCGTGGCTTTCTTCCACTTGCTCGGTGCAGGTCTTCACCACCTTGCCGCTACCTCCGTCGCCACAGTCGGTCGCCCTGCGACGAAGTGCCCGGTAGGACCGCCTGCTCGGTCCCACCTTGGGCAACTGGCGAGCCAACTCCTTGGCCCCGCTGCCCGTGGCGCCTTGCGCCGCCGCCTCTTCTGCCTCCAACCGCTCCACCGCGCCCTTGTTAGCGTCGAGTGGTCGGCCGGAACTGGCGGAACAAGCTCCACGCCCGGCTTGTCTTTGAGGTAGCCATCCAGCTGCGCGGCTTGTCTTTGAGCCTGGCGGGAGCAAGCTCCCCGCAACAGGGACCGCTCGATCGCTGCTTCCACGTCGTCTGTGGTGATCTCCTCTTGGACAGCTGATGGACAAGGAACAGGATTAATCCTACGCTGCCAGGTTAAGTGCGGAATCGAAAGGTTTAACACTGCATACCTGCCGTGGAGGGCTTGATCTTGATCTTCTTCGCTAGAACCTTCCGCCTTTTCCTCGGGGGCTCCTTAGCGGCTTGTTCGCCTTGGCCCCTGGGTGTTCACGGCGATGAACTCAGCTCCCTGGTGAGCTGAGCGCTCCTCTCGCACAACGCAAGAAGCTTTTCCTTGCGCGCGACTTCTTCCTCGAGCCTCCTCTGCTCGGCGACCTGCTGTAATCGTGCTGTATGGCCCGGGTGAGCCCGCGTGTAACGCCTAAGCCAAAGGGTCATGTTCTTTACCTCTTCGTCGCTTTGCTCGATGAGGAGGGAGGGCTTAGTCTCCTCATTTGGGCTGACCAGCGTGCTCGCTTGATGCCTTTCGGCCCGCTCCGTCGCCGCGGGTGGTTCCTTCGCTGGTTGGCGGCCGCTGTGTCGCGGCGAGCTTCACGTCGGCTCCGCCGCCACCTTGGGCTTTGTGGCCACCTTGGCCTTGCCCTTCTTCACCTTCTCCTTCTCCGACCCGGAGAGCTCTTCCACGATCCCCCCGAGGATCAGTTGGTCCTCCTGCGCGTTGGAGGAGCAGACGTTAGCATTTAACGAAGATACGAGTCCAGCAACACAAGCTGAGTTATGTGACTTACCTCGTCTGTGCGGACGAGTACGTTGCGTGGACAGGTGAAGGCCACCTCGCCGGTGACTTCGCCATCCTTCTTCGCAACCTTGAGCATGGAGTCAACCCGCTCTGTGACCCATGCCTCTGTCGGTTGCTCTGCCCGAACAGAAGAAAAGACTTTTAATACCTGTTCGGATGAAATTATCAAAAAGAGGTACTTACCCGTGCTCTCCCTCGTAATGTCTTCCCATCCCTCTATCTTGTAGAAGGGATAGGATCGCCTCATGGCAGACGAGATCTGTTATTTGTGAAATCGCGAATAATCTCCTGCCTGCGTGAGCCCGAGGCCCACGAGGGAAGCTATCTTCCGCGTCAGATACTAGTCCTCGTCGGTCAGCTCCGGCCAGGGCATTGGTGTTCCCTTCGCTGGAGCTTGCCCGGTGAAGACGAGCTTGCTGTCGTCGCCTCGCCTGCTGTAGAACCACCTCGTCCACCACACGCCCATTGAATCGGCGGCGGCCGGGCGAAGTCTGTTGCGTCGTTGATGGTGGCGGAGCTTGAGGTAGTAGCACCCAGTAGCCCGGCGGCGGAGCTGCTCCTTGTCCTTGAGTAGTAGTGCGAGAACAGCCCCATCGAAGATCGATGCCAGATAGCCCTCGCACAGGTGTGCGAAGGCAGCCATCTGGAGGGCGCTGTTCGGATTGAGGTTCGCCATCTCCAATCCGCTAATGTTTGAGAAGGCCTCAATGAAGTCGCTTTCGGGATATCACCACCCGAATAGTGCGAACTGCTCGAAGCTAACGAACTCTCCCTCCGGTGACTCGGAGTATCCTCCTCGCGGGCGACCTCCACTACTGGTGTCGATGTGGCCCTCCTCCTCCCGATCCTAAGGTCCTCCTTGGTCAAGCTAGTGCCTGTGAATTTGGCCATAGCGGTTCCCAGGGCTGGGCGAACAGCGCTTGGGATGGAGTTTGGCTCTGTGGTGCTAAGCGCGGTTGGAATTAGGGCTTGGGAAGAAAAGGCGTGAGAGCGAGAAGGGCTGGCATGAGCGCTTTGGGAGCTTTATAGGCTCAAGTAAGTTGCCACAGCGGTTCTTTGCCACTAAGCGGCTAGTTTTTACATAGCGGCTAGGTAAAAGCAGTCGGTTTATTTTCAACTTCTTGACAATAGTTACCTTTGAGATCATCATCGGCTACTTTTTCCGGCATTATTGAGGGGCTGGGTGCTGCTGCTTTCGGATGGGCCAGCGTTTTCTGTTCGGCCTTAGCGAGTTGCTCGGCCTTGATCGGGTTTGTTCGATCCGGACACAATCTTTATTGGTAGAACATAACACCTTTCGATCGCGTCTTTGTTAGTCTTTATAGCGACCGATGTCCCTCTTCGTGACTTGGAGTCTCAAGAGGAAGACCCTACTCTAGTGAGTCCTTCCACTTGAGTCTCGGGGGCTAAACTGTCGAGGATAAAATCACGACCCATTGCCATAGCCCACTCCACGGCCCATTCGAGCGACCTACGGGGCCCGGCTCCCTAGAAGGTTATGTCGGCCCGTATGCATCTTGCCGAACAGCTTCACAGGTGGCGTGATGCGTAACGACCAAGGAATGTGTTGAGTCCGTGTCGAGCGAGTCCTCCACGGCTACGTGAACCGGACGTTGGTTTCCGGATTGGATTAGGAGTGGTGATCCCCAAAGGCGGGAGTATGCCTTATCGCCTCGGGATATATTTGTACGTTGAGTTCGTTATGATCTCGTGGTTAGCCCGGCCGGTATTCCCTCGGTAGGTCGGTTTGCTACGCACTATATAAACCATGCCCTACGGCGTTAGGGGCATCAATCTTAAACATCACGAAGACAAGTTTCGACTTGTTCTAGCTTTTAGTACGATACACACCATAATCTCACGAGAGACTTGTTGGTCTCGTCGAGCCATCTCTTGTAATCCTCGATATATAAGAAAGAATTTGGGCGTAGGGCTAATATCTCTCCCGAGAGGCTGAACGAGGATAAAACCCACATCTCCTGTTCGTTCTTTGTTACGTGATTGTTGGCGTGTCTCTATCTCACTTCTAAAGAACCTTAGCGACTTGAGATCGTTATCTCAGCTGTCGACCTGAACCTATATCCGGCCATCGCCGAGGCGTTGGCGTCATCACTGCGGACATCGACCCGGCATGAAGCGGCAGATGGCGGCGTCGGCCGGACATCTGGCGAGAAACAGGATTCGACCGCCCATGGCCTTCGAGCCCTACTCGGCGGGGCGGTGCTGCGGGCGTTCAGCCGTCGCCCTTGATCGATCACGTCGAGACCGAGCGGCTTCTTCTACGAAGGATCGTCCGTGCCCAGTGAGTGTTTTCCGCCTAGGCCAGACTTCGGGGCGCCTACGCCCCGAAAACGCATCGGGATGCCCGCCTTCTCCAGCGCTCTCCGTGAAGCGCCGTGGCCGCCGAGGTTCAAACCCGAGCCAATCGAGAAGTTCGATGGGAGCAAGAATCCTGAAGAGTTCCTCTCCATCTACACCACCGCCGTCCGAGCCATGGGAGGAGACGAGGTCGTCATGGTCAACTACTTCCCCACAGTGCTCGAGGGCATGGCCCGGGACTGGCTGTTCAACCAGCGGCTGGCTCTATTAAGTGGCTGGTCCCAACTGCGGGATGCCCTCCGCACGGTTTCGAGGGTGTTACGCCCGCTCGGGCGCCCGGGACCTCAAGCTCGTGGTGCGGCGAGGCGATGAGAGTCTCTAGGATTTTGTATGCGGTTCGTCGAGCCCGCAACACAATCCCTGCATCTCGATGAAGCCATCGCCGAGGCTCTGTCGACGGTTGAGATAACGATCTCAAGCGCTAAGGTTCTTTAGAAGTGAGATAGGAACCGCCCGAACAACCACGAACAACAACGAGCAGAGAGCGGGGTTTTATCACTGGTTCGGGGCCTCTCGGGAGATAATAGCCCTCGTCCAGCCTTTCTTATGTATCGAGAGATGAATACAAGAGAGGGCTCGGCGAGGCGAACAAGTCTCGGCGAGATTACTGAGTGTACAAGGAGCAATGTGCTATGATCGGTGTCTACGGATGCTAAAAGCTAGATCAAGTCATAAAACTTCGTCACCGGATCGTCAACTCGTGCCTCTACCGCCATAGGGGCCTTGTTTATATAGTGCGAGCAAACCGACCTCTGAGGGAATATCGGGCTGGTTAACTACGAGATAAATAACGAACTTCGGTACATGCGAATATGTCCTAAAGCGAATAAAACATACTCCTAGTCTTGGGGATCCGACTCCTATTCCAATCCGGAAACCAACGTCCGGGTCTTCACGTGGCCGTCAGTGAGAACTCTGTTAGAGGCGGACTCAAACCACGATTCCTTGGCCGTTCGCATCGGCTTTGCGGGAGGTGATTCGACAGGATGCATATGGGCGAGATAGAACCTTCTAGGGGCGAGGGCCACGGTAGGCTTTCATTCAAGCTGGCCGTCGGGGAGTGGGCCATGGCAATGGGCGTGATTTTATCCCCGATAGCTAGCCCCGAGACTCAAGTGGAAGAACTCACTAGAGTGGGGTCTTCCTCTTGAGACTCAAGTCCTGAAGAGGAAATTTTGCTGCTACAAAGACATGTAACAATCGGCCAAAACGGGTTAGGGTTCAACCGAGCAGGACTTGTTGGGGACCGAGCAAACCGATCGGTCTTGAAACAACTCCGTTGCACGAGCGAGGAATCACATCCGCTCGGCGAGCACTCGGCCTTCAGCGGACGCCTGGAAAAAAGTAACCATTGGCGAGAACTCAGCGGTAACTTCACAGCCATTGCTTGGCGGCAAAAGCGAGCGACCGTTTTACCTAGCCGTTCTGATAAAAACTAGCAGTTTTGTGGCAAACCGTTGCGAGCTGCGCATATGGGACTATAAAAGCTCCCAAACACGCTTCATGACCAGCCACTCTGCTCTCGCCTTTCCTTCCCAAGCCCTAATTCAACCGCGCTCAACACGAGCACCCAAACTCCACCGCCAAACCTACTCGTCCAACTCACGGGAACCGCTATGGCCAAGTTCGTTAGTTCTAAGCGCATCAGGGAGGACTTGAGAGTTTGGGAGGAAGAGGACACATCGACACCGTGGTGGAGGCTGCCGGGAGGAGGAAACTCGAGTCGCTTGAGGAGAGTTAGTCAACTTGAGCGATTCGCCTTTGTTGGGTTGAGATCTCGAGGCGACTTCGTTGAGCCTTCTTCAACATTAGCGGATTGGAGGTGGCGAACCTCAATCGAGCGGCATCCTCGGATGGCCGTCTTCGCACACCTGTGGGAGGCTATCACAGGCATTGATCATGCCGGTGGGGTTGTTCCTCCAATACTATCTGATAACGAGGAGCAGCTCCGCCGCTTCGGCTGAGGTGCTACTACCTCAAGCTCCGGCCACCGCCGATATTGCCGTACCCCGTCCGCGTTGCTTGACTCAATGGGCGCGTGGTGGGCGGTGGTTCTACACCGGCGGGCGGCGACGACAAAGCTCATCTTCACGGGATGGCGCCCGTGAAGGAACACCGATGCCTCGGCGGAGATGTCCGCCGAGGATTGGTACCACGAGGAAGATCGCCTCCCTCGTGAGCCTTGGGCTCCGCAGGCGAGGATCATCGGGGACTACAGTGACGAGGATCTGTCCGCTGCGGAGAAGACCCTATCCCTTCTACAAGATAGAGGGATGGGAAGACATCTCCAGGGAGAGCACGGGTAAGTGCCTTTAAGACTCAACCTTTCTTTGATGCTTCTTCCGAACAGAAACTGAGAGGATTTCCTGCTCGGGCAGATAAACCTACCAACGCATGGGTGACCGAGCGGGTCGACGCCATGCTAAAGGCAGCTAGGAAGGACGGCGAGGTCACCGGCGAGGTGGCCTATACATCATGAGCGTGCTTGTTCGCAGGCAGTAGAGTAAGTTGCTCGAACCTCAAATGCGTGTCGCTGGATTACTTTGTTGTAAATCTTGACACTTTACTTTCGAACAGCGGGAGGACGGTGATCCTCGGAGGGATCGTGGAAGAACTCTCAGGTCGGAGAAGGAGAGTGAAGAAGGGCAAGGCCAAAGGCGGCCACAAAGCCCAAAGGCGGCCGAGCCGGCCAGAGCTCGCCGAGCCCGGCGGCCGCCTACCCTCGAAGAAGCTCTTTGCGACAGCGGGCGCGTCGAGCAAAACAAGCCTTGTGTGTCCAATAGCGGAAGCGACCAAGCCCCTCCCTCCTCGCCGAACAAGCGGCGAAGAGGTAAAGACAACGACCCTCTGGCTTAAGCGTCTGCGTGGGCTCACCCGGACCCACTTAGCACGGTGCATCAGTCGCCCGAGCGAGAGGCTCGAGGAGGAAGTGGCGCGCAAGGAGAAGCTTCTTCTTTGCTGCTTGTGCGCCACAGCTCGGCGAGGCTGAGCTCATCGCCACGAGCGTCCGGGGGCCGAGACGAACATGGTGTCAAGGAGCCCCCGAGGAAGAGGCGGAAGGTTTGGGCGAAGATGATCAAGATCAAGCCCTCCACGGCAGGTATGTTGTAATGAAACTTTCGTCTTTTACAATTTCCCTAACCGCACCAGGCTCAACCGTTCCCTTTTTCATCAGCTGCCCAAGAGGAGATTGCCACGGACGACGTCAGCGAAGCGTCGGCGATCTCTAGCTGCCGAGCACACTGCAGTGCGTCATGAGCGATGAGGATAACCACCTCAAGGACAAAATGGCGGTGGAGCACACTCCCGCTAAGTTCCGGCGACCAACTCGATCTGTTGAAGAGGCGCGATGGAAGCGGCTGGGAAGCGGAAGAAGCGGCGGCGGCGCCACGGATAAGCGAAGCCAAAGCGTTAACCATAAGCTGCCCGAGTGGGACCGAGCAGGTCCCTACAGCACGCCGTCGCGAGGTAGCTCGTCCACAGGCGGCAGAGGCGACCAGCGAGCAAGGCGAATGCCGGCCGCTAAGGAACAAGAAAAAACCCCGAGCGAGGCGCCGAGTTGCCCGCCGATGGAACTCTGTGCCGCCCGGTGGGCGGCTCGACCTGCCCGAGTGATGATCGAGAAGAAGAAGAGAGGCGAGGCGCGAGGTGAAGGTTCTTCGCCGCGCGCTCTGCTCTGGGCAAAAGCGCTCCGACAAGAAGAAGGAGCAAAAAAGCGGCGACGAGGCGTCGCCGGTCTCATCCCGCCTGCGAGGCTTCGTGACGCATGGTCTCGAAGATCGCTTACGCCGGGGACTGAAGCGCCGACTCGGCAAGGTAAGTTCCAAAACCAACCTGGTCCTGTCGAGCAACATCAGAGCGAAATGGTTAACTTGTCTTCTCTCTCAGGTCTTGCAAGATACCATGGAGGAGCTCGAGGATGGAGTCACCGTTGAACGGAGCGCCGTTCTGGCGGGTTTCCGGGAGCAACTCCGAATGAGGGGGCTCGAAGGGGAGCCCTCCACGCCGACCAAGAGTCGAACAAGTTGGCGGCGAAAATAAAAACTCAAGGCTCGGTTGACCGAGAGGCAATCCTCGGGGCTCTTAGGGAAGAGGCCGAGGAGCTTCGCCTTGAGCCCGAGAGGCGGCGTCGCGGAAGGTGAGCCAGGCGCCTGAAATGGCTGGAAGAGCAACTCCACGGCGTGTCAGATGGCGGAAGCTGCCGTGAATCGAAAAAGCGGCTCGAGGCCCAGCTCGCCGAAGAAGTCGACTTCGCGACACTCTGGGAGAAAATCTCCACCACATGGGCGTCAGGAGGAGGCCGAGAGATCTTGTGGGCTGGCCTCAGGACCAGCACATGGAGAGAGAGAGGTCGAGGCTGGGCGAGCGGCTCAAGACCGCCGAGCCCGGCCAGGCGAAGATCTGGCCGAGCAGCTCTGGGCCAAGACTAAAGAGGTCGAGGCTCTCCGCGTGAAGACAGCGGCGGGCGGGCAGAGCGACAGGAGGAATCCGACCGTCTCAGTGAGGTCGAGAGAGGTTTTAAGGTCAAGGGAAGTCCTGCGCCTCAAGGAAGTGGTCGAGGAGCTCAAGGAGCAACTTCGCTTCTAAGAAAGGCTGTAGAAATGTAACCGAAAGGACTTTTGTACCGCAAATTTTGCTAATAAAGAACTTACCTTTTTCTGCAAAAACAAAAGCGACAAAAGACAAAGCGAGCAGGAAACCAAGAAGCGAACGCGAAAGCGCTAGAAAGTTTTAAGAAAACGGTGAGAACAGCAGCCTAACTCCGGCCCCGTTGTGCGGTTGCTCGAGGACTGAGTTTGCGAACTTCGAGCAGTGCACAAGAGAAAGAGCGACACCCTAGCCCCGTGCAGACGGTGCTCGAAAACACGAGTTTGCGAGTTTGAGCACGTCGCGTAGAGAGTTAAGCGACACCGTATCTGATCGACTTATCCCAAAAACGCTTTCGGCGGCGTAAGTTAAGCGATTTCAAAATAACCGAACAAGGAAAGTGCCTGCGCGCGGAGGGCTTCGAGAGCGAGACTTTGCGGTGGTGCGTGCCGTGGGCGGTAAGTGCCTCTGCGGCGGAGGGCTTCTGAGAGCAGACTTAGCAGCGGCGAGAAAGCCTTATTACGCATGCTTGAGTTGAGAGACTTGTTGAAATTGGATCTGAGCAAGAAAAATCCTTAATATTGCGGAGCCAAGTGTTATAAGGCAGGCGACCATCAAGTGTTACCAGGAGAGGGTAGTCTTGACAAGACAGAGGTGTGAAAAGGCCTCAGAGGACCGTGAAAATTTCACTATAAATGGATTGAACTTTACATGGAGCCCGACAGACTTGGACGAACAAAGGCGCGAAGTTTGACAAAAAGCGCGAAGCTAAGCAAACACAGAAAGACCTACACAAAGAACTTACGAAGCTGGTCGATGTTCCAAGTGCTGGTCAGCTCTCTCCCGTCCTCCATTGCCAGGCGAACAGCCCCCGGGCGAGCAGTAGAAACGACCGTGAACGGGCCCTCCCAACGGGAGTTAGCTTGTTGGCATTGGACGGAGTTGAACACTGCGCGAGCGAGGTCGCCCGCTGCAAAGCCCTTGGTCGAACTGATTTGGCGGCGTGCGGCGGCGATCTTCTTGGTAGCGCGCCATTCTGACTTGTGCCCGGTCGCGTGTGCCTTCGAGGAGGTCGAGATCGAGTAGGCGCTCTTGCGCGTCGTCAACCAAGTTGACCGAGCTCGTCGCGGCGAACCGAGTACTATTCGGTAGGCGGGGCGGCTTACGCACCATAGACCAATTGGAAAGGAGTTTCCCGGTTGCCGGTGGCCGTAGTCTGAATCTGCCCGAAGGCGGAAGGAACCGTCGACCCGAGCCTTGTTGTGCTCGCGGAGTGCAGCGAACCGCGCCGTTTGATACCTGGGCGATCGTCTGTTAGTTATTTCGGCGCTCCATTGCTCGTGGATGTGCCCGCGAAGCGAACCTTGGTGCCCGGTTGTTCCAGTATTCACAGAATAGCTTCGCCGGAGCCCAGGTACCGTTATCTGTGATCAGCTTGTGGGGGATCCCGAATCGCGTGACCACGTTGCTCTTGAAGAAGAGCACAGCCGTTTTGGCGTGAAGAGACGACACAGGCTCTGCCTCAATCCACTTTGTAAAGGTGTCGATGGCGACGAGCAAGTGTGTGTAGCCCTTGTACCCCTTGGGGAACGAGCCGAGCAGATCCAGACCCCATGTGGAGAAAGGCCAAGATGGGGGGATCGTTTGGAGCTCTTGGGTGGGCTTATGTGCCTTCCGGGCATGAAATTGGCAAGCCTTGCACTTTGTCACGATGTCCCGAGCGTCTTGTAACGCTATAGGCCAGTAATAGCCCATGCGAAACACTTTGCCGATCAGAGTTCTGAAGGAGGCGTGGTTGTCACAGGCACCCTCGTGTATGTCCCTAAGAAGGAACACACCCTCCTGTTGAGAGATGCACTTGGAGAGGACTCCTAGAGCACCTCGGCGGTAAAGAGATGCCGCCCATAAGCTTGTATGGAGCAGCCGCCTTATGGCGGGAACGCTTCGGCCGTCTTGAGCGATGTCCCATCGCAAGTCACGGACAAATGGCATTGTCGATCCGCGACCTTTTCGATGACGGAGACAGCACCACTGCTCTCTGTTGCCTCGTCCGGAGGCGTGATAGAGGGCTTGTGAAAGTGCTTGGCGAGCACCCTGCGGGCGAGGTTCGCGTGAGATCCGAACTTGGGCGGTTAATCGGCCAAGAAGTTGTCCTTCTTTGAGCACGAAGAGCACCTCGAAAATCGAAAGTGCCGCTCAACTTCCTCACCTCAACTAGGTATCGCGCCATTGAGTCATCGCAAAGACTGATACTCCTTGTTTACGGTTGATGACCAGGTGTGAATCTCCTTCACGGTTAGTCGTTGGACACCGGCGACTTGCGCTCTTAGTCTCATGAGGAGGGCCTCGTGCTTAGTGGCGTTGTTAGTCGCCGCAAAGTGTAGTTGGATAGAATCTTGGAGTTGCTCTCCTTGAGGAGATGAGAACAAAACCAGCCCCGAGTTTCCAAAGTCGTGAGCCGTCAAAAACATGGTCAAGAGGGTCATCGGGTTGCTCGGGAGCTTCACAGGATTTGGTAGGCAGGTCCATTCGGCGACAAAAGTCACCAAGACACAGGACTTAATAGCGATTCGAGGCGGCAAGCAGAACTCGCGGTTCCATTGCCCATTTAGCTATCGTCCGCCACTTCCTTGTTCCTTAGGATTTCTCCGAGAGGGAACTTGGTCCGGACCAGTATTTGGTGCGCCTAGAAATAATGGCGAAGTTTCCTGGAGGACATGAGCAAGGCGTAGAGCAGCTTCTGGACCTCAGGGTAACGCTCCTTTGATCCGTGAAGTACCACGCTCACGTAATAGATTGGCCGCTGGATGCCTTCCCTTTCCACCTTCAAGACCGCGCTCACCGCTTGAGGCATACAGCCAAGAGAGAGCAAGAGCTGTTCGCCGTATCGCGGGGTGGTCAAGATAGGTCGGTTGGACAGGTATTGCCTTAGATCTTGGAAAGATCGATCAGCTTCCTCTGTCCACTCGAAACCATTGTGCTTGCGTAGGGCCTTAAAGAAGGGCAGCCCGCGTTCGCTCTGACGGGAAATAAACCTGCTCAAGGCAGCCATCCGTCCGGTGAGGCTCTGAACTTCCTTGACGGTAGTTGGAGCCTGCATGTTTTCATTGGCCTCGATTTTTTCGGGGTTGACAGATATGCCTTGCGAACCAATTACATAACCGAGCAACATTCCAGATCGAACACCAAAGGTACACTTCTCTGGATTTAACTTTATTCGATGCCTGTTGAGATTTCGAAAAGTCTCGGTCAGGTCTTTTACATGATCTGGAGCATACTTGCTCTTTACAACTATGTCATCGACATAGACCTCCAGGTTTTTTCCGCGCTGTTCTAGGAAAGTTTTCTCCATTAATATACCGAGCGTGGCACTAGCATTCTTGTGAGACCGAAAGACATGGTCGTATAGCAGAAAGTGCCGAAGGGGGTGATGAAGGCAGTCTTCTCTTCATCCTCGGGGGAGATGCTTATTTGGTGATAACTGGAGTAAGCATCCAAGAAACTCAAGAGCTGGGCATCCGCAGTCGCGTCGACCAACTGGTCTATGCGAGGCAGCGGGAAATTGTCCTTAGGACAAGTAGCGTTCAGATCTGTGTGATCGACCTCCACTTGCCGCCTTTCTTCTTTACAATGGCAGGGTTGGCCAGCCACTCGGTATGATCAACCTCGTGGATGAAACCAGCAACGAGCAGCTTACCAAGCTGATCCTTGATGATCCCCTGTTTGAAGTCCGAAAAGCGACGAAGCTTCTGGCGAACAGGTTTTTTGTCCGACCGGACGGCCAGTTTGTGCTCGATAACCTCCCGTGGGACTCCGGGCATGTCAGATGGCTCCCAGGCAAACACATCTGCATTAGCTCGGAGGAAGACAATGAGCTCGCTTTCCTATTTGGGGTCCAGATTGGCCCCCAGGTGAACTATCTTGGAGGAATCATCCATAGACAGCGGAACTTCCTTGGTCTCTCCTCCTAGCTGAAGCGAGATTCTAGGGCATGCAGACTTAGTCTGCGGAGCTTCGGGGCCTCGAGGTGGAAGCTGGTCGACTGAGGCGGGGCCTTATCTGTCGAGGCGGCCTTATAGTTGCCTTTGACCGTGATCACACCGTTGGGACCCGGTATTTTCACACAATGATATCTGTGATGAGACACGGCCATGAACTTGCCAAGAGATGGCCGGCCCAGGATAGCATTGTATGCGGATGGGAAGTCAACCACATCGAATGAACCACATCGAATATGATCAACTCTGTCCGGAAGTTGCTTGGACTGCCGAAGGTAATGGGCAGAACAATGCGCTAGCAATTTGACGACTTCTCTCCGGAACAATGCCGTAGAAGGGCATCGCGACCTCTTTAAGTTTGGAGCGAGGAATTTGCATCTCGTCCAAGACCTTAGCAGAGAGTAAGTCCAAAGCGCTCCCGCCGTCTACGAGTACACGGCCAACTCTCGCGTTGCTGATGGTCGGAGCGACCACCAGTGGGAGCCTTTGTGGCTTGGTCATCCCAGTGGGGCAATCCTCCTGAGAGAAGGAGATGGAAACCTCGGTCCACTTCATCGATTCGGGCCGAGGCTTGCCCTTTTCAACGTTGTGGACCTCCCGAGTAGCTTCCTTGAGGCTGCGTCGAGAGGTATAAGCCGAAACGCCGAAGATGACGGCGATATGGTTCCGCGGCTCTTGATACTCGTCGTTGTCCCGATCACCATCATCGGTTTGGCGCCTGGCCTTACCGGCTTCACCTTTTTCGGGCAGGGTGGGCATTGGGCCCTTGCCGTTGTAGAAATCCTCGAGCTTTGCAGCCCAGGTCCTACAGTGGCGCGTATCATGCCCGTGATGCTGGTGGAATTTGCAATATCGGTCATTAGGACCTTTCTTGCCTTGGTTGCCTCCCTGGGCGGGCTTCTTGCCCTTATAGTTATTGTTGGGCTTCTTCTGCCCATCCTTGGGAGGAGGTGTGCAATCTATACCGGCGACAGTGTTGTTCGCATCACCCTTCTTTTCTTACAGGACTTCTTGTCACCGAGGATTATTGTCGCTCTTCTTCTTCTCCTCCACACCAGTCAGGGGCAGCTCGCCCTTGTCGAACGCCTTTTTGTCTTGAGCAACGTTACGCGGCGTTAGCATAGCGATCAGCCGCCTTGAACAGGTCGTTGGCGGTCCAGGTCTCATTGATCTCGAGATCCTGGGTGAGCTGCTCGTCGCGGACTCCATTTTTAAAGGCGCGGACAACAGATTCATCCGAGATGTTCGGGATTGTGTTGCGGATCTTGATGAAACGCTTCACAAAGTTGCGGAGGTCTCCCGTTCATCTGGATCATCCGGTGCGAGATCATCCTCCTTGCCCGAGCGCACGTAATGACTCCGAAATTAGCAATCAGAGCGTCGCAAAGTTGGTTCCAAGAAGAGATGGAACCTTCCTGCTGATTGAACAGCCACGTCCGAGCAACACCCTCAAGGACAGTCGGGAGGTAATTAGCCTTGACAAGCTCGTCACCCCCGGCCGCCATGATGGCCGTAGCGTATATGGAAAGGAACTCCTCTGGGTTTTGGGTCCTGTTGTACCTCTCCATGTGTCCAGGCTTGAACTTTGAGGGCCACCGAACAGAGCGAAGCTCGTCGGAAAAGGCCCTGCAGCCCAAGGCATAAGACCGGCCACCTTCCCCGGCAGATCCTAGCCTGGAGAAGACATTGGTCCTGTTGGTCGGGGGAACTCTTGCTGAGCGGGAGGTCTCTGCTTGGAGGAACTCTCTTCGTGATAAGTCCCCGCGCTCCTTCCTCGTGGTTGCGACAACGCGCTCCTCACGAGGGGATCGTCCGTGATCGTCGCGCGCACGTTTGCCCACAGTGGTCGCGATGACTCACGGGGACTCGGCGGCGGCGGCGACCACGAGCGGCTTGTTCGTGGGCAGTGGTCGCCGGCGGTGGCGGCGGTCCGCGATCGATCGGATCGCTCACTATCCGAATCTACCCGGACAGGATCACCGCGCTAGCCGGATGATGCCTCACCTATAGACTTAAGGCCCTCGACCAATTTCTCAAGGTGAGTAGCCACTTCATCGCCCACGAGGACGAGATTGTCTGGTGGCGGATCTCGATTCTGATTGCGGGGCTGGAGCCATTCCCGGCTCTGCTCAATTGGTCCTAGGATCCCTGAAGCATCCGCGTCTTGCCCGATTAGATGCAGGCACGCGGGATTCCACCCGGCGGTGAACTTCTACCGGGGTCTTGGCGTGGGTCTTGTGGGCGGATCGCTTGCGCGATCGCGGATCTGCGCCAAAGTTTGGTCGATGGATTAAATCGAAAGTGCGGCGAACAATGTCTTGCTCGCGAGTAGATTGTGCGGCTCCATCTGGGTGCCGAGCGGAATTGACTCGCTCGATCTCTTCGGCCACCGTGACCCGTGCAGGATCCCCTGAGGTCCCTGCACCAGCCATATTGACGACGCGGTGGCCGTGCGCGCTAGACGGTGTCATCGCTGTGTCACCACAGGAAGAATCGACCGACATAGCCCTGAAATCCGATAGATCTAAACCGGCGTAAAGATCATCGGTTCCATATTCATCGTCGATGATGGGAGCTCGACCAGAGATCATCTCCGGGGCGTATCCAGAGACCACTGTCTCGGATACAGACATCGATCTAGGACGATAAGATCGATTCGAGCTGGCAGAGGAAGAAACATCCTGCCCTTCTGAGTCGTAGTCCTCAGGGAGAATCTCCTTATCGCTGATAGAGTTCGACATGCTCGATCTGCGTCTCCCCAAGGACGGCGCCAACTGTCGACGGTTGAGATAACGATCTCAAGTCGCTAAGGTTCTTTAGAAGTGAGATAGGAGACACGCCGAACAACCACGAACAACAACGAATAGGAGACAGGGGTTTTTATCCTGGTTCAGGCCTCTCGGGAGAGATAATAGCCCTACGTCCAGCCTTTCTTATGTATCAGAGATGAATACAAGAGAGGGCTCGGCGAGACGAACAAGTCTCGGCGAGATTACGGGTGTACAAGGAGCAATGTGCTATGATCAGGTGTCTACCAGATGCTAAAAGCTAGATCCAAGTCGTAAAACTCGTCACCAGATGCGTCAACTTGTGCCTCTACACGCCGTAGGGGCCTTGTTTTTATAGTGCAGAGCAAACCGACCTATCGAGGGAATATCGGGCCGGGCTAACTACGAGATCGTAACGAACTCGGTACATGCCAGATATGTCCCGAGGCAGATAAGGCATACTCCTAGTCTTGGGGATCACGACTCCTATTCCAATCTGGGAAACCAACGTCCGGGTCTTCACGTAGCCGTGCAGAACTCCTGTTCGAGACGGACTCAAACACGATTCCTTGGCCGTTACGCATCAGCTCTGCCGGGAGGCTGTTCGGCAGGATGCATATGGGTCAGATAGAACCTTCCAGGGAGCTGGGCCCTGGTAGGCTGTTCAATTGGGCCGTCAGGGAGTGGGCCATGGCAATGGGTCGTGATTTTATCCCCGACAGAGGCCTTCAAGGATGGTGTGAGGGACCGGCGCTACACCGAGGATCTCCAGCGCCACCCGGTCAACACCGCGAGCGAGCTCTTCCGCACCGCTGCCCTCTACATCAACGCCTCCGAGGCGGTGGAGCGCAAGAGAGGCCGTGCGAAGAAGAAGGCCAATGTCGGCGACGGCCCGAGCAAGACCGAGGCGGACAAGAAGAAGAAGAAGCGGTAGGAGCAGCCCGCCAAGTTCATCGCCGCCGTCGAGCCTGACCAGCTTGAGCACCCGCCACCGCAGCGTCTCCCGCCGGTGCGCCTGCCACAGCAGCGTCAGGCGCAGCAACGACCTCCCCAGGCTGGCGGCAGGTCACGCGGCGGTCAGGGGCCTTCTCAAGGCCGGCCACCCCGTCCACAGCAGCAGAACAGAGGTGAGGACCCGTTCCATGACCCTAGTCTCTTCTGCCGCCTCCACCAGCGCCCTGGCCACGACCTACGCAACTGCCGCACATGGGCCCGCCAGTTAGAGGATTTCTACGCTGGTCGCGGTTCCATGCCAGCTGCTGAAAACACGACAGCGCGCCTACTCCCCAAGGCGGCCAGGCGAGGTTTACACGAGGCCGTGGCCATGTCGGCATCATCTTTGGCGGCCGTCGACCTATACCTCTCGACGCGAGCTCAAGGCCGCGTCCCGTGAGGTCCTCCACATCTCCCACGGCGAGCCCGCGGCGGAATCCCTGCCTTGGTCCAGCCAGGCCATCACCTTTTCGGTGACGGACTGCCCGGCCCGGCTCTCTAAACCCCAGCGCCTCCCGCTGGTGCTTTGCCCCACCATTGGCAACACCAGGGTCGACCGCGTCCTCGTGGACAGCGGGAGCGCGCTGGACATCATAACGGCGCGCGTCCTGGGCCTCATGCAGGTCCCGCACTCCAAGATCAAGGACATCACCGTCCCCTTCCACGGGATTGTCCCGGGATCGTCGCTTCGCCCCGTAGGGCAGGTCGTGCTACCCGTCACGTTCGGCTCCTCCACCAATTTCCGGACGGAGTACATCCCCTTCCAGGTGGTGGAAATAGAGCTCCCCTACAACGCCATCTTGGGGCGCCCCGCGCTCTCCAAGTTCATGGCGGTCTCCCACCACGCCTACCATTGCCTGAAGATGCCGGCGCCAAAGGGAGCCATCACCGTCCTGGGCAACCACAAGACGGCCCTCGATTGCGGACGAACATGGCTGGCCATGGTAGGACAGCTCCTACCCATGGTCCCAGGCAGCAAGGCGCCTGGCACACGCCCAAAGGGTGGCATTGCAGCCGCAGGAGCCCACAAAACCATCGTCCTCACGGTCGAGGCCCCTCAAGGTGGTCCACGTGGGGACAACCCTCGAAACCTCAATAGGAACTCGAGCTCATTACCTTCCTCCGGGCTAACAAGGATCGTGTTTGCATGGGAACCGTCCGATATGCCCGGTGTCCCAAGGGAGGTGATCGAGCACAGGCTAGCTGTCGAGCCTGACAAGAAACCGGTAAGGCGATGTCGAGGCGTGTCCCGATGGAAGGCCAAGATCATCCAAGACTAGCTCGGCAAGCTGCTTCGAGCGGGCTTCATCCGCGAAGTCCAGCACTCCGATTGGCTTGAGAACCCAGTCGTCGTCCAGAAGAAAGGAGGCAAATGGCGCATGTGTGTCGACCACCGCAACCTTAATTCCGCCTGCCCCAAGGGTAACTTTCCCCTTCCGCGCATAGATCAGCTAGTTGATGCTACGGCATATTCAACTTTGATGAGTTTCCTGGATGCTTACTCCGGTTACCATCAGATCGCGTTGTGTAAAGAGGACGAGGAGAAAACCGCCTTTGTAACGCCTTTCGGCACATTTTGTTATACGACCATGTCCCGGTCTCGTAAATCATCACCACGTTCCAGCGTCTCATGCAAAAACTCTCCACGATCAAATAGGGCATAGCGTAGAAGTTTACGTCAACGATATCGTAGTCAAGAGTAAGGACGCCCGTGACCACGTGTCCGACCTACGGGAAACCTTTGACAGTCTGAGACAGCACAAGGTCAAGTTAAACCCTGATAAATGTGTCTTTGGCATCAAGTCCGGGATGCTCTTAGGTTACGTAATCGGCGGGGCGAGCATCGGTGCGAACCCCGAAAAGATCGAGGCCGTCGAAAAGATGAGGTTGCCGACCTATGTAAAGGACATCCAGTCCCTCACGGGCAAAATGGCGGCTTTAAGCCGTTTCATCTCCCGCCTTGGAGACCGAAGCGCGCCTTTCTGCAAGCTCCTGCGTAAGCATGATAGTTTCGAGTGGACTGCGGAGGCTGAGGCCGCGTTTCTGCAGCTCAAGCAGTATCTCGCCTCGCCACCCTTCCTCACTACTCCCAAGCTCGGGGAAGCCCTCCTGCTGTACCTCTCGGTGACACCAAACGCCGCAAGCACGGTGCTGGCAGTGGAGCGAGAAGGGAAGCAACAGCCCGTCTACTATGTGAGCGAAGTGTTCACCGGGCCAAAAGAGCGCTATCCCAACCTTCAGAAACTATGCTATGCTTTACTGATGGCCTCGCGCAAGTTGCGTCACTATTTCCAAGCCCACCAGATCATTGTCCCGACTACTACCCGATCAAGGACATTCTCCGAAACCCGGAGGCCACTGGCCGGGTCGCGAAGTAGGGAGTCGAGTGGGTGGTCGACATCGGTTCAGATCCCGAACGCGATCGGGGCCCGAGCCTGGCTGATTTCGTTCGCGAGTTGACCAGGCGGATGAGCAAAAGTCAAGCTCTCCAGGTCAAGACGGGGGAGAAGGTCGGTGGACTCATCTATTCTTCGACGGTTCACACCAGTCCGGGCGATCAGGATGCGGGCTCGTTCTCATCTCCCCCAACGGAGAGCGACTCCAGCACGTCATACAAATACATTTTGCGGCTACAAACAACGCCGCCGAATATGAAGCCCTAATTGCGGGCCTAAGAGCATCTGCTGCGCTTTCGACATTAAGCGGCTTGTTCCGAAGGGATTCGCAGCTAAATCGTCCGCCCGGTCGGGGAGGAGTTTCGAACAAGCCGATTTAATCGATGGCGCGGTACCTGGCGGAAGTGAGGAAACTGGAGAAGCGTTTCACGAGTTTCGAAATGAGCTACATTCCCAGGGAAGAGAATGGCGACGCCGATAAGCTCGCCAAACTCAGATCCTCGCAAGAACCGGCCCCGCCAGGGGTGCTAGTGCTGCACCTTTTAAAACCCTCCATTCCCTCCGGAGAGGCGGCCAATGGGACGTCTGTTATCCCCAAACCGAGACATCCGGTACTGTCTTATTCCTCGAGCAAAGCACCTCCTGGATGACGCCATTCATCTAGTTCTTGGAGCAGGGGACATTGCCCGAGGACGCTGCTGAGCGTTCCCAGCTAAGAAGACGAGCCCGAGCTTACCGCCTGCACGGGGGCTCGTTGTACCAAAGGGGAGCTAATGGCGTGCTTTGTAAGTGCGTTACCTAAGAAGAAGGTAAGTACCTTCTAGCCGACATTCACGAGGGCATCTGTGGCGCACACGCCTCACACAGAACTCTCGTCGGCAAAGCGTTCCGCATGGGCTACTATTGGCCCATGCGATGGCGGCAGCGAAGCCTTGGTTAAGCGCTACGAAGCTTGCCAGTATCATGCGCGGATGACGCACCAGCCCGCGTATGAGCTGCAAACAATTCCACTAGCGTGGCCGTTCGCGGTTTGGGGCATGGACCTCCTAGGACCGTTCCCCAAAGGTCTTGGCGGCAAAACATACTTGTTCGTGGCCATCGACACCTTCACCAAGTGGATCGAGGCCGAGCCGGTCTCCAACATCACCGTAATTGCCGCGGTACGTTTTTTCTGGAGTATCGTTGCAAGATTCGGCGTACCTAGCAGGATAATCGCTGACAATGGTACCCAATTCACGAGCCGGGAATTCAATGATTACTGCGAGGAAATCGGCATGAAGCTCGCCCTAGCCTCTGTGGCCCATCCACAGAGCAACGGCGCGGCTGAACGAGTTAACGGACAGCTAGTCCAAGGCATTAAAAAGAGAGTCTACGACGCCCTCAAGGCAAAACAACAAGGTTGGGTCGACGAGCTACCGTCAGTCCTCTAGGCAGTCCGGACAACAGCCAGTCGGGCTACAGGAGAAACTCCTTTCCGACTCGTCTATGGCTCGAAAGCAGTCCTCCCAATGGAAATAAGACTAGGATCCGATCGCGTTGACTTCGCTAGCTTCGTGGTCAACGACGAGGAGCGGCAGCTTGACCTCAATCTACTTGAGGCACGCCACGAGCAATCCCTACTCCGGGCTGCGGCCTACCAACAGACCCTACGCCGTTACGCGGCACGAAATGTACATACAAGGACCCTGCAAGTAGGAGACCTAGTTCTACGACGAATTCAGAACCTCGCGGGCTCTACCAAGCTTAGCCCCAAGTGGGAGGGACCGTACAAAGTAGTTAGCGCAGCGCGCACGGGTTCAGTACGCCTCGCCAACAAGGACGGGAATGAGCTCCCTAGCTCATGGAACATCTCCCTTCTGCGACGCTTCTACGCTTAATCAGGTCATAAGTTTCCTTCATTTCAATTCGTTCTAAAAAAAAAAACCCTCCCCCATTCGTGAGTCACGTTAGTCTAAGTCTTGACCTTTTCAGGCAAGCCCGTGGCCAAAAGCCCGAAGGCTAAAGATAAAGCATTCCGGAGAATTTCCACGACGGGATAAGCCGATCTCTCGCACCCTAGTGAATCTCCGCGCAATGTGGAATTCCTGAGGCCCAAAGGTACAGTAAGCCCACGTCAGGTTTGTTTGGATGGCTAACTTGGGCATGGCCTTCGGGGTGAAGGCTTTTTTGCTTGATTTTTCCTAAGTCCTTAGCCCGCCAGTTCCCGCATCGCCACGCGACCCACCAAGCTTCGAAGTCAGGGGTTTTATTAATTTTCTATAAGTCCCTAATTTCGGAAGGCCCGCACCTTTGCGCAGCTTAACGAAGCTCGGGGGCTGGGAGTTCGCGCGAATTGTTTCTAAATCACTCTAGTCTCTAGACCGCGCCCAACTCCAAGATCGCACTTGGACTTGCCCACGGCCCGGGGGCTGGATGATTAGGCGCACCAAAAACAAATTTTCTAAAAGCAATCCGTTTGCTTAAATTCCCTAAGTTCTACTCAGAACTTCGTTACTGTTCATCTAGTTCCTCTGTTTTTGCATTTCAAATTCGCACAGGAGAGAAGAACGAACAAGATTGACCAGGGCAAATTACTTAAAGGAAACTGCATTTCACATGGAGGATCTTGCAAGAACAAAGGGATTTCACAGGCAAAAGGAGGCTGGGCTCCTAGACTACCGCAAAAGAGAGCGCCGCGCTACTACACCTACGGCGGCGCCCAAATCCTACAACCTCGCCACGCCTACCAGCGGCGCTGACGACGAGCCGGCGGAGCTGCAGACTCATGACGGCGGCGACGGCGACAAAAAGACGCCGATAACGAGGATGGCGGACTCGGTCTTGAACACCGCGGTCCCGGCGCACCCGGGTGCCGCCTCCGCCGCCGGTGAATGCTGGCACCCATGAACAGCGGCGGTGCCGCCATGGGAGCTTCCGCCGCCTCAGCCTCTTCCACCGGAGCCTCCTCCCGCCAGAAGCGGCGGCGTCGCTGCATCGGCGGCAATCTGCGCCCGCCACCCACCTCTCCTCCTCCTCCTCTGCCGCGAGGGCGACCGCTAGCGCCTTTGCCGTCCCCTCGTCGGCACGGAGTTGGGCGTGCACCGCCAACGCGGCCGCTTGGCCCGCGACGACAGGAGCCGCGGCGGCGGGGCCAGTGACCTCCTCCTCCTCCCCCACGGGCTGGATCGGCGGCGACAGAGGAAGTGGCGGGTTTGGCTCCGCAAAGAAAGCCTCTCTGAACGCCGCCGCGTAGCCAGAGTTGTACTCAGAAGGCATGGTTTCAAGCCCTCTTTCCCTTTTTTGCCTTCTCGCTCTGCCTCTGCTCTGGTCTGGAGCTCTCTGCTTTCTATCCTAAGGCGAGCGCAGGCAAGGAGTAAAGGTCACGCAACGTGCCACGCCTCGCTTTATAGGCCGACAGCTGAGCAACGTCCCATCGCACCGCGGGCTACCCGAAGCGTCGCCGCGCACGAAGGGACGAGCAATTAAAACCCACTACCCGCGCTGAAGAGACGCGAGCGCACACGCCGTCTAGCGGAATACCAACCGCGCCAATCGTCGCACGACGCGTGTTCCGGCCCCACAGTCAGTGGCCAAAGAAAAAATCACCCCGTGGCCAAACCTACCGCGCCGGCGTGGCCCACCGGTACGAACAAAGACTCAGCGGCCTCCCCGCGGTCTGACGCATAGCCTAGGCCGGGTGCGCGAACCGGCGCGGTTTGTTTCGCCTCCATATCCGTGCCTGGCAATTAAACGTACCCTGCTGTCGGCGGAACACTGTGCCGCGCCATAGAGCCCACAGTGCGCGTGATTTGATGCAATAAACTAAACGGAAAATGGCTAAGCCCTTCGGCCACCACACATTACGCAATGTTTATCCGATTAAACGGGCGCTCGAAAAAAAATATACAGGAGTACGTGGCGCAGAGCCCGGGAACGGTTGGACCGGGTCAAATTATGGTCTGTGCTGCAGCTTAAGCCTCTCTAGCTCGATTTCTAAATCTCGGATTCGCGTCTGCACCTGAAGCAACTCTATGGCTCGCGCGGCCATATCATTTCGTTCCTGGCGCAGCTTGACCCGGGCTTCAGCGAGCTCCTCATACATTTCTTGAGGCTTCGACTACGCCACGACTTCGCCCGATTTAGCGCAACGCAGCACTCTCCGCCATGAGCTTGTTGCGAGCTTCCTCGAGCCCGCGAACAATGGAGTTATACTCAGACTTGGTGGCCGCCAGCTCGTTGACGGCCGCTTCTCTGCGTTTGTACTCCTCGTCAAAGAGGACCCGAGCCCTGTCCGCTTCTTCACGAGCCGCCTGGGCTTGGATCTTTACAGCTTCCTCCACCTCCTGAGCTCGAGCAAGCCTCGACGTGACCTCCTGCTCTTTCTCCTGCGCTGACTTTAGCGTGGCTTCTAGCTCAGAGACACGCGCCGTAGCACGGGCCTCGACCTCGGCAGTTAGCCCGTCCGCGCGCTTTACCTAAGCCCGGGCTTGCGCTAGCCTGGCGGAGAGATGCTCAATCTTCGCCGCATCATCATCTGACTGTCCGCCCATCGCTTCCATTAGCGAGGACGAGCCGGCGATAAGCGCGTAAAGCAGAAACAGGGAAAACCGGATCAAAGCACAAAAAGATCTGGCACTCAAGTGTAACGCACAGGTGATGGGAAACGTGCAGGCTACGCTAGCCGAAAATCAAAATTTTCGCGCATACCTAGGATCAACATGTAAGTAGGGGACCATGGATCGTTACCCTCGACGCGCGGAAGCAGCGGAAGAAGACTCGCGCACGTAGAGGAAGTAGTCGTACACGCCCCGATCAGCGCGCCAACTGCTCGCCGAGGGGTCGCCGGTGCCGGAGAGAGCTCGCCCGTGCTCGTGGAGAGGTCGCCCGAGCTCGTGGAGAGGTCGCCTGTGCTCGGGGAGAGGTCGCCCGAGCTTGAGGAGAGGTCGCCGATCAGCAAGCACGTCCGCGAAAGCGGCAGCGCCTCTAAGGTATCCACATGTCCAGGAGTGGAACGTCGCGCGCCGGCGTGCTAGCACCACGTCGCGCGGCTAGGGTTTCCTCGGGAGCGGGAGGGGCGCGGCGGCTAGGGTTTTGGTGGAGTACATCTAACTATCTCTCCCGCGCCGCCC
Organism: Raddia guianensis; assembly: GCA_036346415.1. Taxonomy (NCBI): domain Eukaryota; kingdom Viridiplantae; phylum Streptophyta; class Magnoliopsida; order Poales; family Poaceae; genus Raddia; species Raddia guianensis. The sequence goes on from CM070539.1 coordinate 38,290,510, forward strand.
CTGGCCTCCAACTTATATAGACGTGCTAACGGGCTTCTACACTAGAAGACCCGTTAGGACTCTATCTTCTACGTGGATCCATATCCACGCGCCAAAACCCATTAACAGAAGTGAATCCGTTAATCATGTTCCAAACCGTTAAGTGTGTGACCCATTAGGTTCATGTGCAAGTCGGCCGCGGACCCGAAAACCCGTTTCCAGTCCACAGATCAATAGCGGTATCTAGCAACACATATTGACCCCCGAATGCACAGAATGATCTCATCGGCTGAACCTTGATACACGCGTACATACCGATCCCTTTGCCACGCGACACCAGTCAAGCTCAAGGCAAGATATGTGCCACCCTTGTGATAGCTCGACCCATTCACTCGTTCCGTGTAATGGATATAAGATGTGACTAACAATTAGTCACCTTGGCACGGCCGCGCACTTTCCTTATCCATCCACACCGAGGGGCCCAGAGGTATCTCTCCCGTTATCGAGGAGGGGCAAATTCCATCTTGATCTATCACACCCTCGCCATGTTTCAGCGGCATACTCGTAAATTATCTTTATAACTACCCGATTCACGGAGTAGCGTTTGATAACCCCAAAGTATACAACTTCGCATCTTGGGTCTCTATGATGATCTCAGGTCTAAGGACCATATAGGTGTACCACTCGAGACAACAATCGATGGCACTATTAAGATAACAATCTCGGCGGTGTCTCGGGTAGGTCAATACAACCATCCGTGTTCTCTAACACGTGTCCACATCTTGATTCGATATCCACAATATCTATGGTATGTGAAACAGTACCATCAATCAATATATGTGCTGATCAATCATTAATGCTCCTCATAATGATTCTGGATCAGGGATCAGTTTAGAATAATGTCATACAAACAATGTGTCTCACAACCAAGTCATACTTGATGAACAAAGTTATGACCGGGCCCTTATCAACGCGTCCTTTAGCTCCTCCACCGTCCACTTAGCCGCCGCAAGCTCGTGTGGGTCGTCCAGCCCAGGGATTGGGTGGAACTTCGGACGTGGCAGGCCCGTTCGGCCAGCCTCCTGCGACCTGGCAGCATCCTGTTCCTCCACCCATTCTGGAGTAGCTGAGATCCAGCCCGCAGACGCTAGTGGAGCCACGCTAGACATCACAACACTTGTCCATCCATCCGGCGTGAGCACGCGAACCGGCCAGATCCAATTGACTAGCAGCATCCGCCGGTCAGGCGTCGGAAGCGCTTTTCCGACCGGAGTTTTGAAGTGGTCAGCAATCCCCACACGGGATAATCACTCACAACGACCTGCACCGTCGTGATCATCCACCGTTTCCCTGCTCGGGGTCTTGGACCACTCGGACTAGCGCAGAGGCGTGATCCACACGGGATAATCACTCACAACGACCTGCACCGTTTCCGCAACCTCCTCGGAAGCGTCCAGTACCGCCACCGGTAGGCAATATCTTGATCCTCCGCGGACCGGCTGGTTCTTGCCCTTCAACTCCGCCAGCCCGGCGACCTCTAGCTGCGCCAGCTGGAGCGCATCTCCTCTAGGCTCGGCCGTTTCGTCCTTCGCCAGCCCGGCGGCCTCCAGCTGCTGCGGCAAAGGCACCCCTCCTCTAGGATCGACCGGCTCGTCTTCAGCCGCCACGGCCTCAGCGGAGGGAAGCAACACCTCGCCCACCACTTTGGCGCTACGCACTGCAACAAAGAGCGCGGCGATCTGACACAAAAAACAGAGTAGTAGCACTCAACACGGGAAACTTACACGCCGGCTCGAGCTCGGTATCCTCGTACACCCCTGGTGTAGGACGCAGGAAGAGCTCCGTCTCTAACCCTCCAATGTGGCTTGTGGTGGGCGTGGCCATTTTCTTTCGGCCCGCAGGAACTTTCCTCGCAGGCCCTCGGCGCGCGCCCGCCCGGTGACGGACCCAACACCGCACAACCTCCTCATCATCGCTGCACAGGGTAGGTCGGTGCGTCCTCCTCTTTTTAAGTGGCGCCCGGCGCCACGAGCAGCGTGCAAGAGGCGAGCTTAAAGGCCACTTAACACCTAGCACTTGACCCACGTCAGAAGGTGGAGGCTTACCTGTGCAGGCGCCGCGCGTTTCCCTGCGTGCATCTCTGCACTTGCCCGTGCTGAACTCGCTGCGGTCACTCGCGGCTCTATTTTTTCTGTGCCTGATGTCGGCGACAGGGCCGGTGCCCCGCCAGACACCGCCGACGTTCCCACCGGCGAGTGCCCTTCGGTTGAACCCGTGGCTTGACTGATTTTCTCAATCGTTTTCCACGTCCGCTGCGGAACAAATAGCGCGACTCGTCAAGGCCTCGAGGGCGCGCACGGCTGCGAATTCAATCGAACACCTTCCGGGCACTTACCGCGGACAGTTTGTCCTTCACAAACAGTATGCGGCGAGGAGTCTTGTCCAGGGGTAGCAGCATCCCCGCGATCCGCACAACCTAGCGGGCCGGGAGTCCTGCATGGCGTCATTAACGATCACATCACGCCCCGACCTGAAGTCGAACATAAGGGTGCGGCTCGCGCGTACCTTCATGAAAATCCCGGTCTGGGTCCTCCCAACCGTCCATGTCGCTGATGCACCGCTCAGGGCGCCCCAACGGACTGATCCGGTGCCGGATGAAGCCGACAACGACCTCATAGCCCGTCAAGCCGTCCTTGACGAGCCCCTTGATCTCGCCCTCTGTGACTTGATCCTCCGGCTGGGGCTCGCTCCGCTGGAAAATTGGGGTATCCGGCGCTTCCGAAGAATACTCCAAGGTCGAGCCCCCGCGGCTCAAATAGAACCACCGCCGAGCCCAACCATCGACTTTCGTTCTCACCTCGTACTCCGGGAACGACTGGCCACCCTAGGCTCGGCGCGTGGTCAAGTAGAAGACTCCGCCGTAGCCCACGCGGCGGCCGACGGGCTTCAGTTCGAAGTAATGCTGAAGGAGGCTCACCGTTGGCCGCACCCCGCAGTGCGCCTCGCACAGGAACGCGAAGATGGATAGATGGACGTAGGATTGCGGAGACAAGTTCTTCGGCCTTAGCTCCGTGAAGGCAAAGAAGTCCGTGATGAACTGGGATTCCGGCATGCGAAGTCCGCAGATGGTTGAGCTCTCGAAGCAGACTAGCTCGTCCGGCCTGGGCCTTGGCTCCGGGTCCGCGCCAGGAAGTCTCCACGAGCCCGGCCTGACGAAGCCGTCCCTCTCCAGCTCCCCCATCCTCTCCATCGTCAGGACGCTCTCTCCGATAACAACCATGGTGGCGGAAAGTTGGAGGCAGGAAGACAAGGGGCAAGGGGAGAGAATGAAGACAGAAGCAAAGGGGATGATTATGCAGTGCGAAGTTCCCCCTGTGTAGCGCTGCCTTTTAAAAGGCAACGGCCGAAGCGGGAGTCGTGGGGATCATGCCCAAGAAGACGTAACTGCTCCGCCTTTACGTCAAATCGGATTCAATGCTCAGAGCGTGGCTCCTGAGCCAAATCTTCCCGCGCCGCGCGTGGTGGGGATTTTTTTCCTAAACCTCAGACCGGCTCGCCACGCGAACCGCTCGAGGCTCGGGGGCTGGCTGTTAGTGATTGGCAAACGGCCCATCTTGAGACGGGCCTTGGGCCATTTCCGTACCGGCCCATCACAAAAGTGGATGGTCCAAGAGGCCGTTCCTGGCCATGCTAAAGGCGCCGGTCGCCCGGTATGCCGCCCAGCTTGACCAAGTCAAACCGTGCGGCACCATACGCCTCCCGAGCTATCCCTTCGCCCAGGAGAAGGTCCCTCGGGTGATCCGCCTACCCGTGGGTAGGTGGTGACAACTGTCATGCCCCACCCTGTTTTCTCCGGCCTTGACCGAAACGAACTGTCTCTCCCCAGGAACCCACAGCCCAGGGAAGAGCACGCGGGAAGCCTTCCTTGTCGTTTGCCCTCTTTGGCAGGCAGCAGATGGTTGTTACGCTACACGACGCTCCCAACGGGTGGCGCGAGACTGGCTCAGTCCGGTCAAGACTATACCAAGGACAAAGGGAAAGTGCTTTCTCCCTAAAGAGGCTTCTTCCCCGGATAGGCACTTCAAGACAAACACGTGCCTAGTACTAACCTGACCAGCTTCTCCCTGCAGGCTCCGAACCAGATAGAGCCTCGGAACGAGACAAGAGCTCCGCCACTAAAGCAAAGACCGGCGCGGGGCCTGCCGCATCAGCTTCGGGCGGCCCACCGCGCCTATAAAAGGAGGATTCCTGGACATTGGAAGGGACGCTCCGATCCGATTCCATCTGACTCAAGCCCAAGCAACACTGCATCCGAAGCTTCCTTAGCAAGTAGTTCTAGTCCTTAGTCGCCACCACTGTAAGCTCGGGATCGGTGCCTCCAAGCCCGGTCTCGGCACCTCTGTACTGATTTCCACCATATAATCAACAAGACTGGAGTAGAGCTATTACCCGGCAGCGGGGGCTCGAACCAGGGTAAATCACTTGTGTCTTCACGGTTTGTATTGTTTTCTCTCTTCTTCTCTCCGTACGAAGGATCTATACCTAGATCATCAAGTCGCACCAGGCCCGTGTCCGGGAAGACAGCGCGGCCTTAGCCCTCTGTAGGCTTGGCCGCCGCCCCGAGCTGCTGAGAAGGGTGGTCGTTGGGCCTCACACCAACTACAAATTCGTCTGTCAGTCCGTGGTCTCGCCGCTCTTCAGGAGCGCGATTCCCAGACACCGACATATACTATGTTTAAACTTACTTGTCGTATGTGTGGATCTATGTGAACTATTCTATATCCTTTTGCTAAATATTAATGTCACTTGGTGACAATGATGCTAGTTGTGCATTGGTCACAGTCTATTCTAGTGTCTGTTTATGTTGATCTTTGCAATATTGTGCCACATGTTGATTATTAACGTGCCAAATATTTTATGATGGTGCATGGAAGTTTTTTGTGACGAAAAATATTGTCCACATCTCAGAAAACTATGGCGAAATTAGCCGTCACTAAAACATTCTGTGTCACTTGATAATGCGCTTGATGACGTGGCATATCCGTATTCCATGACGAACATGCGTCCACGTGGCTAAAATTTATGACGGCATAATTCGTCAATAAAAACATGACACATCACCAGACGCGTTGGCTGCTAACAGGCACAAGTTCATCTATGACGAAAATTCTCGTCACTAGAAAATGTCAAGTCAGCTGACACGGTGGTTGCTGATATGGAGGCAAGGTGATTAGTGACAAAATACGTGCTTACGTGGCATCCATTAATGATAAAATATTCGTCACAAAATAATTAGTCAACGGCTTCCATGGCTGGCCGAATGGCATTCTTATGACAAAATGGTCCTTATTAATGACATTTTTGGCTCCTTTCATGACAAAATATTTTGTCACGGAATGTGCTCTATCATGACGAAGAAATGTAGGGTCATAAATTTCTATGACGAATTTGTTCAATTCGTTGTTAAACACTTTCTATGACGCACATACTATGACGGTAACAGTTTCGTCATAGGTTCGTCATAGAAGATCTTCAATGATAATGTGCAGACATACGATGACGAATTTGTGACGTCACGTAAACTGATTTTTCTAGTAGTTTTTGGTCTCGTCGTTTGATGCTTGTTTACTTTTGTGCTCTACCACGTTCATGAACTTGTTTTCGGTAGCAGCAGAGCAAAAGCAAGAACAGGTTACACGGAAACACACTTTGGAGTGTCGGCAACTTTGATCGAGATTAGCCTAATTACTTTTTGTTAGCACTCGTATCACGATTTTGTGTCATTTGGTTCAATGGCCAGAAACAGCGGGTTTTGATTGCTTTATGTAGCAAAACAAAATACAAGTCCTATTTCTACTAGACATAGTACTCCTAATTCAAGTCCGGTTGTACTACCGACTTGGAATCTAACTCTATACAACTAGATTAACTTACAATCACCTCCCTAATCTAGTTGTTCTTTGAGATGAACCTCATCTCAATTCTTTCCCTCATCTCGACGAACTTTAGTCTTCCCAACGGCTTCGCCAAAATGTCAGCCAGTTGATCATGAGTGCTAATATACTCCATGATGATTCTTTCTTCTTCGACACTTTCCCTTAAGCAATGATACTTAGTGTCAATATGTTTGCTTCTGTCATGATGTACTGGATTCTTACTAAGAGCAATTGCTGACTTGTTGCCGACATTGAGCACCACCTTCTGAAAATGATCATCTAGCAAATCCGCACGGAGACGTTCCAGCCATATACCTTGGCATGCCCCCGAAGCTGCTGCAATATACTCTGCCTCGCATGAAGATAACGCCACAACTTTCTACTTTTGGGACATCCAATTGATTAAATTGGTTCCCAGAAAGAACTTTATTCCCGTAGTGCTCTTGTGGTCATCCAAGTCACCCGCCATATCGCTAACACTGAACCTGATCAGATACATCTTTGATCCTTCTTCATTTCTTCTATAACAGCATCCAATGTTCAGTCCCCTTGACATATCTAAGGATATGTTTCATAGCTGCCATATGTTCGGTGTAAGGCGCTTCCGTGAACCGACTTACTATGCCAACAAAATAAGCCAGATCTGGTCCTGTATTCAAATGATACCTTAGACTCCCCACTAGACTTCTGAACTTAATTTAATCAACAGGTGCCACGCCACTGTTCTTCCTTAACTTAAGCCGAGGTTCCATTGGACTTTGAGCAGAATTACAATCGCTCATACGAGAAACTTCTAAGATTATCCGCGCATATGCCTCTTGGCACAAAGTGATACCATCTGGTCCTTGTTTAACTTCAATTCCCAGATAATAACTCAATGGACCAAGATCACTCATCATAAAAGTTTCTTTCATTTGATGCTTGAACTGCTCAATTTCTTCGGTGCATGAACCTGTGATAACCAAGTCATCAACATGTACACCTACCAAGAGAATTTCGTCGCCATTTCTTCTCTTGTACACAGCATGCTCAAGTGGACTCCGCTGGAATCCGAGACCCATCAAAGTGTTGTCCAGTTTTGCGTTCCACGCCCTCGGAGCTTGCTTAAGGCCATACAACGCCTTATGAAGCCTTAACACTTTATGTTCGTTTCCTTTTGAGACGAACCCAGGTGGCTGCGACACATATACCTCCTCTTCTAAATATTTCCATTTAGAAAAGCAGACTTGACATCCATATGGTGCAAGATCCACCCCTCATGAGTGGCAATAGCGACGAGCAGCTTTACTATCTCTTGTTCAGTGACCGGTGCATATATCTCCTCATAGTCTATGCCATGTTTCTGTACATAGCCTTTAGCGACAAGCCGAGCTTTGTACTTTGTCACCACACCATTCGAGTCTTTTTTAACTTTCAAGACCCACTTCAAGCCAATAGCTCGCTTTCCTTCAGGAAGGTTGACAAGACTCCACGTCTGATTGTCATGGATCGACGTCATCTCGTCCTTCATGGTGCTCAGCCATTTATCTTCCTGAAGAGCCTCATGAACCAACGATGGCTCCTCCGCCGCTATTAGACAAAGGCTAGAGTATATACTCCAGATGTACGCGATCAGTTACCTAGTATACATCTAGAAAATGATGCTCCCAAATCGGTGCTCCTAGAGATAAATCTATATTATCATCAAGATACGGTGCTGGGATAGGGGTAGAAGGTGACCCCGGGTCTGCTTCAGCTCCTCCTGAGCCCAACTCAACATCAACTCCGCTCGAGCCGAAATAAGCAGCCACGCCATGGCCTGTCCCGGTTGAGACCGCTCCCGTTGCACGTTGATCTTCCATACATCGTATCGGAGTTCCCGTCATATGAGCACATGTCGGCTTCACTGGAGGTAGCACCTCCCTGATCTAAAACTTGATCGGCCTCTATATGTACTGTCTCATCGAAGACAACGTGGAATATTTCACCGTCCACCTCTCATACGTCTCCTGGACTAGAATCCCAATTCCATGCCTTTTCTTCTTCAAAAACAGCGCCTCGGGTCACGACCACCCATTTGGTGCTGGGATTATACATGCGATACGCCTTCGATCCTGTCTCATACCCGAGGAATACCATTGTTGTGCATCGATCATCTAATTTCCGTAGATGACCGCCAACCTCCTTGACATCTGCGAGGCACCCAAACGTGCGTAGTAGATGTTGAATTTTTGTTTTCTTCTGGTCCATGCCTCATACGGCATCATACCAACCAAGCTTTTAGTAGGAGCGCGATTCAGTATATACACCGCCGTAGATACCGCTTCTCCCCAAAATTTTCCTAGCATGTTCTTGCTTTTCATCATGCTCCATGCCATGGCAATGAGGGTTTGATTTCTTCTTTCAACCACGCCGTTCTGTTGGGGCGAGTATGGGGCCTTCAAGTACCTTTTGATCCCCATCTCTTCACAGTACGCCATGAATTCCGTTGAATGAAATTCACCACCACGATCTGTTCGAAACGCCTTTAGCTTTGCGTCTCGATCAACTTCAGCGGCTGCCAGCTTGGAAAGCCTCATCCTTCGTCTTGAGGAACTCAATCCACATGTACCTACTGCAGTCATCTACTACTAGCAGAAAGTACATCTTTCTGGTTGGCGTAGCTGGCAAAATTTGACCACATAGATCTCCATGGAATAGCTCCACCACATGGTTAGCCCTGAACTGCGCTTCACGAGGAAATGGTACACGACGTTGTTTTCCAACTAAACAACCGTCGCATAGTTGCTCCACATGATCCAACATTGGTAGGCCATCCACCAACGCCTTGCCCAAGTCGGTGCAAAGCATGGATGTTTAGATGGCCGTACCGCGCATGCCACTTCCAAGCCTCATTGTCTTTCTTCACCAGAAAACACACAGGTGTTGTGAGATCTAGGTTCAGAATATAGAGCCTATTCTTCGCCCATTTGACCCGCACGAGAAGTTGCCCCTCACGATCAAGTACCCGCGCGCAAGTACCCATCTTCAAGAACAACCTTGCAACCACGTTCCTCCAATTGGCCTAGACTTATGATATTGCTAGTCAATTGAGGAATATAGTAGACGTTCATCAATGCCGTGTGTTCTCCCTCCTGGCCTTCAATGAGCACCGTACCGTGCCCACCAATGGTCACACATGAGCCATCGCCAAACCTGACTGTCCCTCCAACGAATGAGTCAAGCTCCATGAACTGCTCCTTGCAGCCCGTCATATGGTTACTTGCTCTAGAGTTGAGATACCATACCTTCGTGCGCCCGGCCTCCTTTACTCAAAGATGGAGCTGCACATTAGGTTCCATCAACTCAACAGTCATATCTTCATGAGTAGGTGAAGCTTGCATTACTTCGCAAGCCTCCATGACGAGAAGAGCTGGGCTCTCATCATCCTTGTGCTACCAGGCTTTCTCCTTCTTCGGCTTGCGACATTCAGATTTGAAGTGTTCATAAATACCACAATTGAAACACTGGATTTTCTTCTTGTCGAACTTCGTCTTGGGTTATCCGGTTTTTTCATTCTTTGAAAAAACCGTTTGCTTTGCCTTTGCTGCTGCCCTCCTTTTCACCACCTCCAGAAGACCCCTCTCCCTTCTTTGACAGTGCCTCCCACTACGATCGAGTGAGTAATAGTTGCCCTTGGTCCTTTGGATCACCAATGTTAAAGTCTTCAAGTCAACACATTGCTCTATCGAGATGACGAGCTGCATTTATTTCTTCGGTGCCACATGCAAAAAATGGTGCACCACTTCAACTTCCGATAATTGCTTTTCCTTATCTTTCTCCATACTTCGGATACCATTAACGAACATCGAGACCCTGGTGGCGAAGGTCTCTACAGTCTCACTGTCTAGCATCTTGAGATTCTCAAAATCGCGTTTAAGAGACTGTAGCTTCACCTCTATCACACGATCATGCCCGACGTTCGCCATCTTGATATCCTCCCATGCCGCCTTCGCCGAGTCCATTCCGGCGATTGTGATCATGTGGTCTTCGGGTATTGCACTATATATGGCCGATAGTGCCAGTCGATCCTTCCGGTATTATGCGCCTTCTTTCTTGCAGACGTCACGTCCTGGATCGACAACAGAACACACCTCCTGTGCCTCCATCGCTTCACGCATCGTGATGGCCCAGACAGTATAGCTGCTCCTTGCAAGTTGTGGGTGCGTCGTCAACGGCGGGGCCTCCTGCCTCACCACCGACGCTCCCGCTACATGCAGTACTATTGACATCTTCTTATGGCGATATCCGAGTTGAGCCTAGGCTCTTATACCAATTGTTGGAATTTAAGTCCAAGATCAACCAGGTAATCAAGCTTTGGTCTCGCCGTTTGATGCTTGTTTACTTCTGTGCTGTACCACGTTCATGAACTCGCGTTCGGCAGCAGTAGCAGAGCAGAAGCAAGAACAGGTTACACGCAAACGCACTTTGGAGTGTCGACAACTTTGATCAAGATTAGCCTAATTACTTTTTGTTAGCACTCGTATCACGATTTTGTGCCATCTGGCTCAATGGCCAGAAACAACGGGTTTTGATTGCTTTATATAGTGAAACAAAATACAAGTCCTAGTTCTACTACACATACTACTCCTAATTCAAGTCCGGTTGTACTACCAACTTGGAATCTGACTCTATCCAACTAGATTAACTTATAGTTAGTGAAATTACTATGTAATATAACCGAGTTTGGTTGGTCATCATGCCAATGTTTACATCAATCTTAGATGTTGTGATGTGATTCTTGCACCATGAGAAAGAGGTAAACTAGGAGTTTACTCAAGATAAAGGAAATGAAGAGAGTAGAGAGAAGCCTAACCAAGGCAAGAAGATTGAGCCCATGAAGTGGATGAAATAACTCTAGGATAATCCTGACTCGCTTTGTTTTTTATATTTGTGAGTATTCTCCTTAAAGTTATGTGTGACCCTCCTTTCTAGATTGCAACGGGAGCTTCTCAACTTTGCTCCAAGCTTGACATGGACGAAAATGGGAAGAGTGAGTAGAAAATGAGCTCAAGTGTATGACACTCAACACATTGAGAGATGGAAAAGAGCGCCAAAAACTTACCCAGATCCTTATGTTTGAAAAAAAAAATTTGATGAAAGTGAAACTAGAGAGGTGGGAAAGCATTCCTAGAACATGCACATGACGATCACATCAATCCTTAGTGTAGATTTGGAGATGAGAAAGAGATGAGAAGCATATTGTTCTTTTTTATTGAGCTGAAATGTGTTAACATTAAATGAGAAGAAGTAAAAGGAGATTTGAGGCAGAAGAGAGCTTAAGTAGTTGTCTCACATGTTTCTCATACATATGGGATTGGTCCCACGTGATATAGGGTGTGTAAGGATGGGTAAAAAGTGAGTTGGATGAGTGGATACTCATAGTAGGTAGCAATTAAGCCCAAGAAGAAGATAGAGGTGTTAGCCGTTTGCATATGTATTCGTGGATGAATTGACAAACAATTAGAGATCATCCTCAAAACAAATGTTGATCATCTACATTACATGTTCTAACCCTCAACACATATACTACTGATGAATCACAGAGGAAATCACATTTTGCTTGGTTTGCTCTCTAGGTGATAGGCGTCCATAAATCAAGCATGAACTATCCACAAATTAATGGCCAAACAAGACACAAGAAATTTAGGCTCCCAAAAAATTTGATGACGATATAAATTTTGAATTAGTTTATTTTTGATGCATTGCATGCAAGACATGATACAAGATTTTTCATAAATTGAAAATGCATACAAATAAATGTGTATGCTACAAAAAGCAAACTAAAGTGTGTATTTGTGGCAATGATGCTTCGCAAAAGCAAACAGAAATGCTTCAGAAGAGCAAACTAATATTTCACTTAGGAAAAACCAAGTCTCGTATGTACAAGGGTGATGTTTCAAGCTCAGTTGCACTATATACATTTTTTCTATCAAATTCCTTCAACTAAGCATATACACAACCACCACCACACCATTGTTCGATGCAAAGAGTACACACTCTCATCATTGAGATTACTGTTGTCACCGTACGAGTTCGCACTGCCGTTGTCGTCGCCCCATGAGCTTGACAACGTCATTGCCTCTAACTTTGTAGTCACCCACACGAGCTTGTTATCGTTTCTACGAGATAGTGGAGATATTGTCCTCGAGCTTGTGGTCGTTGCAGTGAGATTGGATAGGACGAGAAGAAAGAAGATGCATTAGGAGATGATGATGGGGACAAGGAAGATGAGCCCGTTGGAGAGAGAAGGTAGGGAGGAAGAGATAAGGTTGAAAGAAAAAAACTTGGGCACCGAGACCGAAGGTGTCCAATGAAGTTGTATTTTAGCAAACAATTCATCCAATAACTCACACATTCGTCGAGGTAAATAAATCTTTCCTGTTGTCGACCGGGAATATATTGGTATTTCAGATAAGATTTTTAACTGATTATTAAATCCCTGAAAACAAGAAATTAAAGAGGGCGCTTAAGCTCTATGCATGGTGGATCTCCTCACGGGGTACAACCCTCTTAGGCCCATACATTAGAGACGCAGCTCCAGGTCAGAACCGTTGTTGCATCCTTGACCAGCACCGTCCATCACCAGGGCCCTCTTGCCTTTACGATCCTCAGATTGGCGACCGCCTAGCGCCATCAGTGACTCCACCAACGGCAACGTCCTCTTGTGTTCGGCGCTTCTTCCGGAGCCCAACCGGAGCGTCGGATCAGCCCGGGCGTTCCTCGGTGTCGTCCAGGCGCACACCTCTCGACCGCCGCCCGCAGCACCCTCCACGCTGCGCTGAGCCACATTGTAGATCGGCAAACGGGGCACCCAGCCAAGCTGCGCCGCAGGAGTAGGCCGGAACGCCACCACAGGGTGCATGGCTATCCCCATCGGCGGCGGCTCGTGATTCCGGCAGTAGTGTTGCTGGACGACGCACGGCACGGGCACCGTGACCACCATCTGGTTACCAATGGGGTTGGGGCAAACATGGTGGGGCAGTACACAAGGAGCGTACCTCACGGCCACGGGCAGCGGCGCCGGATTAGACGGCGGCGCGGCGACCACTGGGGCAGCAGGGAGGTGGCCGGTGCTCCTGGCCGGATTCTTCCTCGCGCCGGGCACTCGGGAGTGAGCACTGCAGTGGCCGGCCATGGCCTGCTGCGACGGGAACGCCCTGCCGCACACCTGGCACGGGAAGGAGGTGCGTTTCGTCTTCCGAGAAGCCGCCCTCCTCGTCGTCTTCTCCTTCTTCCCTTCCGGCCAGAGCGTGGAGCTCGAGTTGGAGGAGCACGGCACGATCGACGATGAGGAAGTGGCATCCTTGGAAGACATGGCTGCAAATTTTTTTTGACAATGCGAGCTTGGCACTGGAGGATGCATCGCAGACGGAGGCAGGCAGGAGATGAGCCTTTTGTAGGAGGAGACGAGGCAAGGAGCGCGTGGGGCGCCGGACGTACGTGTCATATCATATGCAGGTGCACCGTGCGGCAAGCCAGTTACGCAGGGTGTCCCCTGCCTGGGTGTACGCGTGTTTGGAGAGATAGCTGTAGCGTATGCTAATGCTAATGCACCACATTATAAAAATTAAGCTTACTGTTTCAGTCAGGTTCTCTCTTTAATTTGTACGTACTCTCGAGTGACATGTCTGTATGATACATTTCACGTGATTACATGCTGCGTGCCCAAAGTTTTCTTTACATGTCACGATACATTTCATGTCATTACATGCTGCGTGCCCAAAGTTTTCTTTCTTTTTAGCGGGATAGATATCTTCCGGACGTTCACAAGGAGACCAGTATATTTTCCTTGTACGTAGGATGAGGTGATCCGTTAGAGCTGACGGCGTGTTCTCCGATCAACCACTACGGATCACACCCCTGGTCAGATTTTTAGTCTGCTAGCCAACTCGATCAAGCTCGGTTCGATTTGAGCGTCGGGCACAACAAGGAGCGACTCGCAGATTTACCCAGGTTCGGACCCCCTCGCGGGTAATAGTCCTACTCCTGCTGAGCCTTAGCTCTTTTCTGATTGTGGTTGAATGGGGATGTGTTTACAGAGTGTTTCGAATGCACGAATGCTAGTGCACGTACCCTCTTCCCTCTCTCTCCTCTCCTTTTATACAAGCTTCGGGCTGGCGGAGAGAGCCGAGGGGTAGACGAGACTGATACTCGATATCTTGACAAGACACGACAGAAGAGGCAGCGTGCCACTACTACGCCACACAGCTCGCGCTCGCGTGCGCAAGTGGCCTCGACCCGCCACATCCACACCGTGAGTCTGCGGGTGGGGCCTACTGCTCCTCCCGACGCGGCGGCCTCCTCAAGCAAACCTTCTCTCTGCGGTCAATTCCCTGCGCCCGATGATGCGGCGCTCGGACACTGCAAGGGTCATCAGAGCGGTAATCATTTCTTCACTGTCTATCCGCGTGATGTCTCATTAAATGCGCTTCGTCCTTCTTCGCGGGGGGGAGCCTTCGTCCCAAGACTCATACAGTAATGCTCCCTGCAGCTGGCCCCACCTGACATGTGGGACCCTCGCCTGATCTCCAGAGGGGGCTCGCCCACGCACCCACTGGCGCGTGGGGCCCTCGCCTCGTCTTCGAGAGGGGCTGCCCACGCGCCGCTGGGCGCTGGGCCCGCCAGCCTCCCGAGGGGCTCGCCCACGCCCTGGGGCCTTGCTCGCCCGCCTGACGCGTGGGGCCCTCTTGGCCTCCTCAGGACTCTTTACACCCCGGTATTTATTACACCGACAGTAGCCCCCGGGTCCACCATGATACGCGAACCGTCGCGCAAACACTTTTCCGTTTCTTGTGTGGCGGAGACGAATCGTGGGGGACCGACCACCTGCGGCGACCGTACGCCTGATTCTCCATCCGCACACGATCTTCCTTGGGGAACTACGCCGCTTTTCGCGGGAAACCAAAACGCGTGGGGCAATGATGGCGCCCAGCAGCGCGTGAAGCGGAATCAAACCGTGCGTGCTTTCGCTTCACGCCTATAATTACTTCTCTCGACCTCGCGGCCAATCCTTCGCGACGCTAAGTCTTCACAAACTGCCAATTGCTTCTTTCGCTGCCACCACAGAGCCTTCTTTTTCTTCGCCAACTTCTCCACTGCTTTCCAATGGCGCCCAAACGCAGCAAGGATCGCCGTGGGGGCGCGCCGTCGTCTGGGTCAGGTTTTCCCACCTCCGCCGCCGACGAAGACTCAGTGAGGCGGCTTCAAGTGTTCGTGCCGCCAACCGCCGCCCGGTTCCGCCCCGGCACCATGGCGCCAAGCCCTCGCGACGGGGAGATTATCACCTTCGTCTGGGCGGCGCTGGCGGGGCTCATCCCGCCGTACTCTGAATTTTTCTTGGGGGTGCTCGCCTTCTACGAGATCCAGGCGGTGCACCTTCCCCCCAATTCCATCATTGCGCTGGCCATCTTCGTCCACCTCTGCGAGATGTTCGTGGGGACGATGCCAAGCCTCCCGCTCTGGCGCCGGCTCTTCGTGCTGCACGCGAGGCCGCGCCCGTGCGGGGCCTTCGGGAGCTGCTACTTCACGCTCCGTGAAACCGCCGCCTTCATCCCTGTCGCGTCCAAGTCCAACTGGAAGGACTGGTACCGACAATGGCTGTACGTGGAGGACTCCAGCGGCTGCGACGATCTTTCTCTTCCTGAGGGTCCCGCGGAGCCCACCGCCAACTGGGGGGCTTCGCCCGACGATTCAGCGGAGCTGGGGTTGATGCTGGCGCGCATCGCCGATCTTCGCCGCAGGCTCACCGAACCCTCGTCACGGATTTTTTGCGGCGCCGACTCGCCCGCTCCGCGCGAGGACTCGCCCGCTTTGGATGTACTCTCATGACAACGATGGAGTCCGTGTCGCCCCCGGTGGTGAATGCTCTTCTAGTCTTTTGGGTCTCTTGTCTTTCTTGGAATCTTTTTGCTCGCTGACTTTGTGGCTTCATTTCTTGCTTGCCCGGCCCGCGAGAACGTGCTGGACGGCGTGCTCGGGGCGGTGGCGGGTTATCTGGCCCCACCAGCCACGACACTTCATACTCGCAGTATCCTCCCCTCTCGGATCGGGATCCACAGGAGCGCAACCAACACTTGCGTGCGCTGCCCCCATGGAGGTTTCTGGTCCTGCGGTCCAAGTGGCACGGGGGCCACTACAGATCCGCGATCCGCCTCCGGCGACCGCCCAAGCTTCCGCGGCCGCCGCTACCTCTGCCGTGGCGGCCGACTCCGACCGCGCCTCCGGGAAGCGCCGCCTCATCCTCGCCGTGGACGACGACGAAGAGGAGGGAGAGACGAGTCCAAAGAGGGCTCGCCCTCCAATCTGAAGCTTCGCCGCCACCGCCGCCTTCGCAGCGGGGCTCTGGGCCTACACTGCCGCTGCCGCCACCGGCGAGTCGCGGCGACTCTTCAGAACTGGCGCCGCTGCGCAGTTTCTTCCGCTCCGTCCACGCCGACGCCTCCTGCGGCGCTTGCTTTGCCTGACGGCACCGTTCGGCGCCGGCCCGGCCGGCGGCGGTGACGCGATCACGCCACCCGCCTCGCAATCAGCGACTTGGCGCTTCCCCTTCGACTTTCGCTTTGGCGCGCCACTTCAGGTTGGCTTTCCCTGCGCTTACGCACATTCCGCATTAGGGTTAGTATGCTACACGCTTTTGCATACCTGAACCCTGCTTGTCCTTCTTGGAACAGGGCGGACGCTGGGGCAACGAGCTCCGCTCCGCGCGACTTGCCACGACCTCAGGCGTGCCGCCGCTCCTCCGACGGAGGTGCTTCATGGCGGCGGAGAGTTCGCTGCGCCATGGCAAGAACCTTCGCCACCACGTCTCGTGGCGCCGCCTTCTCGGCCGTGACCGCCGACGGAGGACGCCTTCGAGGCACGCACCCTCTCCGCACTTGGCGACGGGAGGAAGCCCTTGCCTTGGCGGAGCGATCTGCGGCGAAGCCGCGGGGCCCTTGGCCAAGAAACCGCTGCGAAGGCGATGACCAGCGAGGCTGCGGCGGTAAACCTTGCCGCGCCTCGGCCGCGAAGCAGGTCGAAGACCTCCGCTTGGAACACTTCGATTGCCTCCGAGCCCTCGCCGACATGCTGCGCACCGCCTAGCGCGGCTTCCGAGACGCCTCAGATCCACTGGTGTTACCTTGTATTCCCGTTGAGGAGACGGCCGCGATCTGACGCCGGGCGTGGGGACGAGCCGCCGAAGCCCTGCGCGGTCTTCCGGTGGCGTTGCGGACGCGGGCGATCGAAGACGGTCGCCGAGGCGCTCTTGAAGCAGCGTGGTTCATCTTGGGCAACTGTCTTGCTCGAGACGCCGCGTTTGATCTCGACGCCGCCACCGGGGAGCCTTCGCGCCAGCTGGACCGGTTTGAGCAGGCGCGGGTTGACACCGCCGCCGGCCACGTATCCATGATGGGCGGCGCCGCTCCAGCGGAAGACGAAGACGGGGAGGAGTAGCGGAACTCCCCTATCTATCTTGTCTTGTAAACGTTGCCTATCAATGCAAACAAACTTTTGCTCTTTTGTTGTGAGTCTCACTTGAACTTCGCACAATTTTAATTTGCGGAATTGAACTGGGGCACCTGACCGCCAAAGGCTTTAGACTGAACGTTCTGCCGCAAGTGAGCGCTGTTTCCTTATGCATCTGGTTACTTCAACCCTTATGGCCTCTCGCAACCCGACTTAAACATTACGTGGCGAGCGCTTAGCTTCCGGAAGTGGTCTAGTCGCCGGTGCCGCTGTTGGCACATTGCCTAGACCGAGCCGACACACCAGGCTAGAACCCGCCTTCCGTCCGCTTCGCCTCGCACCAGCGTAAGTTATAAGCGTTTGCCTTTGCAACTAAGGGTCCATTAGCCATAAGTACTTTCGCTACCGACTTTTCGCGTAATGTTTTCTAACAGACCTTTCCAAGGCTAAGACACCGTCGCCAAAAGCTTTAGACGAGCTTTACTTGAAAGTGGCGCTTTTCCTCGGGCATCTGGTTACTTCAACCCTTATGGCCTCTTTGCGAACCGACCCTAGACGTCGTGGCGAGAACTTAGCTTTGGAAGTGCTCTAGTCGCGGTGCATTGTTGGCGCATTGCCTAGACCGAGCCGACACACCGGCTAGAACCCGCTTCCGTCGCTTTGCCTCGCCTAACCGCAAGTCGAGGCGTTAGTCCTTGCAACTAAGGGCCATCGCCTTAAGTACTTTTTTTCGCTACCGACTTTCAGCGTATGCTTTCTAACAGACTTGAGGCGAAAAAAAACAGATGCCCACAAGGAGACAGAACTTATCTCTTATTGAAGATGGCTTTGTACAATCGACGTTCCAAGTGTTCGCCAATTCACGACCATCCTCGAATCTGAGCTTTGGTGAGCTCAAGCGGGATCGAGACCACCTTGAAGGCCCGCCCGCGGGGAGATAGCTTTGTTGCGCCCTACCGCGCTTGATTTTACGCAGAACGAGGTCGCCCATCGCCAGTGTTCTCACACACACCGCTTTGCTTGATAACGGCAGCAATTTCTTTGGTACTTTCAGGGCTTGATCGCCGCCCTGTCTCGGATCTCCTCCAGGAGATTCACTTCGTCCTGACGCCGGTCAGGGTCTTGGTCTTCGCTGAATGCCGCCACCCTTGGGGAGCCGAAGGCGAGCTCTGATGGGAGCACCGCCTCAGAGCCATACACCAGGAAGAAGGGGGTCTCGCCGGTGGCTCTGCTGGAAGTTGTCCGCAGCGCCCACAACACAGTGGGGACTTCTTCAGCCCAGCGCTTGCCGCGCTTCTCCAGGCGATCGAACGCCCTTGTCTTGAGCCCTTTGAGTACTTCCGCGTTCGCCCGCTCCACTTGCCCATTGCTCTTCGGATGTGCAACGGAGGCGAAGCACAGCTTGGTACCCAACTCTTCGCACCAGTCTTGGAAATCAGCGCTTTTGAACTGAGCGCCGTTGTCAGTGATGATTCTGTTGGCGACACCGAACCGGACGAAGATGCTCTTCATAAACTTGATAGCCGCTGCGGATGTGATCGCCGGGACCGGCGAGGCTTCAACCCACTTGGTGAACTTGTCGATGGCGGCGAGCGAGATGAGTGTAACCTCCGTGCGCCCGCGGAACGGGCCTGAATGTCCAGCCCCGCACGCGAACGGCCAGAAGCGGAATGGTCTGCGGCGCTGGGCGGTCGGTGGATCTGCTTAGCATGAAATTGGCACACTTCATCTCCTCACCACCAAGGCATCCGGAGGGCGAGAGGCCAATAGAAGCCGTGGCGCGTGCTTTCACAACCAACGCCTCCTCAATGGCTCCCTTTGCACGCCCATGGATCTCAGAGAGAATTGCACTCCCGCTTCCCGAGTGACGACTTCAAGAACTCCGCTTTGCGCCACAGCGACATGTGTCCCCACCTACTGTATGGCGCTTGGCCTTGCGCTATTATCTTCTCGGCCGACGCCATCGCCGGGATCACTCCATCCCGCAGTAGGCTAGGATCGATCCATCCACCGACCTTCCCGGACGAGTGTGACGACGTTTCAGACATTGTTGCGGCAGACTCCGCTCGGCTGCGCGTTCCACCTCAACCGCCTCGGCGGTTCTTCCGCCTCCTCCCTCTAACCGGGCTGCAGCAGATCGGTGACGTCTCCTCCAGAGGTGGGGCTGCGTCGGAAAGCGTCGTCCCCGCCAGATTGGGGTCGCGACGGACGGCACAGAATCTTTCTTCAAAGATCCCAAATTGAACAGTGCCCTTGACGAGGCAATGCAGGGATGTTCATCCGCCATGTAATTGTCGCGGCGAGGGACGTGCACGGCCCAGCCCTCAAAGTGCCGCCCAACCGCGCGACCTCGCCGGGTAGGCCGCCATGACGGATCCGAGCAGGAGAAATCCTTCCTCGCTGGTTGATGACCAGAGAGAGTCGCCTTTACTTGTAGCCGCGGATGCCGAGGGTCGGCCACCACGAGCCCGCGGCGATCCTTCATACTCGCGACGTTGTTGGTGGCGCGAAGTCCAGACCACCAGTGCGGACGACATCGCCCGTGGGAGACACCAGACGACGCCACCGGCCCCTCCGGTGGAATGAGCCGTCAAGAAGAGAGTCCACGGCGAGGGTGCTGGGTGTCTTCACCTGCGTCCGTCGAGTCCATTCACGATTTAACTCCGCCAGAGCTTGCCTTTGATGGCGCTCGAGGAACGAACTTGAGATTGAATTCGCCACTCCATGGCTCCACTTGGCGTCGACCCATCGCCTCACGGTTGAAGAGAATCTCGCAAGGGATACTTGGTCAACACTGTGACTTCGCCCCGAAGTAGTGGCGCGACTTCGGGACGCCACAAGACGGCGTAGAAACATCTTCTAGTGCTGTGAATACCTTGTTTCAAGTCGTGGAGGACTTTGCTTGACGTAGTAAATGGGGCGCTGACGCCTTCTCTTTCCGCCACCAAAGACCTTGTTGATCACTGGGGGTTTGCCGCGACGTAGAGATCAGCTGCTCGCCCGGTGCAGGGCGACAGGGACGGGCGGGGAGGTGAGATACTTCTTCAGCCCGTCGAACGCCTCCTGCGCCTCCGCCGTCCACTCGAACTGGTTGGTCTTCTTTAGGAGCTTGAGCAGTGGGAGACTTTTCTCCCCCAGGCGAGCTATAAAGCGGCCCAGGGAGGTCAAACAGCCCACCAAGCACTGCATCTGCCGAAGTCGCGTCGGGGGCTTCATGTTCTCGATCGCCGCGATCTTGTCAGGGTTCGCCTCAATCCCCCTCTGGGAGACGAGGAATCCCAGCAGTTTGCCCGACGGAACGGCGAACACGCATTTCTCTGGATTAAGCTTGATGCAGTACTTCCTCAGGTTGGTGAAGGTTTCTTCTAGGTCGCCGATCAACTCCTCCGCCTTCTTGGACTTCACCACCAGATCATCGACATACACCTCCAGGTTTCGCCCTATTTGGGGGCGGTGAGCGATATGCATGGCCCGCTGATAGGTTGGGCCTGCATTCTTCAGTCCGAACGCCATCCTTAGAGTAGCGAGAGACGCCCATGGGCGCCACGAAAAGCGCCTTGTCTTCATCTTCTTCGCCATGCTAATCTGGTGGTACCCGGAGTACGCATCCAGATAGCACAGCTGTTCGCACCCTGCAGTTGAGTCGACGATGAGATTGATGCGGGCGCTGGTACGAATCCTTCGGCACGCCTTTGTTGAGGTCGGTGAAGTCCACGCACATCCTCCAAAGGTTCGCTGATTTCTTGACGAGGACGGGTTCGCGAGCCACCGATGGGCGACATCATGGGCGACTCCCATCCTAAGAGCTTGTCCACCTCGGGCGGATAACTTCTGGCGCTCCACCGACCGCTTCCGGACCTTCGCATGACCGTCGCCACGGGGAACGCCGCCAATTTGTGCTCAATCACCTCCACGGGACCCCACCATGTTTGACGGTTGCCACGCAAACACGTCTGCGTTAGGCTCGAGGAAGGAGACGAAGCGCCTTCCTATTTGGCGCCGAGAGAGCGCCCACCGAACGGTTTCGCCGGTCTCGACTTCGCCAGGAGACCGCTTAACCTCCGCGACGAACCGGGAGGCACGGGTCTCGCCGAGGAGCTCCCAAAGTCGAAGCCTCGGCCTTCGAGCACCGACGCTTCGCCAAAGCGAGAGCGCCCTTGTCGCAGCGGAGCGCCCGGCGGTCCACTTTCAAGACGATGGGGCCACCGCCCGGATCTTCACCACCATGTACGATAGTGGCAAACCGCCATGAACTTGGTCGGCGCCGGCCGACCTAGTATGGCGCTAGTAGAGGTCAAAGTCCACCACCAACTCGAGCATCTCGGTGCGGAAGTTGTCGGAGCTCCAAACGCCACCGGAGATCGACGCGCTTCAGCCGACGGACTCGGCCCCGCACGATGTCAAGAACGGGAGCGTTGGACGAAGCTGCGCGCTGAATCTGAGCGCCTTGGCGACCAGCAGAGACAGAGGTTGAGGGAGTCCTCCGTCTACCAAAGACCGCCCTAGCTTCACATTCCGGACCGTGGGCGCAACCACGATCGGAGATGTCCAGGTCGGCGATGCTCGGTGGGTGATCGGCTCGATCAACGCGATCGGTCGCTCCGACCACGCCAACGCCTTTGTGACCTAAAACACACGGCGGCGCGACACTTCTCATCGCACGCTTAAAGCTAGCGTGGGGCGGATATGTGGTCGAACCGCCGTGGGTGACGGCAACCGGCGCTCCGCTGCTGAAAGCTGCGAAGCCGCCTCCTTGCTCCTTGCCATCGCCGGACGCTGTTGCCGCTGCCGCTGCCGTGGACTCGCTTGTCCACCATTTTCGAACGATATGGCAATCGCCAAGTCGTGGGAGTTGTTGCGGTGAATGGGACAAGAAGGCCTTCCGTCCCACTTCACGGGCGATGGGCTCGCCCTCGTCGCGCCGGGGGCCGTTGCCGCCCGGCGATCGCCGTAGCCACCGCCTCGGCCGCCCTTACGGGACCAGACCGCGGGCGCCGCGACCTCCTAATCGTCGTTGTCGTCGTCGTCGCCCGCTTCGGCGGCCATGACCTATCCGGTCTCGCCGCCTTTGCGCTTCTTCTTGTCCTTGCCGCCAGGTTCATTGAGGTCCCGCTGCCCACCCGCGGCCCCCTAATTACAGCCGGGCGGATGCGAGCCTCACTTTGAAGGCGACTTCAGCGCCAAGGTGAAGAGCTCCTCCGCTGCTTTGATCTTGCGGGTGGCCATCTTCTCCTTGACCTTGGGGTCTCGGGCGCCTCTCACGAATGCCGTGACTACGGCGTCGATGGAGATGTCGGGATGGTGTTGCGGACTGATGAAGCGCCAATATAGTCGCGGCGCTCTCCTTTTCTTCGCTTCCACGCTGTGGAGGTCGTCTTCACCCGGGCTGCTCAAGGTGCCCTAGAAGTTGGTGACGAAGAGCTCGAGAGCTCCTTCCATGACCCCACGGACTCGGGCGGGTTCATGAGCCACGAGCTCCTCACGGTGAGGACCGCGGGGAAGTAGTTCGCCGAACCTTCCCGACCCTCCAGCCGGCCGCTTCACCATCGTAGATCTGCAAAACTCATCGGGGTTGGTGGAGCCGTCATACTTTTTCGATGGGGCCGGACGAAACTGTTCCGCCATCGGACGCGACGCAGCTCCTTAGAAAAGGCGCGGCATCCGACGTCGGGAGCCTCCTGCTCCTGGACGCGGTCCTCGCCCCGCCGCCCCCGTCGCCTAGGCGGCGCCGAAGAAGCGCCACCCTCACTAGCCGGGGCAGCTTTGCGGGAGCCCTCTTGCTGGTCCTCAGCGTGCGGCGGCAGCGACAATGATCAAGCTTCGGCTGTCACCCTGCGGAGCTTGTCACGCAGTCTCTTCTCCATGCAGCAAGTGGCGGTCCTCCAGATGGGACCGGAGATCACGGCCACTGCACGCCGGCCCGGCCGAGGCCCCGTAGGGGTCGCCGCTTTGTCGTCTTTGGCCCCCCCTCACCAGAGATTTGTGAGAGGAGGCGAGGGCAACAAAGAACGGAGGAAGCGGAAACACCGTTCCCACGCCCCGAATCTTGCACCACCGCCGGCGCGCCATCGACGAGCGGGCCAAGTGGCCAACCACGGAGCCGCCGGAGTCCGAGTCACCGGAACCGTGGGTTCTCGGCAAAGCCCCAGCCACATGGAGGTTCTCGGCCGGAGTGCACTCTCCAAGGCCAGCGCCGCTTAGCTTGGCCGAGGTGGCTGCTTTCCGCCAGGTTCCGACCCTAGGCGGGCTAACGCCGGTGATCCATCGCCATCGCCGCGGCCGACTCGCGGTCAGCGGCTCTAGCGGCCGCTTCTGCTCCATCGCGATCGCTGCTCCGCCATCGCCGCTGAAGAAGGGTCAAGAGCTTGAACCGATGCTAGCGCTCCCCTACAGCGCGCCATCGACGGGCGTGTTCTCCGCTCAACCATCGCGGATCACACCATCGGGTCAGATTTTAGTCGCTAGCCAACTCGATCAAGCTCGGTTCGATTTGAGCGTCGGGCACAACAAGGAGCGACTCGCAGATTTACCCAGGTTCGGACCCCCTCGCGGGTAATAGTCCTACTCCTGCTGAGCCTTAGCTCTTTTCTGATTGTGGTTGAATGGGGATGTGTTTACAGAGTGTTTCGAATGCACGAATGCTAGTGCACGTACCCTCTTCCCTCTCTCTCCTCTCCTTTTATACAAGCTTCGGGCTGGCGGAGAGAGCCGAGGGGTAGGCAAGACAAGATTCCCAAAGATACGACAAGACACGACGAAGAGACAAACGTGCAGCTGCTCACGCAGCGGCGGTAGCGCGCCGTTTCCAGCGCTTCGCAGTGGCCTCGACCAAGACAGTCACACCGGTGAGTCTGCGGGTGGGGCCCTGCCTGCTCCTCCTGACGCGAGCGGCCTCCTCAAGCAAACCTTCTCTCTGCCGGTCAATTCCTCTGCGCCCACAAAGGATGGCGCCGGACACTGCAAGGATCATCAGAAGGTAATCATTTCTTCACTTGCCTATCCGTGCATGATGTCTCATTAAATGCGTTTAGTCCTCAAGAAGAGGGGAGCCTTCGTCCGAAGACTCTTCAGACAGCCTCGCTGCTGGGCCCCACCTGACGTGTGGGACCTCGCTCGATCTCCAGAGGGGCTCGCCCACGCACCCGCCTGCACGTGGGGCCCTCGCCTGCCTCTTGAGAGGGGCTCGCCACACGCACCGCTGGCGCGATGGGGCCCTCGCCTGCGTCTTGAGGGGGCTGCCACGCCCGCCTCGGCGCGTGGGGCCGCCTTGGCCTCCCGGGGCTCGCCACGCCACGGGCCTTGCTCGCCCGCCTTACGCGTGGGGCCTCTTGGCCTCCCCGAGGCTCGCCACGCCACTGGGCCTTGCTCGCCCGCCTGACGCGTGGGGCCCTCTTGGCCTCCTCAGGACTCTTTACACCCCGGTATTTATTACACCGACAAGAGCGCTCAATGCTAGCCCCAAATACTGGTCTAGCCTCATTTTTTATATTAATAATGGTAAATTTATATATATATGGATAGTCAAATTTAGGGCTGAGACCAGGTTTTAGGGCTACCGCAAGTAGATATCGATGCCACTACTACAGAAATGTCCATCCGCGTCTCCCCATCACTAGCGGAGGAGATGAAAACCTTCACTACACTACAGGAATCCGACGTATTTACGTCGGCCATAGCCTAAAAGCCGATGTAAATACCTATTTACGTCGGCATGCTGACGTAAATAAGCCGATGTAAATATGGTGATGTAAATAATAAGATTTACGTCGCCCCACTACCGACGAAAAACCGGTCATCGGTAGGGCGACGCTTTCACAAGATATTTACGCCGCCCCCGGCCGACGAAATATATTTTCCCTATTTACGTCGGCCTACGGCCTCGGCACGGCACGGCAACGCGCCACGTGGCAGCCAAAGTATTTACGTCGGCAGCCAAAGTATTTACGTCGGCCAGGCTGGCCGACATAAATAAGGCATCGACACGACACGGCAATGTGCCACGTGGCAGCACAGTATTTAAGTTGGCCAGCCTGGCCGATGTAAATACCAGAGCATTCCAGTAGCCCAAATTTTGAATCCACATTCAAAATTTCCATTCCACATTTCAACACAATCAAAATTGCCCTGATTTCCAATCCACATTCAAATCCACACGTTCGCATAATTTGACACGTCAACACATTCCAATCCATAATTTCCAATCGACATTTCCAATTCACAAGTTCACATACAAGTTCCAATCCACAAGTTCGCACAATTCAACACGTCAACCCTAGTTCGCATAAGTTCAACACGTCATCAACACGTCAACACAAAGTTCAACACGTCAACACTTGTAAAGATAGATCATAACGTAAACTAGCTTGGAGGAGTAGTATTATTAAACTGATGTCCGCTACCAGCATCGCCTCCTAAGCCAAGGTAGTCTCCAACGGTCGGCGGAGTCTTTGAAGAAGAAGCGCCTCCAACATTGGCGTCTGGAGGAGCCACCGAACCCTAAATTACAATGCAATATTAGAATTTCTATGTTACACAACCATACACATACCAAAAGTTTAAATTTGATAATACCGTAATGGGAGATTGTTGTGTAAATATAGGTGGAGGTCTGAATGGAGGAAGATTTAATGGCGTTACAAACTGTTGTGTCATATATGCCTAAAAATAATTTTTAACCATTCTAAGATCAAAATAGTGAATTGCATGTATTAGGAAATGAGTATGAATATGAAGTCAAATTTATCATTTTTCATTCATTTCAAACAGAATTTAACAAGTTTTAATGATTTCTAATTATTAGGTTAACAATGTAAGAAGTAACTATAATTGGACTATTTTATTTTAATGAAGCAGTAACATATGAAATTCAAAACAAGGCATCAGGAGGACCATAATTTCATAATTTTCATTAATTTGAAGTAGAAATGGGCAATGATTTCAAATGAACAAGATTACCTATATAGCTATCTTTTGTTCTGCTTGCCATGAAACGAAGTATTCTTGTTGTTGCCTCAACTGCTCCTGTAGTTGGACCTCGCGTGCAGCTTGCCGAGCAGCTTGTTGCCTCAACTGCTCCTGTAGTAGTTGGGTCTCATGAGCGCTTGACCCACTACCTTGCGAAGAAGTCGACGATCTTGCTGAACTTAACACAGCCAAACTATCCAGGACGCCATTAAACATGGAGAATCTACCATATTTCTTGCCACCTCCACTACTATATAGAGCCACATGATCGACATATTCCCTTCTCTAGTCATAGTTAGCCCCGTGAGCATCGGCCATCACTTGCCCATAAGAAACCTACACAACATATTAATGCATCAGGATATAATAAAGAATTCACTTTAGTTAGAAAACAATTATACTAACCAGTGCTCGTGGTCGCCTTGTCACTTTGATAGCCGATCCGGGCATGTAGGATCAAAACCAAGATGGCCTCTAATATAAGCTTCGACCTCAGTAGGTCGAGACCCACTTTGAGCTTCCTATATTTAACAGCATAGAACAACATTTGTCAACATTTGTAAACTAAGCTTACCAAACATCGACAGTGAAACGTATAAATACCCATACGCAACCTATAAAACCCAAGGTTCTAAAAGTCGCTAGTCGGGCGGCGAGGTAATCGGTCCTAATCGGAGGACAATCGACTAGAGATTAATCGGGGACTAATCAGGGATTAATCGGGATTTTTAGAACCTTGATAAAACCTATAAACTTACTATACGTCGCGCAAGACGAAGAGGTCCATCGGCTCCATACCGCTGAGATACCCTCGGGCCCGTCTCCCTATTACCCCTCTTCTTGTTTGAATTCTAAACAAAGTCTGGTGAAGCCCAGTATTGGTTAAGAGCATGCCATGCTTTGGGGCATTTGTTGAACCAAGGCAACGTAACTTCAGGCCATCGATACTGATCTTCGTGAAGGTAGATTTTTTATGCACCAAGCTTCTTACTCATATCTTGATGTAGCACCCACTTATAATATAAGCTCACCGCCTGAATACGAGCCTGATACATCATCTCTTTGACCGTCCTGATTGTTGCGTTCTCAAAAACATATCTTGCCTTCTCTTGGAGAGACTGCCCCTGATCACTTGGCAAACGGTATCTCTCCTGCATGGGAAATGGATAAATTAGTTAGAAATGGATAAATTAGTTAGGCATAAATGTATATAACAATATTCAATACGAACAAAAAAATTAGAGAATTACCCAGAAGTCCACCCACACTCGTTGGGCAACAGTCCCATGCATCCTATCTGTAGCAACCTTAAAATGTGCCCACTTCAGGGTTGGCAGCGTTACACCGTTGATGACCACTAGGCCATAATAATGGTAACACAAAAGAGAACCCAGCGTACCATTCACTTGCCTTATACTGTTTGTGCCTGTCCATACCACATCAATCCATTGCCTACAAATAGTGTACATTATACAACTTGTGAGAACTCTAGTAAATAATTGATGTTCAAACAGGCCAAATGTTTACTTACTAATCACCATGTGGTACGATAACTCTACGTTCTTGAGGAACTGCTACCGGGGGAATGGTATTAGTACCTCTATACCTGAAAGAAAAGTAGAATATTAGCTGAATTAACGTTTATTATTAATATTTCCCAAATATCTAAACATTCCACACAGGCGGAGCATCCAATCCTCAAAGACTATCTTCTTCCTCATCTTCGCCCCCAAGACTATCCTCCTCACCTCGTCCCCTCCCCTCCACCATACCCTCCTCCTCCTCATCCTCCTCCACAGCCTCCCCACCGCCTCCACGCCTCCTCCACAAACTCCCTGGGCTCTCTGGGCTCCTGAGAATGAATTGATAAAAAAATTAGTACAATTATATTACAAAATTGAAGATAACACAATTAAAATTATTACCACTCGAACTACCGTCGAGCGGCCTGCTCTAAGCACCTCCTGAGCGACCTCCTCTAGGCACCTCTCGAACTGTCTCTACCAGCTTTGCTGATAACTCGATCCTCTAAAAAGTGATTCTTGACGACTCGACGACGACCCATCCTTACTTTTCGATTTTCCAGTGTGACGGAAAAATGATTTCATTCTGGTTTATAAACATTATATATTAGTATATAACATACTTAAAATATTAAAAAAAGATAAAGAATTATGTGTAACATTTGTACTTTCTAGAAGTAATCAGCGTCCACAAGTTCATGTACATCGGCTCTGCGTTGTCTCGTTTCTGGGACATCTTGAGAGGCATAAGCACGACGTCGCTTTTTCCTTCTAAAATTTTCCACAATAACATCCGTTGTATCGCCCACTAATTCATGAAGTGAGGACCCAATGTCTACCTCAAATGAGGCTGGCAAACCGTCTTCTTGGTACGCTAAGTCATCAATGGTATCGAGTCCTCTTTCAATATACTCGGCATTTTCAGGAGTGTACAAGCGACCAGGAGGATTAACTTTATATACAACCCACCAAGGTTTTAAACTTTCCTTTCGGCATGGATATGGAAGGTAGTACACCTGCTCAACATGGTGAGCAAGTACGAATGAATTGTGATCTCCAAGGAGTGATTCATGTCTCACTTCTACCAAGCCAAGATTTTTGTTTCGTCGAATCCCTGTTTTATCGTTAAACCAATCACAATAGAAGAAAGCCATCTTCAAATCTTTTCAACCGCCAAATTTAATCTTCACTATGTTCTGAAGAATACCATAGTATTCTGTCTCTCAACCATCTGCACCCTGTGCGGTAGTGACAACTCCACTATTAACCGTGGCGCCAAAAGGACGACTTGCTTCTAATACCGCGGTGCGAAAGTGAAACCCATTCACATCATAACGGCCAAACTTTCTTATTGTAGTGCAACCATGTGATAGCAACGGAGATACTTGTGCATCGGAGAACAACGGGGTTACGCAACCGAAATTCCGTTCAGATCGCACCACATGCCATGACAAACCATGTTAACCCGTCCATCCCCAGGCAGTCCAAAAGCGTGGACAATTTAGGAGTGACACATATCACAATTCAATGTGATCGGTTTCACTCCCAAACGGGTGACGTATAGGTTGGGTTGACTTATGTTTCAAAAACTCATTTATTCAAACATATTTAAATCATGACAGCAAAACGATAATATATATATATATATATATATAGAGAGAGAGAGAGAGAGAGAGATTTGCTAGTGTACACTCGAGTGTATGAAGCCTCCGTGAACTTCGATGGGTTTTTGAAATTCGAGAACTTTAGTGATCGATCCAAACCGTTGATCTTGTTCGCCATGTCAAAAGGTAGCCACCAACCAAGTTTCGTATTTTTTTGAATTTTTTTGCTATTTGTTTTCTAATTTTGAAAATCAGCTTTTTTGGACGCTCCAAAGCTGATTTTCAAAATTAGAAAACAAATAGCAAAAAAAATTGAAAAAATACGAAACTTGGTTGGTGGCTACGTTTTGACATGACGAACAAGATCAATGGTTTGGATCGATCACTAAAGTTCTCGAATTTCAAAAACCCGTCGAAGTTGACGGAGGGATCCGTACACTCAAGTTCACGCTAGCAAATCTCTCTCTCTCTCTCTCTATATATATATATATAATGCAATAATATACATCTATATATATAAGTAAGGCAATAATATACATGATGTGCTCACCTCGAATAACATACAATTGAATAACTTGAATAACTAGCTACGAACATTTCCGTAAATCAAATTATTATTATTATAGTTATCCATGGCAATTGACAAAGGAAAACTATTATTATTATGTTGATTATATATATATATAGAGAGAGAGAGAGAGAGATCCTAATCTCCCCCTAGATGTAGCGCTACACCTGGGTCGGTTTGGGGCTAGCCGGTTAGCCCAAACCAGGTTCCCAGCATTTAATTACTTTCAAAAAACGGATCTGGCAGTTTAAATAACTTCGTCCCCATGTTCCCTTTCATTTTCTCTCTCTCTCCCCAGATCCAATCCGCCGCCGTCCTCCTCCCGGCCGCCGCCTCCTCGCCAGCGCCTCGCCGTCCGCCCGCCGAAGGGCTTGCCAGCTTCCCCGCCGTCCCCTGGCCGCCGCCTGAGAAGAACCGCCCCAAGGCGCCCGGCGCCGCTGTGCCGGTCCGCCAGTGCCACCTCGTCGAGCCCCGCCGCCCGTCGCGCCCGTCCGCTTCGTCCACCGCCAACGCCCCTCCTCCGTCCCGCTTGCGCCCGCCCGCCGAGGGTTTAACCCAGCGCCGCCGCCTGCGCCTCCGGTCTCCTCGCGCCCGTCGCCGGCGCCGCCCAGACGCCGCCGGTCTCCTCCGCGTTCCACGCCGCCCAGACAACCCAGCCTCCTCGCGCCGCGGCGCCGGCGCCGCCAGACGCTTCGACCTCCTCCGCGTCCCACGCCGCCCGCAACGCCCGCGCTGCGCCGCCCGTCCTCATCTTGTCCGCGCCGCCCGCGTCCCGCGCCGCAACGCCCGCCCATCTTCCTCGCCGCGCGCCCAGGCTGCCCGACGCTGCCAGCCTCCCCCCTCTGGCGTCCAGCCCGTCTCGCCCTCCCGCACCAGCGCCGCCTCGCCCGAAACACGCATCATGCCTCCTGCGCCGACCCTACGCCTCGACACCGTCCCGCCTCCTGACCGGAGAGCGCCGCCCGATCCGTCCTCCTCCAGATCGCGCCGCCATCGTCCCCTCCGCCTGCCCGGCCGCACCACCCTATGATTGCTTAGGATTGGTTCCGGATTAGTTAGAGATTACTTAGGGATTACTTAGCGAATCCACGGATTACTTTGGATACCCTGTGAAAATGTACATTTACTTTGCATTACGACAAGTAATGCATAGTAATGGAGTTTTATTTGCTTCTTTTCACTTTTGTATGTATGCATAATCAAAAGTAATAGAAAATTCGGATTACTTTCTTATTTTGGCTCGAGAAATATAATTAATGAAAAGTAATCCGTTTGAAAAAGAAGCAACTCAAAATTCAAATAAACCGACATGCAAACCCACGATTTTATGGTAGTTAATGCCCCCACGATTCTAGGATCTTGCCTCCTAGCGAATTACTTTCAGTGCTGAAACACGTTCATTTCGATTACTTCCGATTACTTTCAAAAATGCGACCGTTTACTTCCGAGTTTGGCTGGCTCGCGCGGTTCGCTGGGAAGGCTCGGGTGCAGATTAGCTTAATCTACCCCCAGGGGTAGATTAGGGCCTCCGTATATATATATACCCCCAAGCCGGTTTGTGAGCCAGGATCTAGCCAAACCATGTACTAATTAGCAGCATGATTAATTAGGTAATTAATAATTAGAAAAATCTGGTATTTAATACGAGATTCACTTTTTTAGGATCGTGGCAACCTCCCACTCTCAGTTTTGTCTCTCCTCTCTCCTAGTTCTCCCGATGCCGGCCGCTCCCGCCGCATGCTCCCGCCCTTGGCGGCAGCGCCCGGCCGCCTCCTCGCCGAGCCGCTGCGATATCCCGCCGCCTCCTCGCCGAGCCCCAGCGCCCGCCGCCTCCTCGCCCGAGCCGCCCGCGACCTCCTGCCGCCTCCTCGCCGAGCCACGATGCGGCCGCCTCAAGCGCCGCCCGAGCAGCTGCGACCGGACCTGCTCCGCTCCTCCCCTGCGTCGCCGCGCCTCCGTCCTCCACACCCGGCGGCGGCTCGGCATCCTCGCGCCAGAGCTAGATCCAGCTCGGCTCAGCCTCCCGCTCCGGCATCGCCGCCTCCTCGCCGAGCCATGCGGCGCATCACGCCGCCGCCGACCTGTCCCCTCCGCGGGGAAACCTCCCGCCGCCCGGTCTTACGCCCGCGCGCCGCCGCGCTGACTCCTCTGGCGCCTTCCCGTGTCGCCCGCGCCCGCAGCGCGGCGCCGCCTCCTCGAGATAGCCTTTCCACGCCACAGCGGTGGCGCGTCGCC
Organism: Raddia guianensis; assembly: GCA_036346415.1. NCBI lineage: Eukaryota > Viridiplantae > Streptophyta > Magnoliopsida > Poales > Poaceae > Raddia > Raddia guianensis. Next base: position 38,322,785 of record CM070539.1, read on the forward strand.
CGTCCTCTCCACGCCGCCCTCGCCTCCTTCGATCGTCATCCCCTTCATCGCTGCGCCGGCTCGTCGCGTCCACGCCGCCACGGCCGACGCCGCCTCACCGACCCAGCACCGACGCCGTCCACCGCTGGTCGCCGCCCTCCCATCTCGTCATCGTCTGTCGCCGACCTCACCGGATTACTTAGCAAGTTCACCGGATTACTTAGGGGTTTACTTAGCAAAATCACCAGTTTACTTAGAAAACCCGCTGTGATAATGTAATAGTTCTGTACATTTACTTTGCATTACGACAAAGTAATGCATAGTTATTAGGTTTTTGACTGCTTTTTCACTTTTTGTATGCATGCATAATTGAAACTAATGAAAAGTAATTGGTCGAAAATTCGGATTACTTTCTTATTTTGGCTCGAGACATGTAAGTAATGAAAAGTAATCCATCTGAAAAGAAGCAACTCAAAATTCAAATAAACCGACATGCAAACCCACGATTTTAGGGCAGTTAATGCCCCCACGATTCTAGAATCTTGCCTCCTAGCGAATTACTTTCCGTGCTGAAACACGTTCATTTCGATTACTTCCGATTACTTTCAAAAATGCGACCGTTTACTTCCGGATTTGGCCGGCTCACGGTTATTTGGGAAGGCTCGAGTCTTGATTAGCTTAATCTACCCTAGGGTAGATTAGAGACCTCGATATATATATATATATATATATATATATATATATATATATATATATATATATATATATATATATATATATATATATATATATATAACTTGGTCACCGGCTACATTTCAGTGAGATTTAACAAGATCAACGGTTCGGATCGATCGATAATAATCTCGAATTTCGAAAACGCGTTGGGAGTACGGATCTCCCCGTACTCTGGGGTGTACGCAAGCATTTCGCTCTCTCTCTCTCTCTCTCTATATATATATATATATATAAGACAATAATATACATGATGTGCTCACCTCGATGATGGGGACAACCGTGGATAAGGCGCACGACGGCTAGCAAGGTTCGGCGGAGGTCAACCAGCAATGCAAGACCTATCCAGCAACAACAAGAAGCTATGAAAGCTAAAAGAAAGGTGCAAGGAATGGAAATTTAACTTAATAGATACAAGGTACAAGACTTTATAGAGAGACTTAAATACATTAGAATTACAGGATTAGAGATGGTCTATAAGAGTACCCACATCAACATTAGAGATCGATGGTCTATAAGAGTGTCTAATTGATAGTCTAATTACAGGAATAGAATATCAATGATCAATAGTGAAAATGATCTTTGTGGTTACTGTTCAAAATGATCAAAGCAAGCATCTGCAATTTCCCTCCTAGATGCAAACCAATTAATATGTACCAACTTATAACAGCAGGTATATACTATAACACTCCATCTACAGCATCATACACTCGGAACCCACATTGAAAGCATACTTTCAACCAAAAAAAACATTGCTATAATAACAATAGCATTACTATTGCTAGGCATTACAAATCTATTCTAATGTTGACGGCGTGCTCTCCACTCAACCACTGCAGATCACACCCCTATCAGATTTCTATCCTGCTAGCCGATCAGGCCGAGCTCAGTTCGATTCGAGCGTGGAACGCGGCAAGGAGTGACACACAGGGTTTACCCAGGTTCGGATCCCTTCGCGGGTAATAGTCCTACTCCTGCCGAGCCTTAGCTCTTTTCCGTGTTGTGGTTGTATGGAATGTGGTTACAGAATGTTTCGAACCCATCTCCCTCCTCTCTCCTCCCCTTTTATACAAGCCTTGAGCTGGCGGAGAGAGCCGAGGGATAAGCGTCTGATACACTTAGTACAATCGATAAGACGTGAGGGACGGGACGAGAGACGCAAAACGTCTTTATTACGCCGCACGGTGCCGCCCACGCATGCCTCGCAAGTGGCTTCTGACCCGTAGGAACACGCCAGTAAGACTGCGGGCGGGGCCCAGCTCTGCCCCTTCTGACGCGGGCGGCCATCCTGACGACGGTGAGTTCTCTCTCTACCGGTCAATTCCGCTGCGCCACAGTGATAGTTGATCGAGCTGCGCAGAGGTCACTTGTGCGGTAATCATCTCTTCATCTGTCTATCCGCTGCGTAATGTCGCATTGAATCGCTTCGTCGCCGCAGCAGAGGAGCCTTAGCCAAGTCTCCTTCGGGGCGCTCCCTACCACGCGGGCCCCGCTTGACGGTGGGGGCCTTAAAGGGGCTTCGCCCATGCGCCGCTTGGTCGCTCGCGATGTGTGGGGCCCTCGCCCGGCTCGAGGGCTTCGCCCACACGCTGGGGGGCTGGTCGCCCTCGACGTGTGGGGCCGCCGCATGCCGAGGCTTCGCTCACACGCCGCACAGTCGCCCGCGGACGTGTGGGCCCGCTGCACTCTTAGCCTTCCTTAGGACTCTTCATACCCGGTATTTATTACAAGACAAGAACCCGGGTCCACCATGATACGCGAACCGTCGAGCCGATATTCCGCCGTTTCTTGTGCGGCGGGAGACGAATCGTGGGGGGCCCACCTCCTGTGGCGGCCATACGCCTGATTCTCCACCTGCGCACGATCTTCCTTGCGGAACCGTACCGCTTTTTCGCGGAAAACCAAAGCACGCGGGGCAATGATGGTGCCGCGCGTGCGAGTGGGGACGGAATTCAAACCGTCGCGCTCACGCCCCTTGCCTATAAATGCTTCGTCCCTTGGCACCGCGACAAATCCTTCCGCACGCCAAAGTGCTTTGAGTTGCCTCCTGCTTTTCTTTGCCACCGCCACCAAGTTTCTTCGCCCTTTAGCTCCCGCCACTGCACTTCCGCCATCTTCCAATGGCTCCTAAGCGCAGCAAGGGTCGCCACTGACGCCGCCCAACAAGGCCTTGCCTGGTCAAGCTTTGCCGACCTCCGCCGCGACGAGGAGATGGTGGCGCGGCTCAAGTGTTCGTGCCGCCACCTCCGCCTGGCTCGCGCCCGGCACCATGGCGCCAAGCCCCGCGACAGGAGATCATTACCTTCACTGGCGGTCTTTGGCGGGCTCGTCCCGCCATACTCGAAGTTCTTCTTGGGGTGCTTGCCTTCTCGTGATCCAGGCGGCGACCTTCCCCAAACTCCATCGTGATCTTGGCCATCTTCGCCCATCTCTCGCGACATGTTCGTGGGGTGATGCCCAACCTCCGCTCGGCGCCGCTCTTCACGCTACACACGAGCTCGCGCCCGAGCGGGTTGGGAGCTGCTACTTGCCAGCCAGCGATGCCGCCGCTTCATCGATCGCGGTCAAGTCCAGCTGGAAGGATCGGGCGCGACAATAGCTATCGTGGAGGATTCCAGTAGTGCGATGATCTTGCCTTTCGAGGGTCTGCGAATCCCTCCCGGTGAGGTCTCTGCCGACGACTCGACGAGGAATGGAGGTGATCTTTGGCGCGCATTCTTGAGCTCCGCCCAGCGGGCTCACCGGAACCCATGTGGCGGCGGACTTCTGCGGCGCCGCCTACGCCCGCTTCGCCGCGGCGCGCCCGCTGGCGATATTATGGCGGCAACAGCAGAATCCACGTTGCCCCTGGAGGTGATTGTTCTTCCATTCTTTCGGGTTTTCTTACTCCGCGGAGCGTCCTTTCCTTTTTTTTGATTGCTTGCCAACTCGCGGCTTCTTCTATTTATGCGTCCAACCGCAGGGAATGTGCCGGAGGATGTGCTCCGGCAGTGGCTGGTGGGGCTTTTGTCCGCGCCGGCCGGCGACATTTCTCCACCTGCAGGCGTCCGCCCTCTCTGCGACTGGGACCCACGGGAGCGCAACCCATACTTGCGGGCGCTGCCTCCCATGGAGGTTTCTGGTCCCGCGGTCCAAGTGGCCCGGGGACCTCTGCAAATCCGCGATCCTCCGCCGACGATCGCCGAAGCTCCTGCGGCCGCTGCTCCTCCCGTCGTGGCGGCCGACTCCGACCGCGCTCTCGGGAAGCGCCGCCTCATCCTCTCCCAAGACGATGATGACGAGGAGGGAGAGGCGAGCCCAAAAAGGCTCCGCCCTTCGAGTCCTGAGCCGCCTCCTGCGGCTGCTGCTGACGCCGCCGCTCATGCGCCGGGCGAGCGCGGCGACTCTTCGAACCGGCGCCTCTGCGCCCGGCTTCTTCAGCAAGGCACCTCTGTCTGCGGCACCCGCCGACGCTGGCTCCTCTTCTGTGCCGGCATCTCCCGTCTTGGCGCTTGCTTGGCGGCACCGCCGCGGTGACTCAGCGCCCCTCGCCTCCTAGCGGGAGGAGGCGGCGCGCGCTCCATGAACAAGCGATCGACATCGCCCCTCTTCCTTCACTTTTGGGGGGCGCCGCTTCAGATAATTTTCTCTGCATTCATGTACATTTCGTGTTAGGGTAAGCATGCCAAATGTTTTTCGCAAACCTGAACCCTTCTGGTTTTTCTTCATGGAATAGGCGGGCGCTGGGCCTCGAGCTCCATCCTGCGATCCGCCAGCCCCCAGCTTGCCCGCGGCCCCTTCGACGGAGAGTGCATCGGCATCGAGGCTGGAGGACCCTCAGGCCACTGCCACAGCCGACACCAACGCCATCTCCGCCATCGCCGCCGAAGTCGAGCGCTCCTTCGAAGCGCTTCGCGCCCTCGCCCACACCTTCGGCAGAGCGAGCCGCCAGCGAGCTGCGGCGGGCCCTTGACCAGGAGACCGCGGCGAGGGAAACGGCAACCCGCGAGGCTGCGGCGGCACAAGCCGCCGCCGCCTTAACCACCAAGATCTTGAAGACCTTGGCAGCGCGCACTCGAAGCGCCTCCGGGTCCTCGCCGATATGCTGCGGACCGCCTACCGCGACTTCCGGGACATCTCAGTATCCATCGGGTTACTCATGCGCTCATTTGGAGAGCGGCCGCGCGATCGCTAAGCGCGACCGGCGCGCCGAGGTTCTGCGCGACCGCCGGTGGTGATGCGGGCCTTGAGCGTCGAAGATGGTCGCCACGGCGCTTGAAGCGATCGCGGTTCGTCTTGAGCAACCGCCTTGCCCAAACGCCGTGTTCGACACAGGCCGCCAGGGGAATCTTGGCGCCCGACCGGGCGAACAATCCGGTCGAGGTCGCCGCCACCAGCGTATCCATGATGGTATTTGCGCCCAACAGAAAACGATGATGACGAGGAGTAGCTGAACTCCCTTCTTTGTTTCGTCTTGTATATAGAACCTGTCAATGCAAACTTTTGCTCTTCTGCCATGAGTCTCGATTAAACTTTTGCGCAAATTCTCACTTGCGAAAGGAAGAACTGGGGCACCCGACCGCCAAAAGCTTTAGACATAACGTTCTGCTGCAAGTGAGCGCTTTTTCCTTAGGCATCCAGTTACTTCAACCCTTATGGCCTCTCGGCAAACCGACCTTAAACGTTGCGTGGCGAGAGCTTAGCTTCGGAAGTGGTCTAGACGCATTTGGTGCCATCGTTGGCGCGTGCCCGGACCGAAAGCGCATACACACGAGGCTAGAACCGCCTTCCGTCGGCCTCGCCTCGCCCGGCCAAGAAGTTTAGCGTTAGCCCTTGCAACTAAGGGCCATCGGCCTTAAGTACTTTTCGCTACCGACTTTCAGCGAATGTTTTCTATGAGACTTTTTAAGGCTTAAGCAACCGGCCGTCAAAAGCTTTAGGCGAGCGTTACTGAAAGTGGCGCTTTCATAGGCATCTGGTTACTTCAACCCTTATGGCCTCTCGGCAAACCGACCTTAAGCGTTGCGTGGCGAGAGCTTAGCTTCGGAAGTGGTCTGAAACGCTGCCGTCGTTGGCGCATTGCCCGAACCGGCGGACACACGAGGCTAGAACTCGCCTTCCGTCCGCCTCGCCTCGCCCAGCCGCAAGTTTAAGCGTTCGCCCTTGCAACTAAGGGGCCATTAGCCTTAAGTACTTTTCCGCTACCAGCTTTCAACAGAATGTTTTGTAACAGACTTTTGGAGGCGAAAAAGAATGGATGCTCACAGAGAGACAGAACTTATCTTTATTTTGCAGATGGCTTTGTACATCGCAACCCCCGAGGCGAGCAGGGAAGGAGGAAGACCTCATCGCTCGGCTCCAAATGGAGGCCAAAAAAAGAGCTCCTGGAACAGCTACCTACGGGTAGAACTTCCTCAGCTGCTCGACGTTCCAAGTGTTCACCAATTCGCGACCATCCTCGAATCGAGCGGACCGAGCTGGGCGGGGCGGAGACCACCTTGAAGGGCCCTCCCACAGGGGAGAATTTTGTTGCGGCCTACTGCGCTGAACCTGCACGAGCAGGTCGCCAGCCGATGTTCTCTCACACACCCGCCATGCTTGATAACAACAAAAGGTGCTGCGATACTGGCGGCTCGGATCGCCGCCAGTCTCGATCTCCTCCGGAGATTTACTTCATCTGGCGCGGTCGTGGTCTCATCTTCGCTGAATGCCGCCACCCTTGGGGAGCCGAAGGTGGGCTCCGACGGGAGCACCGCTTCAGAGCCATACACCAGGAAGAAAGGGGTCTCACCGGTGGCTCTGTTGGGAGTTGTCCGTAGCGCCCACAACACAGTGGGAACTTCTTCCGCCCAGCGCTTGCCACGCTTCTCCAGGCGGTCGAACGCCCTTGTCTTGAGTCCTTTGAGCACCTCCGCGTTGGCCCGCTCCACTTGCCCATTGCTCTTCAGATGTGCAACGGAGGCGAAACACGGCTTGGTGCCCAGCTCTTCGCACCAGTCTTGAAAATCGGCGCTTTTGAGGCGGCGCCGTTGTCGATGATGATTCTGCTGGCGGCCGACGCCAACCGACGAAGATGCTTTTCGTGAACTTTATGGCTGCGGCGGGCGTGATCACCGGAATCGGCGAGGCTTCAACCCGATGAACTTGTCGACGGCGGCGAACGGTCGTGTAGCCCTCGGTGCATGCACGGAACGGGCTCAGATGTCCGGCCCCGCACGCGAATGGCGGGAGGCGGAATGGTTTGCGGCCTTTGCCCGTCGATGGATCTGCTTAGCATAAATCGCACGCCGCATCTCCTCACCACTCGAAGGCATCCTAGAGGGTCAGTAGGCGATGAGAAGGCGTGGCGAAAGACCTTCCGACCAACGCCCGGCTCCACGAATGGCTCCGCGCATGCATCCATGGATCTCGAGAGGATTACACTCCCGCTTCCCGGTGGCGCGCCCGGTAGAACTCCGTTTGCGCCACAGCGTCTGAGTCCCCACCTACCGTATGGCGTGGCGCTTGGCCTTGCGCTATCTTCTCGGCCGACGCGTCATCGTCGAGATCACTCATCCCGCAGTAGGCTAGGATAGGATCCATCCATCGACCTTCCCGAACAAGCGTGGCGACGTTAACCTTGTCGCCGACGCGTCGCGTGCTCGGCACGGCATTTACGCTTCAACCGCCTCGGCGGTTCTTCGCATCCTCCCTCCGATCGGGGCTGCTGCGGGGACATCGGCGTCTCCTCGGGCGTGGGAGCTGCGTCGAGCATCATGCCGTCCCCACGAATCGGGTGCGAGAGCGGCCATGAGTCTTTCTTCAAAGACCCGGCGAAACAGGTGCCCTTGGCGAGGCAATGCTGGGATAGCTCATCCGCCATATAGTTGTCGCGGCGAGGGATGTGGGCGGCCAAATCCTCGAAATGCCGCTCAACGGCGCACCTCCGCCGGGTAGGCCGCCATGACGGGATCGAACATGTGAATTCCTTCCTCGCTGGTTGATGACCAGAGAGAGTCTGCTGACTTGCGGCCGCGGATGCCTAGGGTCGGCCACCACGAGCCCGGGCGAGTAGTCCTCGTACCCATGACGTTGTTGGTAGCGCGGAACTCCGGCACCACCGGTGCGGGACGGCGTCACGGTGGGAGACACGGGGCGACACCACCCCAACCCCTCCAACCGGCGAGCCGTCGAAGAGAGAGTCCACGGCGAGGTCTTTGGGTGCCTTCAGCTTTCTCGTCCGCGGAGTCCACTCACGAGCGAACTCCGCGAGCTTGCCCTTTGATGGCCGTTCGGGAGCAAACTTGAGGTCGAACTCGCCACTCCATGGCCCACTTGGCGTCTGACCCGTCGCCTCATGCGGTTGAAGAGGATCTCCGCAAAGGGTACTTGGTCAACCTTGTGATTTCTCGCCTGGAAGTAGTGACCTTGACCTCGGGGCCGTCAACACGGCGTAGAGCATCTTCGATGTTGTGAATACCTTGTTTACTGCGTCGTGGAGGACTTTCTCGATGTAGTAAATGGGTCTTGAACACCTTCCCTTTCCGCCACCAAGACCCTGCACTGACCACTGAGGGGTTCGCGCGACATAAAGGATCAACGGCTCGCCGGGTGCAGGCGACCAACGCAGGCGGGGAAGTGAGGTACTTCTTGACCCGTCGAGCGCCTCCTGGCGCCTCCGTGGTCCACTCGAATTGGTTGGTCTTCTTGAGAGCCTAAGTAGAGGGAGACTTTTATCCTCGAGCGAGCTATCGCGGCCCAGAAGTCAGGCGACCCACCAAGCCTTGCATCTGCCAAGTCGCGTCGGGGCTTCATGTTCTCGATCGCCGCGATCTTGCGAGGTTCGCCTCAATCCCTTCAGGAGACGAGAAACCCGGCAGCTTGCCGACGGAACGGCGAAGACACACTTCTCGAGATTGAGCTTGATGCAGATACTTTCTCGAGGTTAGCGAAGGTTTCTTCCGATCGCGATCAACTCCTCGCCTTCTTGGACTTCACCACCGGTCGTCGGCGTACACCTCCAAGTTCCGCCCTATTTGGGGGCGGTGGCGTGTGCATGGCCCTCTGGTAGGTTGGGCCTGCATTCTTCAATCAAACGCCATCCTCGTGTAGCGATGACGCCCATGGGAGTCACAAAGGCTGTCTTGTCTTCGTCTTCTTCCACCATGCTAATCTGGTGGTACCCAGAGTACGCATCTAGAAAGCAAGCTGCTCGCACCCTGCTGTGGAGTCAACGATGAGATCGATCTTGAGGCGTGGTGCGGATCCCGGACGCGTCTGTTGAGGTCGGTGAAGTCGACGCACATCCTCCCCCGCCCGTTGGATTTCTTCACAAGGACGGGGTTCGCGAGCCACCTAGGATGGGCAACGCTCCGAACGACCCCCGCCCTCAGAAGCTTGTCCACCTCCTGGCGGATAACGGCCTGACGCTCCACCGATCGCTTCAACCTTCGCATAACGGTCGCAGCAGAGCGTTGCCAACATATGCTCAATCACCTCACAGGGACCCGGTCATGTCGGACGGTTGCCAAGCAAACACGTCTGCGTTAGGCTGGAGGAAGAGACGAAACACGCCTTCTTATTTGGCGCCGAGAAGCGCCCACCGAACGGTCTTCGCCGGGTCGACTTCGCTCGGGAGATCGCCTTGACCTCCGCGAGACGAACCGGGAGGCACGGATCTTCGCGGAGGAGCTCCCAGTCGAAGCTTGACCTTACAGGCGCCGATGCCCCCCAAAGCGAGCATTCTTGTCGCAGCGGGCGCCTCAGGCGGTCAATTTCCGCGATGATGGGGCGGTGGCCGGAATCTCGAACTTCGAGCATCTCCGTGCGGAAGTTGTGAACCTCCGAGCGTCACCGGAGGTCGACGCGCCCAAGAGGGACGGACTCGGCCCCGGTAGCGATATCAAGAATGGAAGCGCCGGTGAAGCTCTGCTTCTTTGGATCTGGAGCGCCTTGGCGACTTCGGGCGGATAGGAGGTTGAGAGAGCTTCCTCCGATCCACCGCGCCCGCCGAGCTTGACATTCGGACCGTGGGCGCAACCACGATTGGGAGATGACCGGGCGGCGATCTGGTGGGTGATCGGCCTAATCAATGTGATCGGTGCTCAGACCACACGGTACCTTCTTGACACAACGCCAGCACGCGGCGGCAAGACCCTCCTCTCATCGCGCTTAAAACTAGCGTGGGATGGATAGGTGGCTGATCCGCCGTGGATAACGGCGACTTCGCGCTCCGCCTGTTGAAAACCAAGCGAAGCAGCTTCCTTGCTCTTCTGCCGCTTCTTTGGGCGCTTCTTCTTGCTCGTGGACGCGCTTGTCCACCAGTTTGCTGACGACATGGCAATCGGCCAAGTCGTGGGAATTGTTACGGTGAATGGGATAGTAAGTCCTTCCATCCCACTCACGGGGACGGTGGTCTCGCCCCTCGTCGCGACCGCGGGGGCCGCCGTGGCCACGGCGATCGCCATGGCCGCCCCTACGGGGACCGCTCCTGCCGCCGCCGCCGCGATCTCCTCCTTTCTTGGGCTTCTTTTTGTCCTTGCCGCCGGGATTTTTCGAGGTCCCGGCTTCGCCGCCCGCGGCGGCCCCTGCTCTTGCAGACGGGCGGAAGCAAGCCTCCGCCTGAAGGGCACACTTATGGGCCAGGGTGAAGAATTCTTCCATAGTCTTGATCTTGCGGGTGGCCATCTTCTCCTTGACCCTGGGGTCTCGGGCGCCCCTCCTGAAGGCCGTGACAACGGTGTCGATGGAGATGTCAGGAATGGTGTTGCGAACCTGACTGAAGCGCCGGATGTAGTCGCGCAGCGACTCCCCCTTCTTTTGCTCCACATTGTGGTGATCGTCTTCGACTCCGGGCTGCTCAAACATGCCCTAGAAGTTGGTGATGAAGAGCTCGGAGAGCTCCTTCCACGACCCCACTGACTTCGGGGGTAGGTTCATGAGCCTGGCGGGCTCACTTGATGAGGACCGCGGGGAAGTAGTTCGCCAGAACCTTCCCCGACCCTCCAGTCGGCTGCATCACCGTGGTGTAGATCTGCAAAAACTCGTCAGGGCTGGTAGACCCATCGCACTTCTCGATGGCGGCGAGCCGGAACCTCTCCGGCCACTGCACTCGGCGCAGCTCCTTGGAAAAGGCGCGGCGGCCGACGCCGAAACCTCTGCTCTGAACCGCGCCTTCGTCCCGCGCGCCCGCCGCCGGGCGGCGCCAAGCGCCGCCCTCTCCGGCGGAGGCGGCCCCAGGAGTCCTCCTGCGACCCCGCGGACGGCGGCAAAGAATGATCGCGTTCTCGGTCGTGTCGCCTGCGGAGCTTGTCGCGCAGGTCTTCTCCGTGTCGTAGATGGCGGTCCTCCAAGTGGGACCGGAGATCCCGCCCACCTGTACGCCTGCCCGGCGAACCCCGTGAGGAGTTGCACAGCTCTGTCGTCTGGCCCGCTCCCTCTCGCCGGGAGATCCCTAGGAGGATGCGGAGAAACCAAAGAGCGGGAGGAAGCGGAAACACCAGTTCCCGCGCCCCCCGCAACTTGCACCACCGCCGCGAGCGGCTTCCACATAGCGGGCCAAACTGGCCAGCCACGGCGCCGCCGGAGAGTCGAGCTACCGGAACCGGCGGGTTGTCCAGCGAGGCCACAGCGCATGGAGGTTTTGTCTTTGAGTACACTCCTCCAAGGCAGTGCCGCCTAGCTTGACCAGGGCGGTGCCGCCGGTGATCCACCGCCATTACGCAGCCGACGCTTGCGGCGGCTCTAGCGGCCGCTTCCTGATCCATCGCGGACTGCTGATCCGCCATCACCGCCTGGAGAGAGGTCGAAGAACTCGAACTTGATGCTAAGCGCTCCCCTACCGCGCGCCCATCGCGTGCTCTCCGCTCAACCATCTGCGGATCACACAACTATCGATTTCTATCACGCTAGCCGATCGGGCCGAGCTCGATTCGATTCGAGAGTGGAACGCGGCAAGGAGTGACACACAGGGTTTACCCAGGTTCGGACCCCTTCGCGGGTAATAGTCCTACTCTGCCGAGCCTTAGCTCTTTTCCATGTTGTGGTTGTATGGAATGTGGTTCTGAGATGTTTGAACCCCTCTCCTCCTCTCTCCTCCCCTTTTATACAAGCCTTGAGTGGCGGAGAGAGCCGAGGGGTAGGCGATCTGATGCGCTTAGTACACCGATAAGGCGTGAGGGACGGGGCGGAGAGGCAAAACGTCTTTGCTCTTTGCGCGCGCGGTGCCGCCACGCGTGCCTGCGCAAGTGGCCCGACCCGCAGAACACGCTAGTGAGGCTGGGCGAAACCAACTACGCCCTTCTAACGCGGGCGACCATCCTAACGACGGTGAGTTCTCTCTCTGCCGATCAATTCCGGCGTGCCCGCGGTGATGATTGATCGAACTGCGCAGAGGTCACTGTGCCGGTAATCATCTCTTCATCTGTCTATCCGCGCGTAATGTCGCATTGAATGCGCTCGTCCTTCGCAGCAGGGGGAGCCTTCGCCCAGAAGACTCCTTCGAGGCGCTCCGCCACGCAAGCCCGGCTGCGGTGGGGGGGCCTTAAAGGGCTCGCCCACGCCGGGGCTGGTCGCCCGCCTAACGTGTGGGGCCCTCGCCCGGCGCTCTGAGGGGCTAGCCCACACTCTAGGGCCTGGTCGCCCGCCTGACGTGTGGGGCCCGCCGAACGCACTGAGGGGCTCGCCCACACGCTGGGGCCTGGTCGCCCGCCTAACGTGTGGGGCCCGTCTGCACTCTTAGCCTTCCTTAGGACTCTTCATACCCCGGTATTTATTGCACCAACAAATGTAATCTATAAGAGCAGAAATGACATATACAATGATCAGATACCAAACTTCAGCCCAAAGAAAATAGAGGTAAATACAATGTTGGGTGTCGGGCTGGCAGGCAAGAGGCGGCGTCGGGGGTGGTGGAGCGGCAATGACTGCACGCGTTGGCGTCCTAGCAACAGGGGGTTGGTGTGGCGGCGTCGGGGAGTGGTGGCGGCGGTAGGACGGTGTTGGAGGGCAAGCGATTGCGGCCTAAGCGGCTGAGGAAGGGGTAGCCTTAGCGGCGGCGAGGCGATGGCGGCGGTGAGTCTGCGGCGGCGGTGGAAGGTCGGCCTTGGCGGCGGGGAGAAGGCGGCGGCGGCGGTGCAGTGGTGAGGGCCGAGTGGCGGTGCGGTGGACTGGCAAGGCATGGACTGGATGCGGAGTGTACCGGCTAGGGTAAGCTTGACCAAAATGGTGACAGTGGGCCCCACTCAGGAATTTACGTCGGCTTCCCTTGGGCCGACGCAAATAATCCGGTTATTTATGTCGGCCGGATTAAACCGACGTAAATATATAAATTAACGTCTAAGGGTTCCATCGCACCGTCCCATGCTAAGTCCTGATACCTGTGTTTACGTCAGTCTGGCCGACGTATATAAGTTTATCTACGTCGGCTTGACCGGGCCGACGTAAATACCCAGTTTTTTTTACGTCGGTTTCCCTCGGGCCGACGTAAATACATTTGGCCGACGTAAAAACGTCGGATTCTTGTAGTGCTAGCGGTTCATTCACAGAAACACTAGTGATGGTTATACTATCACCGGTAGTTCTATAAGCTAACTGGCAATATATGATAATATCACTAGCCATTTGAAGCCATTTAAATCGAAATTCGAATCATAGAACATTTGAAGCCATTTGAGGCTAATACCACTTTAGATCTTCAAATGAAAAACTTAACAATTTGGTTGTATTACCATCTACCTACTAATTACATACTCCCTCCTTTCCATTCTATAAGGCCTGATTTGACTTTAAAAAAGTCTTTGGGGACATATTTTGACCGCTAGTTTCTCTTATTATATATTTTTTATTGCTATAATTTTACATTATATTCAAAGCAATTTGAAATGCAAACATATTGATATAACTTTCATCCACTAAAGATGTATATAATTTAACTAATTATTGGTCAAAATTGATAACATTTGATTTTTTTAAGTCAAATTACGTCTTACAGAATGGAAAGAAGGGAGTAATTAAGTACTAATTATGTACTCGCTCCTTTCCCCTCTACGAGGCGTGACCTCATTTGAAATAATTACCAGTCTACAAGGCGCACCAGCTATCAGCGTTAAAATTTGGCGGCCCCGGACGTTGACGTCCGGACGGACGGCAAGCCTGCCGACTTACTCACCCGTCGGATCGGCCCTCTGCGCCAATCCTATCACATGCATGCACATGGCGCCCAGCGTCATGTCACGTACAGCAGTGACTACATACAGCAGTGACCCGCCCCAGCCGTCGGATGGTCGGCTACAGCGCCGATCCAACGCGTGCATGTGCTCCCGCATGAAATGGAACAAGGCGCTGTGTTGCTAGTCCTCGGTCGATTAAAATCCCGATTAAACTTCTGATTTTTATACAAAATTCAAACAGTGTTCAAAAAACGTGAAATAAATTTCATAATTCTTCTAAAATCGGGAGCAACCCATTTTAAATACTTTTTAAATTTTTTGATTTTTTCACTTTTTCAAATTTTTTTGATGTGAAACTAAGAGAAGGCACTTATGAAACTTATCCATATACTAGCGAAACTTGGTCGTATGCTTATGAAACTTGGCCGTGTGCTGATGAAACGTGATGAACTTGGATGAAACTTCGATGTAACCTGATGAAACTTAGGTGAAACCTGTTGAAACTTGATGAAACTTGAACAAACCTGATGAAACTTGGGTGAAACCTGTTGAAACTTGATGAAACTTGAACTGACCTGATGAAACTTGAAAAAACTTGGATGAAACCTGATGAAACTTGACAGTTCGGCAAAGTTTTACGAGTATGAAACCCAAGTTTTACTAGACAAAACCCAAGTTTCAGTAGGCGAACCCCAAGTTTCACCAGGTAAGTTTAAAGGATTATATGGCAACATATATCTTGTTTTGTTCGTAAAAATACGAGGAACACGTTGGTGCAAACGATTTGTGGATTGGAGCATCCATTCAAAAATTATGGTTGTCGAAAGAATAAAAATGCTGCGGGACCCACCCGCATGTGCATGCACTCCCATCTCTCTCACGCGGGCAGCGCGCTGCTCCCGTTGCATGGCGATGCATGCGCCGGACTTCCGAACGGAAGTGTTTCCCTTAAAATTTTCCAGGAGTACTTCTCCGCCTCCACGTTACTTGTACGCGCGCGCCTACCGCTAATTACGTGGTTACCACCAATTAGCGAAGTAGCTAATCATTGTCGTATTGCCTGATCATTTACTGCCGCTAATTAGCTACTACACTTCCAACAATGCCATCTATACATACGTAGACGCGACGGTAACCCCATGCACTTCCATCTACGGAAGGCGAGTGTTGTAGTAGGGGACACCCACCCCCTATGAACTGGAGAGAAACGAAACAGCCCTAAGTCGGAGGAGCACAGGGGGTACCCTCCTAGAGGAAGCCTCGCCTCCCTGACACGAGGCAAAGGCAGAGCGAAGGAGAAGTCCACCCGGAGATGGAGCCTTGCCTGTTTGGCGCGAAGCAAAGGCGGAGCGCAAGAGACGCCCATCTGGAGGAAGCCTCGCCCCCTGTGCAAGGCGATGGCGGGGAGAAGGAGATGGAGACCTGCAAGCGGGAGCCGCCTCGCGGAGGCCTTGCCTTGAGCTAGAGGCACCCAAGTCCAATCCGCGGGGCAAAGACACTTTCGTGGGCACCAAGGAGGTTGGGGGACAAAAGTATGGCTGCCGCAGACGCTAGGAATCGTATCATGTGGCAGAAGGATATGATAGTTGGTCGTAACAACCGAGCCCCCCTATAATTCCCCTTATAGCCCTACTTTAGATAGAAAAGTAAGGAAACTTAGGTCTTAGCCCCGGATTCGAGGATGTTTTCCCCTTGATGCCCTCGCCAATGGAAGCAGGTCTGGGGACAAGAAGTCTTTTTTCAGCAAAGACTTCTTTGCGCTCGCTTTTCCCCCGGATGATCAGGGGTTGTATCATGAAATGTAAAAATGCCCCACTATAAATAGGGGGGCCCGTATTAATAAAGGGAGAGCTACAATTGATAGGCTAGCTACTTCGTGTGTGCTCAGCTTCCCCGAGCTGCATCGCAAGCCTCGCCTAGTTGCTCCGCAAGACAACCCCTTAGAAATTTGATGTCTGACCCAGGCCAACGACACTGGCACCATCCATGGGGATCTAAGCGAAAAACCATCATGAGCGAACCTAAGTGCATTTAGGAAACCCACCAAAAATCCCAAGAACATTCCACACAAGAAGGCTTCAACCTTCGCCGTTGGAGGTTCCAGATCCAACGCCGCCATCGGCTCCCCCGTTCCAAGCTCCACCTCGCAGGAAGATGTCTCGGGAGTTGCCGCCGAGGCCAGGGCCGCGACACCAGTAGCATCTCATCCTCGCGCGCGAAGGAAGACGGTGGCAAATCCGCATGTTGCCACTACTGCGACCCCTACTGCCCCTATGGCACTGGTAAACCCTGCTCCCATCTCACCAGTGGTCCTCGCTCCAACTGCACCAACGGTTCTCGCCCCTGCGGTACCGGTGGTCCCTGCACCGGCCATGGGGGGGAGTTCCCCAAGCCCCCGTCCAGGCCACTTCGGGGCAGCCCCAGCCCGTGGCAACACGCTTTCAAAAGTTGGGTGGCTAACTTGTAGCGGCTTTGGACCTTAAAAGTTAAATGGGCTCAAATGCGAAAATTGAGAAACCAAAGTGGCACTTTTTTTCATCACAATATTGTATGAAACACATTAACCGCTAGGCGCCACTTTTTTCATCACAATATTGTAGGAAACACATTAACTGCTAGGTATGTTAGGAAGCTCCCTACAGCTTTAATGTAACATCTACGCTCAGGTTCTCCAAATCCTCCGTAATGACCTTGTTCGTCTGTTCGGCCGGGATGCTCTCAAGTGCTGACGAACCACCCCCTGGCTCAGTGTATTCAGGTAAATCCCCATGCTTTTGGACATGAACAAAGGTGATCTCTTCGGGCTTACCGTTGCCCTTGCGGTACTTCCTCCAATAGGCCTTGTTTGGCAGCAATAGCTCCATGTTGAATTGTTTCTGCGTCATGTTGGCCATATACTCCTCATGCTTCCTCCTATTCTCAAGAACCTCTTCACGGTGCTTGGTCATGTGGCCGCCACGGGCCTGGAGGTTCCTGAAGGTCATGGGGCAAAGGGAACACCTGTACGATGATTGGCGAAGAATCGGGAGCACATCTTTTGCTCTTGATTCACCGGTGTCAAACCCTTCAGCCATGGTCACCAGCAAGAAGCTTGATGCAAGATCTCTGGAAAAAAAAAACCTGGCTAGATTATTAGAGTATTTTTGTGCTATCTTCTGAAGATTGGGTGCTTTTAAAGAGTTTAGGGCTGGTCATTTCACGAGGCATACTAAGAATCAAATAAAAGTTCATTTAGTTTCATGCATCTTAGAAAAGGGAAATAATAAATCCACCTAAACATAAGGATACCGATTAAACAGCTACTAACATAAAAAAATCTGATATACAAATGTTGCTATCAACAGAGTTGTAATCAATTATTATTTACGAGTGAAAACGAGAATAAACAACAAGATGCTATTACAAGCACTAACTAGCACTGTACCAAAAAACCTTATGTATGTTTATTTGTGATGGTTCATTACGAACCGGTACAAAATAATCTCATATGTGCTAGTTTGTAATGTGTGGGACGGGACAAGCACATATGTGCCGGTTTTAGTCATGTAATTTGTGCCGGTTCGTGACTAGAACCGGTCTATATACATCTGTGTCGGTTACATAAATAATTTGATTTTTTTGTGTCGGTTTGTGGCTAAAATCAACATAGATGTATTTGTGTCAGTTCGTGGCTAGAGCCGGCACAAATACTCATTCATCTGTGTTGGTTGTAGCTACGAACCGTCAGAGATGTGTATTTTCAAGAATACTAGATCTTTGAAATTTTATGACTTTTACATATGAGATTGGATGAAAACAATTTTTGTATGCAAATTGTAGTTCTCGAGGAGTTATAAAACTTTGAAGCAATATATATGTCTAAATAACCATTTCAATGATATTTTGTTTCTAATTTATTCAAATTAGGTCAGATAGAAAATAAAATAATATGAAAATAGTAGGATTCGATAAGATTTATAACTTTCTAGTTGAAATCTTTTCTATTTAGCGTCATTTGAATGCATAAAAAGTTGTCTGAAGATTTGAAAACATAGGTTAGAATGTATGCAAATCTATTATAAACAAAACATGACATGTCATGGAATGGTTAGAAGGGTGACATTGGAGTGAGGAGTCTCAAGTTTGATTTCTAAGAAAGCCAACATTTGCATTTCAAGAGATAGTGTGATACATGTGCATAAGTGGTTGTAGATGGCAGCGATGTGATACCGAGCCAATTTATTTTTACAATTTTTCACTAATTCATATGCCCAAATTGCGTTTTGAAAAAACTTCATCTAAATTATTTATACGGGTTTGTGGTTAGAACATGCGCACATAACCTTTGTGTGCTAGTTCAAAAATCGGCACAAATATACCATTTTTGATGTAGTGTAGGACAAATAAAGGTTCGGAGATGCAATTGCAAATTGTAAAGCAACAGAGATGCTCAAGACTTTCATGTTATTTGGATAATGATAGCGACTTACTCTACTCCTTGTTGAGAAGAATTTAAAGGGATAGAGATGCTAATAATTTTTCATGTTAATTGTAGAAGGCTTGCATCATACTCCGCTCCTCATTGAGCACTCCCCATGAAGGAAAATCGTCCTCCAACTTAGGCCATCCACTCAAGGTAGTTTGCTGATCCGGTAAAGTGGAATCTGAACCTTTTACAACCTATGGTGGTTTCCTTAAAGTCTTCCTTAGAAATTCACCAAGACCACCTTTAAACCTTGTACGAATCATCAAACTACGTTGGTAACAATCCTGAGATCAAGTTGACCACCACAAATCAAATTCACACCTTTAAGCATACACTTAGGCTTGGAAGTCAAGAACTCACCTAAGTATGGGAAACTAGATTTAGGTGATTTTGATACTGCTTTGGAGAATAAAGATTCATATAAAAATATAGATTTTTGAATTATTTATGCCGGTTCATGGATAGAACGGGCACAAATTATCTTTTTGTGTCAATTGAAAACCAACACAAATATGACATTTTGGTGTAGTGTAGCACAAATAAAGGCTCAGAGAAGTAATTGCGGAGAGTAAAGCCATAGAGATGCTCAAGATTTTCATGTTATTTGGATAAGGATAACTCCTTACTCTAGTCCTCGTTGAGCAGAATGTAGAGGGATGGAGATGCTAAGAGCATCCCCAACGGTCCCTCTATCACACCCCTAAAACACTATTCATACATACATAAACAGTGTTTTACAATCTTACAGAAGCACCCCTAGCCTTATATTTACAGAGGCTGGCTTGGGTAAACGGAATGGGAAAAATAAATTTATTGGTCCAGTCACTATAGCCATTACTTAAATTTATTGGTCCGGTCACTATAGCCATTACTCCTCCCGGTCTCTTAGTCCGTGCCATCGTCCCCCTGCCCTCGCTCTGACAGAGGGACAAGCTGGACGGGACAAAGCATCCCACCTATAATGAGCGCCTCACTGACGTGCCCTAGCCTATGTGGACGGGACGGCCATGGTGTAGCTAATGCCACTAGCGAGGCGGGGGTAATCATGCAGTCAGAAACCCCACATGCCCCGTTAGACATATTCCTTCGTATTAAATGACCTAGAGTTGGTGCATCCTAGAAAAATCCTTAGCAAGGAAGCTTCCTCCCACCTTCGTCCTATATCCCTAACAGCGGGGCCTATGCGCCACCCGTTCCATCTACGTGGGTGCCCGTCCGCCTGCTTCCCGGGCCGCCACGTGTCCTAGTCGCCCAGTGCCTAGGAACTGATTGCCCACCTGCGTCGCCACGCGTCCTGATCGCTCGGCGCTTGGGGCCTGGTCGCCCACTCGCTGGTCGAGCTACCATGCGTCCTAGTCGGTGCCTAGTAGCGGGGATTGTACACCCTCCTGCTCAGGTTGGATAACTTAAGCCCCATGTGCTCTCCTTCTAACCTTGCCATGGGTCCCACTTGACAATAGTGGAGAGGGCACCCCGGTGTTGTACACACCCACACCTTTCTACCATGGAAGTTGAGCCTCTGTTGTTACTTTTTCGTTTTCTTTTTGTTCGATAAGCCTTGACTGCAAACTAAGATTTGTTGCAAATCATGCACCAATGCCCAAGAGACCACATAATGTCCAAACATTTGGTTATAAGGGTTCTTGCTCTCTCATAATGAATGAAAATTATGGTATGGCTTCTCAGCAACTAGATGAGGTCATGTCTGCTGTATTGATGCATGGTAGGGCAAAGGTGACGTTGTTCATGATCTACTAGAGCCACTCATGCTCCCGACGCTGGTCCCTCTTTATAGCGGCTTCGATGGCGTCGTCGTCATCGTAGTATGAGGCATGCGAAGAGTTGGAGGAAGACATTATGTTTAGCTTGTGGATCTAAGTGAGCTCTTGTCGATCCTAAGTTGCTCCGTCTATAGATCCAACGCAACGACTTGGCTCTTGTGCTCCATTGTCACATATGGACCTAGCTTACAATTTACACTGCTCAATTGGTCCGCCAGTTAAGATTCCTTCCCGTGCAAAATGCTCACATTGTCACAACCTTCCAACTATCCTAGCCTAAACCATCTATGGTCTAGGCCCGATGTCCCTTGTTGTCTTCAACCCGAGATGCCGCCCGTCGTAAGGACTAGCCTGTCTAGGCCTTATGGGCTCTGAATAGGGAAAGTCTTGTTCACCAGATGCACAAAGCAACATAATCCATAACTTTCCATGCAGAACTCAAGGTGCCTTAGAGATCAAGTTTAGCATGTATTCGATAAGGACTACACCGACATTAGGTCTAACAGCCAGCACGTAGACACTACAAATACCCTCTATACTGATCCTTGTAACACAACATAATCTGCAATCCTACATCCTACAATCTCATCACCTAGTACATCTTACATCTGTCGACACATAGTCTCGGATACACCCCTACAAACGCAATTCTCGGCGAGGTCTATTCTTGCTAAGATAGCTCGGTCTTCATCTCAGCATCTTCTCAAGACCCTTGATCGAGGTCACCCTTGCACACATGCCTTATATAACTAAAGAAAGGTTGGATACAAGGTTATTACTTCCTCCGAAAAGGACCTAAACCAAGGTAAAAAAAACATCGCCTCTCTCTTATTCTTGCATTATCCTCCAAACGTAAAGTTTATGAAAGAAAGTGTGTTGTTCCCATAAAACAAATCTTGTAAGATTCCCTATGCCATCCCTCCTCTTGGCGTCTCACCTACCCCAATCTCTCTATTGTCTTTCCCATGAAGCTAAATGAAGTTTTCTCTTAATTGCCCTCTAAATTTTGAAAACTCCCCTCCTAATTGTCTCCCTATTCAAATTTCCTTTTTAATGACAATTATGGTGATTTATTTATTTTTTGTCTTTCCATATTCACCCTCCCCTTTCTTTCCTTTTCCTTCCCCCTCCCGGCACCTCCACTCTCCCCCACCGACTCTTCTCCTCTCCCTCTCGTTAAAAACAGAGGGACTTCCTCCTCCCTTACTATTCATTTCGATTCCACGCTTAGGTGAGATCCTCTACCATTGCTCCTTAGTCCTCACCTTTGTGGTGATCTTCATCTTGTGAACCTATTTTCTTTGTTGATTCCAGGAGATCATTGTCGAAATCGTGGTGATTCCTCGCCGGAGTTGCTCCGTCTACCTCGTCGACCACCTCTTGTTCGTCGCCGTTCGTTGAAGTCGAAGGGTATAATTTCTTTCTAATAGTTTCTCCATCATCTCTAGGTGTAGTGCTACTGTTTTTAGCCACCGTTAGTGTTGATTTGAGCGGGAGGCGTCACTGACGTGCTCTTTTTCTTTCTCGTCATTGGCGAACACCGTGAAGCTGTTTCGGTCCTCCTCCCATTCGGGGATGATCTACCTGGTATGAACCAAGAACATCCAGGAGTTCCCCACATCGTTCTTCTCCTCTTCCCTCTTTTTCCAAGTCGTCGAAGGTCATCAGAATGCGTTGGAGCGCCACTGCCAAACCACTGCGTCATGCCTCCCCTGTTCATCATCACTGGCAGACAGGCCCCACTAGCTAGGCCAGCTCGTGGGTCGGCCAAGCGTGCCTCGCTATGCCAGCCTCCACCCTGCCACCTGGGTCGACGCCGACACCGATGTCCCTCTCCTCGCACCCGCGTATCTCCACATTGGGTTGGGCTGCTTAGAGATGGCTGGGCCATTATCTTTTTTCCTATTCTCTTATTTAAACAGTAAAACTTGTTACATTTACATATTTGCAAATTAAATAAAAAATTGTGAAACCAATTGCAAAACAAAATTGTGATATATTATTTTTGTAGACCGTAAAACAGTAGCACTATGCCTAGGGATGATGGCAAGAAGTATGCCGAAAAGGAGTTTTCTAAAGGAGTACAAGAAGACGATTATTCCAACGTCTAGTAGCTCGTCCGAAATTTTGCTTGGGAAAGAAGTTTATTTGCTCTTATTATTTTATTGAACAATTTATGTTTTCTGCTGTCTGCGAGCTTAGACTTTGTAATAGTGGCCATATTTACCTGTGCACTCCGATTATGTAATAATATTTATACGATGATAGTTTTTGATCAAGACTGGTTATTAGTGTGTTCTAACTAGTTGATCTAGAAACTAGAATATGTGAGACAAGACTCCAATTTCGGGTCCTGTAGGAATCTCGTCTGCCCCACAATTAACCATGCCTTCACGGACCGGGCTTACCGTTCTGTCACCACTTGGTAAAAGCCCACATGACATGGTGGCCGATATCGCGGCCCGGCCCACGTCAGACAGCAAGGGCTGTGTGTTGACTGGCCTTAGGGGTGAAAAATGGAAACGGAAAATCCGTATTATCCGACATCCATATTCGAAAAAGCACTATTTGTATCCGATGATATCCGTATTCAAATACAAACACTATCCGTATCCGACGCTATCCATATTTGAAAAAACGATATCCGTATTCGCATTATTCATATCCGTATCCGATGTTGAAGTCTTGATTTATATATCTAGGATGAGACAAAAACATTCGAAAAAGGTGATATCCGAACCGTATTCGTATTCGAGGATATCCGGATTTGTATTTGGGTATATCGTATTTAAATATGAGATTATCTGAATCCGTAATCGTATTCGTCTAAAAAATATGAATACGAATATGGTAAAGAGACTGTCCGATCCGTTTCCACCCTTAACTGGCCTTCCCTAATTCCCTTCCATTTCCTTCCGCCTGCCGGTGCGTTGCTGGTGTACCAGATCCTGCGGGCTGCGGCGAGCTAACCGAGGGCGCGGCGGCGGAGGAGGAGCATGGAGAGCTCGTCGCCGTCGGTCCCGTTCCCACTGCTGCAGGCTCCGGTGGAGAGTACGTACCGGGCCTGCACCATCCCCTACCGCTTCCCCTCCGACAGCCCCCGCAAGGCCACCCCCGTCGAGATCCAGTGGATCGACCTCTTCCTCAACTCCGTCTCCTCCTTCAAGTACAGTCCTGGTCCCGTAATTCGCGCCCCCATTCCGTTCCGGCGCCGACCCTGAGCTTGTTGTCTTGCTGTGCCCCTCTCCCAGGCAGCGGGCGGAGAACGACCCCACGGTGCCCGACGCGCCCGCCAAGGCCGAGAAGTTTGCGCACAGGTAATGCTCGCTATCTTCTTGTGTGCATCTAGTTAATGCTCGCGGGTTACTGGGTCAGTGTCAAATTGGTCTTAGCATGCGAGAGAGGTCAATGGAAGGGGGAAAACTAGTTTTGTCCCCTTGTGTTTGGACTTTGGGTTTCGATGCATGTTCAGCATTCAACTATTTCGAAGTGCCAATGCACCGTTGAATTGGAGGGCTTGTTATGCCAATGCACCGTCTCCCTGTTATGCCAAGAGTGTTTGGCTTGTGTCCAACGGATGCTAATGCTATCTCTAATATCTGATAGCATGGCTATGATGAACGGCATTTGTCTATTTTATGGGAATTTGGTTGTTCAATGCCTGCCTTGCTAAGAATTTCAGTTTCATTTTAGCCTTGGTTTGCAGCCAAATATTTTCACTGTTTATAGGCCCGGGATTGGGAATAGTTTTGGCTGTTTTTAGGCCCCAGGAATTGGTAACTAACTCCTTGCTTCCATTCTCTGCCACTGGGCCCTGGACCTCTTAACATTTTGTTTCCAATGGAATTATCATGTTTGGTTTAATGGTTTGTGAGCAAATGACTTTTGTTGTGCTAAATAATTTGCATGCTATTTGTTGGACGCCCAACAAACATATCAGCGATGCCCATTGTTGGCATTACACCTTCCATTTGTATTGCCTATCAATTACAACAAGGGAAGAGAAGGATCCTACTTCGCATAGGGGAGGAGGACGGAGGGGTATACTAACCACCAAACACAACTTACCCTAGGTTCTAAAATAAATTTACCTTTAGATTTAAATTATGAAATACTGAAAGTATGATAGGAGGGGGAGTTTGGGGGTGGCGATGGCGGCGGTAGGGCTCATGTTTTGGTCGGTCAACTAGGAAAAAAATGGCATACCATGTATTGGATATCAACTGACATACTAAATTAGTATTGATGTCCCCCTTTTGATTTACTAAATTAATGTCCGATATGACTGTGTTACATATTTCAAACTGAACATATGGCAGCGACTGATACAAGTGGCATGTAGCAGTAACCGTCCAAAGTTACCGGGGTTGCTATGTATTTATAATGCTATCCGGGTGCCCATGTTTTTCTATGAATTTAAAGAATATCAAATGATGTTGTATCATGCTATGATCAATGTGTTTGGCCCATGTGTTCAACTACGCTTGCATGCTACACTGTGAGCCCTCATACCGTCGGTTCCAAATATTTTTTCATGAGTGCCATTGAAACGTTTCTATAATACAAATATATTAAAATACAAGCAAACCAAATCAATAAAATGCATTCTTTCTAAGTGAAAGCTTCTAAAAATACTACACACTAAAATAAGATACCAAGGTAAATAAATGGAATGTATTCTTATGGTGTATGGACCGTTGGATGAAGGAGTGATTGGCGGTGGACATGAAAAGTTGGCCCTACCACTACTACCATAAGGCTCTTTTTGATTGTAGAGACTAGCATAGCAGATATTGTGGAATTCAGCTTATAGATCATGGTTTAACACACAAAAATGGAATGGAAATTCATTTCAGTTCATAACTCATGTGCCAAAGTGGTATTTTCTCCAGATTAGTGTGAAATCATATACCATTTATTTTCACTGTGTAAATTCTGTTGTGAGGTGAAGGTACACGGCAATGCTTGAGGAGTTGAAGAAGAACCCAGAGAGCAATGGAGGTCCGCCAGACTGCATAGTAAGACGGTTGAGAAATTAGTTATTTGAATATGAAAAAAAACTGTGATTGTGATCTTAACTCTTTGAATGGATCTCAAGCTTTTGTGTAGGCTTCGTGAGCTAGTCCTTAGAGAATTGGGGTTTAGGGATATTTTCAAGAAGGTTAAGGTAATTGTAACTGGGTTTTTCTGTTGTTACTACTAGTAGTATATGTTATGATAACTTCATGCAAGTAGTAGTGGTCATAAATATCCTCATTTGATGATTTGTCATGAGTAGGACGAGGAGAATGAAAAGGCTATGTCACTGTTTGAGGGAGTAGTTCACCGGAATGATGAAATAGAAGATGATGAGAAACGTGTAGAGAACTTGGTTCGTGGAATCTTAGCAGGAAACATATTTGATTTAGGATCTGCACAGGTATGTATTTTCACTAACTTCAATTGGTTTATTAGTATGATATTGCAACAACACTTTTAATTAGTGCCTTGTTCTTTTCAACGTATCGTTGCGTTGGCGTAATACTGTAGCAAATTTGAGAGCCTTTGAAAAGAGATCTAAAGATTATAAAAAAATAATTTAAAAATAGTTTTAGGATCTCTAAAAGGACTATTAAAAGTCATGAAAAAATCGTTACGAATTATCACAACATATAGGCTATATAAAAATAACAAAATTTGTTACAGCAATACGCAACGGTACGATACGCTGAAAAAAACGAGGTCTAGATTTCAGTACTGCACCATTGCCATATTCATGTGATAGGACATTTAACCTAAAGGCATATAATCAACTAAATTATTTCATTATTTCTTTTTGAGTTCTCTTGAAATAATCTGCTTGCCGTTGGATAAATCTTTTTGTTTGCGCTACATGCATAGATCAGTCTCTAACAACTCTATTTTCTTGCATTTTTAAGCTTGCAGAAGTTTTTGCTAAAGATGGAATGTCCTTTTTGGCAAGTTGCCAGAATCTTGTATCTCGGCCTTGGGTTATTGATGACCTGGATGCCTTTAAAAATAAATGGACCAATAAATCTTGGGAAAAGGTAATTTTGTTAATTTCTTGCAACTACATGTTACTATGGTAGCCTGAATGTCAGTTATAGCTACGTATATCCTACAACTCTGAAAATCTGTTAATTGTTGTTATCATGTGTTGCTGGCTATAGGTTCAATATAATTTTGGGTGCAAATACATTCATTTATGTGACTCAGATTTGATCATTTATGCTATTATATGTCCATTCCATTCGATGCATACGAGTGATTCTCCTGTCATTGTTTGGAAGATAATTCGTTTAATTTCCTAATTATATATACTACATTAGTCTTGTTCTACTTCAGCCATTCTTTTATGACATTATGACCTACTGTAGGCAGTTATTTTTGTTGATAATTCTGGTGCTGATGTCATTTTGGGCATATTACCATTTGCGAGGGAGTTGCTCCGGCGTGGAACAAAGGTTTGTTTTGGTCCTTTGTGCTGTTCTTATTAATCTAGAACTACTCAAGGATTTATGCCCGGATAAAAGTTGAAAATAGATAATTTGTTTTTGTTAAACTACTCCATTGTTTTTAGATGTTTTAGGCATATTACCATTTGCGAGGCAATTTCTCTGACATGGCACAAAGGTTTATTTTGGGTTTTGTGGTTAGCTTTTTCACAAAGAGCCCCTACTGTAAGCTGGCTGCTACGAATGCCATTACACTACTAGAACTCACTTATTCCTTAACACATTGGTGTGTCTCCAAGGGAGTTTTAAGATTTCCAGCCTTCTACTCCTTCCGTTCCATGCAAGACTGCTAGTCTGCTATACATAATTGTAGGTAATCGTGTGTGCACATAATTTTATGTAATTGTGTATGCTTGCATAGTCGCATTACACACCAATGCACATACAGACACTGCAGTAGGATAGAAACAAAGGGCAATAGGGTGAAGTTGCAAGTTGATTAGGAGGTGCTACTGGATTTGAATGCCAAGCTGCAAGAGGAGATGGTTCTATTCTTATCATGGACTCATGGCCCTTTTAGTTTAGACCAATGGCTATATAGGTCCCTGATTTTGTGCTTTTATCAGCATATTATATGAACTTTTATTTCAATCCACGTTATTTTGATATGTTTCTGTTAGCGGCATGATCACCACACTCAAGCATTCATGAATTTTCATGCACATTAGCTACATTCATGGCTATCCCTTTGCTGTGATGCTTGTTGCCGTTAATTGCCTGTACAAGTAGATTTAAATATGTCACCAAATGTGGGTGATTACCACTTTGCTCTGTGTGTGCTGGCCTGCTGGGTTAGTCCGATATCTAAATCCGAATGGAGTATATTTATTTGTCGATATGCTGTAACTTTCATGAAAAATCGGAGCAGCCAGAAAAGCTTTTCTGTTGTTTAAAATATTTCCTTAATTTTGTATCTTTTCTTTCAAGGGTCGTGAATTTTTTCTTTTCATTTAATAAAGAAAATCAACCAGTAGCTACCCCCCTTGGTGCAGGTGATACTTGCTGCTAATGACATGCCTTCAATTAATGATGTCACTTATGCAGAGCTGATTGAGATTATAAACAAGGTAATCAGAAAAGATTGTAAATTATCTCTGATTTTCTGTCTCTCATACAAGGACCTTGTTCTGCAACTGTCTTCAGCTCAAGGATGAAAATGGAAAGCTTGCAGGTGTGGATGCATCTGACCTCCTTATTGCCAACTCTGGTAACGATTTGCCTGTAAGAATTTTCTTGATCCTGACTGTCATCCATTTTAGTCATCTCATAAGCCACCATAAGGTCTATTGCATATTCTACATATACTCAAACAAACTTTCTTCTCAGGTAATTGATTTGTCTAGTGTGTCACCAGAGCTAGCCTTTATGGCAAGTGATGCTGACCTGGTCGTTCTAGAAGGCATGGTAAGTGTGTCTGCAACATTCACATCCAATCTGTCTTCGCACAGTTTTTTTTCTTATTATATTTCTGCCAATTTGTATTGCAGGGAAGAGCAATAGAAACTAATCTATATGCACAAATGAAATGCGACTCAATCAAGATTGGAATGGTGTGTTTTTATATGCTAACTGTTGTTTAGTAATTTATATTGCACAGCGTCCAGTTTAGTTGCAAGTTACGATAATTACCACAGGATTGTGATTGAAATTTAGAAATTTCTGTTGTGCTGCTTTGTTCCAGGTTAAGCATCCTGAAGTGGCACAATTTTTAGGTGGAAGGCTTTATGATTGTGTCTTCAAGTTCAATGAAGCCTAAACTTTGGGCACCTGAGACATAAGATCACTTCAACCTTAAGGACCACAACCATATACATAGGAGATAAAGAAGCAATGTTAGCTAGTGTCAAGGAGTGCAATGATCCTGTGTGTTGTAATGCGTTGCCCTTCGGCACTCTAGATTAATAATGTTAGCAGGGTGACTTACGCTGATTCTATCAGATGATTTTGTTTGCATAATCTTTATTGAAATCGGATTCAACTATTGATGCAATTGGATACTCCCTCCGTTCTAAACAAGAATTCGCCGTTGACTTTTGAACACACATTTGACCATTTGTTTTATTCAAAAAGTTATGTAAATATCATTTATTTTGTTGTGAATTGGTTTATTATTAAATGTATTTTAAGTATGAATTATATTTTTACATAATTGTAATAAATTTTTTTTAATAAGAATTGTCAAACGTGTGTACAAAAGTAAACAGCAACTTCTTTTTTAGGGATGGAGGAAGTAGTATCTTTTGTATGATGAGCTAGTGTACTAAGGTGGCCTTTAGTCTGAAATTTTGAAGCCCGTACTGGTCATACCGTATGATTTGATATAATGTACGGCTTGTCGCCTTGCCCCTGGGAGGAAGCTGATTTTCGTACGAGATCGGTGCAGTTGGCTAGGGAAAGGATTTAAATCCGGGTGGAGCTCTGCATCGTAAAATGTTTGTCACTTGCCTGCCGCGCTCAAAATAGGTTGGCAGCTCAATGAAAAAGAAGAGATCACAATTGGTGATTTGCCGCTCAATATAGCCCTTCCCTCAACAGCTCCATTTCAGATATGCAGTTTCACTGATCTGGTTATTTGTGTACACTGGACGTGCACGTGTGTGAATGTGGTGTGCGTGTGGTGTGGTGTGAGTCCGTACCATGTCAAAAGAAAAAAAAAATATACAAAGTTTCAACCCGTTTGCAAATAATCTTTGAAAAACAAATCTAACATCTGCCCGAAATGCTCAGTTCATGTGCTAGCAGACCTTAAAGAAGCATTGACATTGTGAAACAAAGTAAACTCTTCACTCATTCCCATGTGCCAACCGCCCAACCTAAGATTAAAATGCATACAAAAACTCACATGCTAGTACTGACAACAAAAAAAAAAAAACTTTTGTCACTGTGACATCATGAATAGCGATGTCCGTTGCTCGAGTGGAAGTGAATGGATGGACTAACTGGCCACAGTCTCCTGTTAATTCTGGGACAATATTATTGATCCACGTGTTGAAATTAAACAGGGCAAATGGTACAGAACCCAATGTTTGAAGTATCATTTTTCCAACTCAATTTTTTGAAGTGGCAAATTTCAAATACACATTCATGCAACAAACCGTGGTAAAACTGTCGTTAAACCGTGGTTAACCGGCTTCACGCCATTGGTGGAATTCTTCCCAAAAATGGTTTTGTAAACCCTGCATTTGATCCCTCAAACACCTCCTATATGAAATCCATGCACTACTGTAATCGAAACTATTAAACTTTCCCTCAAATCGGGGGTTCTCCGTGAGCCAAATCCTCAATCCAATCATATCGTACAGATCAAATAGCAATAAGTTTAGAATAAACTGATCAAGAATGGAGCCGATCTAACCACATTCACCTCTTCGACCAAGGACTTGACAAAGATTGCGAAGGACAAACTAATCTAAATAGCAAAGCCCCATTTCTTCTTTTCTTGCCTCTCATGCTAGGGACAGTTGCTTGCTGGATGCTCTCATCATAGCTCAACCTGAATAATGTCAAAGTCTTATCCTCTCCACATCTCTTTTAAGGAGAGATCTCCATCCATCTTGGTAGCATCCATCGGCTTACACGTGTCGTCTTTGGCCATGTTGTTTCTTGGTTTTGCCCAACATGACAAATCACCTATTTTCCATTAAAACAGTGGAATATTCCTTTCTACTGGTAGGATGCGTGCAACATGACCATGCAGCTTATGACAAGCACTCTAAGCACAGATAAATATCAAGGGAATGAGAAACAAAAATCAACCGGTTTAAATTAATAGATCACCATCAGATTACACCAATAATGCAATCAGACCCACATCAAGGGGTGCGTCGAACCAATTTTTTTCTTTCTTTCTGACGATAAAAAAAGTACCAAAATGGAGCTAGGAGCAGAAAGGTAACAATTGGGCTGACTACATCGAAGCCTGGAAACCATCGGTTTTCTTCAAGAAGACTGCAAGACTGCCTATATTGAAACAAAGCAGTAACGGACGACGATCATGGCGGCAATGCCAGCAAAGGTTCAGCTGGAGCTTATTTCCATGAGAAATTAGACAAGAGTGGCTGGCTGCTGGTGTTGAACGAGCCTGCCGCAGTCTGGTTTGGCGGGCTTCCAGACCCACCAGAGGATCCGCTGCTAGCACCTGGAGTCCCGGTGAGCACAGGCTGTTTGGGCTTCTTTTTCCCATTGGCTAAAAAGCTTCCAATGACCACCTGAACATCAAATGAGACACAAACCATTACGAAACATGCTACCTATGTGATATGTTCGTAAACCGATGTCAGTTTCGAAAAAAAATATACACCAGAAAAGAACTTGACTATTCTCTGTAATGTCATTAGCTTCTAGGTATGATTATGCCACGTTGGAAGCATGGCCTTTTACTAGTGAAACAAGAGAGCAAGATCTAGATATAAATAATTGCATATAAATTCAGTGAAAAGGGTACCTGAACAGGCGAAGCTGCAGTCAAAGGTCCTACAACAACACCGCCTAAAACACGGCCATCAGGACTAGCAAGCGAAATACTTAGTTCACCTGTTTGGCTGCTCAAGCTGTCATTTTCGGAGACCAGATACGTACCAGATAAAGAGAGAATCTCAAAAAGACCCTGGATATTGAATGCAAAGAATCATGATTTTTTTTCAAAATTAGAAAGCAAATTTAGATGTCAAGGAAAAACAATTAATTTCCAGAACTTGCAATATGTTACTAAGGCCTTATTCTTTTCAGCATATTGTTGGCGTATTACTGTAGCAAATTTGAGCGCCCTCGAAATGAGCTCTAAAGATTATTAAAAAATAATTAAAAATAGTTTTAGAATCTTTGGAAGGAATACTAAAAGTAACGAAAAAATCTTTACAAATTATCACAACATATAGGCTATATAAAAATAATAAAATTTGCTATAGTAATACGTAATGGTACATAATGCTGAAAAGAACAAGGCCTTAAAGGTAACATTCAAGTTCTATCCCTAAACACTGCCTTGTATTACTTTTTTTTTTTCTAAATCTGTAGATTTGATTCTAGTTGTCGTGCGATTTCCATAGCATACCACAAAAGAGATATTTTAACGGTATAGATTACAATCATCAATAGAGCAAACCTCATAAGTCACTGTTGCACTAGAAGAAGCCGCTTGGCGCAGTGTCAGAGTGGATACACAACCATTGGCTGAGAGGATACAAACTGCCCATCCATTCTGACAAAAAGGCATGATTTTTGATGCTACATCCTGAAATCATGGATAGTTTGTGAGCACTTCACCAACAGAGGCATAAGCAATGAATAATGGAGAACATGTGGAAGATGTGAGGAATGGTAAAGGTGGTTGGCAAAGAAAAGGTCAGTGGTACTGACCTGAAAAAGTATGAGGTTTAAAATTTACTTTTACCTCTGATTCCATGTAAAATAAGTGGTTTGGTTAAAAAAAAATATAGAGAAAATATGCTTGGCAATGGCCGAACACATACCACCTACTACATTTCACAGCCCAATGACCAAGAACAAACCATGTTCTCTTTCTGTTACTACAAGTTTATTATGTAAAGATGGGGTGTGTGTGTGTGTGTGTGTGTGTGTGTGTGTGTGTATTGGGGTGTGGAGGTTTTGGTGTTGGTGTTAGACCTTCGGATCTCAATGAGCCCCGAGACATAGGACATAGTTCCAACAAGTGTACAATATGTAATTGTGGCATACTTATAGACCTCATAGTCCAATAAGAATGGTTTTGCAAGCCAGTGGAAGTCCATTTGCAGCATGGCCAAAGACTAGGCCAATGTTCAAAAATTCAAAACTGACACTCAGCTAGTCATCTTCACCTTCTAGTGATCTTATGGAAATCAACCTCATATTAAACCTTGCATATAAGTTTGCTATCAAAAAATTAGATTTATACATGTATATTCATGAAGAAGGAAAAAAAGCATACATTCATAGTGGTAAAGTAAACATCTAATATATGTATGCTTCATATAGCAGCAAAGCAAATAAACAGCTAATATGTGTATTATATTCATAGAGCAAAACTAAACAAGCATCAAACATGTATAGCATTTGTAACACCAGCTTTGGTGGCAACCAATTAAACAGTATTGTAGCTGAAAAAAAAGGCATTGAAATGAAAATGTAGAAGTAACTTATATGACAGCCACTGCAAGATAAAAGCTAAAAAGCAAACTTATCAATACCGTTTCAATGGCCATTCCGGTTTTGGGACATTTCGGTACCGGTCCATTCCGGCGTACCGTTCCGGACTTTAATATAATAATTCAAATATTGGAAATGAAAATATGTTTACCAAAACTTACCTTGACATACAAAAATCATTCAAACAATTTAGCACATATTTCACGGTACTTCATGTCATAAGCTGTTGTGCTAGAGTTTACAAAATACAAATCACAAAAGGGGATGTGCTGGAGTGGATCAAGATGGGTTGGGGGAGTGGTCACTTGATTTTGGCCCGGTACCGAATTGACTTGGTACCAATACCGGCCGAAATGACCAATACTGGCCGGAACGACCGGTACGGTCCGATATTGGGCCAGTACGAAAAATGGCTCTATGCATTCCATTTTGAGTGGCAAAACGAAAAATACCGGCCGTTCCGGCCGAAACGGTATTGATAAGTTTGCTAAAAAGTAACAAATAAGGCAACATTGATTAAAAAAAGGAACAAAAGGGGTGGAGCATGTTTGAAACAATTTAAAAGAACAAAATAAAAATCATCCAAATCAACATGAACAAATTATGTAAAGAACGTATCTCCATTCAGATATTCTGATATCCAAATCTTAGAGAGTGTACACTGGGATATGTACAGGAGTACCGTGAGCATGGGAAAAAGTACCTCTCCTGCTTGAACTGTAACAACAGAAGGTTTCAATCCAGTGTCGCCTGATCCTGCCGCAGAATATCCTTTCAAATTAAGAAAGATTTGATAATTGGTAAGGTCGCAGTACTGACAAACTGATGATAACACTGATGTGCATAAAACATCTAGATAATGCACCATATGAACTTAACTAGAATCTAGGATGAATCACAATACATGATTTAATGGCATAATAACCATATACTCCCTCCATTCCTTTTTGTTTGACGTCTTTAACTTTTGGACACATCTTTGACCATTCGTCTTATTCAAAAAAGTTATGTAAATATCATTTATTTTGTTGTGATTTGTTTTATTAATAAAATTACTTTGAACATGACATATTTTTTACATGTTTGTATTAAATTTTTGAATAAGACGAATGGTCAAAGCTACGTCTAAAAGTCAAAAGTGTCAAACAAAAAAACCGAGGTAGTACTGTTGTTGAGAGAAAGCTCAAAGTGATAAGAATTAGCAACTCTTCCTACTAAAATATGTGACTGCGATATCAATTTGACATGGATTAATATCTAGATACATTACACCTGATTGAAACAACTAACAAATTACCTTTTTATGCGTAGTTATTTTAATACCCAAAGTGAACCCTTGTTACCAAAGTGAACAGTACCATTTTCTGGGCAAACTAGCAGGACAGGTTCTATTTCGTGTAGCATTACTAACGAGCAATTTGGGCAGTTGGTTTTATTTCTTGCATGTTCAGGGCTTCTGCTGCTTCTTTTTTCTTTATTTTTAGGACCATGACGCAGGGATTCTGAACCTTTTGTAAAGACATGCAGCAAGTATAAGGCCAAGGGCAAAAAGGTCATTATCAGCAGATATTCCAGTACTCGTCATGATGCTTTCGCTGTCCACTCCAGAGTCCAGAGTATATTAGTATATACGTGTATCAGAACTAAAATACCATCACGTAGTCTATGCCTCCTGTTGCTCCTGGCTACTCCTACTTTTGCTCCCGCTAAAAAGGACAGAAAGAACATTACCTGCTGTTCCCACCGGCCGAGGCTTCTTGTTGGCGGAGCCCGGCGGCCGGCCCCTCTTCTTGGCAAGCTGCACTCCGCCCTCTGAAATGAGCGGCGGCGGCTGCACCTGCTGGGGGCTCACCGCGTCTCCGCTCCCAAAGCTCGACGTGAAGCCCGGGGGCAGCGTGGGCGCCGCGGCTGGCTCCGACGGCGGCACGACAGCGAGCGGCGTGGTGGGGCCGTACTTGCGCGGGCGCCCGCGCTTGCGCTTGGGCGCGTCGGCGCTCGCGCTGATGGCGGCCGCCGCCGACAGGGCGCCATTGCGGCCCATGGGCGGCGGCTGCGGTGCGGAGCTGATCGGCTGCGGCTGGTACGCCGACGGCGGAGGCGGCGGCGGCGTGTTGTGCTTGAAGAAGGCGGTGCCGTCATGGGTGTAGGCGAGGTGGACTCCGGCGCTGGGCTGCGGCTGATGCTGCAGCGGGCTCTGCTTCATGGCCACGGCGTACGCCGCCGCCTCACCTGCCGCCGCAGACGACATGGCTCCTCCTTGCATCCGACCCAGCAAGCAAAAAGAAGCAAGATTTTTACTAGGCCCCCACGATCCCGGCGAGCCTAAAAAATCGATTTTTTTTCCTTTTCGGCGCGGAATTCAGCGAGATCAAAGAGCGCACTGAAGAGTGCTCTGCTTGCAGGTGAACACTGGACGAACAACTGCAGTACAAAAACCCCTTGTATTTTTTTTTCTTCCTCTCTCTCTCACCTCCCCCTTTTCTTTTTTCTTTGACAAGATTCGGATTTTCCAGGAGCACGGAAAACCATAAAGCGGAAAAAGAACCAGAATTTCACAAAAAAAAAAACACCCCCTCTATACCGCGGAGAAACCCCAAGATAAACCCTAAAAGCACGCAGAGAAAACCAATAAATTCACCATCAACACAGCACGGTGCAAGGAAATTCGGCAGATTTTTCAACAGCCTCAGCTCAAATTTCACGTCCCCTTCACCAATTCCTCGACCAAAAACTAAGAACAAGAAAAAAAAAAAAAAAACGAGCGACGGCAGCAGAAAAAAAACGGAGCACCGGCAAAACGAAGGGCCCCGAGCCCTAGAGATTTATTTATATATAAAAGGGAAGGCCAAGAAATAAATTTTTACAGGATGCCCCTGAAAGCAAGCAAAATTCGCGGTCTCCTACCCTATTCCGCCATTCTCACAATTTACTGCGCTCGTTCGAGCGTTTGCGATTTCGCCATAATGAGGGGCGATACTGAATATTTGCGGGGAAGATATTTTCCTTTCTCTTGTCCTCGGTCACATGAATCGACGAGCTGTGTTTCCTTTTATTAATTTTTCGCCTGCATGAGCTGTTTCTGTTTTTTTTTTTTTTGAGGGGGATGGAATTTATTACGGCGCAATCTGCGTGGTGTTTTCTAAGCTTGGGAGGCCAGGCAAACCATGCGGCAGGTTGTGGGCCCGCGTTGTCATGGAGAGCGAGGTGGATGGTGAGGGAGTCGGTCAACGTGGGGGTCAGTCGTCGGATACGGAGCATCCAAATAGGGGGTGGCGTTTGACGAGAACGTGACATGATGTGGTGTGGTGCCTATGCGCTTGTGCAGTCAGTGCAGCGTTTGGTGGGTGATGTGTCCACCCATGAAAGGATCACATCACATGAGTTGACGATAACTTCAAAAATCGAATAAGACCAGCCGTTCAACTAAAAAAAAAATAAACCGGAAAACATCATGGTACGCGGTTATGATCAGTCTGATTTGGGCCTGGTACATTTCAGCTTGTGTAGCGTAGCGTAGCGTTTTAAAAAAATTTATTTTTTTTATATAGCCTATTTAGTGTAATAATTTGTAATGATTTTTCTCAGGTTTTAGCAGTTCTCATAAAGATTCTAAAACTATTTTTAAATTATTTTTTATAATATTTAAACTACTTTTTAAATGCTCTCAAATTTTGTTGAAACGATACGCTACGCTACGTTAAGCTAAAATGTACAAGACCTTGGTTGGGTTAAAGGTTCAGAACCATAAAGTAATGCTTACGAAAATTTTAAAAATTATGTAAAAATATTTTTAAGATTTTTGAGTAAAACCCGACAAAGTTTGAAAAATTATTACAAAATATTACACGAACTAGTCTGTACCAAAAAAAAATTGGTCCAACCGAAACGAACCGAACAAAATCACGAACAAAGAGGCACATTGATACAGAAACATCAAACAAATCAGCCCCTTTTTTTTGGAATATGCAAATTTTAGTTGAACACTTGATCATACTAGGGAACGAAGCTAGAGTGCCCGAGTGGACTCGTTACTTCGAACCCTAATCGTGCAATGATAAAATATGCGAAAGTAAAATATTGCGAAAGTAGAGACAACAAAGTTTTTTTTTTCTCGAGGTTCGGAGACTGCTTATACTCTCCATTGAGGCAAGCTATTGCTCCTTGCAAAAATTAACTCCTGCTCGAGCCTTACTTTGCTCGAGGCAGCCCTTGACCACTCTGGTAAGACGAGCTCCAAACCTTGCACACTCCTTGAGGGTTCTCACAAGCTCCAAGGTGAGCTCGTCAAATCACAACATCACCACCATCAAGTCGGTTAGGGGAATAATTCCCTAAGAGTAACAATCTTGACAAAAACTATCTCTCTGGAACAAGATCACTAAAAAACACAACTGGAGAGACTCCCTCAATCCTCAAAGAAATCACTAAAAAAACTCATAGAGACAAAAGAACCAAACCCTAGAAATAGAAAAATGAAATCCAAAGCCTCACCTCGCTCACCTCGCTCACTCCACTCACAGGGCTTAAATAGGCTAGACAATGCGACTAGCTGTCAGCCACAAACACTCTAAGGACAGACAATCCAAGCCTAACCTCAGATGTTCTAAAAAACACATGAAACAACAAAAGACACGACTACCATGGACTATCCAGGGTTTACCTTAGACGATCCGTGATGAGCAGATCCATGAACAAAGGAGAGGGTCACCATAGATGATCTTGAGCCAATCCTATATGATTCGTGACGAACAACAACCACTAGCCACCAACACGCTCTACTAAATAGACATTATGCGACAAACTCGGATGATTCTCGATACACACCACGGATGATCCACGGATAACAATAGAACTCCTGGACAGAAACCCAATCTAAACAGACCACACCCAGTTGACCACGGATAATCCAGGTTCCACCCTGGATGATCCGATACAGATCAAAACTAGCCAAAACAGACCATGTTAACCACAGATGATCCAGACCCCACTTCGAATGATGCGTAATCAACACTAAAACACTGATTAAACCCCAAGCACTCTCTCTCACGAAGCACTCTCTCTCTCGAACAAACACGTATTCTAGCATATACCAACCCTCTAAGACTAAACCTAGGCACTCTAAGACACAAGAAAAGAGAAAGATCAATGTTCGTTGTGTTTTCGAAACCATGTTTCAAAGATATTGAAACTGTCGAACCCCTCTGGATAAGCCGTAATACAAGCAAAATGAAAATACCTACACTACGAGTGAACCAACTCGACCCTCGATTCACCCACTAGAAGATCCTTGATATTTTGCGTTGATGCCACCAACAATTAGAATTTTAGAGATCTAAAAAATCCATGATTTTCCTATTAGAAGAACAATCTTTATCACTAAAACAATATACGCCAATAATCTAGGCCTAGATACTTGCATAGTGAATCAGTTGGCCACCAAGAGAGGGGAGCCATGCTGTTGCCTAAATGGGACCGAGCGGTCAGTGTGGAAAGCTAGAGGGGATAACGGACAAGGTGGCACAATTGCGCATTATATTGCTAGGTAAAACCATAGGATGAGATGTGTTGACACCCAAAATTGGCAAGAAAATCGGATATGGTAAAATGGTAAAATACATCGGAATTATTGGGCCAAATCTGATAATGGGCTTCATCGGCAAAGTGGAAAATTTATTGAAGAATACCGATGGTTACAAGACTTCGGAAGAAATACGGTCTGATCAGAAGATATCTTTAGTCACGCGGTAAAGTAGGTTCAATCGGTATCGGCTTTGTAATAATATAAATAGGACTTTAGGCCTCGATAATAAGGACATCATACATCAAACACAAACTACTTTCTCGAATCCGATCGGCCTCGTTGAAAGGCTTCAACTCGCAGGTAGAGCTATCTCGATGGGATATGTAACCCGTATGTATGGCTGTATCATTTTGATCTCATGTATGCAAAGCATGTTAAACTGTCTCGGGATTTACCGATCTTTAATGTGTTCTCACATATTGCACTATCTCGATTTAATCGATCTGTAATGTGTGTTTATCTTGCAATGTCGATTGTCAAGTATCTTGTATGCTTTTGCTGAATCTTATGTATGCAACTGTCGCGTTTAATCGATCTTGCGTATGTTCCGTTTAGGATTTTGCATGTGTAGATATTTGCCGATTAGTGTTGTATTTACCTATATTGGCTTTAAACCTCCAAATCAGTTTATTGGTTTACATCTAAGTTTAGATCTGAATGCTGT
This sequence comes from Raddia guianensis, assembly GCA_036346415.1. Taxonomy (NCBI): domain Eukaryota; kingdom Viridiplantae; phylum Streptophyta; class Magnoliopsida; order Poales; family Poaceae; genus Raddia; species Raddia guianensis. The sequence goes on from CM070539.1 coordinate 38,361,776, forward strand.
CTTGGCCCGACCAATCTGTTCAATCTATTCTTCGGTTTAATCTAATGCATTGATTCAAAGGTTTATTACCAATATTATATAAAAATACCAAAAAGAAGTAGAAGATTTATAATTAAATGCCTATTTACATTTAATTGCTCTATCAGGCATTAAGCCGATTGATCTTGTAATCGGATTATTTAAAACCGATTACGAATAACCTGATCTGGCTACATTGAAAAGCCGATTAGGGCTATATTACTGACGATTTTCTCCTTGTCAATTTACAGATCAAATTGACTGGCACGCTTGGTCTTTGGTTGCGACACAATCATAAAATTGACGCTTCCGCACCTATCTTCACAGAAATCCGTTTTTTTGTGTCAACATACTTTTTGGCACGCTCGGTGGGACCCCAAGGATCAAGATCGACAACATGACGCGTACCGACACCGAAGCGGCGTTGGAGGCGCTCAAGCTCGCTGCTGAGGCAGTGACGTTTGACGAATTGAGCCCAGATCAGAAAAGGGAAATCGAAGATAGGCTCGCGGAGATCCATGAGGAGAATAAGAAAAGAATGCTAATTGGCTATCGGAAAACCCGTAGTGGCCAGAACACGAAGACTTCTATTGGAGATCCACTGCTCACCGAAGATTTTTCCGAGGTGATAAGAGATCAGATCAATAGGTCTGTTTACCGATCGATGTTGAACCAGTCATCAGTTTTAGGACGAATCGTCCAGGAGGGGACTAGTGCCGCGCTACACAATATCATGACTGGACAAGCTCATCAGGTGAATCGGAATATTCCGCAGGGGATGAATTCGGGAAACCAGTATCCAGCTTATACTCCGCCAGGGGCATCGCATGCTGGAACCTCCCAACCAGGTCCTCCATTGACAATCAATCCAACTTCGATTCAGATGATACCGAATAATCAGGCTATGGTTCCTGTCCCGGATCCGTTCTATCAGCCGATCAATCCGGGGATAAATGAAAATCTGGAAGAGATGACCAGGAATCTAGTTTACAACATGATGAAGCAATGTGGGTTCAACACGCCTAAAATTGCTTCGCATTACACTATGCCGTATCCGTCGGCTTTCAACGAAACAGAATATCCCCATAAATACCGAGTTCCTGATTTCGCGAATGCCAAATTCAGCGGGAGTGATCACACCTCTATGCGCAAGCATATTGCTAGATTTCTTGCGCTGTGCGGGGAGGCTGCATCAAAGGATACTCTTAAATGCCGATTATTCCCACTATCATTATCGGGATCGGCATTTAATTGGTTTACTTCACTTCCTCCGAACAGCATTACCTCATGGCCAGATCTGGAAAAGAAATTTCATGAGTATTTTTATTCTGGAGAGAATGAGGCAAGAATTACCGATATCATGATGATTAAACAGAAATTTGAAGAATCGGTAAATGATTAAATGAGTATCTTTCACTGCCAGACAATGAATTGGCGGAATTGGCTTTCAAAGGTTTATTGCCTGTTAATCAGAAGAAGGTGGGCAACCAGGAGTTTGCCGATATTTCGCACCTGGCCCATAAAATCGCGCTGTATGAAAGCCGATTCTCCGATAATTCTTATCCTGGTCAGAAAGAGTATCGGAATAACAATAACAATAATAAGGGTAAAGATAAAGCTATCAATGTTGTCGATACGGATGAGGTTGAAGACTCGGATGATTCCGATACTGAGGACATGGGTGCCTATGTTGCTGAATGGGTGAACAACAAGAAAGAATTCGAGCTGGAATGGATAAAGCCGAAAGGCCCCGAGAAGGGCAAATATTCTTTTGATACGTCCAAATGTGATCGGATTTTCGATTATCTGTTGCAGGAAAAGCAGATTCGGCTTAAGCAGGGGCATGTTATTCCTCCACTTGAGGAGCTGAAAAAACGGAAGTATTGCAAGTGGCACAATTCCTACTCACATGCTACCAATGAGTGCAATGTGTTCAAGCAAGTGGTGCAGAAAGCGATCGAGAGCGGGCGACTTCGATATCAAGGTAAAAACTCGCAGATCGGCACAGAGCCGTTCCCAGTCGGTTTTGTTGGGATGGTCGACGCTAAGAGGTAAGCTGATGATCCGGAAAGTTCCAATCAGTTTAAAGTACTTGTTGGCTCTAAGAGGAACGTGGTGGAAGAGAAGCCGAAACTAAAATTCCGATCATCTGGCCGACGAGGTGGTGAAAGAACTGGCGAGTGGCGCGAGGTGAAGCGCAGGCATAAATTATAATCCGATCTCCAAGCCGAGGCCAAAGCCAACCTTCGATCAACTGTTGGAAAAATACGATCGGATGGCTAAGGAGATGCCTCGGAAAAGCGTTAAATCGGATGCTCCAGAAATTGGGAGATGGAGCACTGGGATTGTCCCTTTTTCCGATACTGTTGGGAGGAGAGAATGTCGTTGCCTACTCTAGAGAATTGCCCAATGAACCACATGTTTGTTCCACACAAGAGAACATCGGTAAAATATCGGCTGGTGTTTCCCGGTGAAAAAGCCGATGACATCCGGATAAATAAAAGTACCGATGTGCATCGGCCTCCCAAGGTGTCGTTGCCACAATGGTGCCCAAGTGGGATCATGAAGTCTCAAAAGCGGCGCTTGCAGCGGATGAGGCACGCTGAGGCTAAAGAAGCAGAAGCCGAAAAGTTTAGGGATGCTCTGCTGGAGCAACTAAAGCCGACGAGACCGGCTAGGGGCAAGCAAGAGTGGGGGCCCAAGTTGAGATCGGCTGTTATTATTGAAAAGGACTCTGATGAAGTCTCAGTTGCCACTATTATGGTTTGCGTGCTACCGCGGGAATTCATGTGTGATTACGAAGAGGCTGCTGCAGAGCTGGTAATTGGAGCTGAGGATGCCATTTTTAAGAAACCAGAGAATTCCCGATTACACTTGAAGCCGCTGTTTATCATGGGCTATATGAATGGAAAGCCGATTTCCATAATGATGGTGGACAGTGGAGCTACTGTAAATCTGATGCCATATTCTGTGTGCCGCAAAATCGGAAAGTCTACAGAGGATTTGGTCAAGACCAATATGGTTTTGAGCGATTTTAATGGAAATCCGACTGAAGCGAAAGGGGTTTTGGTCGTAGAGCTCACTATGGGGAGCAAGACGATCCCGACAGCTTTCTTTGTGATTGAAGGGAAAGGAAGTTATAATGTGCTGTTAGGGAGAGATTGGATACACGCCAATTGCTGATTCCATCGACATTACATCAAATATTGATTCAATGGATTAGCGAACAGATTGAAGTGGTCAGAGGAGAATCCCTAACCTCAGAAACCGATTGTGCAGAAATACATGACAATCTGGAGGCGTTATCGGAAAACCCTTAGAAGAATGCGACTTCCTCAGCGTCAGTAAATTGGGATTTAAGCCAACAACATTAGAAGCGCAATCGGTAACTCAAGGACACGAGGGTTTTTTATGGGAACCGCGGCTCTAGAGGGAATAGAGTATAAGATGGACCAAGGATTCATATCGGCTAATGAGCTTGAAAAAGTCGATATTGGAACCGATGGTAAGGAAAGGCCCACTTACATCAGTAAACAGTTGCCGCGGGAGTATAAAGATCGGCTTATCCAGATACTCAAGGATCGGGTTGATTGCTTTGCCTGGGAATATCATGAGATGCCTGGTTTAGACCGATCTATAGTGGAGCATAAGATTAAAATGAAACCTGGATTTCGGCTAGTAAAACAATCACCAAGAAGGATTAGTTGGAAAATTTACGATCAGGTAAAGGCTAAAATTCAAAGGTTGTTAGATGAAAAGTTTATTCGGCCATGCAAATATGCCGATTAGATTTCTAATATCGTGCCAGTGGGAAAGAAGGATTCTGATAAGATTCGGGTATGCATTGATTTTCGGGATTTGAATAAAGCAACGTACAAAGACGAATATCCGATGCCGATTGCCGATCGGTTGATTGACGCTGCTTCGGACAATCGAATTATCAGTTTCCTGGATGGCAATGCTGGTTACAATCAAATCTTTATGGCCGAAGAAGATGTGAACAAGACTGCATTTAGATGCCCTGGCTCTATCGGCTTGTTTGAATGGGTTGTGATCACTTTCGGGCTGATAAGTGTTGGAGCTACATATCAGAGAGGGATGAACTTGATCTGCCATGATCTAATCAGTAAATTGGTTGAAATCTACATTGATGATATGGTGATTAAATCCCAGGAGGAAGAACAACACTTGGCTGATATTATAACGGTGTTGGATCGGTTTCGGAAATATGGCATGAGGATGAATCCAAAGAAGTGTGCTTTTGGAGTATCGGCCGACAAATTCTTGGGGTTTATGGTGCATCAGAGAGGAATCGAAGTTCATCCTGATAGAGTAAAGGCGATTTTGAATACTAAGCCTCCAGATTCAAAAGTTCGTCTACAAGAGCTCATCAGTAAGATTAATTACCTGAGGAGGTTTATCTCAAATTTATCGGAAAGAATCATCCCGTTTTCTCCTTTGCTTAAATTGAAAAATTCCGATAAGTTTGTTTGGGGGTCAGAGCAGCATAAGGCATTTGATAACATCAAGGAGTATTTGATAAATCCACCTGTTCTGGTCGCTCCAAAGGAAGATTTACCGTTTAAATTATATCTATCGGTATCGGATAAAACAATAGAAGCAGTTCTGGTCCAAGAGGTCACTGGAAAGGAACATGTGATTTTCTAGTTGTGTAGGAAGTTGTTGGACCCAGAAACCCGATACACGGTAATGGAAAGGTATTGCTTGTGTTTATACTTTGCTTGCACTAAACTGAGGCATTATTTGTTGGGTGCTGAATGCAAAGTGATTTGTCAAACCGATGTGGTTAAATACATGCTTAATGTTCCAATTATCAAAGGGCGTCTCGGAAAATGGGCATATACTCTCATCAAGTTTGATCTGACCTATGAATCTCCAAAAGCTGTCAAGGGGCAGGTATTAGCCGATTTCATCACGCACCATCAAGACATTAATCTGTTGATTCTTTTGCCCTGGGTAATGTTCTTTGATGGATCGGTTTGTGAGAAGGGATGTGGAATCGGTATTTTTATTGTTTCTCCTGGTGGTGTTCCTTACCGATTCAGTGTTACAGTGGATTTTGGGTTGACCAACAATCAAGTGGAATATGAAGCTTTGATTCAGGGATTGGAGTGGTTAATCCAAGCTGGTGCTATTGCCGTGGAGGTGTTTGGAGATTCACAATTGGTGGTATTCCAAATGATCGGTAAATATGAGTGTCATAGCGAATATCTTCGAGAATATCTGGAAAGGGCTTCTGATTTGGCTAAGTATTTTAGCATATTCACGATTCATCATATTCCGAGAGAACAGAATTGTGAAGCCAATGATTTAGCTCAAGAGGCGTCCGGTTATAAATTATCGATCATGGAGTTGGAGATTATTCTGATTGCAAGTCGTATTACGATAGGATGACAAGCAGAAATCATCGGTTATCTCAGATATCCTCAAGGGAAAACCGATAGAAAGCTTAAAAGAAGGGCTCAAAGGTATGTGTTGATTGGTGATAAATTATACTATCGGAGTTTTGATGGGTTATTACTTAAATGCCTGAATGAAGAAGAGGCTAAAGTCGCAATCGGAGAAATTCATGAAGGGTTGTGTGGAACTCATCAATCGGCATATAAGATGAGATGGATGTTAAAGCACGTGGGATATTTCTGGCCGACGATGGTGAAGATTGTTTCAAATATTATAAGGGGTGCAAAGATTGTTAGAAATTTGGGAATATCCAACATGCGCCTGTGTCTATTTTACATCCGATCGTAAAGCCGTGGCCTTTTAGAGAATGGGGATTTGATATGATCGGAAAAATATTTCCTTCCTCGTCCAAGGGGCATCGGTATATTTTGGTAGCGACGGATTACTTTACCAAGTGGGTCGAAGCTATGCCATTGAAAAAAGTGACTGCTACTGAAGCGATCGAATTTGTCAGAGGGCACATAATTTACCGATTTGGGATTCCTCAGACGATCACTACGGATCAGGGATTGGTATTTATGTCAGAGGCTTTTCAAGATTATGCTCGAAGCTTGGGAATCACAACGATCAATTCATCGCCGTATTATGCTCAAGCCAATGGCCAAGCAGAGTCTTCAAACAAAAGCGCCATAAAGCTGATCAAGCGAAAAATCGATGAAAGGCCGCGGGGTTGGCATAATGCTTTGGCGGATGCGCTATGGGCATATCGGATTGCTAAGCATGGAGCTACGAAAGTGTCATCATTTGAGTTAGTATATGGTCAAGAGGCTGTTCTACCAGTTAAAGCTATCATCGGATCTACAAGGGTTGAAGAACAGAATAATGTGAAAGCCGATGATTACAAGAATCTGATGGTGGATAAGCTGGATGATATGGTGGCAGTTCGCTTAAGAGCTTTGGAGCATATTGAGCGTGATAAACAGAGAGTGGCTCGAGATTATAATAAGAGGGTTGTGCCGAAAACTTTTGAAGTGGGAGATCTGGTATGGAAGACATTTTTACCGATTGGTTCAAGGGATCCTAAATACGGGAAGTGGTCTCCAAATTGGGAAGGGCCATTTAAGATCAATCGGATTATTCCAGGAAACGCTTATATTTTGGAAACACTTGAAGGAGAAGTTTTCGGTAAAGCCATTAATGCTAAATATCTGAAGAAATACTATCCAAGTGTTTGGGTTGGTACTTGAGTATGGAAGATAAAAGCCGATTTTTATGAATCGCCTATGGTTCAAAAAACCGTCCAACACTTTGTCGAATTGAAATTAATGTTTTACTCAACACGTTGCTGTTGAGAAAAAGCCGATTCTAAGGAATCGCCTATAGATCAAGACATTAATAAAGAGTGAAAACGATTGCATAAAAACTAAAGTTATTACATAGGCGCGAAGGCCTCAACTGTTTTGCCCCAAGGGGCAAGATAAAACATTGTTTTACAGTAGGTCAAATACCGATCCAGACATGGAGCTAAAGTTTTAAAATTTGGCTCGCTGGCCAATCATTCACAAAATTCGAAAATTGCGGCGGCAGCGTTTGTGATTGTGTCCCGAACCTGGTTGATGGTATCGGTATCCTTTTCGATTGATCCAGGTATAATCGGGATTTTCTTCTTAGCTTCCAATACTGCCAGGCCGCAAGCTTTCACGATGTCGTACTGTTCCTTGGCTACCGATTTAGTCTCCTCAAAGTTTGAGCGAGCAGCGGCTTCGGCTTTCTTTGCCTTCTCCAATTTTAGTTCCAAGGACTTAAGCCTTGAACTTGCCTTGGAGATGGTAGCTTTTGCCGATTCGGCCTCTTGCTTCAAACTGAGGAGCTTGTCGTTTTGGGAGTTGGCATCCTGAATCAACCCCTCGAGTTCTGCCTCAGCGTCCTTCAAGGTTTCCCTTTGTCGGAGTCGGTCTAGCGCGGCATCAAAGTCGGCTTTCTTGCCATCAAGAGATATTAATTTTTGTATAGCCGATACAACTTGCTCTGGGAGGACCTGTTTGATGGAATCGGCTATCTCCCTGATGGCAGAAGGGTTGGACAGAAAAGCCGACTTGTTGCTAACCAGCTCCCACATTTGTTTCAGCTTGGCCAGAGTGTCTGGCGAAAGCCGATTCTTCTTTGGCTCCGCAGCAGGTGACTCGATGATGACAGCTGGGGGTGACTGAGTTCTGATCGGGGAAGAAAGAAAATCCAGCTTGTCATCGAGCCAATCCATGCTAGAGGGATCAAAGTTCAGCTCGTCGGTTTTCATTCCGTCATAGGTGATGACCTGCGTGGACACCACTATTACCCGGACTGGGCTGCGAGGTTGAAACATATACTGGACAAAAAAACTTAAAGTTACAAGAAATCGGATTTTGAGATTTCATAATTTAAAGTGAAGAATTCTGATTACGTCTTGCGGGTTGAAGGCCGGGGGCGTTTGTGAAGCCGGTGGAGGAGCAAGAGTGCCATCCTTCTTCTTTTGAACAGGCGAAGTGTCCTGAAATCAAACTTCCGATAAGCTAAAAGTCGAAGGAATGTTATGAAAATTTGGAGGAGAAGCAAGTGCCTACTGTGTCACATACCAATTCGGTGGTGTCGGGGATAAAATCACGGCCCATTGCCATGGCCCACTCCCTGACGGCCCAATCGAATAGCCTACTAGGGCCCAGTTCCCTAGAAGGTTTTATCAGGCCCATGTGCATCCTACCGAATAGCCTCCTGGCTGGCGTGATGCGTAACGGCCAAGGAATCGTGTTTGAGTCCGTCTCGAACAGGAGTCCTGCACGGCTACGTGAAGACCCGGACGTTGGTTTCCCGGATTGGATTAGGAGTCGTGATCCCCAAGACTAGGAGTATGCCTTATCTGCCTCGGGATATATTTGGCATGTCGAGCTCGTTACGATCTCGTAGTTAGCCCGGCCCGATATTCCCTCGGTAGGTCGGTTTGCTCTGTACTATATAAACCAAGCCCCTACGGCGTTTAGGGGGCATCGAGTTTACGTATTAGCATCTCGTAGACACCTGATTATAGCACATTGCTTCTTATACACCATAATCTCGCCGAGACTTGTTTGTCTCGTCGAGCCATCTCTTGTAATCACTCCTGATATATAAGAAAGGCTGGACGTAGGGCTATTATCTCTCCGAGAGGCTCGAACCAGATAAAACCCCGCTCCTGTTCGCTGCTATTCGTGGTTGTTCGGCGTGTCTCCTATCTCAATTCTAAAGAACCTTAGCGACTTGAGATCGTTATCTCAACCGTCGACAGTTGGCGCCGTCCGTGGGGATACGCAGATCGAACATGTCGAACTCTATCAGCGATAAGGAGATTCTCCCTGAGTACTACGACTCAGAAGGGCAGGATGTCTCTTCCCCTGCCAGCTCGAATCGATCTTACCGACCTAGATCGATGTCTGTATCCGAGACAGAGGTCCCTGGATACGCCCCGGAGATGATCTCTGGTCGAGCTCCCGTCATTGACGATGAATACGGAACCGACGATCTTTACGCCGGTTTAGATCTATCGGATTCCAGGGCTATGTCGGTAGATTCCTCCTGTGGCGACACAGTGATGACACCGTCTAGCGTGCAATCACGCGGTCACCGCGTCGTCCACATGGCTGGTACAGGGACCTCAGAGGATCCTGCACGGGTCACGGTGGCCGAAGAGATCGAGCGAGTCAATTCCGCTCGGCAACCAGATGGAGCCGCACAATCCGCTCGCAAGCAAGACATTGTTCGCCGCACTTTCGACGAGTCCATCAACCAAACTCTGGCGCAGATACGCGACCAGCGCAAACGTCAGCGATGTAACGCGCCTCGCGCACCTACGCCAAGACCCCCGGCAGAAGTTCAGCCTGCCCGGGTAGAATCCCCGCGTGCCCAGACTCCGATCGGGCAAGACGCGATGTCTCGTGATCCCAGGCCTGGGCGAGCCGGAACAGCTCCGTGCCCCGCAATCAGTATCAGATCCGCCACCAGACAATCTCGTCCTCGTGAGCGGCGAAGTGGCTACTCACCTTGAGAAATTGGCCGAGGGCCTTAAGTCTATAGGTGAAGCATCATCCGGCAAGCGGTGAGCTGTCCGGTGGATTCGACGATGAGCGATCCGACGATCGCGGATCGCCGTCACCATCGGCGACCACCGCCCATGAGCAAGCCGCCCGTGGTCGCCGCCGCCGCCAAGTCCCCGTAGTCATCGCGACCACGGGGGCAAGCGCGCGCGGACGGTCACGGAGGATCCTCGCGAGGAGCGCGTTATCGCAACCACGAGGAAGGAGCGTGGGGCTTATCACGGAGAGAGTTCCTCCAAGCGTAAACCTCCCGCCAAAGCAAGAGTTCCTCCGACCAACAGACCAACGCCTTCTCAAGGCTAGGTTCTGCGCCGGAAGGTGGCGGTCTTACGCCTTGGGCTGCAGGGCTTTCTCTGACGAGCTTTGCTCTGTTCGGTGGCCCTCAAAGTTCAAGCCCGGACACATGGAAAGATATAATGGGACTCAGAACCCAGAGGAGTTCCTTTCCATCTACGCTACGGCCATCATGGTGGCCGGAGGTGACGAGCTTGTCATGGCTAATTACCTCCCGACTGTCCTTGAGGGTGCTGCTCGGACGTGGCTGTTCAATCAGCAGGAAGGTTCCATCTCTTCTTGGAACCAACTTTGTGACTCTCTGATTGCTAATTTCCAGAGCTGTTACGTGCGTCTGGGCAAGGAGGATGATCTGCACCAGATGATCCAGATGAACGGGGAGACCCTCCGCAACTTCGTGAAGCGTTTCATCAAGATTCGCAACATGATCCCGAACATCTCCGACGAATCTGTTGTCCGCGCCTTTAAAAACGGAGTCCGCAACGAGCGGCTCACCCAGGATCTCGAAATCAATAAGACCTGGACCGCCAACGACCTGTTCAGGGCGGCTGACCGCTATGCCAACGCGGCAGAGCGCGTTTAGTACAAAAAGGCGTTCGACAAGGGCGAGCTGCCCGCCCAGCCTGGTGTGGAGGAGAAGAAGAAGAGCAGCAACAATCCTGGTGACAAGAAGTCCCAGAAGAAAAAGAAGGGTGATGCGAACAACACCGTCGCCGATATAAATCGCACACCTCCTCCCAAGGATGGGCAGAAAAAGCCCAGCAATAACTATAAGGGCAAGAAGCCCACCCAGGGAGGCAACCAAGGCAAGAAAGTTCCGAGTGACCGATAGTGCAAGTTCCACCAGAACTACGGGTATGATACGCCCATTGCGTAACTCAGGCCGCAAAGCTTGAGGATTTCTACAACGGCAAGGGCCCAATGCCCACCCCGCCCAAAAAGGTGATGCCAGAAGGCTGCGCCAAACCGATGATGGTGATCGGGATGACGATGAATATCAGAGCCCGTGAACCATATCGCCTTCATCTTCGGCTCCTCGGCTTATACCTCTCGCCGCAGCCTCAAGGAAGCGCTCGGAGGTCCACATGTTGAAAAGGGCAAGCCTCACCGAATCGATGAAGTGGACCGAGGTCCCCATCTCCTTCTCTCGGGAGGATTGCCCACCGATGACCAAGCCTCGGCGGCTCCCATCGGTGGTCGCCCGACCATCGCAACGCCGGTTGGCCGTGTTTTGGTCGACGGCGGAGCGCTTTGGACTTGTTCTCGCTAAGGTCTTGGGCGAGATGCGATCCTCGCCCAAGCTTAAAGAGGTCGCGATGCCTTTCTACGGCATCGTCCCGGGGGAAGCCGTTCAGCCATTGGGGCAGATTGTTCTGCCTGTTACCTTCGGTAGTCCAAGCAACTTCCGGACAGAGTTGATCACGTTTGACGTGGTCGATTTCCCTTCCGCGTACAATGCGATCCTGGACCAGCCATCTCTTGGCAAGTTCATGGCCGTGTCGCATCATGGATACCATTGCGTGAAGATATCGGGCCCCAACGGTGTGATCACGGTCAAGGGCAACTACAAGGCTGCTCTAGATTGCGACGAGCAGTCCCTTGCCCTGGTCGACCAACTTCCGCCGCGTGGTCCCGAAGTTCCGCAGACCAAGTCTGCACGCCCTAGGGTCTCCCTTCAGCCAGGGGGAGAGACCAAGGAAGTTCCGCTGTCTATGGATGATTCCTCCAAGACAGTTCATCTGGAGGCCAATCTGGACCCCAAATAGGAAAGCGAGCTCATTGCCTTCCTCCGAGCTAATGCAGACGTGTTAGCCTGGGAGCCGTCTGATATGCCCGGAGTCCCAAGGGAGGTTATCGAGCACAAACTGGCCGTCCGGCCGAACAAAAAGTCTGTTCGCCAGAAGTTTCATCGCTTTTCGGACTTCAAACAGGGGATCATCAAGGATCAGCTTGGTAAGCTGCTCGCCGCTGGTTTCATCCGTGAGGTTGATCACACTGAGTGGCTGACCAACCCTGTCATTGTAAAGAAGAAAGGAGGCAAGTGGAGGATGTGTGTCGATCACACAGATCTGAACGCTGCTTGTCCCAAGAACAATTTCCGCCCTCAAGATAGACCAAATTGGTCGACGCGATCATGGATGCCCACTTTTGAGTTTTTGGATGCTTACTCAGTTATCACCAAATAAGTATCTCCCGAGGATGAAGAGAAGATCGCCTTCATCACCCCCTTCACTTTCTCGCTATATGACCATGTCTTTCGGTTCACGCAATGTCGGTGCCACGCTCCAGTAACAATGGAGAAGACTTCCCGAACAATGCTGAAAAACCTTGAGGTCTATGTCGATGACATAGTTGTAAAGAGTAAGCTTGCTCCAGATCATGTAAAAGACCTGGCCGAGACTTTTCACAATCTCAACAGGCATCGAATAAAGTTAAATCCAGAGAAATGTACATTTGGTGTTCGATCTGGAATGTTGCTCGGTTATGTAATTGGTTCGCAAAGAATTTCTACCAACCCTGAAAAAATCGAGGCCATTGAAAATATGCAGGCTCCAACTACCGTCAAGGAAGTTCAGAGCCTCACCGGACGGATGGTCGCTTTCGAAAGGTGTTTATTTCCGTCGGGCGAACGCGGCTGCCCTTCTTAAGGCCTGCGCAAGCACAATGGTTTCGAATGGACAGAGAAAGTTGATCGATCTTTCTAAGATCTAAAGCAATACCTGTTCAACCCACCTGTCTTGACCACCCCGCAATACGGCGAGCAGCTCTTACTCTATCTCTACCAGTATGCCTCAAGCGGTGAGCGCGGTCTTGACGGGTGGAAAGGGAAGGCATCCAATGCCAATCTATTACGTGGCGAGGTGCTTCACGGATCGAAGGAGCGCACCACGAGGTCCGTAGCGCTCTACGCCTTGCTCATGTCCTCTAGAAAACTTCGCCATTATTTCGAGCGATCAAATCATCGGTCCCACCAAGTTCCTCTTGAGAAATCCTAAGGAACAAGGAAGTCGGTGACCGATAGCTAAATGGGCAATGGAACCGCGAATTTGATATTTTGTTTGTCGCCTAACGCTATTAAGTCCTGTGTCTTGGTGACATTGTCGCCGAATGGACCTGCCCGCCCAAATCCCAGGAAGCTCCCGAGCAACCTGATGACCCCCCTTGGACCATGTTTTTTTGATGGCTCGCATACTGGAAACTCAGGGGCTGGATTCATTCTCATATCCCCTCATGGAGAGCAACTCCAGTATTCTATCCAACTACAATTTGCGGCGACTAACAACGCTGCGGAGTACGAGGCCCTCCTCGTGGGACTTAGAGCGTGCAAGACGCTCGGTGTCCAACGGCTGACTATGAAGGGAGATTCACAGCTGGTCATCAACCAGGTCAACAAGGAGTATCAGTGTTGCGATGACTCAATGGCGCGGTACCTGGTTGAAGTGAGGAAGTTGTAGCGGCACTTTCGATTTTTCGAGGTGCTCTTCATGCCCAGAAAGGACAACTTTCTGGCCGACCAACTGTCCAAGTATGGATCCTCACGAGAACCTGCTCCGGCAGGGGTGCTCGTCGAGCACCTTCACAAGCCCTCAATCACGTCTCCGGACGAGGCAATAGAGACAGGTGGTGCTGTCTCCGTCATCGCGCAGGCTGCGGGTTGGACAACGCCATTTGTCCTGTACCTTGTAGATGGGACCACGCTCAAGACGGCCGAAGCGTTCCGGCTTATAAGGCGGCCTGCTCCATACAAGCTTATGGACGGCATCCTTTACCGCCGAGGTGCTCGGGAGTTCTCTCAAGTGCATCTCGCAGAGGGTGTGTTCCTTCTTAGGGACATACACAAGGGTGCTCGTGGCAACCACGCCCCTTCGTAACTCGTCGGCAAAGCGCCGCATGGGCTATTATCGCCCACAATTATAAGATGCCCGGACTCGATGACTAAGTGCAAAGCTTGCCAATTTCGCCCGGAAGGCACATAAGCCCGCCCAAGAGCTCCAAACGATCCCCCCATCTTGGCCTTTCGCCACATTTGGTCTGGATCTGCTCGGCCCATTCCCTAAGGGGTACAAGGGCTATACACACTTGCTCGTCGCCATTGACACTTTTACAAAGTGGATTGAGGTAGAGCCTGTGTCGTCTCTTCACGCCAAAACGGCTGTGCGCTTCTTCAAAAGCAACGTGGTCACCCGCTTTGGGATCCCCCATAAGCTGATCACCGATAACGGTACCAGCTCGAAACGAGCTATTCGTGAATATCGCGAACACCGGGCACCAAGGTCTCGTTTACCTCATGGCACATCCACGAGCAATGGAGCGATCGGCGAGCTAATGGACAGATAGTCCAGGTATCGACGGGCGTGTGTTCGTGGCACTCATGAGCACAACAGGTTTGGGTTGACGGTTCCTTCCGTCCTCTGGGCGATTCGCTTTCTACGGCCACCGCAACCGGGAAACTCCATTCCAATTGGTCTATGGTGCAGAAGCCATCCTGTCCGCCGAAATTGTACTCGGCTCGTCTCGCACGAGCTTGGTCAACTTGGTTGACGACGAGCAAGAGCGCCTACTCGATCTCGATCTCCTCGAAGGCACACGCGAACGGGCACAAGTCAGAATGGCGCGCTACCAGCAAGATCTTCGCCGGCACGCTGCCAAAACGGTTCGACCAAGGGCTTTGAAGGCGGGCAACCTCGTTCTGCGCCGTGTCCAGAACCTGTCCAATGCCAACAAGTTAACCCCCCCGTTGGGAGGGTCCGTTCACGGTCGTTTCCACTGCTCGCCCGGGAGCTGTTCGCCTGGCAATGGAGGACGGGAGAGAGCTGACCAGCACTTGAAACATCGACCAGCTTCGTAAGTTCTTTGTGTAGGTCTTTTCTATGTTTGCTTAGCTTCGCGCTTTTTGTCAAACTTCGCGCCTTTGTTCGTCCAAGTCTGTCGGGCTCCATGTAAAGTTCAATCCAATAAAAGTGAATCGTCGCGGCCCCCTGCGGCCCTTTTCACATCACTGTCTTCTATGACTACCCTCTGGTAACACTTGATGGCTGCCCGGCCTTGCGAACACTCGGCTCCGCATTCTTAAGGATTTTTTCCTGCCCGTATCTAGTTTCAACAAGTCCCTAAACTCGAAGTTGCGTGATACAGCATCCAGCCACACGGCTAAGTCTGCTCTCGTAAGCCCTCCGCAGCAGAGGCACTTACCGCTCACGGCACAACCACTTGGCAAAGCTTGCTCTCGTAAGCCCTCCGCGGCAGAGGCACTTTCCTTGATCGGTTACCTTCGGAATTGCCTGACTTACGTTAACGAACAGTTCATGGAACGAGTCGAATAGGGTACGGGTGTCGCTTAATCGTTTCACGACGTGCTCGAATTCGCAAACTCGTGTTTCGAGCACCGTCCGCATCGGGGCTAGGTGCCGCTCTTTCTCTTGTGCACCTGTTCGAGTTCGCAAACTCAGGTTTTCGAGCAGCTGCACAACTTGGGCTGAGAGTTAGGCTAAGCGTTCTACCGGTTTTCGTTAAACCTTTCTAGCGCCGTCGTGCCTTTTCTCTTAGTTTCCTGCTCGTCCTTGTCTTTTTTCTGCTCGTTTTTGCAGGGAAAAGGTAAGCCTTGTTGTGCAAAAGTTAAGTCTTTATTGCATTGCTCAAAGTTTATAGGTACAAGGAGTACAACCCTACTTCTACTTCGAAGCAAGCTGCTCCTTCGGTTCCTCGATTTCTATCTTCAAGCGCAGGACATCCCCTTGCGCCTTGAAGCCTTCCTTGGCCTCAGCTCGGAGATGATCGGTTTCCACCTTGCTGAGCCGGGCCCGCTCCGCAGCCTCTTCGCGGAGAGCCTCGACCTCCTCGGTCTTGGCGCTAGCCTCGCATGAGCCTCGCTCTGACTGACCCGCTGCTCGGCGGCTTTGAGTTGCTCCGTGGCGGTCTGCCTCTCTTCGGTGAGCTGGGCCTTGAGGGCCTTCACCTCCGCCGCGAGCTGACTCCGCCACTGCGACGCGTCGTGGAGCTGTTCCTCGAGCCACTTCGTGCGACTCTGTTCCTTCTCCGCGACGTCCGCCCCCGCGACTTGCGCGCGAAGCTCCTCGGCCTCTTCACGGAGAGCTCTGGAGGATTGCCTCTCCTCGGTCAGCCGGGCCTTGAGCTTCCTCACCTTCGCCTTCAGCCGGCTTCGGCTTTGGGCTGGTGCAGAGGGCTGCCCCTCGAGTCCCCTTGCTCGGAGATGCTCCCGGAAACCCGCTATCATAGTGGCGCGCTCCACGGTGACTCCCTCCACGAGGTCCTCCATGGTGGCCCCATGAACTGAAAGAGAGAAGACTAAGTTAAGACCTTGGGCAACTTTAGCCCGAGCAGAAAATGTCTTGGTTTTGAGGGTTACCTGTCCAAGTCGCCGCTTCAAACTTCGGCGCAGGCGATCCTCGAGACCGTGGGTCACGAATCCTCGCCCGTGCGGGATAAGGCCTGCGCGGCGATCTGTCGCCTCGTCCTCCCCGCGTGGGCACGTGCCCGTCTAGGGGCGATCCACGGCAGCGAAGCTCGCCCAGCTCTGCCTCTCCTCTTCTTCCTCCGCCCTCCTCCTTGGGCAGGCGGTGTCGCCCGCTAGGCGACTCTGGAGCTTCCATGGGCAGGGTACCTCGTACGCCCTGCTCATGGCTTTCTTCTTCCTTGGCTTCAGGGTCTTCACCCTGCTCGCCGGTGACCTCCGTCGCTGCAGGGACAGGCTGCCCTCGCGACGGCGTGCCGGTAGACCGCCTGCCGGTCCCACTCGGCAGCCTGCGAGCCATTGGCTTGGCCTCGCCATCCGTGGCGCCGCCATCGCCTCTTCGCCTCCAACCGCCCATTGCTCCCTTCAAGCGTCGAGTTGGTCGCCGAGTCCGGCAGAGCAGTTCCACGCCGCCAAATTGTCCTTGAGGTTGGTCAATCTTATCGCCATGACGCACCGCAGTGTGCTCGGGCAAAGAGACCGTTCGATTGCCGCCTCGACGTCGTCCGTGGCAATCTCCTCCTGGGCAGCTGATGAAAAGAAGGTTAATTGAGCCTAATGCAGTCATAAAGTTGGTAAAGACGAAAGTTTCATTACAACATACCTGCCGTGGAGGGCTTGATCTTGATCTTCTTCGCCAGAACCTTCTGCCTCTTCCTCGGAGGCTCCTTAGCGGCTTGTTCGCCTTGGCCCCTGGGTGTTCGCGGCGATGAACTCAGCTCCCTGTGAGTGAAGCCTCTCGCAACGCAAGAAGCTTTTCCTTGCGCGCGACTTCCTCCTCGAGCCTTCTCTGTTCGGCGACCTGATGCAGCCGTGCCAAGTGGCCCGGGTGAGCCTGCGCGTATCGCTTAAGTCAGAGGGTCAGTGTTTTTACCTCTTCGTCGCTTTGCTCGGCGAGGAGGGAGGGTTTGGCCGCTTCCCGCTTGGCTCGCCGCGCGCGCGTTTGGCTTGCTCGGCGCGCTCCGTTGCCGCAGGGGGCTTCTTCGAGGGCAGGCGGCCATGGCGTGGCGAGCTCCGCGTTGGCTCGGCCGCTGCCTTGGGCTTTGTGGCCACCTTGGCCTTGCCCTTCTTCGCCTTCTCCTTCTCCGACCCGGAGAGCTCTTCCACGATCCCCCCGAGGATCAGCTGGTCCTCCTATGTGTTCGGAATGGGAATGTTAGCATTTACGACAGTGCGAATCCAGCAACACAGACGAGGGTTCGAGAAACTTACCTCGGCTGTGCGGACGAGCACGTTCCGCGGACAGGTGTAGGCCACCTCGCCGGTGACCTCGTCGTCCTTCTTGGCTGCCTTCAGCATGGCGTCGACCCGCTCGGTCACCCATGCGTCGGTAGGTTTTTCTGCCCGAGCAGGAAGTCCTCTCAGTTTCTGTTCGGAAGAAGCATCAAAGAAAGGTTGAGTCTTAAAGGCACTTACCCGTGCTCTCCCTGGAGATGTCTTTCCATCCCTCTATCTTGTAGAAGAGATAGGGTCTTCTCCGCAGCGGACAGATCCTGTTCGCTATGAAGTTCCGGATGATCTCCCTGCCCGTGAGCCCGAGGCTCACGAGGGAGGCGATCTTCCTCATCAAGTACCAATCCTCGGCGGACATCTCCGGCCGAGGCATTGGCGTTCCCTTCGCCGGCGCCTTCCCGGTGAAGACGAGCTTGCTGTCGTCGCTCCGCCTGGTGTAGAACCACCTCGCCCACCACGCCCATCGAGTCGAAAGGTGGTGGGCGGGGTACGGCAGCGTCGTCGGGTGGCCCGAGCTTGAGGTAGCAGCCCCAAAGCACCGAAGCGCGGAGCTGCTCCTCGTCATCAATAGTAGTGGAGGAACAGCCCCGGTGGATCGATGCTCAGATAGCCCTCGCGACAGTGTGCAAACGCCATCCGGAGGATGCTGTCGGATTGAGGTTCGCCACCTCCAATCCGCTGATGTTCAAGAAGGCCTCAATGAAGTCGCTCTCGAGAGACCTCAACCCAACAGTCGAATCGCTCAAGTCGACGAACTCTCCTTGAGTGGCCCCTTGAGTTTCTCCTCTCCGGCAAATTTCTCCATTCTGGGTGTCGATGTGCCCTCTTCCTCCCAAACTCTCAAATCCTCCTCGGATGCGCTAGAGCTAACGAACTTGGCCATAGCGGTTCCCAGAGTTGGACGAGCAGGTTTGGTGGTGGAGTTTGGGTGCTCGGTACTGAGTGTGGTTGGAGTTAGGGCTTGGAGAGGAAAGGCGTGAGAGCAGAAGTGGCTGGCCGCGGGCGGCTTAGGTGCTTTTATAGTCCCATATGAGCAGCTCTGCAACGGTTTTGTCACAAAACGGCTAGTTTTTACCACAACGGCTAGGTAAAACGGTCTTTGCTTTCAACTTCTACCATGACGGAAGTTACCGTTGGAATCGCCAATGACTATTTTTTCCAAAGGTCTGCCTTTGAAGGTCGAAAGTGCTCGCTCGGCAACAGGTGATTCCTGTCGACGCAATGAGTTGTTGCTCGGTACCGATCGGGTCTGTCCGGTCCCGAACAAGTCTTGTTTGGTTGAACCATAACCTGGTCGGTCGCTTGTTACACGTCTTTGTAGCAACAAAGTTTCCCTCTTTGTGACTTGGAGTCTCAAGAGGAAGACCCCACTCTAGTGAGTCCTTCCACTTGAGTCTCGGGGGCTAGCTGTCGGGGATAAAATCACGCCCATTGCCATGGCCCACTCCTCGACGGCCCAATCGAATGACCTACTAGGGCCCGATTCCTAGAAGGTTTTATCAGCCCATGTGCATCTGCGCCAACAGCCTCCCCGGTGGCGTGATGCGAACGCCAAGGAATCGTGTTTGAGTCCGTCTCGAGCAGAGTCTGCGACGGCTACATGAAGACCCGGACGTTGGTTTCCCGGATTGGATTAGGAGTCGTGATCCCTAAGACTAGGAGTATGCCTTATCTGCCTCGGGATATATTTGGCACGTCGAGCTCGTTACGATCTCGTAGTTAGCCCGGCCCGATATTCCCTCGGTAGGTCGGTTTGCTCTGTACTATATAAACCAAGCCCCTACGGCGTTTAGGGGGCATCGAGTTTACGTATTAGCATCTCGTAGACACCTGATTATAGCACATTGCTTCTTATACACCATAATCTCGCCGAGACTTGTTCGTCTCGTCGGGCCATCTCTTGTAATCACTCCTGATATATAAGAAAGGCTGGACGTAGGGCTATTATCTCTCCCGAGAGGCCTGAACCAGGATAAAAACCTCTGTCTCCTGTTCGTTGCTATTCGTGGTTGTTCAGCGTGTCTCCTATCTCAATTCTAAAGAACCTTAGCGACTTGAGATCGTTATCTCAACCGTCGACAGGTGGTATCGGGTGTACGCACCTTTTGGGGTCGTGGCTTCTTGGCAGCCACTTTCTTTCTCAGGCCGGGTTCACCATCGGGTTTCCCTGTTGAATAAAAGTGGGTAAGAAATCGGATATTTCAGAATTATATATTATAAGCCGATTTTACCTCTTTTCTTGGGCTGTTGGGAGGACCCTTGCGTGAAGGCCGATGCGGACTTGGCCGTTGAGTGAAGGCGACCAGCCTCATCGCAATGAGCTTGGCCTTCGGGTGTTTCTCCCAGCTCTGAAAAGGAAATAAACATGAGGTTAGTAATCGGAAAAGAATGACATAAGTTAGCGAACACACGCAAGTTAGTAACCTCGCTGCTAGAAGACGATGTATGATTCTGGGAGTTTGTTTTTTCGTCATCTGAGTTTCATGAAGAAGGTCCCGACTCTGAAGAATTTTCCTCTTTATCGTCGTTATCTTCATCAGAATTATCGGAATCGGTATTACTCGAGCTGCTATTTTCCTATTCTGATAGAGCATCGGTCATGCCGGCGATTTTTGGCCAATTAGGTTTGCAAGTTTCTTTCTGGCCAGTGAGCCGTTCGATTAAGGTTGCGGCTCCGCCTTCTGTGGCGTATATATCCTTGGCGATGGACTCCCACCAGAAATCGAACTTTGGAGAAGTAGCCGACCACATTATAAATTCAGTTGGCATTTCGAAATCCAAGTGTGCGGCAGATAGAATCCCATAAGCCGATTGAGGGTTGAGGTCCTCTCTGGCATTCAGGTGGCGGTATATGAAGAGGTCGGGAATGTCCTGCCCGAGGTTGAATTGCCGAGCTACCTCGGCGGGGTGGTAAAACTCGTACGAAGGCTTCTTGAGGTGGGTTCTTGTGCTCAGAATGGCGAAGAAAATACCCGGTGAGATAAATTCTTTATAAGCCGACAAGGCTTCACCCTTTAGGGTATTATCTAATCGGAAAAATGAGGGGACCGAGTATCTATCCAGATCAGTATATGGATTGAATTGTTCCGGGCCGTATTCCAATTCAGACATGGTAAAGAAAGCAACCAAGGAGTGAGAAAGATCCTCTTGGTTTAGGCGTCTTCGGTTGCAGTTGACCGATATCATCTCTCCATATGATCTGCATTGACGCTTGTTTCCATCGGATTCTTGCTCATTCGGGAATTCTAAACTGAAATCCAATTCCCCTATAGAGTTGTATATCTGAAGCTTCAAGAACAAACATATGAACCAGAAAGGGCCACCTAGATTACCAACTAAGTAATCGGCTTTCTTTGAGCAGAGACCTTTCCTGATCTCATGCATCATCCGATAGGTGGCTCCTAGCAGGTATTTTCCGATTGCTAGTTTCTGACCTGCTGGTAGTGCTTCGGCTACTCCCTGATAAACCTTGCTGGGGCTGAGAGATTGTCCACAGAAGAAAAATCTATCTAGCCACATGTTTAAAAAGGCGATGTGTTCTTCGTCTTCAACATCGCCTGTCTGCTGATGAGTACTGATATAACGCTGCCAACCAAAGTTCTTCTCGGGAACTAGCTTGAGTGTGGCAGGCAAATCGAAAGCCGATAGCATTTCACCATCGGGACTAAGACCAGTTAACATGGCTATATCCAGAAGTGTAGGGCTGATTGGTCCTGTTGGGAAGAGGAAGGCATTCGCGATGTCGCACCAAAAATAAGCTGATGCGGCCAAGAAGGGTTCATCTGCTGGTGGTGGAGATAAGGAAAGAAGGACGGCATCGGTAATTCCTAATTCGTCCCATTGCTCTTTTTTCTGGCCGTAGACCCGAATGAGCCAGTCCTTATATCCCTTGATCGGGCTAGGCCAGGATCTAAAAGCCGATTTCCAGCTATTTATACTGAGCTTATCGGCAAACAGTGGGAGCCTTGCTACCGAGTGGTCTATGAATGCTGTTGAGTCCCTTTCCCCTATTGGTCCCAAAGAGTACAATGCTTCAGTATCAGAGCATCGGAATAGTATCTGAGACATGTTGCCGATTGGAGGTTGAGCAGGAAGGGGCTGTGCGCAAGAAGTCTTGAGAGCTCCGAAAATTCCGATGCAAAAGACGTGTGCGCAGAGAAGAGCGTGGAAGTGACAGCGAATGGAGGATTATTATAGCAGTGGTAAAAATTAGGGTTTTACCGTTGGTTTCGATGTTACTGTTACGGCCCATATTGCTTGTTGGGCTGACACGTGTTCTCGAGATGGGCCAGAAGCGAAGATTACAGGGGTAAAACTGTGAAGTATTTCAACACAATTTGGTGGAAATCCGATTTTTACTTAAAAGTTCGGCTAATGAGAATACCCATTGCCAAACTTAAGGGCATATGTTGACACCCAAATTTGGCAAGAAAATCGGATATGGTAAAATGGTAAAATACATCAGAATTATTGGGCCAAATCTGATAATGGGCTTCATTGGCAAAGTGGAAAATTTATTGAAGAATATCGATGGTTACAAGACTTCGGAAGAAATACAGTCTGATCAGAAGATATCTTTAGTCACGCGGTAAAGTAGGTTCAATTGGTATCGGCTTTGTAATACTATAAATAGGACTTTAGGCCTCGATAATAAGGACATCATACATCAAACACAAACTACTTTCTTGAATCTGATCGACCTCGTCGAAAGGCTTCAACTCGCAGGTAGAGCTATCTCGATGGGATAATCGATTCTCTCCTTGTAACCCGTATGCATGGCTGTATCATTTTGATCTCATGTATACAAAGCATGTTAAACTGTCTCGGGATTTACCGATCTTTAATGTGTTCTCGCATATTGCACTGTCTCGATTTAATCGATCTGTAATGTGTGTTTGTCTTGCAATGTCGATTGTCAAGTATCTTGTATGCTTTTCCTGAATCTTATGTATGCAACTGTCTCGTTTAATCGATCTTGCGTATGTTCCGTTTAGGATTTTGCATGTGTAGATATTTGCCGATTAGTGCTGTATTTACCTATATTGGCTTTAAACCTCCAAATCAGTTTATTGGTTTACATCTAAGTTTAGATCTGAATACTGTCTTGGCCCGACCAATCTGTTCAATCTATTCTTCGGTTTAATCTAATGCATTGATTCAAAGGTTTATTACCAATATTATATAAAAATACCAAAAAGAAGTAAAAGATTTATAATTAAATGCCTATTTACATTTAATTGCTCTATTAGGCATTAAGCCGATAGATCTTGTAATCGGATTATTTAAAACCGATTACGAATAACCTGATCTGGCTACATTGAAAAGCCGATTATGGCTATATTACTGACGATTTTCTCCTTGTCAATTTACAGATCAAATTGACTGGCACGCTTGGTCTTTGGTTGCGACACAATCACAGAATTGACGCTTCCGCACGTGTGTTCACAAAAATCCGTTTTTTTGTGTCAACAAGAGGTTAGTGGGAAAGTGCTCATTAAATAATCAAAAAAAAAAATCAAAATTGCCTGCACATGTTATGAAAAACCATGGGAAATTGAAGGGATATGCGGTTGCATGCTTCGTGGAACCATAGGACAATGATGGTTGCATGTTGAATAGTTCAACCTCTGATTTTGACTGGTGAACCATGAACCGAATGCATGATCGCTTCGATAATTGGTCTGCTTATATAGACTATGGTGTGCAGGGGCAATCCTAGTTGCTCTCAACTAAGGGGAAGCAACAAGAAAGGCCGAAGGTTTAGACCTATAAAAACATCGAACTATCTCACCAACAAGGGCTACGTAGTGGAGGAGATGCCATTGTCCTTTAGCCAAGAATAAGCTCTACACAAGGAGGTGATCAAATTTAGACAAGGCGATAACAACACTTTCTTAGGAAGGGAGAAAAGAGAGATACGAGGGATGGAGAGAGAAGGTGGCAGTGGCGTGGGATTTGGCTAGAGCAAACCAAGGAATAGTGTTGTTTGTTTTGAGAGAGAGAGAGACGGGGACATAGAAGATAGGCAACGTCTGTGTGGAGGGGGAGGAGTGAGGTGGGCCTTGCGTGTAGGAGAGAGGAGAGCGGCTGCATGTGTGAGAGTTGATGAGTGATGACTACATCACGTTTGATATATTTAACTCATGAGTGAGTGTGTGGCATGGCTTGTTTAGGATCATATATGTGGAATAGAGTTGGGAGAATAATATGTTGGTAATTTTGTAGGTTTTTTGAAACAACAAACACGAGTTGAATCAAAGCAAACTAACCCAAGCTCGGCTTGCACTTGTTTTGGACACAAGCTAGAAATAAGAGTAGGTCTATAAGCTTATGATAAGTTACTAAAAGAGGAGTGAAAAATGATAAAGAGTGACATTGTAACTTTTGATGTATGCTAAATGTAAAATCATGTTTAAAATTATAAAAGTACTATTAAAATAAAGTATATCTTATCTAGCGGTGCAATTGTTGTGGTATGACTTTAACGATACAAGGGTCACATCCGCAATAAAAATTGTCCTTGCCTTTTTATTTGAAAAAAAAATACTCTCTCTAAGAAAGAACTTACATTATTTTTAAAAATCAATTTCCTCATGAAAAAATAGTAATATCAAGTGTCATATGCCTTTCCAATCCGGTAAAGCTTTTATAAATCATTATATAAAGACCGTTAGAATTCTACTACTAAAATTTATGGTCCATAATTCACACCTTTTCTTGATGGGAACAACCATAGGGAAAACCCCTATGGTAAGGAGCATATTGTACTTGCAAGAAAGGTGAGAATGTACAAGTTATAGAGCTACACATGGTTTTTGTTGGGATTACGCCCAATGACACAATCATGGACCACATACAATGTGGGCTCTTGGATGGCACAAACCATATATGATGTGGGTTTTCTAGACCATGTATGATGTGGACCTTAGATCATACAGGGACTTTAATATAGAGGCTCACTATGGAGTGCTATATAAAGGGGAGTGGTGGAGATGCCCAATGCATGAAAATCTTCCCTCTCCATCAAACCCTAGTCGTCATCTCCCTTGTCGGCACACTGGTGCTAGCACACCACGTGTTTGGCGTATTTTAATCCCTGTATGTGTGGATACCGTAGAGGTGATATGTTTGTGGCGTTAGTCAAAGTGAACTAGAGATGGAGACATGATTTGTTCACAGATAGATTCTGGACACGATCTTGTTCCGTCGATTCCCGTTGATCCAGAAGAAATTTCGGGGTGACACTGCATCCATTGGAAAGCTTATAGTGTAAGCTTTTGAATGAGTGGTAGAATATAAAAAACGGAGTCCATATGTGGTTGGGAGCATCCGGATGCTTGGGGAGGTCGCAAATCCCGACTAGGCAGAGCTCGTCATGGAGGTAGCAATGATGCCTGGCAAGGACGTTGGAGGCCACAGGGTAGGAAGGCGCTGGCCATTGAGGAGAAGACATTTTCGGCTCACCGTGATCGACTACTTCCATATGAATGCGCATATATCAATTGAATCGGTTTCATCGAATCATCTTACGCTACACTACGCGTCGTAAGGTAATGAGATCTATGATCACTTACTAGCATGGTGTCCTGGGTTTCCGCAGTAGAATTTGATTTTGTGCTATAGTAATATCTTCACATTTCCCTTCATTTTTTCTCCAAAGAACAAGAAAACGAACGTTTTTTTTCACTCATCCTTGGCAAACGAAGGTTGATTGGGCCGCCAAACATTTTTAGAAGGACTAAACAGCCTAAAGATATCATTGTTTCTGATCTTCCAAATATGCCAAGCCCTCATAATGGATATGTCAAAGAAAATGGGCAATGCAAAATTCTGCTTATCTTTTGATAGCATTGTTTGAAGAGAATCTAAAAAAACCAATGAAGACCGATGCAATCCTAGCAATTTGCAGAGAAAGGACAGTGAAAGGAAAAGATGTTGAACTGTCTCCATTTGGTTTGTACAACATAAGACACAATGCTAGGGATTAGTTGTATTGGAAGACTTCCTAAGTTGAATCTCTTGCGTGTTCAATCTATTCATAAGCAAAAGGCAGCAAAACACTTTTAGCTTTATTATGCAGTGTGATTTCCAAATCCATTTAAACATCATTTGAACGTCTTGTCCCTAGAATAGTTGATTAATTGTTGATTTTCTTTCATCTGTAATAATTTGAATTCTAGGTGTAAAATCAACAATATTTGTCATTATCTTGTAAATTGTTAGACATGATTATATCTGTAAGTTATTCAAATTCATGAGATACCTGAACAGAAAGCAGCAAGTGGAAGAGGTCCTCAAAATTATTATTTCTCGAACTTATTTAAGCAAGGTGGATCAGGTGGGCCACCGAGGTATTCTAAACTTGACAAATGGGAACAATATTGAAAAGAGTTGAGACTTGATAAGAGTCATCCCACATGTTTGTCCAAAAAGATATATGTCTGACCATTGCCAATAGTTGGCGCCTTTGCAATTCCAAAATACATTGGCATCAACTGAGAGATACTTTTCCACCATGGTGATCGACAAAGAGGAGAGAACTTAGGAAGGTTGGTGGCATAATGTAGACTAGATAAGCTGAACCCAAGACACATCATGAAGGAATTGCAGTAGAAAAGCACTATTCTCAATTAACAAGTTAAGCACTCCGATTCCCCCTTTACATTGGTTTGACACACAAGAGGCCAAGCATTTACCTTTTTAATCCAAATTAGCTCTAGCACAAAGTCAATTTTTTCTATGTCGCGCCCACTGGTCATACGAGATAAGTAATATGCTTTTGATACAAGGGAATGAGCCACGTGACGTGTGACTGCCAAAATCAATGTGCCCTAATTGTTTGGGACGATGGTGAGTATACTAGTGCTAGTGACAATGATGAAAATGAATATGTTCTTTATGTCACTAACACTACAGAACAAGGAGAGATATGCATTGCTACAACATCATAGAGTTATTTGCCTCTCGTTATCACATGTGTATTATCATGCTCAACCAACACATGATGAACCAAACCAGTGCCATACCATTTTTTAGACAATGATTGTTGTTAACGAGTGAGCAATACACTTCATTGTTGATGGTAGTAGCTGCAACAATCTGACTAGTGTGGACATGGTCGAGAAGCTTGATTTGTTCACAAATCCACTACAATGACAATACGATATTGAAAGTCTAAATCCATGTAGTTATAAGGTTCAATAACAAAACGTGTTGTAGTACCTATCTCCATTAGTTTTTATCATGATCGTATTGACTGCAAATGGTGTAACCATGGATGCATAATATATTATATTGGGTATGCCATAGATATATGATATAGATGACATTGATCATGGTAGGACCAATCTGTCATGTTTAAGCAAAATAAAAACATTTTGGAACCTATGACTCTAATGAACTAATTAAGATGGATGCACAAAGAGCTAAAAGAGAGAAATAGGAGAGTGGTGATAATAAAAATAAGAGTGTATAAAAAAACTAAACCCACCACAGCACACGCCAAGGGCTAAAATAATATGAACCTAAGTTAAAAGAAAATAGTTTTGTTAGCTAATGCAACGTAGACATCTATTTCTTTGCCTCTTGTTGCTATTGCACATTTACAAGACCATGAGAAGAAGTCAACCACAACTGTAATTCAAGAACAGGAGGACGATGCTAACATCCCAACCATGCACATGACCGCGACCTCTCCTTCCCTACGTCCACTCCTACCATTGTGATCGTTCTATCGTCCGCTGCATCATCTTCATCTCATAGAGGCCTTAATCCGCAAGCTCAATGTTACAAGCCCACCTCAGTACATCAACACCTCAACCACACATATCAATTAAGGATGGCCAGCATGCCAATGATATCCCCAGTCCAAGCCCAAGTCGTCATCGAGCCAGGTTCGCCTTGCTTGCATTCTGTATTGCTTGCAAGGATAAAGATCAATCACTCCTTAGTTTGGTTGATTGCATTCAGTTTGGTGGCTTTGCAATGTCGATTATCATCCTTGCTGGTTTGTGCCGAATTTGAGAAGTTGGCATCTCGCACAAATTGACATATTGTTCTTATCTGAAGATCGGGGATCCCCGTTGCCACATCGTTATTCGTTGGCAGTCAACAACAATGGATAGGAAATGATGTTTTGTGGTCTATTTGTTTAAATTAGTCCATACACTTGAAAGTTAAAATAATTACTAAAATAGTGTATAATAGTATAACTGTGATACAACTATTTTATTTTATGAAAGATCACCGGTGCAAATAAATCAGTACATAACCTTTTACTTGAGAAGAACTAATATTTTGTTATTCTTTGAAACTCTTCTATTATCCTTGTAATTATTTTTTTCAAAAAGTTCAACATCAATTTAAAGGCCCATGCGTTCCAATGCGACTATGACAATAAAATTATATACACAATAATCACATAAGATTAATAAAATAGTCATTTTAAAAACTTTGTATTAATAGAGAGGGGATGGGAAAAAATATGTGTGAAAATATTGGCCAAAATTTTAAAGTAAATAAAATGGTTTATCACTTATTCACAAATACTCTTACTTTGAAATTTTCATTATTATAATATCCATTAAAATTAAAATTTTAATTATCATTTATAACACCCTTTGTAAAATGAATTCCAACT
The DNA here is from genome assembly GCA_036346415.1 of Raddia guianensis. Lineage (NCBI taxonomy): Eukaryota > Viridiplantae > Streptophyta > Magnoliopsida > Poales > Poaceae > Raddia > Raddia guianensis. The sequence continues at coordinate 38,389,956 of CM070539.1, forward strand.
ACTATTATGTGTGTTTCTAATGCAACCAAGCTTCTTTGGAGTACATGGATTTTATAGTGTTTCCAAATTTGAAACACTTCTTAGTTCTTTTCAAAGTGATTATAAAACACATGCTGAATTCAACTACAACATGCATAGTCAAAAACATTATGCTAAGAGTCAAGTAGTGTTGATCAATAGTGATAACGCTAGAGCCAGCCAAGTGGCAGATATTTTTAATTGCCTAATTGGCACCTTTTGTATTAAGTATTTGGGGGTTTTTGTTAGTTATAAAAGGAACTTGAGCATTAACTGGGAAGAGATGATTGGTAAAGTGGAGAAGAAACTGAGTGCTTGGAATGTAAAATTATTTTGAGAGGTGGTAAACTTACTCTGGTTAACGCTTGTCTATCCAATATTCCCATTTACACAATGTCAATGTTTCCGTTGCCCAAGGTGGTAATTGAGAAGATTGTAAAATTAGAAGAATCTTTTTTTGGGATTCCTTCAACAAAAAAACTACCATCTTATAAAATGGAAAGAAATTCTCAAACCTAAACAAAATGGGGGTTTAGGTGTGGTTAATTTGAGGAAAATGAATGAAAATTTGCTCTATAAATGGTGGTGGAAATTAGATATGGAGGATGGACTGTGACAGGATATTGTGAAAGATAAATATATCAGAGGTGGCCTTTCATCTCAATATGTCAAAAAACAGTCTGATTCCCCTATTTGGACCGATCTTTTGAAAGTTAGAGGGATTTACAATGCGAATATATGTAAAAAAGTGAGGGATGGTTTAAATATAAGCTTTTGGCATGACAAATGGCTTTATGACAGATCTTTGGCTGAAAAGCATCCTGAGATAGATGATATTTGTCTAGATCAAACTATTTCAATGCCCCAATGTGTCTATAGTAACTAGAATATTAAATTTAGAAGATGGTTAAACAGAGTCCAAATAACACTTGGTTGGAGGTTTTGGAAAGGGCCAAAACAATATCTCTAACCGAGAAAAGAGACTGTGTGAAATGGTTACTGAATGACAAGGGCGCTTTTAGTGTTAAGTCGGTTTATAAAGTTTTTCATATCAATGAAATTAAGCACAATACCAAAGGCCTATGGAAGGCTGAAATCCCTCTGAAACTTAAAATCATTGTGTGGTTGATTATAAAGAAAGCATTGCGGACCAAGTTTAGCTCGAGGAAAAGAGGTTGGGGAGGAAATCTCAAATGTGAATTATGTAGCAACAATGGAACTCAAAGACACCTCTTTTTTGGATGCGATTCATCCAAACTAACTTAGATCCTTTTGAGTCATTGTTTTGGGATGGACTGGATTCTGTCAGGCATGAATCAATGCAGAAAGTGGGAGTAGAGTATTATTGCTAATAATAAGAGTCTGGGTTATATGAGGATCAAGGGTTTAAATAGTGTTTTTCATGGTTTCGCGGCGAGACCCGAAAAAAGCTATAAAAGCTATAGCGGACTATTGCGGAAGCTATTCTATTTAGCGTTTTAATATAAAATTATATAAATATAAAATATTTTGATTATATTAATCAAATCCAACTAAATAAGGTACATACATGCTATTTTAGCAATACTTGTAATCTAATGGATGTCAATATGATCATAATTAATATGTAGAGTAAATTACCGTGATATATTATTCTACAAGTTCATTATAGAGAAATTTGACGAAGTGATCATTTATTAGTTTTATATCAATGATATCATCATGTAAGGTTCAATGATGTAAGAATGAGTGAGGATATAACTAAACATCTAACTTATGGTTGGATTTTCAAAGGAAATTTTAAAAAGTGGTATAGCTGAGCTATAGCAGTTATAAAAATAGCGGAAATAGTGCCCAATTTAGCGGCTATAGCGGACATAGTTGTGTTCGCGGAATTTTGGTACTTAGCATAGCGTTTTATGTCTAAAATAGCTATAGCGCGCTATCGCAGGTTCCTTGATGGGGATCACTTCTGTTTGTTTGTCGATTTGGATGTTAAGAAACTAGGCTTGTTTTGAAAAGAAGCATGTGAGCAATCCTCTGACCGTTGTTTACATTTCCTGTTCTCTTTTGAAATATTGGGCAGGTCTTCTTAAAGCAGACGATAAAGAGCTGGTGGTGATGGGCATCGAGGGGATTTTCAGGACCATCAAAGATCTGTCTGATGATTAGTTGGTCCCCTTTTTGGTCTTGTGTAGATCTCTTCTAGAGCTGTTCTCCCTGTTATCCCTGTTGATGTCGTTGTTCTTGTAATCTACCTGGGATCATGTTGGTGGTGGCTTGTTTGTTGTTTTGGAAGGTTGTCGTTAAACCGCTAAGAGCCCAGTGCTAGAGTCACCTCCTCTTTAGCTGGGTTGTTTGTGTCTTTTTGGATACCGTGGTGCTTTCGTTTCTCTTAATGGAAATGGAAGTGGGGCTGGTGCCCTTGCTAAAAAAAAAATGAAACAATTGCATTGTAGAAATAATAAATCATTTAAAACTTTACATATGTACTATGAGAGAGATCGAAGGGAGAAGAACTATGTCCATACGCTGCAGAAAGGAAGGGCCCGATTGAAGGGGAGAAACATGTCTCTCAACAAGGATCAAGTTCGAAAATAATCATGCACTATTGGGCCCACTTATTAGAATCGATCAGAGTTGAGACCCTCACCGGGAGTGCACTTATTATCAGCATCGGAGCTCATTTTTGTCTTGGCGCTATAGGAAGTCATTGCTACCATGGTAGCCACCAAACTATAGAAAAAGACTTGAGGGAGCCAACCGATTGAACATGAACTTTCTCCTCGCTAGTCGCATGGATTTTTATTTAGAACTTCAGTTTTAGGTTAGAGGCACTTTAATTGAAATTTCTATTTTTATTTATTATTTCAGAATTTGGCTATTCATTAAAACTATATGTAGTCAAACCCATGGTTAAGTACGAGTAGTAAAGAAAATTGATTTTCTGAAAATTGAAGCAAGTACCATGAAACTTAGCTTCACTAAAATTTATTCTTTACACATACTATTAAAAAGAGCCTTTTTTGTTGTGGTGGTGGTTGGTGTTGGCTTCACAAATCTTCAATCTCTACCATCCATCTCTACTCTCACGTCTCCATTGAAATCACAGCCAACCAATCTTTTACAAGAAATTTCAAATCATGTCTACCCATTGGATAGTTCCACATATCCAATTGGCGCACTTTTCTTACATTCTATTAATTGCACATCTCCTCTCTCATGCTTGCTCTTTCATTTCATTCTTTTTTAAAAATTTCAAATCACGCCTACCCATTTGATATTTCCACCTATCCAATTGCTACTCTTTCCTTCCATTTTTTAGCTACACATCTCCTCTCCTTACACCTGCCATTTCCTTTTATTCTTTTTTATATAAAAAAAACTCAAATCACTTGTACTCATTGATTAGTTCCACCTATAACATCCTCATTTTGAAAACATAAAATCATTTGCATTTGCGTTATGATAAAATTTAAATCGCTTAAAAAAATAAAAACCTTGAAAATGAGTATGTTCCTTGGTAAATAATTTTCAAAAAATAATAATTAAAATACTATCGGTTTTGCTAGAAATCAGTTGCCTGAGATTTAATTAGCCATCATCGATTGGACATACCTTATCCGGCGACCTTCTTCCTCCTCTCGGGCGCGCCACACCTTCTTCCTCCTCTCCACCGAGCTACGCCTTGGGTTAGGGTTCGGGTTAGGGAACATTTGGTTTCACGGTTGTAGAGGGAGGTCGGGAGGCGGCGGACCGGCGGGGAGGGCTTGTCGGGCGGCGGCGGAGGCGGCGGTGGCGCCGCCGAGCCGGGAGGGGGCGGCGGCAGGGCAGGCGGTGGAGGGGACCATGCCGCCCCGTCCGTTAGGGTGGGCGGTGGCACGGCGGCAGGGGCGGAGGCGGGCGGGCGCCACGGCCGGTGGTGGTGGCGGCGGGGAGGTGGTGGAGGCGCGAGGCGACGCGGTGGGATTCGGCGGTGGCGCTCGGCGGGGCGGGGGCGGAGGCGGACAGCGGCGCCGGCCGCGCCACAAGGCAGAGGCGGAGGCGGGGAGGAGGAGGAGGAGCGATCGATCGTTAGGAGGAGGAGTCGAGGCGGTGGAGGAGGAGAAGGGAAAGTAAGAGAGAGAGTGGGGGGCGCGGGTTGTTCTGGACCGTTGGATTGAGATCCAACGGTCCAGAAAATCGACTGAAGGATAAAAAAAAACAGGCAACTGTGCAATAGCCGGTCCCAAATACTATTTGGGATTTGCTAAAACAAAGTAAGTTTTTGTAATAAATATTGCTTTGCAATTTTAAATTACAAAATTATTAGAAATCTATTCTAGAATATTGAGACAGTTATTTGTTTGTAATTAAATGATCAAATGTATTATTTGGATTTGAAAATTATTTCAAAAAAATCAATTTCCTTCCTGATTCCTTAGGCCCATCTGTCATTCACCTTCGTATCTCCTATTTCCTTCTTTCTACCTCCTCTGCGTATCTTTTTTTTTTTTTTGAGAGCTCCTCTACGTATCTCTCCCCGTGCCGAACCTGTTCTCCCTCTCTCATGTGCACCATCTTGCAACAAGATGAGGGGGGATTCTACTTTCCTCGCAAAGAAAATTGCTCAGTCGGCCAAATCTCAGTGATCCGGTCCCTCCCTCAGCATCTTCTCACCTCAGCGATGCTCCTCCACCCCGCCTGTGTAATATATGGACCCCGGGTATCTTCATGGCGGGTTGCGAGGACTACCCAACAGGGGTGTGCCAAGTCGGCTACACGTGCAGAAGGGACATCCGGCCTACCAGCCAGCCTTGCGCGACAAGTACAAGATAAAAGATAGAAGTCTATCCCAAATAGGGAAGATGTGATTGTAATCCCGATAACTACGTATCTGGCAAGAAAGGATAGAGATAGGAATCCTACCTTGTAACCGACTAGGACTCTATCTTGTAACCCTGCCGCTCACTATATAAGGTGGCAGGGGACCCTAGTTCGGCATACATTGACATCTACATCCATGGAGAGACATCTCCCTCGACATTTATCATCAGATCACCATCATAATCCCAAAACACAGGACTATCGTATTACCTCCACCGCGAGGGCCTGAACCTGTATAGTCCCTTGTCTTGTGTTACCGTCAAGTTTGGATCCAGCGCATAACCCCATATAAATCATTGCCGACGACATCCCCTGGTTTAATAAATGTCGACACTGCCGCCCTTCTAGTTTTGTTGGCGAGTTTCCCCACCGCTTGCCGCCTTGAACAGCCACCAGCGCCGCTTCCACCACCTCCAATAATGAAAACCCCGCAGCCGAGACCACCGCCTCTTCCCATCTGCTTACCAGCCCTTAGGGGTGGGCAAAAAAAAAATACCGATACCGAAAAACCAAACCGAAGAAATAATTTTTTTTGGTTTTTTTCAGTATTTGGTATTCGGTTCAGTTTTAATCTGCAGAAAAATGAAATGGTTTGGTTCGGTTTCGGTAGAAGCGTTAGAAAACCTGGAAAACCGAACTACCGCTGGTCATTCGCAAGGTAAATCCCATCAGGCCCAAATAACCACCTCCAAACCAGCAAACCCTAACTCCACTCCCTTCTCGGCCTCCACGCCCCTCTCCTCCTCCCCTCCGTCGCCCGCACCCCTCTTCTCCTCCACTCCTCTCCACCGCCCGCCTCTGCGCCCCTCTGCTCCTCCACTCCTCTTCGCCGCCCGCTTCCGTGCCCTTCTCCTCCTCCACTCCGCCTCCGCCCACCTCGGTCAGTGCCTCCGCGACCTCTCCCTCTTTTTTCTATCACTTGCATGTGTGAGCATGTCTGCCGTTGTTTGTGATTCTAGATCAAATAATTCGGTAAATACCAGTTCACCGAAATACCGAACCAAAATAATTTGGTATTTTGTTTTGTTTTTTATTTTTTAAAATAAATTTTGGTACCTAAATATGAAATACCGAATTTCTAGAATTACCAAATACCGAAACCGAAAATACCAAAATACAGAATGCCCACCTCTACCGGCCCTCGTCCCGAGATGTCAGCGTTACCACTGACTCCTTGGCCCCACATGGCTTCTTGAGAGCTCGCGCTTCCTCCTCCGCTGTGCCCCGTGCACGTGGGTCGAGCACTACATGCAGGCCAACTGAGCCCCGTTGGGCCTAACCCAGGCCGTGCGTCTCCCCTACCTGGGCTAGACCTATCCGTTCAGTTTATTAAATTTTGATTATTTCTTTCTGTTAAACTATTAAACTTGTTTATTTAATATCTTTTTAATATATAAACCCAAAAAGTATGATACTCATTGTTCCCGACAAGGACAAATTGCTAGTTTAAGTTGTGATGTCTTAGCTTATAAATCAATAATCTTTATAGTTCCGTTGCAATGTACAGACATTTACTAGTCAGAACGTATTACGGAAGGATTCATGTTATATCCAGTAACGAAATTTTGTTAAGCTCGTAGGGACGCATCAAAATATTGAGTTGCTGAGATGGTGATCAAAGGGGCGAGCAATTTCATTTCAATGCTCCCGTTTTGACCTTGCCAAAAAAGCTGGAGGAATATCTGATGAGTCATGATACATTGATCATGCCAAATTAGCCCAGGCAGGATTCTTTCTTTCTTTTGGAGAGCCAGTCTGGCCGGTATGGTATGAATGGTTGACAAAACTAACTCCACCGGTTACCAAGGTAACCCAGATCAAAAGTGCACTTTTAAATTGGCCAAAAGATCTGATAGAAGCAGTTGCACACTTGCACAACAAACACAGAAGGCATGCAGCCGGAAGAAAGCAAAGAAAATGAAGAAATAAAAAAAATAAAATGAGAGCTGCAGAATGTGATAGTGGCAGCAAAGAAATCCATAAAAAAGCAATGAAAATTAAGCAACGCATCCATCTCACCAAGAAATCAAGTGGCGGGTTCAGAACGAGAGCTGAACCGGCAGTGGGCAAGTAGCAGGGGGCGGAGCTAGAAGCGGCAGTGCGCCTTGCAGTTAGCGTCGCAGCCGTAGAAGCAGGGGCCCTCGCAGCGCATGGGGCACAGCAGTTGCATGCCCCGGCACCGCCCCGGCGCCGTGCACCGCGCGTACTCCCCCACGCGGTACAGCCTCGAGCTGTAGCTCGGCCGGTGCCGCCGCGCCCTCCTCGTGCCATTGCCGCGGCGTCCGTTGCTGCAACCCGACCAGCCGCCTCCTCCTCCTCCACCGCCGCCACCGCCTCCGCCGCCACCTCCTCCTCCGCCGCCCTCGGTGCCCCAGCCCCAGCCCCAGCCGTAGCCCCAAGAACTCCCCCCGCTGCTGCCCCCACATCCGCCGCCGCCCATCCCACCCTGCTTCCGGCCGGTGATGCTGCCGCCATTGTAAGTGCCGTTCTTGCTACCCAGCGCTACGCTGATCTGCTGCGCCGGAACCCGATCAGCCTCCCCGAAGGCGCCATTGGCACGCATCAGCAGCACCAAGAAGAGCGCGCTGGCGGCGCCGCCCAACATGCGCACGCGCAGCGCACGCATCCTCCACGGGGACATGGGATGAGATACTTGCCGACGCCTTTGTGAAGCAGCTAGCTTATTAGCTGGGTGACGCTCGTGCATATACATAGCTCATCGCTTTCAGCCGGCCAGTGGTCACTACTGCGGATAGGGGCTTTCAAAGCGGCCCATCACAAGCGGTTCGTCTTAACCCGCTTGCGACCCGATCGCCACAAACGGTTCGTGGCCAACGGGTGGAAGGGTGGCGAGAAAGGGCATATGTCGACCGCTTGCACTTCTCTGTAAGCGGTTCGTGATAAGAACCACTTACACTGTGCTATCTGTGCAAACGGTTTGTATCACGAACCGCTTGCATATGCTTTTTCCTTTCCGCCCAGTGCATTTAACCCCTTCTTCCTTCCCGAGCAGAGCTCGCGCAGTAGCACTGACGGGCCGAACTGTTCATGCAGAGAAGGTGCTGCCAAAATTTTTAATTGAGACTAATAGCTTCAAATTAAGGTTTCCAAGATAAGTAAATATGGTCTCAACATCATTTTCATGTGGACATTGTTTATCTTTTTGCATTGAATGTGAAGAAATATTAAATAATCTTGTTTAAATTAAAGGGTGTTTGTTTTGCTATAGCTCTCTCTCTCTCTCTTGATAATTTAAGGCAAGATGTAGATCTATTGGGGGTTTTAAGTCTTATATTAGTTTTGTATCTTTTTTTGATGATGTATAAGATGTTGAAATTAGTTGGTAGGGGTGATTATTTGTTTTAGAGAGCAAGATCTAGCTTGGTGCCTTAGCTAGCTCTCCCTTCTAGATCTTTTGGTGATCTATGGGATGGTTTTAGTTTCACATTAGTTTAAAATAGTAGGTAGGGTGATTATTTCAATTGCTATAGAGGTAAATAGATGTAGGTTTTTTTGCTAGGTTGGTAATAATTTTTTTTGTGTATGAAATGTAATTAAAAATATTTTTAAAAAAAGTTTTTTAATTTGTGAGATTTAGTTGGTTTAGCTATAAAAATCAAAAAATTTAGAGGTAATTAAAAAATATAACAATTAGTTATTTCGAGTTAAATATTTCAATTTGAAAAATATAATAAGTGTTCTTATTAATTTAATTGGTGCAGATGAACCTGCAATGGATGTATGCGGATCGTCGGACAAGGGAGTTCATCGATGGCATGAATGCTTTTCTTGATGTCGTATTTCGAGACTTGCCTCCAGGAAGCTTCGTATGGTGTCCGTGCGTAGATTGCAGGAACGAGAAAGAACACTCAATGCGAGGACGGATACAGGGCCACTTGTTGATGAGAGGTTTCATGCCGAACTATACATGTTGGACTCACCACGACGAAGTAGAGCATACCAGCATAGAAGACGAAGAAGAAGCCGATGAAGAGGAAGTGACATACGAGGACGTAGAAGATACACAAGGTGATCAGTTTGGTGTGGATGATTACCTGGACCAGATGCTGGGTGACGCAGAGGGAGATATCACAGAGAACAAATAATATAGTAAGTACCAGGGATTGTTGGAGGACCAGAGAACTCTTTTGTACCCAAATTGTGGTCAGGGGCACAAGAAGCTACGCACTACACTGGAGCTCATGCAATGGAAGGCTGTGAATGGTGTGTCAGATAAGGGTTTCGATGAGTTGCTGTCGCTCATAAAGAAGTTGCTCCCGGAAGATAACACCCTGCCAGAATCCACGTATCAAGCCACACTGGTCCTGTGTCCCTTAGGATTGAAAGTACGGAAGATACATGCATGTCGCAACGACTGTGTCATATATCGCGGTGAATATGCCGAGTTGGATGCCTGTCCAGTGTGCAAGGAACCCCAGTATAAGACGAAGCGTGACGATCCAGGTGAAGTAGATGGGGTGCGTGTGAAGAAGAGAGCACCGGCAAAAGCGTTGTGGTATTTTTCTCTGATTCCAAGGCTGAAGCGTATGTTTGCAAACAAAGCGCATGCGAAGATGATGCGTTGGCACAAAGAAGAGCGTAAGGTCGACGGAATGCTTAGGCATCCGGCAGATGGCTCGCAGTGGAGGATGGTCGATCGAAAGTACAAAGACTTCGTAGACGAGGTCAGAAACATAAGGTTCGGTTTGAGTACCGATAGGATGAATCCTTTCGGAGACATGAGCAGCAGCCATAGCACCTGGCTAGTCACACTATGTGTGTATAATATTTCTCCATGGTTATGCATGAAGAGAAAGTACATAATGATGTCGTTGTTGATCCAAGGCCCCAAGCAACCCAGAAATGATATCGATGTCTATCTGAAACCTTTGGTAGAAGATCTTCAAACGTTATGGAACGGTGTAAAGGTCTGGGATGAATACAAAAGGGAGTATTTCAACCTGCGTGCAATGTTATTTGTAACAATCAACGACTGGCCAGCGCTTGGTAACCTGTCTGGCCTAACTGGCAAAGGCTTCAATGCGTGTGCGCAGTGTTTGGATCAAACCGATGGCACGTACATGAAAAGCTCTCGAAAGATGGTGTACATGGGGCATCGCAGGTTTCTTGTTCGGAGCCACGCGTTGCGAAAAAAACGCAGGGAATTTAACGGGGAGGAAGAACATCGTTCCCAGCCGAGGCATCGAAGTGGCAAGCAGGTGTTTGCTATGGTGAAGGATCTGAAGGTAGTTTTTGAAAAGGGTCCGGAAAGCAAATCATGCGTTGAATGATGAGGATGGCCATGCACCCATATGGAAGAAGAAGTCAATATTTTGGGACTTGCCTTCTCGATGATTTGGATGTTCGCCACTCATCGGACTTCATGCACATCACCAAGAACGTATGTGTGAGCTTCCTAGGATATATAGATCATGCACGGAAATCGAAGATACAAGTGAGTGCTCGGAACGACCTTGAAGTCCTGGGTATCAGGAAGGACCTACACCCTGAAAAAAGAGGTATGAAACAACTGTACCTACGGCCAGCGAGTTATACTCCAAGCAAAGAAGAAAAAAAAAGCGTGATAGAGTGTCTTAGCAGTGTGAAGGTCCCTTCCGGATACTCGTCGAACGTAAAGAGATCCGTTAATATGAAAGAGAACAAAATTGTACACCTAAAATCCCATGACTGTCTTGTGCTGATGACACAGTTGCTCCCAGTGGTTTTAAGAGGTGTACTGCCCGAGTGGGTAAGGGGGACAATCACAAAGCTGTGTTCGTTTTTCAACGCTGTTTCCCAGAAGGTCATCGATCCAAAAAAACTGGGTGAGTTGCAGGCTGACGTGGTACAAAGTGTGGTTAGCCTCGAGATGATCTTTCCTCCTGCCTTTTTTGATATCATGGTTCATCTCACTATTCATCTAAGCAAAGAGATAGGTATTCTTGGGCCTGTTTATCTCCACAGCATGTTCCTTTTCGAGAGGTACATGAGCGTACTAAAGAAGTATGTACGTAACCGTTCTCGGCCAGAAGCATGCATTGCCAAGGGTTATGTGACAGAGGAGGTGGTCGAGTTCTGTGTGGACTACATTGATGATCTAGACCCCATCTATATCACGCCATGAGAGCAGGCTACGAGGTAAAGGGACACTTGGAAGAAAAGTAGTTGCATGCAACGATCTTCAGACATTTAAGCAAGCACATTTCACTGTGTTAAAGCAATCGGCAGTGGCCGCCCCGTATGTCCTCCAACACAAGAATGCTCTACGTCTCCAGTTCCCAGAGAAAACTGATACGTGGATAACACTGAGACACATGGATTCTTTCGGCGCATAGTTACAAAACCATATCCTCAAGAGCCAATCCAACAATGAACAGTTGCAACACCTAGTTCGGGGACCATCCGTTGAAATTGTGAGATGGCAGAGGTACGAGATAAATGGTTACACATTATACACGAGATCACAAGATAACAATAGCACAAACCAGAACAGCGGTGTCCGTATAGAAGCCGCCGACAATAGAGGCAGGGTGGACACATATTATGAATTCATAGAAGAGATATGGGAGCTCGACTATGGGCCTTTGAAGGTCCCATTGTTTAAGTGCCAATGGGTAAAACTAATCGCAGACGGCGTGAATGTCGACAAATACGACATGACTACCGTCGACCTCCAAGAAGTCAGCTACTTGAGAGAACCATTTGTTCTCGCGAACGAGGTGAGACAGGTCTTCTACGTATTTGACATGTCAAGCAGACCAAAAAAGAATCAAATCAAAGACAAGAAGAAGGAATAGCCAAAGCGAAGGACCAAAGAAGGTTCTCCATGGCAAACGAAGGATTGTCGGAGTAGAGGACGTTATTAACGAGGAAGAGTACGATCAATTCGATGAGATCCCTCCATTTACAGTAGATGTTGACTTAAACATCCTGGATGACATAGGCATGGATGCTCCACACATACGGTGCGATCACGATGAAGGAAGAATTGTAAAGATAAAAAATGTAAATGATTAGGATGACCTATGTGGTTGTATTAACTATGTTATCATGTAATAGCATTTTTAAGAATTTATAAGATAGAAGCAATATTTTTGGAAAGAATAATGGCAACATATTTAGAAATGAAAGTAATGCCAAAAAATATTTTTTAGTATTTTTGAAAAGAATAATGGGCTAAGTACATATTAGAAATGAAAGTAATGTAAAAAAATATTTTTTAGTTTGTTGGAAAAAAATAATGGGCTAAGTACATATTTAGAAATGAAAGTAATGCCAAAACAAATTTTTTTTAGTATTTTTGAAAAGAATAATGGGCTAAGTACATATTAGAAATGAAAGTAATGTAAAAAAAAAGATTTTTTAGTTTTTTGGCAAAAAATAATGGGCTAAGTACATATTTAGAAATGAAAGTAATGCCAAAACAAATTTTTTTAGTATTTTTGAAAAGAATAATGGCCTAAGTACATATTAGAAATGAAAGTCATGTAAAAAAAGATTTTTTAGTTTTTTGAAAAAAAATAATGGGCTAATTAAGTACATATTTAGAAATGAAAGTAATGCAAAAACAAATTTTTTAGTATTTTTGTAAAGAATAATGGGCTCAGTACATATTTATAAAAAAATATAGAGCAACGGGGCGCAAGCGGGGCTCGAACCCGCGACCAGCACGGGGAGCCCGCACTTAAACACCACGTGCTAGCCGAGTGAGAGTAAGTTTCAATTCAACATAAGAAGGGCGCAAACCTTCTTAAACGTTTTAGACAGAGTCCCAAGCGTCGCCACGTGTGCCCCACTTCTATAAGCGGTTCGTGCTACCAACCGCTTGTAGAAGTGACCTCTACAAGCGGTTTGTATCACCAACCGTTTGCACAGTAATTTACTGTTTCGCGGGCGAAATTCCGAAATTTTAATTTCGCGCTACCGTCTTCTACAAGGGTTCGTTCTACAAACCGCTTGTAAAAGTTGTCTCTAAAAGCGGTTAAGACTACGAACCGCTTATAGAGGTGTTTTTCACAAGCGGTTTGTAATACAAACTGCTTGTAGAGATCTGTACTATATAACTCCTCTTCCTCGCCCTTTCCTTTCCACCCAAATTTTTCTAAGTCGCAAAGCCATCGCCGCCGTCCTCGCCACCGCGCTGTCCTCGCCACCACGCCGTCCTCGCCACCGCGCCGTCGTCCTCGACGCCGTCGCCTACACCTCCACGCCGCCTCCCTGACACTCGGCGCACCTCGCCGTCGAGCACCATGCAGGCCGGCTCTGCCCACCCTGCCGTCGAGCCCCTTTGCCGGCGAGCCCCTCGGTCCCGTTCTCCGTTGACATTCTCCCCGCCGATTTGAAGACGAAGGGCCGAGGTATCGAGCCCCCTCTTTCTCCTCACCCCCTGCTCTGTGATGCACACATGCTGTTCGACGGATTGCCTAGCCGCCTCGCTCCCTCCCCTCCCTGGATATTGCTCTGTGATGCTGCTACTGGATCACTGGTGGACTCTGTGATGTTGCTCTGTGATGTGATTTAGGGTTTGGGGATACTGTTGGATGTTGCTCTGTGATGTGATTTAGGATTTAGGGTTTGGGAATGTGCATATGAACACTGTGTTGGGCTTTTGCTGGACTGATTGAGAATATTTTGGGGACCTAGCCTTCGTGTTAGGGGCTATTATCTTGATCCAGGACCACTGCACTTGTTCCTTTAATATTTTGCTCGGTGATGTTTATTAATTTTGAGGCTATGATGATCTGTTAACTAGTGATGCCTTAGAAGTATTTGTGTTGTTGCCTAAATTATTATCCTGAGATACACTTGCGTCTTGTCTTTCTTGTGTTCTTCCTTTGGGATCTTTTCATTGATCTGATTAGCATCTGTTTCAATGGGAATGCTCATTCTGGTTAATACTGTTATTGGCATCTAGTCTGATCAATTATTTGTAAGTGAAATCCCTGATATATAATTGACATTAGGGCTAAAATTGATCTCTATGTTTCTGGACAGCAGCATTGTATGCTTGTTTTGTAAGAAATTGTATAATAACTTTGGGCAGCACTGATTCTCTTAGGTCTCTCTAGTCACTGATCTTTAAAAGCCTATGATAAATTGTAGATGTTGATGTTGGATGGTAGTTTTATCTGTAACCCATCAATATATAAATCTGAGAGCAAAATTTATTTAATTAAACCTGAGCACTATGCTGGTTTAGTTTATTTCCTGTTTGAATGCCATGTTTATGAAGTTTAATCATGAATTCAGATGTTTTAAATCAAGGAATCATGATTACTAATATTCTAATGGCATAAGTGGTTTATTGTCTTAATCTGGTTTTTATCTATGTTCAGTTGTCCTATATTGCACCTATTTATTATTTGCCATATTCCAACACACTGTTGGCTAGCTATTATGGCCACTGTTTTTATCTATGTTCAGTTGTTCTTGGTTGCTTGGCTTGATTTGCAATGTGCTTGGGATATGGGGGTTTTAGCTAGGGTGTAAGGGCTGGATGGCCTCGGTTGTAGCTCTAGAAATCGAAATGGCGCCAGGGAGCTGGAGTAGGTTTTCTAGGAGCTCCCGACGGCAACCGCCAAGCACCCTATCTAAGCTTAGCTAGGGTTCCTAGTTGGGTTTATGCAGCTAAAGAAATTTGCATGTGTATGTGAACTTGGTGGCTAAAAGGTGTTTATTAAAGATGACATGCACATGCTACATTTGAAACTTGGAAAAATTGAAATGGAGGAGATAGATGGCTTAAGTATGTTCAGCTTCGATATTCAAGTTCAGATTTATTTGCCAATTTCTGTGGAGGGTATAAGGAAATCATCGACCTTGCCGTCGAGCACCTTTCATTTGTGGATGGCATCTAAAGGCTAAAACCTAGTAGTTTAGAGGGTGTCGAGATGGGTACATTGAAAAACTGTACATTCAAATATTGTACATTTTGACGGGTGTCTAAATGGGTACATTTAAAAACTGTACATTCAAATATTGTATGTTTTGATGGGTGTCGAGATGGATGACATCTAAGAGATGTATATGTTGTATTCAAATGTTGTATTCAAATAAAAAGAGATATATATGTTGTATTAAATGTTCTATTATTTCGCGTGCATGCACAGTGATAGATGGCGTACTCCGGAAACGATGATCTTGATTTCGATGCGGGAAATAATTTTCTACTTAACGAAATCGCGATGGGCACTCTCATAAGCTACGATGAGGCCAACCCGGTAGATCCAATGGGTGATCAGGCCGCCCCGGCTCAAGCCGGTGATCACGCAATCCATGCTCAAGCCGGTGATCCTGCCGATGAAACTAATGTCGACGGCTGTGAGGTATATCTAGCCTGGACACTAAAATAACCGTTTCTTATACGTCTCATAGCAATAAGCCTCGACGTCGTGTTCTTGTTTTTTTAAGCGGAAGCGTCCAACGACCAATCCAAGCAAATACGAGGGCCTAACAAAAGCCGTCGAGAAAGTACGTCATTACTCAAGTTTCAGCCACTGGAAGCGAAGCCCTATGTCGGCACTTGCCCCTTCAACAACGCTGCATGAGTCATTGTGAGGATCACGTCCTATTAGTATCAAGACATGGCCCAAGGTTCCTCTGCTCTGAAAGAGTCGCTCGAAAGGATATAAAGGAAAACTTCACGATTCGACGCGACTTACGAAAACAAGTGCAAGAAATTTACTCGAGCAAGATGGCGTTATGCTTTCGATCGTGGAAGAGCGAGCTCGATAAAAAGTGCGTGGAGACCGGAACAACCCAGACTTCAATAAGTTT
The DNA here is from genome assembly GCA_036346415.1 of Raddia guianensis. NCBI lineage: Eukaryota > Viridiplantae > Streptophyta > Magnoliopsida > Poales > Poaceae > Raddia > Raddia guianensis. Next base: position 38,405,595 of record CM070539.1, read on the forward strand.
CGAAGCTAGCGGATCACCGGCAAGGATTCGAGGAGTACAAGTTGTCGGTGAATGCAAGGCAGCGAGTGAGCGAACAAGGCCAATGCACGAAGAAAAAATACCACCACCATCTCGGTGCGGTGGTTACATCAAACTATGCCAAAATGGGAGAAGCGGGAAGAAGAGCTTAGAAAAAGGGTATAGTACCAAAGAAGATCGGGAGCTCCCACGAATCGACCTTGGGCCACGGAGGAGGTCAAGGATGATGGCAAGTGGAGATGGCACCACAAGTGTAACCCGTGAAAGAAAGGATTGTGGAAGCCATCGAGAAGCAACGTCAGGATCCTTGGTGGTAGACAGGGAGAATGACGAGCTTACGTCGCTTTTCGGGAAGCGAGCATCCAGAAGGACACGAGGACTTGGCAAGCGTGTGCCGTGGATGGCTGGCTTCTCAAATGATCAAGCCACATACCGGAGCCGGGAAAGAAGGAAAGTAAAAAAACACAACAGAGTCAGCAAAATCGAATGGGAGCTCAAGGAGCATAAGGAAAACATGGCAGAAATGCTAAAGCGGGAAGTGCATGTTGCAATCGCCAGTCTTCGAAGACCAGGTGGGGTTATCGTCATGCCTCTGGACAACGTGGTTAGTCCCCCGGGCTCCGGTCGGCGAAGCAGCTACGCGTCAAACAACGTGCCGACAGATGAATTGCAGGCCCGTTATCCCGTGGACAACATCACCGTGCCCCGCTAATGTGAGCTACGCGTCCAACTGCACAACCTCACCCTCAAGGTGGCTTACGCTTTGGCCTTCCCGGTGGAGTCGGGCCAGACATTCCACTGTAACCTTATACCCGAGGGATACCCCAAGGTCACGGTGGACGAGGTGGTGGCTGGATTTGACGATATGGAGCTCGATATTGTTGGAGGAGACGATGTGACCAAGCTTGGAGAGGCCGTCCATAACATCATCCTCTGGCGGAAGAAGTACATCGTGTTTCCTGATGGTGCGGAGGTGACTTCTATGCTGAGGGAGAACACTCCACCAAGACGGAGCTCACCTCCTCCACCAAGACAGGCCACGCCACCACGCAACGCCTCGCCGGTGAGACAAAGCACTCCACCACCCGCTAAGCGCTATGCGCAGACGCTTAACACGCCGCCAAATTTCAAAGCAAAAGGAAGCAGCAGCCTCAGGAAAACAACGAGCCGGCATCTCCCCGAAGAAGAAGCTTGCTAGCAAAAGGAGCATTCCTGCAGGTAGAACGACACCAAGCAGCAGGGCGGCCGGTTTCCCATTCAGACAGAGAATGAAGGAACCCGAAAAAACACCTGATGAGATGACGCCTGAGGTGCTGAAGAGCGAGTCGCAGAAAGCTGCGGACGCATGGATACAGAGGTATAAAGCTAAAACAAATCCACCGCCAAAGGAACGAATTGATCCAAAGATCGCGGACTTCTTCGCGACAACCGTTCAGTACCGACCGCCTCTCTGTACCGACTACCAAAGAACTATCAGAAAGCACGTCTTCAAGAGTAAACAACCTCAGGGCACATACATGAACAAGAAAGAACAGGAGGAGGCAAAACGTCTACAGATGGAGTATGACTTCATGAGAGAAGCTGGCCTTGATAACATAGAAGCCGCCCGTGGATTAACTGATGATCTTCCAACGTCACAAGTCAGGTGGCCATTTAAACTAGGCCAGCCGTTGGTAGATCCTAAGGACATAAGGAAACTACCGGTCAAGATGCGACGTGCGCATGAATGGTACGAACACAGGTCCGCCAGGGGATATGCTCATTGCTGCGTCTCGTTTCAAGAAGAACATTTGTTTCGAGGGAATGATCAATTGATAAATCTTGAATTTGAAGACTGGTACAATGTGTACCATGCAGACGCCGTCAACGTGTCCTTCATGACCTGCTGGTGCCTGTGAGTGTCGACTCCACAAGATGTATATATATATATATATATATATATATATATATATATATATATCTATACATGTTGCTTGCCGAGAACCCTAATTAATTAACTCAATTAACCCATTTTCTGTATAATGGAGATACAAAGACTTAGAAAGTAGAAGCCGAACTCGATTGGCTTCCTTGACCCTTGGTTGGTCAACGAGAAAATCGGGAAATACCCTGAAAAACCAAAGAAAATCCACGACTACGTTGTACATGCACTAGTACAACAACACTACAAGCCATACATACTTCTGCCATTCAACTTTAAGTACGTGCTGATGTCCTCACTAACATCTTGTTCTTATATTGCTTAAGGCACCTGATGGCACATTATATATTGTTTAATTACATCTCATAACTGTTGCAATATATAAATAGGTTCCACTGGATCCTTATAATCATAAAGCTTGACCAAAGCATGATCATCGTCCAAGACTCACGGAGAAAACCGCAAATGGAATACCAGTGGATAACTAACCTCCTTAACAAGACGTTCCTGAGCTTTCAAAAGATTTAGAAAGGATGTTTTAAGAAGGAATTCGATGTCAAGCTAAGCGACTGGGTACGCTAAAATGACGTAATTGCCCTTTGTCAATTAATATTTCTTGTTATTACTGATCTGTAATTGCCCCGCATCGACCATACGTAAAACAACAATCTGCGGGAAACAACCTATGTGGCTACTATGTGTTCCACTATATCCAAATAATGTGCCACGGCGAGCTTGAGACTCAAACTCCTAAAGAGTTTCGTATATATATGCACGCAACCATGCATCTAGCAATAACTTAATAACATTTTTATGTGCTCCATTAATTTACATTATGGGTGCACGTATTTATTTTTCACTTTAATTGAATTGGCAGCCCGACATGGATAAACATACTGAAGTGTTACCACATCATCGGGTGCTCGCATTACGAGAACAACTATTCGGCTTCATTCTCGATGAGGTCATTAACTCCTAGGGCGAGTTCCATTATCGAGAACCATATTCCAACACGAACGAACTAGGGACGACTTCTACGTCGTCAAAGAGCGTCAAGAAGAGTACTGCAAGAAAAAATAAACTGTTTTGTCCATTTGCACAATGTATATTAATTATAAACTTTGTAAATTTGGCCGGTGCATATAAAGTGTACATTATTACATGTATTATCTAATGTATTTAAGCTTGTTTGATCGCTAATTATATGCTCATCCTATATGTATTTAAATTTAAACGACAAATAAAAAAATATCCTGCCGAAATATATATTTAAATATCTATTTGCGCCGACCAGAAATGAATTAACCAGATGGTAAACGTACTGCACGTCTGCGCATGCGGTTTTTGAACCGCATGCGGAGATGCCACTCTACAAGCGGTTCGTGCCTCCAACCGCTTGCAGAGAGAGCCCACGTGGCCTGCCAGCCCGTCCGCGCCATCGCCCCGCGAACCGCTTGCAGAGGGGTTTCACTAGCGGCTCTGGGAGCCGCTTGTGATGCCCCTCGAGCATCAGTCGCGGTTGCCTGCAAGCGGTTCTAGAACCGCTTGCACAGACCTTACGAACCGCTTGGGAAGTCCCGATCCGTAGTAGTGGGTGGGCAATGATGGTGACAGTCAGGCATGGGCACCGAGCAACGAAACAGAGAGGTGAAACGAAAGAAAGACGGGAGCGAGCTAGACGTCAAAGATGGCTTCAATTGCACTTCTTGCTAAGCACCACAACAGGTAGCAACACATGGGGACATCATGCTATGCTATTGTGGATCACCACTTCACCAGGAGAGGACAAACCGGCCGGCCTGCTTGGCGTGCTTTAGCTGATCTGCATCGCCTGTACAAGTAACTCATCAGTGTCCTGCTCCTGCATTGCCTAGATAAGTAATCACGTATTCACGTTCACTTTAAGTTGGCCCGCTAATGTTTGCAAAATTGCACCGGGAGCAGGGCCCCTACTCCATGATCTCCATCAATTTGTTTCTTTTTGTCTTCGCTATATAGAAAGGTTTGATTCTATCTATGCCAATGTTCCGAACATCAATCTATATATTACTCTTATAATACAAAGCGCTAGACATGCCGGCACTGTACATCTGCTCCTGCGCGCTGAGGCTGTCCACGTTGCCCCGTCGCGTAGCCCCATCGCTTTACGGCCTTCCGATCGCGAGCGCCGGTTGCGTCCGACCGTCCATTCAAAATTTACATATAAAAGGATTTGTTTTAAAAAATATAACAAAAAGGTGGGTGGATAGGCCAGTTGGTTAGAGGCGCTCGCTTTCGGGTGGTAGGTGCTGATTCGAGTCCCCGCGGCTCCCCTTTTTACCGTGCTTTTTTGGGCTTCCCTGTCCTCTTTGCTTCTCTCTTCTTTGATTTTCGTTCAGCTGGGTGTAGCAATTGAGCTTTGCTCGCTTGGTTAGCAGCACCTGTACATAGTGGTCGGTGCTGGGTTTGAATCCCACACAACCCTTGATGCATTTTTTTTTTTCAGGATTTGCGTCGCGGGAGCTCTTTCTCCGCTGCTGCCGCAGCTCTTTTCTACCGCATATCCTCCCTGCTTCTCTTTATGTGCTGGTTAGCCCGTTAGAGCTTTGCTCTGTGCATATCTATATCACAGTGCCATTAATGTTCTGATCCTCTTTTGTGCTCTCGCATGGCAAAAATGCTTATTGTTTATTCCAGTAACACCATTTTCAGTCACACTACATCTCATTCTATTATATAGTGGCTAACAAGAGGCAACGTCAGGTACATATATAATATATGCAATGTATAGCACATTGTTCAGAAAACTACCTAATAGAATTATATCGTCTTTTATCTGAACCGGCATAAATATCAACCATGGACCATAAAAAGAATATTGTATCAGTAGCGACCGTTTTTTCCAAAAAAAAAGGTGTAGTACAATCTGCGTTTATTTTATGTACCTTCTCCCCTTGCCTTTATTTCTCACATTTTTTTAGAATGCAAAAAATAAAAAAAAAATGGAAATGGATCAATATTTTAAGAATTTTTTTTTAAAAAAATGGATACAAATTTATGGTCGGGGAGTTAGCCAATCACTTCTTTCTTTCCATTTTTAGATTTTTAGGACGGAGCAAATGTATCATAATATTTCGTAAGGATACATAAAAAAAATAAAAAAATATTGAGTCTTCCTAAGAATTCTAGGTTTAGTTAAGAAACGAATTAAGAAATAACTCATTCTTTTACTTCGTTCTACCTTTTTATGGCCAATTAGAAAATTTATTTTAAAACCAAACCTTTACAGATGAATTAACAAAATAAAATGGATAAAAATTTATGGTAGCGGAGTTAGCTAATCACTTCTTTTCATTTTTAGGTTTTTAGGATGAAGCAAATGCATCATAATATTTCGTAAGGATCCATTAAAGAATAAAAATATTGAGTCTTACTAAGAATTCTAGGTTTAGTTGAGAAACAGATTAAGAAATAACTCAATCTTTTCTTTCCTTCTACCTTTTTATGACCAATTAGAAAATTTATTTTAAAACCAAACCTTTACAGATGAATTAAAAAATAATGCATTCTTTCCTTTCATTCCGGCCTTTTGTGGCCAACTAAAAAATATTTTTGAGACCAAGGTTTATAAAATAGAGCCACGATTCCATAGTGGCCGTCATAGAAATATTTACGCTCCTTTTCACCTTTTTTAAGACGAGGAAAAACAGAAAATGGATAGCCAATCGTTTCTTTCTTTCCATTTTTAGTTTTTTAGGACGGAGCAAATGCATCATAATATCTGGTACGGGTCCATAAAAAATTTTAAAAAATGAGTCTTCCTAAGAATTATAGGTTTAGTTGAGAAATGAATTAAGAAATAACTCATTCTTTTTTTTCGTTTCACCTTTCTATGGCCAATTAGACAAATCATTTAAAACCAAATCATTATGTATGAATTAAGAAATAACACATTCTTTGCTTTCTTTCTAGCTTTTTTTGGCAAATAAAAAAATTAAGACCAAACCTTTACAAATAGAACCACAATTCCATGGTTAGGGTCATCAAAATATTTAGGCATTAAAATAAAAAACTAAAAAGAACTTGAAAATATGGACCGTTAACCATAGTTTCATGATAAGGGCTTATAAAGATTTAGGCGTTAACCATAGTTTCATGATAAGGGCTCATAAAAAAAAATAGGCGTTAGAGATAAATATGTTTCGGTGAAAATGAATTAAGAGTAATGTGAATGAAAGAATTTTTGTTGTAGGAGTCTAAAAATATTTAGTCATTTTGAATATTTTAAAAATATTCAAAACGAATTAATTTAAAATTTTAAAAATTATTTGAAAAACAAATTAACAAATGCTTTAGTACATCACTCTATCTGCTGGCTTTTTGCTAGAAAATTTTTAAATTTTATCCTCTACACTTTAACGGGTTGTCGGTTTGAACCTCATCAGAATAAAAATGTTAGTTATTCTTTAGCCTAATTCTTTCTCGGTGCGAGCTGGCGAATGGCACGCCTACATTTCTAGTAAACATACAAAGTGCTACCGCGCGCACTCAGCTGCGCAACCAGGGAGCACTATTACCCTCAGAAAAAAATCTAAAATTTCAGAAAATTCTAAAAAAAATAAAAAACCAAAATGCAACAAAAAACAATTCATGGACAGAGTTCATAAATGAATTTAAGCATTTGAAATGTTAACTTCTATATAATAAGTTTAAAATAATAGAACATTTTTAGTATTATATTAAAAAATTCAAAAATTCTGGAAAAATGCGAACAAATCTAAAAAAATAAAAATGCACTTGTGCCTTATGAATTTAATTCCGGGCAAAAACCAAAATCATACACGCAAGCGTAAGAGCTACGAGAGTAGTCCTTCTATCCCCTATAACAACTTTTATAGTATCTTTTGCCTCACCCAAAAAGAAAAGCTCCTCGTCTTTCTAGAAATGGGGCGCATAAACATCGCTAGTACCATTACAAAGCCTCAATGTTTCTCTAGCATTGGTGGCTCCACCAGCGAACAGACTGTTGAAGGATGCTCACCAGGGTCGGCCCAATCTTCTGGAGAGAATGATACGTCGATTTGCGTGATGAAGACGTTGTGATATTCGGTTACCGAACAACGAGGGAAAGAAACCGACAATCGCAATACCACCAACTCGAGTGTTATCAACCTTGTCCACCACGATCAATCCTAATCCCTACGAGAAATCGAGAAACTTGCAACAATTAAGTAGATAGCAATTAGAACAAACCAATCTCTCAAACCGGGGTTGAGGTTCTGCTTCCCGTATTGGGCGGTCTAGTCGACACATGCAAATCGAGGAGACACACACAAGGGGTCTACCAAACACAACAAAACCAAAAGAATGTAGTAGGGCTGTGCCTGCCATATAAAGGGAGGCACCAGCAACCATTGAGGTGCCCCATACATGGGCTACGATCAGCACCACAAAAACCCTAAGATACATGGGCCATAGACCCAAAAATACGGTGACACATTACCCTGAAATTGTGTCGCCCCAAACATGGGCTACAACCAGCACCACAAAAACCCCAAGATACATGGGCCATAGGCCCAAAAATACGGTGACACAGTACAGTGAAATTGTGTTCCATGACATTCTTTTGCATTTTCCCGATGCTCTTGGACGAATCTAGGTGTGGGGCTGGATCCATCGGAAATATTATCTTCTAAGCTTTCCAACGAGGGATCGCACGCCGAAATCGAAGTTCGGGAGTTCGAGTTACGCCTGTTTGAAGTTGATGTGTTGTTGGTGGCCGAACCAGGTTTTTTGGCGTCTTGGGCTTCCATACGGGCCTTCCTTGGCGTGTGAGCTTTTCTCAAGGTGTGTTCTTGAGGCATTGGTCCGTTGATGTAAGCTCTTGCAAGGCCGACCTTCTGGATTAAAGATCCTTGGCGATGAAGATGTCGCAGCATTGATCGTAGGTGACGAAGATGGAGCTGGCGGAGAGGAAGTAGTTACAGCGGTTGTATCCATGGTGAAGATGTCCTCATCAGTGAAGGTCCACTTCATACACTACAAGAAAAATATTGATCTATGATGTCTCAAATACCTCACCAAAAACCAAAATAATGTCACTGTTTTTCTTCCGTGAGGAATTTATGACCAAACTAGACTCGTCATGTAACATCCCAAATTTTTAAAACCAATTTGGCACGTTAATAATTTCTTAAGTGCATGATTTAAAAATGATAAATCACTCATTATTGCATCATGACATCATCACTTCACGCATTGCATTCAAATTAGAAAAAATAATTTAAACTGTCCAAGTCTATGCCTTTGGTGGAAAATATGGTAATTGTTTTAAATAATATTTTCTATAAACCAATGCCCCTTGTGAAGTTATTTGGAATTATATTTTAAATGTTGGGGGAACAAAAATAATATTTCCTTAATATGTTAAAATGGTTTTGGAGAATATAAGTTCTTTGGAAATCGAAAAGGTTCAAACGGTTTTAATCCTCTCGCCCGATCCGCCCACTTTCCCTTTTCCTCTCTCCCCCCATTCCTCTTTCCCTGGAATGGGCAGCGTGCCGACCCACTCTGCTCTCTCCTCTCCTTTCCCGCTCTCCCGATCCTTGGTGGGCCGTGGCCATCGCCGCCCATTCCACAAGAATGCTCCCTTGCGCTTTCATGGCCTTGTCACTGCCAAGTGGGGCCGCCTTGTCAGCCTCGCTCTCCCTTCTTCCTCCCCTGTTTCTCCTTCCTCTATTCGCGCCCGCTGTTGCTTCACCGCCGTTGTTCGTCCTCCTTCCCGGGGCCACCAGGGCTCCTTTCCCCACGCATCGCCGCCCCTACACTCTTCCGCCTGACCCCTCTCCGTCCCCTACCCCCTTCCTTGTCTTATCACCGGATTGAACCACCTTCGCGTTCAATGCTTTCACCTACACACAGACGGCCGAATCGGCGCCGGCGATTGCCTAACAGCGTCGCGTCAAGGATTGCCCCGAGCGGAGCTCGCCTTTAAATGGGGAACTGCTCCCCCCTTTTCCCTCTGCCCTGCGCCACCGCATTGTGCCTCACCCGAGCCGGTGCGTTGTCGATCCTCATCACCCTGCCGCTGTTTCCGTTCCCTTTCGTCTCGCCTCTTTCCTCCTAACCCATGCCCTCCGTGGGTGATCCGCAGGTCGCCCCAGCGAAGCTCTCGCCAAGTGGACCGACGCCGTGCGATCCGCGCGCGTGTCCCGGAGCTCGCGCCGTCGCCGCCGCCGCAGTCCCACTGCCTTGCCGTTTCCTTCGACCCGGCGAGCTCAAAGGTAGCCCTTGATCCTTCCTCATTGTCATCCCCGAAGTATTGGTGGCCCGGCCGTGTGCTTCATCACCGCCGCAATGCTCGCCGTCGCCACCGCCATATACCGTCGCGCCGCCCGCTCCGTCCATCATTCGGGGTGGTTAGCACGCCATAGCGTTCGCCTCGCTCGCGTCTCGCTTCGCGCGCGCCCAATCGCTCTCTGGTGGCCGTGGACCGCGTCGCCGCTGGTTGCCTCTCCTCTGTTTTTCCCCCTTCCGCCTCTGCGGTGCCACCGACCGGTGGGGCCCACTTGTCGTCACGCCTCGCCTCGCCTCTCTGCTGCGGTGCGGGGCGTCGCGTCTCTGGGCCGTGAGCCGAGCCGGCCCAGTACCACCGAATAGAAAGGTAAGAAATATGGTAGGATTAAACCTAAGGCTAAAATATAAATTTCTCTTATTTATATGCTCTGATTGTGGTTGGATAAAAGCTTAAAATCATTTATGCGGAATGATTCAATCATTTGTGTGAAATGAGAATATTGTTGAGAAATGTTTGGGAAAGGATGATTTAAAGATAGCGCATCAAGGGTGATGCTTGATAGGAAATGATTTTTCTTCTTACCCCAAAATCTTTCCGAGTAGGGAGATATTTTGTCGGTTGGTGCAGTGCGGCACCGTTTTGAAACTGGGCTAAAATATCAAATCTCCCCTAGTCTAAGGACTGCTCATCCTATGATCCTATGAATGAGCCATTACAATCGACCTCAAGCCCGAATGGGGCGGGCCCGATCGTTGGCCCTCGTGGTTGATGGTCTTGTGGCGAAACACCGTCTGCGTCGTAGCCTCTCGAGGGTAAGGCGTACCCACTCTGCAGAGTTAAAAGCGCTCATGATAGCCGTGCTTTCGCGTTATGACGTCTTGAAGGGACCGATTATATGGTAGTTTCTTCATTTTAAAACCAATTTAGAAAAAGGGTTTTTAAAGAAAGGATTTGAGATGAGTAAGGATTTGAGAAGGATTTCGTTTGAGCTAGGGGCCACCGGTGATATTCCGAAATGGGTATCGGCCTATCGGAAAGTGTCACGCGGAATGGACCTAGCGAGTTTGAGAAAAGAAAAGAAGAAAGAATTTTGTTCTTGCTATGGCACTGAGGCCAAGTGGCGAGAACCGTTTGAGAAGAGCCCAAAGAAAATGTTGAGATTTAAAGTTTCGAAATTGCTTTGTCAAAACTAGGTTAAATAACTGCGATTTCCGCAAATATCCTAAGCCTTCCTTGTACTGAACCGCATTTGCATAATTCCGGACTTGCGAGTACAATTTGTACTCACCATCCTTTTCTCCCCTCTCTTTTCAAAATTTCAACAGCTGGTCCATCCAAGTATGGCCCGCCGTCCGAGGAGGAGGACCCGGATTACGTCGAGGAGGCGTTCTCCGACGAAGAGTATGAAGATTAGGGTTACGCGTTCCTACAGCCTTCGTGCCTGTGGGATGAATAAGATTCTAGATGTTGTATTAGGCTTGTATCGTTGTGTACTCTGATTTGCGGCCTGCGAGCCGTTGTATGTGTTGTTTGTACGGGACTATGTTCCCTCTTGTAATAAAATCGTTGGCACTTCCTTCCGTTTAGTATATCCGTGTGTACTAGCCATGATCCTTGGGACTAAATACGGGTTTACTGTTGGTGGAATCGATCTTGTAAATCGGTGCCGAAGCAATTGGTATCGAGCCGAGCTCTTATTGGCCCTAGGGCGTAGCCCTAGAAATTAGAGACCATATAATTCTTAAAAGAAATAATTGTTAAATAAATTCTTATTCTTCGCAATCTATCTTTGGTGATGATCTTTTGGAAACTTGTAGATGCGGCGTTCGCTTCGGCCTTGGTGTTGGCTACGGAGGTTTCGTGCGCCACCGCTTGATCTTTGAGCACGCTTGGTTTCGTGACCCCATGTACCATGGTGCCATTGCTCCACGCAAGGGACGACATGCTTGGGTGGTGTCGTCACCATCTTCTTCTTGGTCCCCACCTACCCGGGTCCGTTCGCTACTACGCCACTCGCGTCCGCTCTCGACGCCATCCAGACGTGTCGGACTTGCTTTACACCGACTCATGATGCATTCACGCGCGAGTCTGCCGCTCCCGCTTCGCTACTTTCCTCTCGCCGCCAGACGAGCTGTTCATCACGCCAGACGTGCGGCCGAGTGAGCGACTCCACGGTGTACCACCTTGCCGAAGCTCGTCCAATCCACGACGCCAGACACCATCGCCTGCGGAATTGAATTCGCCACGACGCCAACCGCCACCGGACTCGATCAAGAAGGAGTGCGCGACCTTAAAAGCGCGACTCTCATCACTTGGTGGAGAAGGTCCACCTTCGCAAGAGGATCCGTCAGTTGGTTCGCGAGAACCAGCGTCTCCGGGGGAATGCCGCTTCTTCCTCCGGGACTCCTACTCCTGCTGCTTCGTCCTCGCGCCCGAAGGCGAAGGATGTCGGCTCCAGCGCCAAGCTCGAGCCCAAGGATCCTGCTGATCTTCCCCTGTGCTCCTTCGAGCTCACCCCCAAGAATCTTCAGTTGGATCTGGGTCCAACTGGAGTGAGGGCGCCACCTCCTACCCTTGTCGAGCTTCAGGGCATTCCCCTGATGGTTCGTTCGCCGCCGCCTGGTTGGCAGCCCGCTGTTGACATCGATGATGATGAAGAAGAAGAAGACCCCGTGGAGTTGGTTTCCGAGTCCGACTACGGGCAGGTTTAGCTCGTAGCTCTCCCTACCCTTTGCCAGAGTCGCTGTCATCCTTTCTTTTCCTTTTCTTTTGCTTTGCGTCTTGTCCGCCGCTTTGCCGCGCTTTGCCGCCGGTCCCCCCCCACTCCAATAACCGGGCCGCCTCTATAAGAGGGCCGCCCCGCTGCTGTGTTGCCGCCCCGCTGCTGCCGCTGCTGTGCCGCCGCCGCGTCTCCCTGCCGTGCCGCGCTGCTTCTCCAGCCGCGATGAGGAGGAGATCGGAGATCCGCTCCGTGAGTCCTTCTCGCCGCTCCGCCAGTCCTCCTCGCCGCCGCTCCCGTTCCGCGAGCCCTCGCCGCTCGGTGAGCCCTCGCCGCTCCGCGAGTCCCCCTCGCCGTTCTCTGAGTCCTCCTCGCCGTGTTCCAAGCCCTCGTCGTTCCCCGAGTCCTCGCCCTCGGCCCGAGCCGAGCGAGTTCCGGTTATTCCTCGAGGAGATGAGGCACTTCCCGCTTTGGATCACCGTGGTAACCATCCTACTTTGGTTGGTGCTTACCTGGTGGGCCCTGTGTATCCAGTCCTACTAATCGTCCGGTGCGGTCCTCAGAATCCGTGAGGTAGTTAGCTCGCGATTTGGGCTGACGTACCGGCTTGTGGTATCGCGCCCCTATTGTACTCTGAAAACTATTATTTTATGTATGTGAGTGTGCGCCGTGCCAAGTTTGCATGTTTTAACTCATGTTTTGGAAAAATCTGGGTTTTAGCTCTTTCCCCTTATTGTCTCTCGTCCTCTTGGCAAGCAGATGGTGATTTCGCGCCGTGCTGGGCGTGGTGATATTATCCGTGTTCGAGCCCGTGGTGGTGCCGCTAGCAGAGCTAGTGGGCCTCGCCGACTTGGGAGGTTAGCCCAGACAGCCCCTGCTCCAGCTAGATCTTCCGTTGGAGGGCCACCCCGTGAGCTCAACCTTTTTCCCTCTCCAGCGCCACAAATACTCCCCCAGAACCCCCAAGAAAATCCCCGAGAGAACCCCCAAGAGAACCAAGCCGAGTCTCCCCACCTTCCACCACCCCCACCTAGAGATCCCACTGCAAGAGAGATCTTGGAGATGCAGTTTCAGATGTTTCGAGAGCTTATGAGAGAGAGAGAAATAATGCTCCTACTCCTCCACCCGTGCCACACCACCCACCTCCTATCCGTACCCGTGTCAATGACTTCCTGAGAGCAAACCCTCCCATGTTCGGTGGATCTGCGGATGCCATGGAGGTAGCTGATTGGTTGATGGCGATTGAGAAATGTTTGATTATGTTCCAATGTGGAGACCTGGAGAGTGTTCACTCATGACCTATCACCATCGAGTTGCGTCGACCAGTGGGACACATTTTGTGAGTCTCATGATGCTCCTGAGACTATCACCTGGGATGAGTTTGTTGAAGCCTTTGAGGAAAACTATGTCCCCGACAGCTCAAAGGAGGCTAAGAGGCGTGAGTTTCATGCCTTAGTTCAGGGGAACATGACGATGCATGAGTATCTCACTCAGTTTACTCTGCTGGCTCGTTATGTGCCCCGTGATGTGAGGAATGATGCTGACAAGATCTACTTCTTCAAGAAGGGTATGGACCCTGAAATCCGAGCCTTGATCGATTCCACTGAGTTCACCACCTTCAAGCAGTTGTTTGCCAGTGCTGTGAAGCAGGAGGAGAACCGTCGTTAGTGTTTGGCTGCTAGGAAGAGGAAGAGAGCCCAGCAAGATGGTCATCCTAGCTCTCGTCCTAAGGGACACCGCACTCGTGGTCGTGCACCTGCTGTTTCCCCACGCCCATGTTCTCAGTGGGTGGTGCCTCGCCCTGTGCAGCAGTCAGCTCAACCGGTCCGCACCCAGATGTCAGCTCTCCCCAAGAAGGACCTGTCGAGCATCAAGTGTTTTGCATGCCAACAGATGGGGCACTACGCCTGTTCTTGCCCCAATAAAGGTGCCGTGTTTGCTCAAGATCAAGCCAAGGTGGTGTTGCCAAGACCCGCGAATTCTGTGCCAGCTCGTGGGAATTTTCCGCATGCCAGAAATGCTGCTTCTGTGGGACGTGGTCGGGTGAACCACGTCAGTGCTGAGGACGCCCACGCTGATCCCCATGCAGTGATGGGTAAGTTTCACATCAACTCCATCCCCGCTACTGCATTATTTCATTCTAGTGCAACGCATTCATTTATTGCTGCATCATTTGCTAAAAATCATGGTCTTGAAATAAGTGCATTAGAGAAACCAATGCTGATTAAATCCCCTGGAAAAGTGATTCGCACCATGTTGATGTGCCCTGATGTTTGCATTAAAATTGAGGGTGTGGGATTTTTAGCAGACCTAGTGGTCATTGATTCAAAAGGGATAGAAGTGATACTAGGCATGGATTGGTTAGCCAAATATAAGGGTCATATTGACTGTGCCTCTAAAACAGTCAAGTTGACTAGTGGTGATGGTAAGGAAGTTCAGTTTGTTGCTAACTCCGGTTCTGAGAATCTGATTGCCCTGAATAAGTTGGAAGGGTCTGATCTAAAGAATATGCCTATCTTGCGGGAATTTCCTGATGTGTTTCCCGAGGAGTTGCCAGGCATGCCGCCTGAGAGAGATGTTGAGTTTGTTATTGACTTAGCTCTGATGCATCGCCTATCTCCCAAAGGCCGCACTGCCTTTCCGCTAATCTAATGGCCGAGTTAAAGAAACAGATCAAGAGTTGCAAGATAAGGGATTTATCGCCTAGTCGTCACCTTGGGGTGCTCCAGCTTATTTTTGTGAAAAGAAGGATGGATCCCTAAGGATGTGTGTGGACTATAGGTCACTTAATGAGGTGACCATTAAAAACAAATATCCTCTGCCTCGCATTGATGATCTATTTGATCAGTTGAAAGGAGCCTCTATTTTCTCAAAGATTGACTTAAGGTCTGGGTACCACCAAATCAGAATCAAGGAGTCCGATATTCCTAAGTCAGCTTTCACCACTCGGTATGGTCAGTATGAGTTCACTGTCATGTCCTTTGGTCTTACCAATGCTCCTGCTTATTTCATGAATTTGATGAACAAAGTATTCATGGATTTTCTGGATAAGTTCGTGGTTGTATTCATTGATGACATTCTGATCTATTCCAAGTCTGAAGAAGAGCATGAGATCCACTTGAGGATGGTTCTAGAAAGGTTAAGGGAGCATCAGTTGTTCGCCAAGCTGAGTAAGTGTGAATTTTGGATGAAAGAAGTGTCTTTCCTTGGTCACTTCATTTCTGCTGAAGGTGTTCTTGTGGATCCCGAGAAAGTAGCATCCGTGGTTGACCGAAGCAACCAAGTCTGTGACTCAAGTCGAAGTTTCCTTGGTTTGGCGGGTATTACCGCGGTTCATCAAGGGTTCTCCAAAATAGCCTGACCGATGACCAATTTGTTGAAAAAAGAAAAGAAGTTTGAATGGATCGCCAGCCAGAAGAAGGCAGCTTTCAAGAGTTGAAAAAGCGTCTAACTTCAGCCCCTGTGCTAGTTTTGCCTGATATTCGCAAAGACTTTGAGATTTTCTGTGATGCATCTCGTCAAGGTCTTGGATGCGTTCTGATGCAAGAAGGAAGAGTGGTGGCTTATGCATCTCGTCAGCTTAAGCCACATGAGCAAAATTATCCTACCCATGATTTGGAATTAGCTGCTGTTGTGCATGCCCTAAAAATTTGGAGGCATTATCTCATGGGGAATCGCACTGAGATATTCACTGACCATAAGAGTCTTAAGTACATTTTCACCCAGCCTGACCTGAATCTAAGGCAAAGGCGTTGGTTGGAGTTAATGAAGGATTATGATGTGGGAATTCACTATCACGCTGGCAAGGCCAATGTGGTGGCTGATGCTCTAAGCCGCCGTCCAGCCTGTAATCACCTCCGGAGTGAGGAGATGTCGCCGGATCTGTGTGAAGATTTCCTTAAGCTAAATCTTGGAGTGGTGAAAGTCGGTCATTTGAATTCGATGGAATTGCAACCCACTTTGTTGAATCAAATAAAGGAAGCCCAAAAGGGTGATGAAGAAGTTCAAGAGATCAAAGGCAGAATGCTGAAAGATAAAGCACCAAATTTTTCTGTTGATGATGAAGGTGTGCTTTGGTTTAAGAAAAGGATCTTTGTGCCTGGTGTCAGCGCTCTAAGAGAGCTCATCCTTAAGGAAGCTCATGACAGCCCCATCTCCATACACCCTGGTAGCACCAAGATGTATTCGGATTTGAAAAGTTCGTATTGGTGGACAGGCATGAAAAGAGAGGTCGCAGAATTTGTGGCCCGTTGTGATGTTTGCCAAAGAGTGAAGGCAGAGCACCAGCGTCCTGCAGGTCTGTTGCAGCCTTTGAAAATTCCAGAGTGGAAGTGGGAAGAAATTGGAATGGACTTCATTATTGGTCTTCCAAGGACCCAAGCGGGCCACGACTCTATTTGGGTCATCGTTGACAGGTTGACCAAGGTGGCCCACTTTGTTCCAGTTCGCACCACCTATACTGGAGGCAAGCTCGCTGAATTATACATGAGCCGAATTGTGTGTCTGCATGGTGTGCCTAAGAAGATCGTGTCTGATCGGGGTACGCAGTTCACTTCAAAGTTTTAGGACAAGCTCCATGAGTCGCTTGGGACTCGACTGAATTTTAGCACAGCTTTTCACCCTCAGACTGATGGGCAGACTGAAAGAATAAATCAGATTTTGGAAGATATGTTGAGAGCTTGTGCTCTGGCTGCGCCTACCAGCTGGGACAAGCAGTTACCTTATGCCGAGTTTGCATACAACAACACCATCGATCCAAAGATCCAAATGGCTCCGTTTGAGGCTCTGTATGGAAGGAAGCGCAGGACTCCTTTGTATTGGCAAGAGACCGGTGAGGCAAAGGTGTTTGGGTTGGATATCTTGCAAGAGGCCGAAGAGCAAGTCAAAATGATCCAACAGAGATTGAAAACAGCTCAGTCCCGACAGAAGAGTTATGCTGATAACCGTCGACGGGATTTGAAATTTGCCGTTGGAGATTTTGTGTATTTACGCGTGTCTCCACTCAAGGGCATGCATAGATTCCGTGTAAGTGGCAAGTTAGCTCCGAGGTTTATTGGTCCTTTCAAAATTCTTGCTCGAAGAGGTGAAGTGGCCTATCAGTTGGAACTTCCTGAGTATCTGGCAGGTGTGCCTAGTGTGTTTCATGTTTCTCAGCTTAAGAAATGTCTGCGAGTTCCTGAAGAGCAGTTGATTCCTGAGGTGTTGGATTTGCAGCCTGATCTATCTTTTAAAGAATACCCAGTCAGAATTTTGGATGTGGCAGTTCGCAAAACCTGTAGTAAGGCTACGCGTTTTTGCCGAGTTCAGTGGAGTAATCATTCTGAGGCTGAGGCCACTTGGGAGCGTGAGTCAGATCTTCAGGCTGAGTTTCCAGAGTTGTTTCCGAAAGAGTCGGAATGTCGAGGACGAGATTCATCCTAAGGGGGGGAGGTTTGTAACATCCCAAATTTTTAAAACCAATTTGGCACGTTAATAATTTCTTAAGTGCATGATTTAAAAATGATAAATCACTCATTATTGCATCATGACATCATCACTTCACGCATTGCATTCAAATTAGAAAAAATAATTTAAACTGTCCAAGTCTATGCCTTTGGTGGAAAATATGGTAATTGTTTTAAATAATATTTTCTATAAACCAATGCCCCTTGTGAAGTTATTTGGAATTATATTTTAAATGTTGGGGGAACAAAAATAATATTTCCTTAATATGTTAAAATGGTTTTGGAGAATATAAGTTCTTTGGAAATCAGAAAGGTTCAAAACGGTTTTAATCCCTCTCGGCCCGATCCGGCCCACTTTCCCTTTTTCCTCTCTCCTCCCCCGTTCCTCTTTCCCCTCGGAATGGGCCGCGTGCCAGCCCACTCTGCTCTCTCCCTCTCCTTTCCCCGCTCTCCCGATCCTTGGTGGGCGTAGCCATCGCCCGGCCCATTCATATGTTGCTCCCTTCTTTCCATGGCCTTGTGTCGCTGCCAAGTGGGGCCGCCTTGTCAGCCTCGCTCTCCCTTCTTCCTCCCCTGTTTCTCCTTCCTCTGTTCGCGCCCGCTGTTGCTTCGCCGCCGCTGTTCGTCCTCCTTCCCGGGGCCGCCAGGGCTCCTTTCCCCACGCATCGCCGCCCCTACACTCTTCCGCCGGACCCCTCTCCGTCCCCTACCCCCTTCCTTGTCTTATCACCGGATTGAACCACCTTCGCGTTCAATGCTTTCACCTACACGGCACCGGCCGGAATCGGCGCCGGCGATTGCCTAACAGCGTCGCGTCAAGGATTGCCCCGAGCGGAGCTCGCCTTTAAATGGGGAACTGCTCCCCCCTTTTCCCTCTGCCCTGCGCCACCGCATTGTGCCTCACCCGAGCCGGTGCGTTGTCGATCCTCATCACCCTGCCGCTGTTTCCGTTCCCTTTCGTCTCGCCTCTTTCCTCCTAACCCATGCCCTCCGTGGGTGATCCGCAGTCGCCCAAATGACTCTCACCAAGTGGACCGACGCCCGTGCGATCGCGCGTGTGTCCGAGCTCAGCGCCGTCGCCGCCGCCAGATCCCCATCGCCTTGCCGTTTCTTCGACCGGCGAGCTCAAAGGTAGCCCTTGATCCTTTCTCATTGTCATCCCAAGTATTGGTGGCCCGGCCGTGTGCTTCATCACCGCCGCAATGCTCGCTGTCGCCATCGCCATATACCGTCGCGCCGCCCGCTCGTCCATCATTCGGGTGGTTAGCACGCCATAGCGTTCGCCTCGCTCGCGCCTCGCTTCGCGCGCGCCCAATCGCTCTCCGGTGGCCGGAGCCGTCGCCGCCGTGGACCGCGTCGCCGCCGGTTGCCTCTCCTCTGTTTTTCCCCCTTCCGCCTCTGCGGTGCCACCGACCGGTGGGGCCCGCTTGTCAGCTCGCCCTGCCTCGCCTCTCCTGCGCGGTGCCGGGCGCGTCGCGTCTCTGGGCCGTGAGCCGAGCCGGCCCAGTACCACCGTTCAGCCTCTCCTTTTCTTGTTGTTTTATATTAAATCAATTCCGGATTCACTAAAAGTATTTATTAAAATAGCTTGTGCATGCTAAAAATTCTGTAAAAATTAGTAAAATTACTCTATTAGTTTCTGAACCTGGGAAAATTATGTATTTGCATGTCATGCATTTGGAATCCATTTTTGGTTAAATAGATATGCTCTAGGTGCATCATTAATTTCATGTGCTGTAAATATTCTATAAAAATTCAGGAAAAATACTTTGGAGGTTGCTGGACCCTAAAAATATTAGTTGTATGCATGGCATCCATCCAGCATCTGTTTTAGTTATGCAAGTAATTTTGGGATGGCATCATACCATGTGTGCATTAACCATTTAGCATCATGTTTCCTTTAAATGAAAATGCATGGAAAATAGGATTTCTGCATTTTTCCAAAAACAGCATGGCATAAAATATTTTACTTATGTGTGTTGTATTGCTTTGCATGCGTGTAATGGCGTTTAGGAGGTCAAGCTCCGAAGACCCGATCGACGACGTCCCCTTCGCTTTCCCCGGGACCGATCAAGGCAAGTCCCCCTTTGATCATATTGAGAAGCCAGTTTCGGTTATTTAGAAAATGTTTGTTAGACTTGAAAATGTGCATGCTAGTTTAAAAGATAAATGCCGTATTTCCTAGACTTAGTTATCATGACCGAATAGAAAGGTAAGAAATATGGTAGGATTAAACCTAAGGCTAAAATATAAATTGCACTTATTTATATGCTCTGATTGTGGTAGGATAAAAGCTTAAAATCATTTATGCGGAATGATTCAATCATTTGTGTGAAATGAGAATATTGTTGAGAAATGTTTGGGAAAGGATGATTTAAAGATAGCGCATCAAGGGTGATGCTTGATAGGAAATGATTTTTCTTCTTACCCCAAAATCTTTCCGACTAGGGAGATATTTTGTCGGTTGGTGCAGTGCGGCACCGTTTTGAAACTGGGCTAAAATATCAAATCTCCCCTAGTCTAAGGACTGCTCATCCTATGATCCTATGAACTGAGCCATTACAGTACGACCTCGAGCCCCGGAATGGGACGGGCCCAATCGTTGGCCCTCGTGGTTGATGGTCTTGTGGCGAAACACCGTCTGGGTGCGTAGCCTCTCGAGGGTAAGGCGTACCCACTCTGCAGAGTTAAAACTGTCATGATAGCCGTGCTCGCGGTTATGAGCACACGAAGGGACTGATTATATGGTAGCTTCTTCATTTTAAAACCAATTTAGAAAAAGGGTTTTTAAAGAAAGGATTTGAGATGAGTAAGGATTTGAGAAGGATTTCGTTTGAGCTAGGGGCCACCGGTGATATTCCGAAATGGGTATCGGCCTATCGGAAAGTATCACGCGGAATGGACCTAGCGAGTTTGAGAAAAGAAAAGAAGAAAGAATTTTGTTCTTGCTATGGCACTGAGGACAAGTGGCGAGAACCGTTTGAGAAGAGCCCAAAGAAAATGTTGAGATTTAAAGTTTCGAAATTGCTTTGTCAAAACTAGGTTAAATAACTGCGATTTCCGCAAATATCCTAAGCCTTCCTTGTACTGAACCGCATTTGCATAATTCCGGACTTGCGAGTACAATTTGTACTCACCATCCTTTTCTCCCCTCTCTTTTCAAAATTTCAACAGCTGGTCCATCCGAGTATGGCCCGCCGTCCGGAGGAGGACCGGATTACGTCGAGGCGTTCTCCGACGAAGAGTATGAAGATTAGGGTTACGCTGCGTTCCTCACCTTCGTGCCTGTGGGATGAATAAGATTCTAGATGTTGTATTAGGCTTGTATCGTTGTGTACTCTGATTTGCGGCCTGCGAGCCGTTGTATGTGTTGTTTGTACCGGACTATGTTCCCTCTTGTAATAAAATCGTTGGCACTGTTCCGTTTCTGTATATCTGTGTGTACTAGCCATGATCCTTAGGACTAGTACGGGTTTACGCAGGTGGAATCCGATCTTGTAAATCGGGTGCCGACACGTCATCTATGTCGCGTCACATTTGTTAACCGGTGATGAAATGTGTGATTTTGTCACAGAATGGCTGATATCTATGATGAAATTCGTCATGAATGAGCCTTATTTTGTCACGAATTTTTCCTCACATATGGATGACACGTGGGCAAACATTTCGTTATTATGGACATCCATTGCATGTCACTATCCATGGTGGCAGATGACGTGGCAAGTTTAGTGACGAAGACTTTCATCATAGAATATGCCTATGCCATGTCATATGTCAGGATGTCAGCTGGCGTGGCATGGTTTAGGGACGAAGATTGCATCATAGCACATGGACATAATTTCATAAGTAAACATGCCTATGCCACGTCATCAGTCATGGTGGTAGGTTACGTGGCATGATCTATGACGAACATGTACATCATAGTAGATGCCAGGTGGACAAGAATTTTGTCATAGAACATGTCTTTGCCGCAACATCATGCCTATGCCTGCTAATAATAGCCATACCAAAAATTCATCATTACAGATTTACATTCAACGCATTCACACTTCATCAAATAATCACATTAAGCACCAATTGACACATATATTATATTAAACATAGCGGTAGAATAAGATAATGTGTTTGACCGATTCATAGCACCATTGTGTTATCAAGTCACAAACATTCCTCACATAGTTTAATAGTTTCTGGTAAAAATTCAACAACATAAAATATTAAGGACTGCAAGCAAGTATCAGCTTAGAGCAAAATATAGTTTGATGTCTAGATTTGAACGATTTGACAAACTAATCAATTCAGCGGGATTGACTTAAATAGCTCAACAGAAAACATATATAGTTCTATGACAACATGGAGGAAAGAAAGGGTGCCCGCTCCATTCATTCCAAGAGGACGGAACTCACATTCCAAAAAAGAGTCACTAAAACATAAAACATTGGTCAAAAAATAAGTTGATCACGTTACATGTTATATATAACAAAGAGCACAAAAAGGCATTACCTTTTTCTTTCTACATCCGAGAAGTGTATTTTCACTATATCTCGTGCAAATGAAATTGATATAGTTCTAATTGGATGCCCTTGCATTGGTATGAAATCTTAAAGGTTATAAAAATTCTTAAATCACGCAAACATGTGTAACTCTCAAAAATTTTGTTCATTTTAATCTAGCGGATGAATCTGACATTCCACTGTTGCAGTCAACTTGAAACAAATCTGATTTTGATATTTTTAGCGCTCACTTCTAGTGCTATTTCTTCTGAATTTACGGTATAGGCAGAAGATTTGCAAAAATGGTTTGGAATCACATGGCTTCGTTATGCCATCTACAAACCTATTAAGTAAGTCATATGGGATTTGCATCAATTTACACAGATAATTTTTATTGGCCAAGCAATTCCATGGGCAATTATGGACGGAGCTTTAGACAAAACTTTTAATGCTACCAGTTGGTTGCCCGTGTGTTGCAATAGAATATTATAGATAGAATAAAATAAGGAGTCGTTTAAAGTAAGAGAATAATTGGCACACATTACATAGGGCAATAATCATTAAAGCATAATATTGAGATTTTCATTGAATAATATATTTTCATAAATGTAAACTTGATCAGTACACTAAAATTAATGTTTTATAGCTGAACATTCAAAGAAATCTTCAATGTGCTAATAAAATTAGGATTCACTACTTGCATAATGTACCAAGCAAATGCAAGAACATGTATACATTTTCAGATGTTTTTAAGAGGGTTTTATTAGTACAGATAGATAGAATGTATTATTATTCTAATATTTATTAACAACTTTCCTATTTTTATAATGACCATTATAGAAATCTTTAATTTATTTCATGATAAGCTTAAGAATGGGTCTAATTAGACATAATGGTAATGGACGAGATTTGATAATACAATGTAATGATGATGGATGAGATTTGATAATACAATAGACATCTATTTCTATTCTTATTATACAGTTATGTTGTCTCCATGTGGCGCAATCAATTCCATATAAACTAAATCTAGAATCATCTATGAAAAAAAATTCCATATAATACAATGTATGCATCGTTACATCTTATCTTATTCCTATTCATTTTTTTTTTACTTATTGATCAAAGATAAGACTACACAATAAATATTTAGTTTCTATATATTTATATATTTCATAGGGTAAATTGCATCAATGTCATTATAAAAGTTTCACTTTGCAAAAATTCCACTCTTCTATCTATGGCATGTCGATCCAGAGCACACATGTCATTGTTGCATGGGGTGTCATTGCAGCTCGCCCGTGTGAACCGTCGGTTTGTTTGGTTTTTCGCGATTAACCTAGCTAAAACTGGTTTAATTATTTATAAAGTTTTTGTTTTTCCTGAATTATTCGGGGGGCATCCGAACTTCAAATTAGTTGATTCCAGAGCAATTATTTCACATATATAGTCTAAATTTTTATATATTTTATGGACTATAAGTTTTGTGTAATTACTTGCTGTTTCTTGTAAAATTGCATATACATGTAGATCTTTCCCGTGTGCACTGTTCGGGAGGATTCCAACAGCAGTTCGGAGGAGTTCTCATGAACAAGAGTACTACCAAGGCAACATAGATTTCATCTTGCTTCCCATTTATGAAAATCCACCTATTTACTATTTTCTCCCATGCATGAAATGATGGGAATGGGTACAAACCAAAAATAGTCACATAGTGTCTTCGACCCTGTCATTTTAACCAAATCTATTTTTTTATTACTTTATTATTTTTTATTTCTTAATTCATTTTATAGAAGTCAACATTTCTAATGCTTAAATTCACACATTAACCCTCATCGGAGTTTTTTTGTTGCATTTTAGAATTTTTTAGATTTTCTAAATTTTTCTAGAAATTTGAGATTTTTTATTTTTTCAAGGAGGGACGTGGCACACTCTAATTGCTCTAAGTGGCACAACTAGGGAGCGCCACGTGGCGCAATAAGTGCGGGCGGTAGCGCCTTGAATGATACTAGCGATGGCTACGCATCCGTGGCGCGTGACATTAGTTTCGTAAGGCACATTTCATTTTTTTGGTTTTTTATTTTCTATTAATTCTTTTTTCATTTTATATAAGTCAATATTTGTAATGCTCAAATATATTTATGGACCGTCATCATTTTTTTTGAATTTATGGATCATCGCCATATTTAATTTGTGAAAACTTTCAATTTTTATGAATTTTGTGTGACCTACCATAAATAAAACTGAAAATGGAAAATCGATCAAATATATGACTTTTATAAAGAAGAGCAAACTTTTTATGTGTGTTCTTTGTGTTGTCATGATTTAATTTTTGGAAACTTTCAATTTTAATGAATGTTTTGTGACCTGACTAAAAGAAAATCCTTAGTCTGAAGTCTGCATTATGAAAACCTTTAATTTATGAAAAATATTATTTTTGGATGTTCTTTTACAGACATGGTTTGAAAACTTTTAATTTATATCATTTTTTGATGCACCATAAATAAAATTGAAAACTAGAAAATCAGGAAGAAATGAGCCCTTAATAAGAAAGAGCAAACTATCTGTAAACTTGGACTTAAAAATTTTTTGAATAAAATAAATTTTTTTATGGATGTTCTTTGGGTAGGCATGGTTTATGTTTTTTTTGGAAAGTTTCCATTTTTATGATTTTTTTGACCTATCAAAAAAAATTTTAGTTCGAATCTTGCATTATGAAAACTTTCAATTTTTAAAGAAAAAGTTTTCGATATTCCTTTGCAGACATGGCTCTGAAACTTTTAAATTTATGATTTTTTGTTACCCATCATAAGTAAAATTAAAAGTGGAGAATAAAAAAGAAATATGTACTTGGGCCCAGTTCTTTTGAAGGTGGGTCCTAACGCTTTAAAAATCAAGTCAAATGAAATGGATCCGAATCTCAAGACTACCTCGAGAAGCTCTTGATGTTTAGTCATTTCAAGCATTCAGCTGTTCAGCTGTTTAAATCAGCTTAAAAGAACAGGACCTTAATAAGAAAGGGTAAACTATTTGTAAATTTGGACTCCAAAAAAATTTGAAAAATACTATTTTTTTTGTTGTTCTTTGTTCTGGCATTTTTTGTTATTTTTTTTGGAAACTTTTTTTTTTGTGACCTGCCAAAAATAAAATCCTTGGTTCAAATGTTGTATTATGAAAATATTAATTTTTAAAATTTTTTAATTTTGGATGTTCTTTTGCAGAGATGGTTATGAAGCTTTCAAATTTATGTTTTTTTGACCTACCGTAAGTAAAATTGAAAAGTGGAAAATCGAGAAGAAATATCCCCTTAATAAGAAGGAGAAAACTTTTTGTAAATTTGGACTCTATAAACTTTGAATGACATCAAATGTTTTATGGATATACTTTTTGCTGCCATTGCTTAATTTTTGCAAACTTTCAATTTTTTTCGAATCTTCTGCGGCCTACAAAAAAAGAGAGAGAAAAGAAAAAGAAGCACAACCCAAGATGGTGTGCCGCGTCCTGGTAGTTGGATTCCGGGTTTCCAGGTCAACCACCCGCTCAGCTAACCAACTGAGCAAGCGCTCATGCTACTCCCAAACACTTTTAACAGACAACAGGTACTTTAATAAGCACGGTCGCTGCGGAAAAACCAAAAAATATACATGGCGGAGGCAGGATTCGAACCATGGCCTATGTGTTGAGACCTAGCTCGGCTAGCTAACAGGGCAAGCCACCCATCTTGTTCTAAACTGTGCGGAACATTTTTTTAATGTTATTTTAGTATGAACGGTCAGATTTTTTCTGTGACAAGATCGGACGGCCTCCGTTTTTCAGATGACGTGGCCTACGCGAATGACTGGTGGCTTGTCGTGTTTTGGAGGTGGCGACGTGGCCTAACCAGCGATCGAATGGTTTAGGCCCTTTGTTATATAGAATTGATACAGAATACCGGCGCTACAAGGGACTCTTCGAAAAATTGCACATGGGGGTCTGGACTCTGGAGAGAGGACTACATGACCTTTTTTTATTGCCTATTCGGTTCGACCAAAAATTAAGGATCATTAAAAAACAAAAAAAAGGTTATATAAAATAATGTTTAGATCTTTGACAAAAACTCCATAAAGCTCTGAAAAATTAAATTAAATATTATAATGGATGCTCCGTAGAAAATTACAAAATTTGGCTCAACCAAACAAAACCAAATCAAACTGCGTATCACAGGGAGCCCAAATCTTGATGCATTATAAGGGGCTGGATAATAGGTGAGAATCCACCACCTCTGTGCATCTATTATCTCCGGCCTCAGTAGAGCCACTCCTCTCCAAACTCCCCACAACCATCAACGCCTACCGAAGGAGCGTGAGATCTTGCGATGAAGCCAAGGAGGTCACAGCTTCCACTTGTTTTAAAAACACATAAAAATCAAAATAAATGTTAAAAGTGTTTGGGATGTTATGAAATATACCATACTTTTAGTCTAATTTTTGGGTAATTAATGATAAAATTTGTAGTAAGTGTAATCTCTTATGAAGTTTTAAAAATAAATGGAACAGGTGTATTTAACCCCTTAAAGATTCATGGTGGTTGTCGCAACCCCGGCTTCACCGGGATCCACTCACAATCCATTGCTAGTCCCAGAGATCAATGCTAGCAACTTGTGAGCGACAATTTGTTGAACATCATCACACAGTCATAATAACTAAGAGAAATTACATATTATGCAAAAGTAATTGTTACATAACTACTTATTACACTTGTTTGATTAAGGATGACATAATAATGTCCATAATATACCAGAGTGCGGAAATTCAATTATGCATCGGAAAAGTATGATGATGCTCCAATCCGACCCTTGAGCGCCAGCTAATCCTCAACAAAGTCCAGAACAAGATCCTCCTGATCCTGTAGATACACCGGACCTAATCCTTCTCCTGAATACAAATTTATCCGTGGTTTTTGTATAGTGAGTACACGGCTACCCAGCAAGAGTCCTTATAAATGATGCAAGGATATAAACAAGAATAGGGCGGCTATTTTGCATAAACACCTACACTAGTCAATATTAATTAAAGTGTTGTAAAACAATTTGTAGAGCAATTAGTATTGATACTGAGACTCCCAAAGATAACACGCATAGCTCGGCTTCAAAGCCCTCAAGAACAAGACTTGCCTCGATCAACTCAAACTACACCAACCCATCAAAGTTAATTATTAACACATAAGACTACCATGTACGACCTTCCTCCCTCCCATAACAAATGCGAACGGCTATCATGATAGTTTTAACTCTGCAGAGTGTAGCACACTTTACCCATAAGCCGAGTGGTACTTTTGCATCTTAGCTCTTCCTTAGGAGCCAGACTAAGTAACAATACAAGGCGATTCATTAGTTCCTCTGTTAACACCGATACCCCTCTAAGGTTTAGCACTGGGCCCCTCTTGAGCCAACGGACATGCACCCGATCTTTTCAAAGTAAAGTGTGTTAACAGCCTTCCCTAACTACTAAGTCGGGACTAGCACATGTTGGCCGACATGCTAATGCTAGCACTTATGGTTGCGCTTGTATGGTTTGGCCGGATAAGCACACGCCCAAAGTCCTTAGACCAAGGTGACTACCTCCAACAATCCTCATTCCACAAAACCACCCGACTATGCCACCTTTAGTCAACACAAGCCACGTAGGTTTTAGTTGATTAGGTTAAAGTAACTCAGCATCTCCAATCATACCAAGTCACAAGAGTAATTAAATGATGAACCTAGTCAACTACCAACCCACGAGCACTAGCAACTATGCACAAGGATAGGCTAGGAAAATAACTAAAGCAAAGAACAAACGAGTTAAATTCACGTGGTCAATGACGAAGTGAATATTAGGTTTCTACCCTTCCCATCATTTTATGCATGAGAAAAATAAAAACAATAAACGGGTGAGTTTTATAAATTGGGAGAGCAAGATGCAACTATCTTGCCTTGGTAGTACTCGGTCTTGCGGGCCTCCTTGAACAGCTCCTGCAGTCCTCCCGATCAACATAGCGAACACGGACGATCTACGCCGTATATGCATATGTGCAAGAAACAACAAAACAATCAACAGAACATATAGCTCAATAAAATATATAAAATTATAGGATTTATGGAAAATAATCGCTCTGGAATCACCTAATTTGGAGTTCGGATGCTCTGGAACAATTCACGAAATTTAGGATAAATCGAAAACTCTTAAAAGATTAAACCGTTAAACCAGAGAAACCGCGAATCAGCGAACTGCCGGCGGGCTCAAAGATCTTGGCGGCGGCACAGTGTGTGACACGCGCGCGAGGGATTAGCGGGCGCGGTGCGGGCGGTGCGCAATGCGCGAGCGGCGGCGGCAGCCTTGGCAAGGAGACGGCGGCGACGCTGACGCGCGGCGGCACGCGATCGGGCAACGGCGACGACTAACGGCGCTGGCGACGCAGGGCATGCGGCGGGCCGAGGCGGCGAGGCGCTGGGTGGGCAGTGGGCGCTGGCCAAGCGCGGCGGATCCGGCGGCGGGCGCTGGTGGCGAAATTGCCGTGGCGAATGCGCGGCGGCGGCGGCGGCGGCAACGTGCTAACTCCGGCGAGCTCGATTATGCGTGTTTTCCACCGATTTGGATGATCCGGTATCCATCTGGACCGCCTCGACGAGATCTTCAACATGGCACCATCTAATCTTGAGTTTGGGCACGGCACGAGAGGGATCTGTAGAAAAGGGTTTCGATGGGGAGGATTTTGGCGGCTAGGGTTTGGGACTTGAGGATTTTGTGATGGGGGTTGGGGCAGGGTCTTGGGTGGTTTATATAGTGTCTTGGACGACACAGGTTGGGCCTTGGGCTAAGAGGGTTGGATTAGGACTCGAATTCTAATCCGGTAGAATTCAGATAGGCTTCGGCTTGTTTAACAAGAAAACAGAGTTTCCTTACTGGATTGGGCTGAAATTTGGCGGGTAATTCGGATTAGACTACAAAGGTCCCTCAAATTTGAGCACGAGATTCCCTCGTTTGCTCATTATTTGATGGATTTGACGAGCTCCCGACAAGACGGCAAAACTCCAAGGAATCACGAGCTAGCTTTGGAATTTGGATATGAAATTTGGAGGGTTGCTTGATGATGGCTTCAAAGAATTACTGAATGTTTCAGAATTTTTCAAAAGGTCTTCTAGGGTTTTGGCTTAAACCTTAATTTAAATTAATTATAACAGGTTTCAGATATAACAATTCCCTTTTAATTTATTTTTGGGTTTTCGAAAATACAAGTGACATACGACAAAATAGATGATGTCACAAACCTCCCCCCCTTACGGAGAATCTCGACCCCGAGATTCAGAGAAATCCTGCTCGAACAACTCTTGGAAACTCAGCCTGCAAATCTTCCTCCTTCTCCCAAGTCGCCTCTGCCTCTGAATGGTTGGACCACTGGACTTTGCAAAACTTGATAGACCGACTCCAGGTGCACCTTTCTGACACATCCAAATCTTGACCGGCCTCTCTTTATAGGACAGATCTTCTTGCAAATCCATGGCTTCAACTGGCATCTGCTCCTTTGGCACTCTCAGACACTTTCGGAGCTGAGATACATGGAACACATTGTGCACTCGGACAAATGCTCGCAACTCCAAATGATAAGCAACTTCTCCTCTCCTTCCCATTATTGGAACGGACCAATATATTTCGGAGACAACCTCCCAGACACATGGAATCGACGAAGTCCTTTCATGGGCGAAACCTTTAAATAAACATGGTCTCCAACCCCAAACCGCAATTCTCTCCTTCTCTTGTCGGCATAACTCTTACGCCTTTGATCGACGGTCCTCATCCTTTGTTGGATCATTTTGACTTGATCCTCGGCCTCCTTCAAAGCATCTGGGCCGAATAACTTTCGCTCTCCAGTCTCATTCCAATACAATGGCGTCCGACACTTCCTTCCATATAGAGCTTCGAAAGACGCCATCTGAATAATAGACTGATAACTATTATTATAGGAAAACTCTGCATATGGCAATGCATTATCCCAACTTTTTGAATCTGACAGAGCCACTGCTCTCAATATATCCTCCAAAATTTGATTCTTCCTTTCAGTCTGCCCGTCGGTCTGAGGATGATAGGCACTACTGAAAGCTAGATGCATGCCCAATAGAGAATAAATCTTCTCCCAAAACTTTGATGTGAACTAGCTTCCTCGATCCGACACGATCCTCTTAGAAACACCATGCAGACACACAATCTTTGACATATAGATCTCTGCCAACTTAGCACTATCATACCTTGTCCTTACAGGAATGAAATGAGCCACTTTGGTCAATCGGTCAACGATCACCCATATCGAATCAAAACCTCTCTGGGTTCTCGGCAGGCCCACAATGAAATCCATACCGACTTCTTCCCACTTCCATTCAGGCACTCTCAAAGACTGAAGCAAACCTGCCGGTCTCTGGTGCTCAGCTTTGACTCTCTGGCAAATATCACACAAAGCAACAAACTCTGCCACATCCTTCTTCATTCCCGACCACCAGTATCTCTCTTTCAGATCCAGATACATCTTGGTACTCCCGGGGTGAATAGAATACGCTGAATCATGAGCTTCTTCCAAAATCAACTCTCGAAGATTCTTTTGAGTAGGCACAACGATCCTTTTATCAAACCAAACAATACCTTCCTTATTCATCTCAAATCCTGGTGCCTTCTCTAGGATTATCCCAACTATAATGTCGAGAATCCCATCATTAACATCTTGAGCCTTCTTGATCTGATCTTGGAGATATGGCTGCACTTCCATCATATACAGGTGACTATGCACATAACCGTGCGGAATAATCATCAGATTCAACTTCTCCGCTTCTTCTTGAATATGCTTGCTTCTTGGCTTCCGATTTAGAGCATTGGCAACCACATTAGCTTTACCTTCGTGGCAATGGATACCCACATCATAATCCGCTAACTGCTCCAACCATCTCTTCTGCCTCATATTCAGATCTGGCTGGGTGAATATATACTTCAGGCTCTTATGATCCGTATATATCTCGGTACGTTTACCAATTAGGTAATGCCTCCATATCTTTAAAGCATGCATCACTGCAGCTAACTCCAAATCATGAGTAGCATAATTCAACTCATGGGGCCGTAGTTGTCGCGAAGCATATGCAACAACTCTCCCTTCCTGCATAAGCACACATCCGATTCCTAACTTCGAAGCATCACAATACACCTCAAAGTCTTTATGAATATCCGGAAAACCAATACCGGTGGTGAGGTTAGCTTCTTTTCAACAACTCGAAGCTACCTTGGCATCGAAATGCCCACTTGAACTTAACATCCTTCTTTAACAAGCGGGTGAGCGGTCGAGAAATCTTAGAAAATCCTTCGATGAAACGACAATAATAACCATCTATTCCAAGAAAACCTCTGACCTTGGTAACCGACTTTGGCACCTTCCATTCCAAAATCTCACTGACCTTAGACGGATCCACGGACACTCCATCCTCCGAGATAACATGATCGAGAAATGCTACCTCCTTAACCCAGAAGTCACACTTTGAATATTTGGCATACAACTGATGCTCTCTCAACTTCTCCAACACCAGTCTTAAATGCTCGGCATGCTCTTCCTCATTCTTAGAATAAATGAGAATATCATCAATGAACACCACGATTTAATTTGTCCAAATACTTCATTAGGACCTTATTCATAAGCATCGTAAAATGTGCGAAACATTAGTGAGTCCGAACAACACCATAGTATATTCATATAATCCATATCGGGTAGTGAACGCCGTCTTTGAAATATCCTCTGATCTCAACTTGATCTCGATGATAACCGGATCTCAAATCGATCTTAGAAAACACCTTGGCTCCTTCACCGATCAAACAAATCATCCACACGACAACGGATACTTATTCTTGATGGTCACTTCATTAAGCTTCCGATAATCCACGCACATCCTCGTGGTCTTCTCATGCTTCTTCTCCACGAACAACACAAAGCGATCCCCACGGAGAAACACTTGGTCTGATAAAGCCCTTGGCTTTCAAATCTTCAATCTGCGTCTTCATCTCCGCAAGCTCTTTAGGATTCATACGGTACGGACGTTGAGAGATAGGCTCCGTACACGAATACACATCAATGCTGAACTCAACTTCCCGATCTGGCGGAATTCCTGGCAAATCCTTAGGAAAAACATCCATGAACTCATTCACTATCGGAGTCTCTTCCAATGGCAGACGCTCTTCTCCGACTCCACGCATCATCTTCAGGTGATACAACTTGACAATTGAGCTTTCTCCTTATACTTACTCAACCAATTCATTCCCAAAATCACTTGGATACCTTTGGAAACGATCATAACCAAATTAGTGGGAAACTTATAACCTTCAATGTCCATATCCACATTTGAACATCCCACATTCGCATTCATTGTCCCACCAGGTGATTGAACAAGCAAAGACTGCCTAAAGGGTACTACCCTCCAACCATTATCAACAACAACCTCTCTTGCAATAGAAGAATGCGAAGCTCCCAAATCAAACCGAAACAGGATTGAGTTTGCCAAGAACGTACGAAGAATGACGTCTTGAACATTCTGCACTTCTTCAACCGTGACTTGGTTCACACGTCCACTTCCTTGGGGTGTCTTGAATGCACTCCCACGATTCTGCCCTTGAATCAGCTGACGAGCAGGCGTCCCTCCTTGGCTCTGCTGAGGTTGGCCTCCCTTATTGAGCGGACAGTCATACGATAAGTGGCCCTGCTGATGGCACTTGAAACAGGTCACACCAGCAATCGAAGTTTTGGCCTGATTCTGCACTTGGCCTCGACTTGTCATGGTAGCAAACTTGCTGAAAATTACCTCCTATTTGGGAGTAAAGGATCGCTGAAACCCGAGTTCAAACCGACTCGGTGATTCGATTCTGCCTGAAACTTGGAGCTTGATGAGTCCGGGGTCTTGAATTGCTGCTAGACTGCTGAGAAGTGAACTTCCTCTTCTTCTCATCATTGTGCTTGCACTGGGCTCCCTCCAGATTACGAGCCCTTTCAGTGACATCGTCGAATGTCTCGCAACGAAGCGGCTTCAGCTGAACACCATACCAAGTGTCAAGCCCTTCAAGGAATCCTCCGACCTTAGCCTCTTGATGAGCTACTAAGTCGGTGCATATCGAGACAACTCGATAAACTTGCGATATCTTGATCAATGGATCTGTTATTCAGCGCATCCCTCGAACTCGTGCTTCTTCTCCTCTTGGATTCTCATCGGAACATGGTGGTTCTTGAAGATCTCAACAAAGTCAACCCATCCCATGTTCACATTGTTTGGGTTGGTGGCGCAATAATTCTCCCACCAATGGGCAAGATACTCCTTCAACATATGAGCGTCAGATCGCACACTCTCATAATCATCACGATTAGCTAAGTAGAGCTTATTCTCTACATTCTTTATGTAATCTTATGCTTCTATTGGGTATCCACGGCCTGAAAACTCCGGTGGTCGAGTCCCCATGAACTCTCTGAACTTAGACTGCGGCAAACCTGGCATTGGCATCGGTTGCGGCGGCGGATCTTGAGCAGCGACATTGACCGGTCCTGCTAGGTTGACTTGCCCTTGGTCATTGACTTGACCACCCCGGGCTGCTGCATTCTCTTGATTGGCCTGCTGATCCAACTCCTCTTGCAGATTGATGGGTAACGGCTGAACTCCACGTGCACGACCCTGACCTCTTCCACGGCATCTTCCTTTGCCACGAGCTGCACTTCCATGACCTCTGGCCATCTACTGGGATAGAAAGAATAGGAAAGAAGACTAACCGGTATGCGACATCCTTAGAATATAATAGTTTTATAAACGCTTTTATCACTCCATTCAAAGATCCAAATAAGAAGCAACACTCCACAGGCTAAAGAAAGCATGCTCCAAATAAATCCAACTCAAGCATAGGTTACAACCACATACAATAAATTAGTGCATTATAGTATTGCTGTCATTATCAACTATTTATTCTCCATACATAGGAAGTATTAAAGTTTATTTAGTGAAGAAATCCTTTCTTTTCAAAAACCAAATAGAACAATTTTTTTTTTGAAAGTGTACGGACTGTACGAAAAGGAAAAATAGTAAAATACTGTACCGCACAAGTTTTTTTTAAAAAAAATTTTTCCTTCTTCATTTTTTTTTTCAAAACATTTTCCAACTTACCTCGATCCTCGTACATCATCTTCCTTCAGTTTTTATTTGTAGTGGCGGGACATGCTCCATCTTCTTGTCGATCTCCTTGTCGTTGCATAAATTAAAGGCAAAGCAATACACCGAACAATTTACTACTAAATAACTAGATACCTCTATTAACCTAGTTAATGAATATCCGTATCTCACATGGAAAGCCAAAATTTGATACGGTATACTCCACACAAAAATAACAATATATAATTTTTATTATACAATTTCTAACACTTAATCTTTCGAAAGTGATGGTTCTTCATCTTCATCAAGTAGTCTTTTGTTTCCTCCATTCTTCGACGACTGTCTCTTCTTCTTATTCGATGTTGGGGTTGGAAGCAATACTTCTTCTTGAACAAATTAGGTCTAGTGACTAAACTTTGAATTATGGAGGGAATAGAATAAAACTTTGTAAGGTGGGAGAATAGACAAAGATAGGATGAAATTTAGAAGGTGAGCAGGGAAGAGTGAAAGCAAGAATTCCTAGACTTTAGAAAGATCAGAAAGTAGCAAAGGAGCTTAAACACAATTTTTATTGCAAATAAATCCTTAAGGTTTAGAGGTCGACTAGCTACGCTTCCTAGGGTCAGACTGGCTCTGATACCAACTTTTGTCGCAACCCCGGCTTCACCGGGATCCACTCACAATCCATTGCTAGTCCCAGAGATCAATGCTAGCAACTTGTGAGCGACAATTTGTTGAACATCATCACACAGTCATAATAACTAAGAGAAATTACATATTATGCAAAAGTAATTGTTACACAACTACTTATTACACTTGTTTGATTAAGGATGACATAATAATGTCCATAATATACCAGTCGCGGAAATTCAATTATGCATCGGAAAAGTATGATGATGCTCCAATCCGACCCTTGGCGCCGACTAATCCTCATCAAAGTCCAGAACAAGATCCTCCTGATCCTGTAGATACACCGGTCCTAATCCTTCTCCTGAATACAAATTTATCCGTGGTTTTTGTATAGTGAGTACACGGCTACCCAGCAAGAGTCCTTATAAATGATGCAAGGATATAAACAAGAATAGGGCGGCTATTTTGCATAAACACCTACACTAGTCAATATTAATTAAAGTGTTGTAAAACAATTTGTAGAGCAATTAGTATTGATACAGACTCCCAAAGATAACACGCAGAGCTCGGCTTCGAAAGCCCCTTTGAAGAACAAGACTTGCCTCGATCAACTCAAACTACACCAACCCATCAGGTTAATTATTAACACATGAGACTACCATGTACGACCTTCCTCCCCTCCCATAACCGTGGGAACGGCTATCATGATAGTTTTAACTCTGCAGAGTGTAGCACACTTTACCCATAAGCCGAGTGGTACTTTTGCATCTTAGCTCTTCCTTAGGAGCCTGACCAAGTAACAATACAAAGGCGATTCATTAGTTCCTCTGTTAACACCGATACCCCTCTAAGGTTTAGCACTGGGCCCTCTTGAGCCAACGGACCGCAGCCCAATCTTTTCAAAGTAAAGTGTGTTAACAGCCTTCCCTAACTACTAAGCCAGACTAGCACATGTTGGCCGACATGCTAATGCTAGCACTTATGGTTGCGCTTGTATGGTTTGGCCGGATAAGCACACGCCCAAAGTCCTTAGACCAAGGTGACTACCTCCAACAATCCTCATTCCACAAAACCACCCGACTATGCCACCTTTAGTCAACACACGCCACGTAGGTTTTAGTTGATTAGGTTAAAGTAACTCAGCATCTCCAATCATACCAAGTCACAAGAGTAATTAAATGATGAACCTAGTCAACTACCAACCCACGAGCACTAGCAACTATGCACAAGGATAGGCTAGGAAAATAACTAAGGCAGAGAACAAAATGGTTAAATTCACGGGGTCAATGACGCAGTGTGAATATTAGGTTTCTACCCTTCCCATCATTTTATGCATGAGAAAAATAAAAACAATAAACGGGTGAGTTTTATAAATTGGGAGAGCAAGATGCAACTATCTTGCCTTGGTAGTACTCCGGTCTTGCGGGCCTCCTTGAACAGCTCTGCATCCTCCCGATCAACAGCGAACACGGACGATCTACGCGTATATGCATATGTGCAAGAAACAGCAAAACAATCAACAGAACATATAGCTCAATAAAATATATAAAATTATAGGGGATTTATGGAAAATAATGGCTCTGGAATCACCTAATTTGGAGTTCGGATGCTCCTGGAACAATTCCTAGAAGTTTAGGATAAATCAGAAAACTCTGAAAAGATTAAACCGGTTAAACCAGAGAAACCGGTGAATCAGCGAACCGGCGGGCTCAAGCAGGATCTTGGCACAGCGTGTGTGACACGCGGCGCGAGGATTAGCGAACGCAGGTGCGGGCGGCTGCAGCGGCGGCAGCGTGGCGGCTACCGCAAGGGCGGGAGACGGCGGCGACGCGACGCGGCGCGCACGCGATCGGGAACAACGGCGACGACTAACGGCGCGCGCGGCGCGGGGCGGTGGCGAGGCGACGCGAAGCCTTGGCGCTGGGCCGAGCGGCTGCGGCTGGGCAGTGGCGGGCGCTGGCTGGCGCGGCGGATCCGGCGGCGATGCGGCGGCGGCGCCGGGCGGGTGGCGGCGGGCGGCGGCGGGCGGCGACGCGTTCTAACTCCGCGAGCCTCGATTGGGTGTTTCTCCACCGATTTGATGATCCGGGTATCCATCTGGACCGCCTCGACGAGATCTTCAACATGGCACCATCTAATCTTGAGTTTGGGCACGGGACAGAGAGGGATCTGTAGAAAAGGGTTTTGGTGGGGAGGATTTTGGCGGCTAGGGTTTGGGACTTGAGGGATTTCGTGATGGGGGGTTGGGGCAGGGGTCTTGGGTTGTTTATATAGTGTCTTGGACGACCTGGGTTGGGCCTTGGGCTAAAAGGGGTTGGATTAGGACTCGAATTCTAATCCGAGTAGAATTCAGATAGGCTTTGGGCTTGTTTAACAAGAAAACAGAGTTTCCCTTACTGGATTGGGCTGAAATTTGGAGGGTAATTCGGATTAGGCTACAAAAAGGTCCCCTCCAAATTTGAGCATGAGATTCCCTCGTTTGCTCATTATTGGATGGATTTGACGAGCTCCCGACAAGACGGCAAAACTCCAAGGAATCACGAGCTAGCTTTGGAATTTGGATATGAAATTTGGAGGGTTGCTTGATGATGGCTTCAAAGAATTACTGGAATTTTTCCAGAAGTTTTCAAAAAGGTCTTCTAGGGTTTTGGCTTAAACCTTAATTTAAATTAATTATAACCGGGTTTCGTATATAACAATTCCCTTTTAATTTATTTTTGGGTTTTCGAAAATACAAGTGACATACGACAAAATAGAGGATGTCACTGTGGTCCACTTAGGTCCTGTTCTTTTAAGCTGATTTGAACGACTGAACAGCTGAATAGCTGAAATGACTAAATTATGAGAGTTTCTCGAGTTATTCTCGAGATTCGAATCCATTCGTTTGACTTACTTTAAAAAGTGTTAGGACCCACCTTCAAAACAGCGAATAAAACAAACTAAAAAAAACTCAAAGCATCTGTCTTTTCAAAACATAGATAAATGATTAAGTTGTTAATCCGTTAAACTGTTAAACTGAAAAGAATAGGGCGTTAATTCCCTGGCCTGATAAACTAGGTGTTCCCACCCACAAACTATGAGAATTGGTGCAATAACCCTTCATGGGCGATTTTGTCGTCTGAATGCTTCACACAAATTATTTTTGCCACGTAGACAAACACATAAGCTATTTTATTTTATAAAACATCTATTTTATATGGGTCCCACATATCAATTCTGAACTTTTCTTCTTCCTCGCTCCTTTCTATCTTTTTCCTTGTTTCTTTTCTCTTCTAGCCGCCAACTACCAATTTTCCCCCTTCCTCCCCCCTTGGCCACATATCTCCTCTATTGCTCATGGCCCCATGACACCACTATAGGAAAATCTGGCTTTTTTTTACAGTTGAAAATGTTGACAATAATTATGGTCGACGACAGCTGTCAATACTAGGTCGTCCACCTTGCTTGGTCGACCATAAAATGATGGCAGACGATTTTAACGTCAACCATATTAGGGTTGATGACCAGGATTAAACCATCTACCTTATTTCACAGCTAGACGATTAACGACCGTTACATATTTGGCTGACGGTTTGAAATGAAGGGAAATGTGAGGATGCTACACTAGCACAAAATTAAAGTTCTATCGTGAAAACCTAGGACACCCTGCTAGTAACTGATCGTAAATAGTTACCTTATGACGTGAAGTGTAGCGGAAGATGATTTGCAGAAACCATGCGGTTGTCTTTGTGCTATTGTTAGGCCTCATTTTTATACTTACATGAGAGCCACTATTTACATGCATTGGTTCCTAGATTAGTACATACACTAGTGTGTGCAATACATAGCCAAATATTATTCCATGCATTCGCAAAAGTTTTCATCAATATTAGATGGCATAGTTTCTTCCCGTCGGCTTACTAACAATAGGGCGTACAATGTGTGCCGCATTACAAAAGAATCACAAGAGTTTGTAAGGTCAGAAAATATATTCAAAAGAATTCTTCAATAGCTATGCATTACTATAAACGACTAGAGTAACTCTAAACATCGTCCTGGCCATCGTAGCCTAGATCCTCATCGTCATGGCATTCACATGGTTTTTCTTCTTGACCTCCATCTAAAAGAGTGGGAGTATGCGAGGTCAGTGTCCTTCAAACATTGCATAGTTAACATCCCTCCTAATGAACTTAGTGGCACCGACTTCAAGAGAAGGGGAGTATTTATTTTATTTGCTTAAAGTTAGTTTTAAAATAATTTAAATCACCCTATCTAACTTATTGGTTATTTATTATCTTGATTAAATCATGAGACCAACACCATTCTAACCAACACTTTACCAAGTAAGAAACCAATTTTTCCAACCAAACTCACCAAACCTACCATCACACCCAATCCCATCTCCAAACACTTTAGCCTAACTGTCTTCCTTCTAACACCCACTATCATATCTAGGAGTGGCTATCCTGTTGTGGGCCACACATGCCATAGATGCTTGGTCTAGACCTTGGAGGGTTTCTGGCCCAAGCTAGCCTCACGGGTCCTAAGCAATAGATGTCGTCAAATTACTTCAGTGATGACGCAAGCCGATTCATCTTCAAGAATGGACTCAGGGTGCCTCTGCAGAGCGCATGCTGCCGGCGTACCAATCTTATACTGGCTCGCGATGGCCACACTTTGTGTTGGAACCATCTTTTGATGGCAGCACTCTTCCGCTATGTATGTGACTCCACGCTCCTCCTAGGCTAGTTCGAGCTATTCCCAGCATAGCACAATTCCTGCCTCAAGTTCATGCTTCTCATATATATACTTGGCTCCACAGAGCACTCATGCTGGACATCGTTCGCATCATTCCTCTTTGAGTCTCCTTAACCAACCCATTCATCACCATAACCAGATGCACCAACACACTTGACCATAACCATTACAGACCAACAGACCAACCCAGACCGAACACACCATCACAACCACGCCAATCATAAATCATCATCCCAGACTCAACTACTAGCTTTAATTGTCATATGTCATCAAATTGAATTAATAAATGGATGTCCAATGAATATTGGTTCACCATTCCGAGGCTTGTTGCCTAAATATTATTTTTGAACCTAAAGCATGTCTAAACAAGTTTTATTCAATAGGTAGGTGTCGGGGATTAAATTACGGCCCATTGACATGGCCCACTCCCTGACGGCCCAATTGAATAGCCTACCAGGGCCCAGCTCCCTGGAAGGTTCCATCTGGCCCATATGCGTCCTGCCGAACAGCTTCCTGGCTGGCACGATGCGTAATGGCCAAGACTTCTGTTTGAGTCCGACTCGAGCGAGTTACTGCACTACCACGAAGACCGGACGTGGTTTCCGGATTGGATTAGAGTCGTGATCCCCAAGATTAGAGCTTACCTTATCTACCGTAGGTTATATTTGGCATGTATTGAGTTCGTTACGATCTCGTAGTTAGCCCGGCCCGATATTCCTCGGTAGGTCGGTTTGTTCTGTACTATATAATCAGGGCCCCTACGGCGTTTAGAGAACCCCCTTAGCAGATAGATTTTCGCATACCACTCGCCGAAACCTGCTGATCTCGCCGAGTTCCACCTTGTAATCCTCTTTGATATAAAGAAAGGCTGGACGTGGGGCTATTATCTCTCCGAGAGGCTGAACCAGGATAAAACCCACATCTCTGCTCGTTCTTTGTTCGTGGTTGTTCGGCGTGTCTCCTATCTCCTCTTTGAAGAACCTTGGTTGACTTGGGTCGATATCCCAACCGTCGA
Organism: Raddia guianensis; assembly: GCA_036346415.1. NCBI lineage: Eukaryota > Viridiplantae > Streptophyta > Magnoliopsida > Poales > Poaceae > Raddia > Raddia guianensis. The sequence goes on from CM070539.1 coordinate 38,446,017, forward strand.
CAGCTGGCGCCGTCCGTGGGGAATGGTTCGGACAGCTCCGATCGATCGCGTGACCCTCGTCACCATCGAAGGATCACTGTCCATGAGCAGGCTACCCGTGGTCGCCGTCGCTCGCCGAGTCCTCGTAGTCATCGCGACCACAGGGGCAAGCGCGCACGCGATGATCACGGACGATCCCCTCGTGAGGAGCGCATCGTCGCGACCACGAGGAAGGAGCGTGGTGGATTGTCCCGGAGAGAGTTTCTCCAGGCCGAATCATCCCGTTCAGCAGGAGTTCCTCCGCGCAACAGGACCAACGTCTTCTCAAGACTAGGTTCTGCCGGGGAAGGTGGCCGGTCGTATGCTTTGGGCTGCAAGGCTTTCTCTGACGAGCTTCGGGCTGTCCGATGGCCCTCAAAGTTCAAGCCCGGTCACATGGAGAGGTACAATGGGACTCGTAACCGGAGGGAATTCCGTTCCATCTACGCTCTGCCATCATGGCGGCCGGGGTGATGAGCTTGTTATGGCTAACTACCTCCGATCGTCCTTGAGGACGCCGCTCGGACGTGGTCGTTCAATCGGCGGGAGGGTTCCATCACTCATGGAACCAGCTTTGTGACGCCTCGATCGCTAATTTCGGAGGTCATTACGTGCGTCTCGGCAAGGAGGATGATCTGCACGGATGATCCGGATGAGCGGGAGACCCTCCGCAACCGTGAAGCGTTTCATTAAGATCCGCAACACGATCCCGAAAATCTAGGATGAATCTATTGTCCGCGCCTTCAAAAACGGAGTCCGCGACAAGCGGCTCACCCAGGATCTCGAGATCAATGAGACCTGGACCGCCAACGACCTATTCAAGGCGGCTGATCGCTATGCCAACGCGGCAGAGCGCGTTCAGTACAAGAAGGCGTTTGACAAGGGCGAGCTGCCCGCCCAACCTGGTGTGGATGAGAAGAAGAAGAGCAGCAGCAACCCTGGTGACAAGAAGTCCCAGAAGAAGAAGAATAAAGGTGATGCGAACAATACCGTCGCAGGTATGGATCGCGCACCTCCTCCCAAGGATGGGCAGAAGAAGCCCAACAATAACTACAAGGGCAAAAAGCCTGCTCAGGGAGGCGGACAAGGCAAGAAAGGTCCAAGCGACCGATTTTGCAAGTTCCACCAGCACTACGGGCACGACATACGCCATTACAGAACTTGGGCCGCAAAGCTCGAAGATTTCTACAACGGCAAGGGCCCAATGCCCACCCTGCCCGAACAAGGTGATGCCGGTAAGGCCAAGCGCCAAACCGACGATGGTGATCGGGAAGATGATGATGAGTATCAAGAACCCGTGAACCATATCGCCGTCATCTTCGGCGGCTCCTCGGCTTACACCTCTCGACGCAGCCTCAAGGAAGCTGCTCGGGAGGTCCACAACGTTGAAAAGGCAAAACCTCAGCCTGAATCGATGAAGTGGACCGAGGTCCCCATCTCCTTCTCTCAGGAGGATTACCACACTGGGATGACCAAGCCTCAGCGGCTCCCTCTGGTGGTCGCCCCGACCATCAGCAACACGAGAGTTGGCCGTGTACTCGTAGACGGCGGGAGCGCTTTAGACTTACTTTCTGCTAAGGTCTTGGACGAGATGCAGATTCCTCGTTCCAAGCTGAAGGAAGTCGCAATGCCCTTCTACGGGATTGTTCCGGGAGAAGCTGTCAAGCCGTTGGGGCAGGTTGTCCTGCCGGTTACCTTCGGCAACCCAAGCAACTTCCGGACAGAGTTGATCACTTTCGACGTGGTCGATTTTCCATCCGCGTACAACGCGATTTTGGGCAGGCCATCTCTTGGTAAGTTCATGGCCGTGTCCCATCATGGATACCATTGCGTGAAGATACCGGGACCTAACGGTGTGATCACGGTCAAGGGCAATTACAAAGCTGCTCTGGATTGCGACGAGCAGTCCCTCGCCCTGGTCGACCAGCTTCCACCGCATGTCTCAAGTTCCGCACCAAGTCTCAGACGCCTAGGGTTTCCCTTCACCGGGGAGAAACCAAGGAAGTTCCGCTCTCCTTGATGATACTTCCAAGATACCACTTGGGGCCAATTTGGACCCCAAATAGGAAAGCGAGCTCATTGCCTTCCTCCGAGCTAATGTAGATGTGTTTGCAGGAGCCATCGACATGCCCGAGTCCCAAGGAGGTCATCGAGCATAAAGCGGGTGTCCGCCGGACAAAAGCCCGTTTCGCCCGAAGCTTCGTCGCTTTTCAATTCAAACAGGATCATCAAAGATCGACAGGCAAACTACTCATTGCGGGTTCATTCGCGAGGTTGATCACACCGAGTGGTTAGCCAACCCCGTCATTGTAAAGAAGAAAGGCGGCAAGTGGAGGATGTGTGTCGATCACACGGATCTGAACGCCGCTTGTCCTAAGGACAACTTCCCGCTGCCTCGTATTGACCAAATTGGTCGATGCGATCATGCGGATGCCCAGCTCCTGAGTTTTTTGGATGCTTACTCCGGGTATCACCAAATAAGCATCTCCTCGAGGATGAAGAGAAGATCGCCTTCATCACCCCTTCGCACTTTCGCTATAATGACCATGTCTTTCGGTTCACAAGAATCTTTGGTGCCACGTTCCAAAACTTAATGGAAAGACCTTCCCGAACAACGCGAAAAAACACGGAGGTCTATGTCGATTTACATAGTTGTAAAGAGCAAGTTTGCTCCAGATCATGTAAAAGACCTGGCCGAGACCTTTCGTAATCTCACCAGGCATCGAATAAAATTAAATCCAGAGAAGTGTACCTTTGGTGTTCGATCTGGAATGTTGCTCGGTTATGTTATTGGTTCGCAAGGTATTTCTGCCAACCCTGAAAAAATCGAGGCCATTGAAAATATGCAGGCTCCAACTACCGTAAAGGAAGTACAGAGTCTCATGGGGCGGATGGCTGCTCTAAGCGGATTTATTTCCCGTCAAGGCGAACGCGAGCTGCCCTTCTTTAAGGCCCTGCGCAAGCACAATGGTTTCGAGTGGACGGAAGAAGCCGATAGATCCTTCCAGATTCAAGCGATGCTGTCAATCCTCCGTCTTGACTACCCAGCGGCATGGCGGCGGCTCTGCTGTACCTAGGTTACGCCACAAGCGGTGGCGCGATCTTGACGGTCGAAAGGGAAGGCATACAATGACCAATCTATTACGTGAGCGAGGTACTTCACGGATCAAAGGCGTTACCACGAGGTCCGAAGCTACTCTCGCCTTGCTCATGTCCTCCAGAAGCTTCGCCACTACTTCGAAAGATCAAATCTGGTCCCGACCACGTTCCCCATAGGAGAAATCATACGGAACAAGGAATCTAGCGGATGTATAGCTAAGTGGGCAATGGAACTAGCAGAGTTTGATCTGTTATTTGCTGCCCGAACTGCTATTAAGTCACAGGTCCTAGCTGACTTTGTCGCTGAATGGACTTGCCCGCCCAAATCCCAGGAAGCTCCCGAGCAACCTGATGAACCCGCTTGGACCATGTTTTTCGATGGCTCGCGCACTGGAAACTCGAGGGCTGGTTTTGTTCTCATCTCCCCTCAAGGAGAGCAACTCCAGTATTCTATCCAACTACACTTTGCGGCGACTAACAACGCTGCAGAGTACGAGGCCCTCCTCGCGGGACTAAGAGTGCAAGTCGCTTGGTGTCCAACGGCTAGCTGTGAAGGAGATTCACGGTGGTCATCAATCGAGTTAACAAGGAGTATCGGTCTGCGATGACTCAATGGCGCGATACTGGTTGAAGTGAGGAAGTTGGGCGGCATTTTCGATTTTTCGAATTGCTCTTCGTGCCGTGAAGGACAACTTCCGGCGACCACTATCCAAATATGGATCCTCACGAGAATCGCTCCGCAGGGTGCTCGTCGAGCACCTTCACAAGCCCTCAATCACGTCTCCGGACGAGGCAACAGAGACAGGTGGTGCTGTCTCCGTTATCGAGCAGGCTGCGGACTGGACAACGCCATTTGTCCGGTACCTTGCAGATGGGACCACGCTCGACGACGGCCGGCGTTCGGCTTACAAGGCGTCTTCTGCTGCATACAAGCTTGTGGGCGGCATCCTTTACCGTCAAGGTGCTCGGGAGTTCTCTCCAAGTGCATCTCGCAACAGAGGTGTGTTCCTTCTTAGGGACATACGAGGGTGCTCGTAACAACCGCCTCCTTCGTAACTACGGTCGGCAAAGCGTTTCGCATGGGCTATTATTGGCCCATGCGTTACAAGATGCCCAGGACATCGTGACTAAGTGCAAGGCTTGCCAATTTCACGCCCGGAAGGCACACAAGCCCGCCCAAGAGCTCCAAACAATCCCCCATCTTGGCCTTTTTCCACATGGGGTGCGGATCTGCTCGGCCCATTCCTAAAGGGTACAAGGGCTATACACACCGCTCGTCGCCATAGACACTTTTACAAAGTGGATTGAGGCGGGCTGTGTCGCCTCTTCACGCCAAAACGGTGGCGCTTCTTCAAAAGCAATGTGGTCACGCTTTTGGGATTCCCCATAAGTCGATCACGGATAACGGTACCCAGCCCAAAGCGAGCTATTCGGGAATATTGCGAGCAATTTGGGCACCAAGGTTCTGTTTAGCCTCGTGGCACATCCACGAGCAATGGAGCGATCGGCGAGGTAACGGACAGATAGTCCGTGGTATTAAACGGCGGGTATTTGCTTGCTCTCGGAGCACAACAAGGCACGGGTTGACGGTTCCTTCCATCCTCTAGGCGATTCGACTTTCGTCCACCGGCGGCGGAAACTCCTTCCAATTGGTCTATGGTGCGAAGCCATCCTTGCTCACCGAATCAGACTTCGGTTAGCCTCAAGACGAGCTCGGTCAACTTAGTTGACGATGAGTAAGAGCCTCCTCGATCTCGATCTCCTCGAAGGCACACGCGACCGGGCACAAGTCGAATGGCACGCTACCAAAGAAGATCTTCGCCGCACGCCGCCAAGTCGATTCGACCAAGGGCTTTGAAGGCGGGCGACCTCGCTCTGCGCCGTGTCCGAACTTGTCCAATGCCAACAAGTTAACTCCACGCTGGGAGGGCCTATTCACGGTCGTTTCTTACGCTTTCGCCTGGGCTGTTCGCTTTGGCTATGGAGGGCGGGAGAGAGTGACCAAAGACTTGGAACATCGACCAGCCGTAAGTTCTTTGTGTAGGTCTTTTACGTTTTCTTAGCCCTGCGCTTTTTGTAAACATCGCGCCTTAGTTCGTCCAAGTCCCTCGGGCACCATGTAAAGTTCAATCCAATTCTCAGTGAACCCTCGCGGCCTCTGTGCCCCTTTTCACTACTTGTCTTCTCAGACTACTTCCTTCTGGTAACACTTGATGGCTGCCCGGCCTTGCAAACTCTTGGCTCCGCGCTTTTCAGGATCTTTCCCTGCCCGTATCGAGTTTCGACAAATTCCTAAACTCAGGGTTGCGTAACACGGCCTTTCCACCTTGCGGCTAAGTCTGCTCTCGTAAGCCCTCCGCGGCAGAGGCACTTACTGCTTGGCACGACCACTCGGTAAAGTCTGCTCTCGTAAGCCCCCCGCGGCAGAGGCACCTTCCTTGTTCGGTTACTATCGGAATCGCCTAACTTACGTTAACGAGCAGACTATGGAACAAATCGAGCAAGGTACGGGTGTCGCTCTGTCTCTCTACGCACGTGCTCGAGGTCGCAAGCTTAGGTTCTCAAGCATCGTTCGTACCGGGGGCTAGGGTGTCGCTCTTTCTCTTGTGCACCTGCTCGGGTTCGCAAACTCAGGTTTCGGCGATACTGCACAACGGGCCGGAGTTAGGCAGAGCGCTCTACCGGTTTTCTTAAACTTCCTAGCGCTGTTCGCTTTTCTCTTAGTTTCTGTTCGTTCTTGTCTTTTTGCTGCTCTTTTTTGCAGGAAAAAAGGTAAGTGCTTTATTACATTTACTCAAAAGTTTCAGGTACAAGGCCCTTTCGGGTTACAGCCGCGGTACTACTTAGGAGCAAGCTGCTCCTTCAGCTCCTTAACTTCTAACTTGAGGCGCACGACTTCGCCCTGAGCCTTGATTTCTTCCCGGGCTTCAGCTCGGAGGCGTTCGATCTCCTCCTTGCTCCGCTTGGCTTGCGCGCAGCCTCGCCGGATGGCCTCGACCTCCTCGGTCTTGGCCTTGGTGATCGGTCGAGCCTCGCTCTGGTGACTCATTGCTTTCGGTGGTCTTGAGCTGCTCGTCCAGCTCCTTGACCTTCTTCTGCGGTGATCGCCCTCACGTCATCCCACAGATCTCCTCGATCTCTTCTGTGAAGCCCATGTGGTCGAGATTTTGCTTGAGACCCGCTGAAGTCTGCTCTTCCTTGGCGAGCTGGGCCTTGAGTCTCTTGGCTTCCGCCATGAGCTGGTCCCGCCTTAGGGAACGCGTCGTGCTGCTCTTGAGCCACTTCGAGCGGCCGGCTTCTCCTCCATGATGCTCGCCTTAATGGCTTGCGCTGAGCTCCTCGGCCTCCTAGGAGAGACTTCGCAGAATGCCTCTCTTGACCAGTTGGACTTTGAGCCTCTTCACCTTCGCCTTGGTAGAGCCTTCGACTTTGGGGTGGTGCAGAGGGCCCGCCTCGGACTCCTCGTCCGGAGGTGCTCCCGGAGGACGCCAGATGGCGCTCCGCTCGATGGTGACTCCGTCCTGAGCTCCTCCATGGTGTCCTCAAGACACGAGAGGAAGAACAAGTTAACCGCTTATGCGATGATGTAGCTAAGCTGAACAAGATTTGGTCCCGTGCTTACCTTGCCAAGTCGGCGTTTGATCCATGGCGCAGCGGTCCTCGAGCCATGCGTCCACGAAGCCCCGCCGTCTTGGGGGATGAGACGGGCGCGTTCTTGCCGTCGCCGCCTTGATCGCTCCTTCTTCTTGCGGGGCGCTTTGCTCGGGAGTGGGAGCGACAGGCGAAGTGCTTCGTCTCCGCTCCCTCTCCTCTTCCTTTTCTCTTCCGCCGAAGCTTCTTGGCGAGGCCGAGCCACTCTGGGTGGCGCCCGTTGTCCCAGGGCGGGGCGACTTGCGCGACCGCTGGGGCTTTTTCTTTCTCTCTGGCGGCCGGGCTTCACCACGCCGCCAGAGAATCCGTCGCCTCGGTGAGCTGCCCTGCGCGAAGGCACTGGCGAACCGGCTGCTCGGTCCCGCCTTCGGCAGCTTCCGGAGCCGTCGTCTTGGCTCCGCTGTCCGTGGCGCCACGCGCCGCTTCCTCCGGCTCCAGCCGCTCCACAGCGCTTTTAAGCGCGTCGAGCTGCTCGCCGGAGCCTGACGAGAGCAGGCTCCATGCCCGTCAGCTTGTCCTTGAGGCACGCCCGCCTCATTGCCCGTGATGCGCCGTGCAGATGCTCGGGCAGCAGCGACCGCTCGAGCGCCTCCTCGACGTCATCTGTGGCGATCTCTCCTTGGGCAGCTGATGAAAAAGAGATCATCGTTAAGTCTGATGCGGTCGGTTGGTGGGAGATCTGAAGATGGGTTTCTACATACCTGCCGTGAGAGGCTTGATCCTGATCTTCTTCGCTGGAACTTTCCGCCTCTTCCTCGGGGGCTCCTTGGCGGCTTCTCCGCCTTGGCCTTTGGGTGTTCGTGGCGACGAGCTCAGCTCCCTGGTAAGCTGAGCGCTCCTCTCGCGCAGCGCAAGAAGTTTTTCCTTGCGTGCGACTTCCTCTTCGAGCCTCCTCTGCTCGGCGACCTGTTGGAGCCGCGCCAAATGGCTCGGGTGAGTCTGCGAGTAACGCCTAAGCCAGAGGGTCATGTTCTTTACCTCTTCGTCGCTTTGCTCGGCGAGGAGGGAGGGGCTTGGTCTCTTCCCGCTGGGCTGACCGCGAGCCCGCTTGGTCTGTTCGGCGCCCTCCGTCGCCGTGGGTGGTCTCTTCGATGTCTGGCGGCTGCCATGTCGCGGCGAGCTCCGCGTAGGCTCGGCCGCCACCTTGGGCTTTGTGGCCGCCTTGGCCTTGCCCTTCTTCGCCTTCTCCTTCTCAGGCCCAGAAAGTTCTTCCACGATCCCGCCGAGGATCAACTCATCTTCCTGTGTGTTTGAGAAGCGAGGGTTAGTTTGATTGAGCGGTGCAAATCCTGCGACACAGAAGAGGGTCCGAGCAACTCACCTCGGTACAGCGGGACGAAACACGTTCCTCGGACAGTATAGGCTACCTCGCCGGTGACCTCGCTGTCCTTCTTCGCCGCCTTCAAGATGGCGTCGACCGCTTCGGTCACCCATGCGTCGGTTGGTTTCTCCGCCTTGACGGATGGAATCGTTAATTCTTGTTCGGAGGAAATAACCAAAGAAGAGGTTGAGTCTTAAAGGCACTTACCCGTGCTCTCCCTTGTGATGTCTTCCCATCCTCTATCTTGTAGAAGGATAGGACCTCCTCAATGACGAGATCCTGCTCATTGTGAAGTCCCTAATGATCTCCCTGCCCATGAGCCCAAGGCTCACGAGGGAGGCGATCTTCCTCGTCAGAAACCAGTCCTCGGCGGTCATCTCCGGCCGAGGCAATGGCGTCCCCTTCGCCGGTGCCTTCCCGGTGAAGACAAGCCTGCTGTCGCCGTTCCGCTTGCTGTAGAACCACCTCACCCACCACGCGCCCATTGAGTCGAGCAGTGGTGGGCGAGGGTACGGCACGTCGTCGGCGGTGGCCCGGAGCTTGAGGTAGTAGCACCCCAGCGCCGAAGCGGCGGAGCTGCTCCTCGTCACTGTATAATAGTGGAGGAACAGCCCCACCGATGGATCGATGCCCAGATAGCCCTCGCACAAAAGCGAAGACGGCCATCCGGAGGATGGAGTTCGGATTGAGGTTCGCCACCTCCAATCGGCGATGTTCAAGAAGGCTCGACGGTCGCTCTCGAGATTCCTCAACCCAGCAAAGGCGAACTGCTCGTCGATTTAACTCTCCTTTGAGCGGCTCCGGAGTATCCTCCTCTCCAGTAGGCAGCCTCCAGCTACCAGCGTCTACGTGGCCCTCCTCCTCCCAGACCTTCAGGTCCTCCTCGGTCAAGCTGGTGCCAGTGAATTTGGCCATGGCGCTTCCTGTATCGGCGAACAAGTTGGAGTGTGGAATTCGGCTCTTTGATGCTGGGCGACGTTGGAGTCAAGGCTTGGAGAGGAAAGGCGTGAGAGCAGAAGTGGCTGGCCGCGGGCGGCTTGGGTGATTTTATAGTCCCGAATGAGCAGCTCTGCAACTGTTTAGTCCCAGAACGGCTATTTTTTACCGCAACGGCTAGGTAAAACGGTCGCCTGTTTTCACTGCGCAGCGATAGGAAGTTACCGTTGGAGTTTGCCAACGGCTAGTTTTTCCAGTATCTGCACTGAAGGCTGAGTGCTCTGCTCGGATAGATGTTATTCCCTGTTCGACGCAACGGAGCTGCTCGGCACTGAACAGATTTGTCCGGACCTGAGCACGTCTTGTTCGGTTGAAACTTAACCTGTTCGGTCGATCGTTACATGCCATTGTAGCAGCTAAATTTCCCTCTTCGTGGCTTGGAGTCTCAAGAGGAAGACCCCACTCTAGTGAGTCCTTCCACCTGAGTCTCGGGGGCTACCTGTCGGGGATTAAATTACGGCCCATTGACATGGCCCACTCCCTGACGGCCCAATCGAACAGCCTACCAGGGCCCAGCTCCCTGGAAGGTTCCATCTGGCCCATATGCGTCCTGCCGAACAGCTTCCTGGCTGGCACGATGCGTAATGGCCAAGACTTCCTGTTTGAGTCCGACTCGAGCGAGTTCTGCACGACTACGAGAAGACCCTGACGTGGTTTCCTGATTGGATTAGGAGTCGTGATCCCCAAGATTAGAGCTTACCTTATCTACCGTAGGTTATATTTGGCATGTATTGAGTTCATTCACGATCTCGTAGTTAGCCCGCCCGATATTCCTCGGTAGGTCGGTTTGTTCTCAGACTATATAAACAGGGCCCCTACGGCATTTAGAGGACCCCTTAGCGTATAGATTTTCAGATACTACTCGCCGAGACTCGCTGATCTCGCCGAGTTCCACCTTGTAATCCTCTTTGATATAAAGAAAGGCTGGACGAGGGCTATTATCTCTCCGAGAGGCTGAACCAGATAAAACCCCATCTCCTATTCGTTCTTTGTTCGTGGTTGTTCGGCGTGTCTCCTATCTCCTCTTTGAAGAACCTTGGTTGACTTGGGTCGATATCCCAACCGTCGATAGTAGTGCTAAAGCTGTTACCAATCTAGACTTATGCCCAGTTCTTTTGAGCTTAACAGCTTAACGGCTTAACAACTTAACGACTTATCTACGTTTTAAAAAGACATATTGTTGATACAAAAAGTTGGCTTTTCGAGAACACACGTGCGGAAGCGTCAATTCTGTGATTGTGTCGCAACCAGAAACCAAGCGTGCCAGTCAATTTGACCTGTAAATTGACAAGGAGAAAATCGTCAGTAATATCGCCCTAATCGGCTTCTCAATATAGCCAGATCAGGTTATTTGTAATCGGCTTAGGACAATCCGATTATCTAATCTATCGACTTAATGCCGGATAGAGCAAGTGAATATAAATAAAGATTCAAATTCAAATCTTATATTTATTTTTGGTATTTTTTTATATAACATTAGCAATAAACCTTTGTATCAATGCATTATATTAAACCAAGAAACAGATTGAATAGATTGGTCAGGCCAAGACAATATTCAGATCTAAATCTAGATGTAAACCAATAAACCGATTTAAAGGTTTCAAACCAATAGAGGTGAATACAATGCTAATCGGCAAACACTTACATATGCAAGATCCTAAACAAGGCATACACAAGATCGATTGAACGAGACAGTTGCATATATCGGATTCAGGAAAAGCATATGAAATACTTGACAATCGGCATTGCAGGATAAACACACATTACAGATCGATTAAATCGAGACAGTGCAATATGCGAGAACACGTTAAAGATCGGTAAATCCCGAGACAGTTTAACATGGTTTGTACACATGAGATCAATATGATGCAGCCATGCATATGGGTTACAAAGAGAGAATCGATTATCCCATCGAGATAGCTCTACCTGCGAGTTGAAGCCTCTCGACGAGGTCGATAGGATTCGAGAAAGTAGTTTGTGCTTGATGTACGATGTCCATATTCTCGAGGTCTAAGGTCCTATTTATACTATTACAAAGACGATACCGATACGACCTATTTTACCGCGTCGCGCTTCCGATCAGATCGTATTTCTTCCAAAGTCTTGTAACCATCGGGATTCTTCAATATATCTTCTTTTATGCCGATGAAACCCACTTCCGATTTGGCCCAACAATCACAACATATTTGGCCTTTTCTGAATATCCGATTTTATGCCAAATTTGGGTGTCAACATATGCCCCTAAGTTTGGCAATAAGTATTGTCATTAGCTGAACTTTCAAGTAAAAATCAGATTTACCATATTGGACATTTCACATTTTTACCCCTGTAATTCCTCGCTTTAGGCCCATCTGGAGAATACATATCAGCCCAGCAGACGATATGGGCCGAAACAGTAACGCCGAAAACCGCGGTAAAACCCTAGTTTTTACCACTGCTATAAATAGACGCCCATTCGCTGTCATTTTCACACACTCCTCAGCGCACACGTCTCTTGCATCGGAATTTTCGGAGCTCCCAAGACTTCCAGCGCACAACCCATTCTCCTTCAGCCTCCAATCGGCAACATGTCTCAGGTACTATTCCGATGCTTGGACTCTGAAGCGTTGTACTCTTTGGGACCAATAGGGGAAAGGGACCCATCAGATTTCATATATCATTCCGTAGCGAGACTTCCCTTATTTGCCGATAAGCTTAGTGTAAATAGTAGGATATCGGCATTTAGATCCTGGCCTAGCCCGATCAAGGGATATAAGGATTGGCTCATTCGGGTCTATGGCCAAAAACAATAGCAATGAGATGAGTTAGGAATAACCGATGCTATCCTCCTTTCCTTATTTCCACCACCAACAGATGAACCTTTCATGGCAGCATCAGCTTATTTTTGGTGTGATACAGCAAACGCCTTCCTCTTCCCCACAGGACCCATTAGCCCTACACTCGTAGATGTAGCGATGCTAACCGGTCTAAGTCCCGATGGTGAGATGCTATCGGCTTTTGATCTCTCCGCCACTCTGAAGCTGGTCCCTGAGAAGAACTTTGGATGGCAGCGTTACATCAGCACCCACCAGCAGACAGGCGATGTTGAGGACGAAGAGCATATCGCCTTTCTGAACATGTGGCTCAATCAGTTCTTCTTCTGTGGGCAATCCCTCAGTCCCAGCAAGGTTTACCAAGGAGTAGATAGGGCACTGGCATTAGGCCAAAAACTGGCAATTGGCAAATATCTCTTAGGAGCCACTTATCGGATGATGCATGAGATCAGAGAAGGTCTCTGCTCAAAGAAAGCCGATTACTCAGTTGGTAATCTAGGCATCCCTTTCTGGTTCATCGGAATGTTTCTGAAGCTCCAGATATATAACTCCCTTGGAGAACTAGATTTCAACCTGACATTTCCGAACGAGCAAGAATCCGACAGCAAGGAGCGTCCCTGCAGATCTCATGGGGAAATGATCTCGGTAAACTGCAACCGAAGACGTCTGAACCAAGAGGATCTTTCTCATTCCTTGGTTGCTTTCTTTACAATGTCTGAATCGGAATACGGTCCGGAACAATTCAATCCATACACTGATCTGGACAGATACCTAGTTCCATCATTTTTCCAATTAGATAATACCCTAAAGGGAGAAACCTTATCGGCTTTTAAAGAATTCATCTCACCGGCCATCCTCTTCGCCATTCTAAGCACGAGGACTCACATCACAAAGCCATCCTACGAATTCTGTCATCCGGCTGTGGTTGCTCGACAATTCAACCTCGGGCAAGATATTCCTGACCTCTTCATATACCGCCACCTGAACGCCAGAGAGGACCTCAACCCTCAATCGGCTTATGGTATTTTGTCGGCTGCACATTTAGACTTTGAAATGCCAACTAAACTCATCATGTGGTCAGCAACCTCCCCAAAGTTCGATTCTTGGTGGGAAACTGTGGACTATATGAGCCCCAGGTATCCTCTAGAAGGCCCATAAAGAAGCAGATAGGGGGCGATTCAGGTCAGCCGGCTGAGGATAAAAACCACTCGGGATATGCGTGCCTTGAGCTCTAAGGAAGTTCCTGAGGATATAATCTATCTCCATGTAATTAGCAGATTAGCGCATGCATTACATGTAATAGCATAACAAAATTGGTTACCGTGTACCACGCACAATCCTGTAACTATATCCCCCCAGACTATATAAGGGGAGGGGGTAGAAGCCATCGGCATGAGACTTAGAATCATCCACAGTGCACGGCATCATCTTGCATCCCGCATCTTGATCCACCATATAATCCCATAACACAGGAAGTAGGGTGTTACCTCCTCCGTTGAGGGCCTGAACCTGTATAAACCCTTGTCTTGTGTTACCATTTGACTTAGTTCTTGATAAGCGTCCCCTTGTAAAAATTCATTGCCGGCGGTGACCCCCCAGTTAGTCACCAGTCGACAGTTGGCGCACCAGGTAGGAGGCAGCGTCAAGATCATCTCTTAAGTCAGATGGCTTCTTCGAGATCGCCGCACATCGCCATGAAGCTCGGGCAGCCCCTTCGGTTCGGCACCCTGTACTTCGTCGCCGACGGCGTCGGCAATCTCCATCTCTCCTCTCCTGGAGAGATTCCTTCGCAAGGAGGCGCGTGCGATCAAGGTGACCCATTGCCTTTTGGCTTGGAGAATTTAGCAAGCGCCTTCCGCGGATTGGCCCCCTCGCTGTTCGCCTTCGCACCTCCTCCTGAGGAAGACGAAGAAGGACTCGGCGGGCTCAACCGCTTGGGCGTGGATTGTATCTCGCCCCACAACAACATATCGCCCTCGGCTGGATTTCCCTCCAGACTCGAGAATTCCGTCGCGATTTTCACACGGGATTCCTCAGCTATTCGGATAGGAGATAACCAGTCGGCGACCGCATCAGATCCACTTGGATCAGACCCAACCATGTTCGTGGGTGTCATCAACGGTGGCCAACCCATTGGACAGAGTGAACAAGTCAGCCTCTCCGCTTCTGACTCAGAGTCCAACGGGAGTGCTGAGATTTGTAACTACCAAGAGGTTTTTGTCCTAGGCACGGATGATCACCACTCCACTTCTCCGCTTGTCGCGTACGAAGAAACCGACGCTGGCGCGAACCTAGATCCTCGCCAGGCGGAGAAACAAGATCGCGACAAAGAAACTCAGCGTCGTGTCGCGACGTCCAGAATGAGCTCCGCGCGGTGAAGCTAAGGGATCAGGAGGTCTACAACACTCCCCAGGCCAACGTCATCGCGTCAAAGACTCTTCTTGAGACTATCGCGCCGCAACTTCCAGAAGGCAGCCCGTGCATCCAGGCCCTTGCTCGAGCGACGGCCATGGTGGAGATGGCTGCCATACAACAAAACGAGGCAATACCGGCTCCGACCGCCTCGGCTCGCAGTCGATCCACGCGCAATCGGAACCGGGCTCGTGCCTCAGCGGCTGGCGATTCACACCAATCGCCTGCCCGTGATTTACGTCAAGACATCGAAGCCAAGCGGCGGGAGCGTAGCAACGGCGAGCGGAACTCTCGTGGCCATCACAGCCGTCGCGACGATGACCAAGCCGAGAGCACCGCCAGTCGGCGCGACCACCGTCAAGAGCAGCGCCAAGGCCCGCGACGGAGGCATCGTAGCAGATCCCCAACGCGGAGGCGGCCACGACCGTTGGAGGGAATTCGGGCCTTCACCCCGGATCTTCGCCGAGTGGTTTGGCCGAATGGTTTCAACCTCAAAGGCATCGAGAAGTTCGATGGCGAGAGGGATCCAAAGAACTGGCTGCAAGTTTACGCTTTAGCGCCGGCGCAGAGGCGATCGAACGCCATGGCAAACTACTTGTCGGGCCGCTCGACCCCAACCGCCGACACAGCTAACGGACTCCGGAGAACTCTATCGAGTCATGGGACGACCTCCAGGAGCAGTTCATCGTCATCTTCCAAGGGACCTATGAAAGGCCAGCGGTGAGATGGGAGATTGGACAGCTACATAGGCGCAAGAACGAGACGCTTCGGGAGTTCATCAAGCGCTTCACCAAGAAGAAGAATGAGATTCGGGACGTTTCGGAGCAAACCGTCATCGATGCCTTCTTTGTCGGATGCAAGTCCGAGGAGTTAATCAGGCAGATGACTTGGGACCCCCCGCGTAATCTCAAGGCCATGTTCACGATGGCGGACCAGGAGGCCGAAGCCGAGGAGGCCATCGCGAATCATCGCGGTGGCAACGACGGAGGCCCCAAGAAGAAGCCCAACGAAGAGCAAGGCAAGCCCAAGGACAAGAAGCGAAAGGGGGACGAGATGGTCGCAAACATGGAGCGCAACCGACCGAAGCCCCCCAACGACAATGACTACAAAAAAATGATGGATTCGGTATGTCCCTTCCATCCTCGAGGAAAGCACTCTACCAAAGACTGTCTTATTCTGCAGAAGTTCGCCGAGAGCTCGAACCAGTCGGCTAAAGGCGGTCAAGGCAAGAAACCCGATGGAGGTTACCAGAACGCTGAGCGCGAGATCAGCTACATCTTCGGGGGCTCTAACGCGTATGAGTCCAAGCGGAAGCAAAAGCTTACCACTTGGGAGATCAACGCTATAATGCCCGCGACGCCAAAGTATTTGTGCTGGTCCGAGGTGCCCATCACCTTCGACCGATCGGACCACCCGGATCGGATCGCCTTCCCTGGGAGGTATCCTCTGGTGTTGGACCCGGTCGTGAGAGGAAGCAAACTGAAGAGGGTTCTGGTCGATGGCGGGAGTGGGATTAATGTCCTTTTCGTCAAGACCCTGGACCAGATGAATATTCCACGTTCCGAGCTACGGCAGGGATTGTCTCCTTTCCACGGGGTAATCCCCGGGACGTCCGCAATACCACACGGACAGATCTCTTTGCCCGTCACGTTCGGGACCAAGGATAATTATCGGACCGAGAGTCTGAGTTTTGAAGTGGCTGATTTCGAGACGGCATATCATGCCATCTTGGGAAGGCCGGGGATCGCCAAATTCATGGCGGTTCCCAATTATACTTACCTCATCTTAAAGATACCAGGTCCCAACGGTGTAATCACCCTCCACGTCACGTTAAATAGATCCTCGCTCTATGACAAATGAAGTCGTGAGATGGTGCGTAATCGGACTCGTCACCGAGATGGAGAAGATCCGACCGAGGTTGCATCCTTCAGAGGAGGGGGGGCGCCCCGCCAAGAAGCAGGCCAAAACATCTATCCAAGCAGCCGAAGAGACCAAAAAGATCCTGTTGGACCCGTCTGATCCGGCCAAGACAGCCGTGATCGGGACAGGGCTCGACAGCAAATAGGAAGACGCGCTCGTCACCTTTCTCCGGGCCAACCGGGATGTGTTCGCTTGGAAACCTTCGGACATGCCTGGTGTTCCGAGGGAGGTGATCGAGCACTCTCTCCACGTCGATGAAAAGGCGAAGCCAGTCAAGCAATGCCTACGAAGATTTGCCCCGGATCGGAAGACGCCATACAGAGTGAGATCACCAAATTGTTAGCCTCTCGGTTTGTCAAAGAGGTGTATCACCCTGAGTGGCTTGCCAATCCGGTCTTGGTGCAGAAGAAAAACAAGACATGGCGGATGTGTGTCGACTACACGGACCTCAACAAAGCGTGTCCCAAGGATCCTTTTGGGCTCCCCCGCATCGATCAAGTGGTGGATTCCACCGCCGAGTGCGAGCTCTTGAGTTTTCTGGACGCCTACTCAAGCTATCACCAGATCAGTCTGAATGAGGAGGATTGCATCAAGACATCGTTTATTACGCCTTTCGGTGCCTTCTGTTATATCACAATGCCATTCGGGTTGAAAAATGTCGCGCAACTTATCAACAAGACTATACAATGCGGTGTTTTCACACTCAGCTCAGACGCAACGTGGAGGCATATGTCGACGACGTCGTCATAAAAACCAAATCCAGATGGGATCTTATAACAGATCTGACCGAGACATTCGAGAGCCTAAGGGCAGTTCGGATGAAGCTAAATCCCGAGAAGTGCGTTTTTGGGTTCCGTCTGGTAAACTACTCGGATTTATCATCTCCAACCGAGGGATCGAAGCAAATCCAGAGAAGGTCAACGCCATCATCAAGATGAAGCCCCCAACCAATCAGAAGGATGTGCAGAAGCTCACTGGATGCATCATGGCACTTAGCCGATTCGTTTCCCGACTCGGGGAGCGAGGCATGCCTTTCTTTAGGCTCTTACGCCGACAAGACGATTTTCAGTGGACAGTGAAAGCACAGCAAGCCTTTGAAGATTTAAAGAGGTTCCTCACCACGCTTCCGGTGTTGGTCCCTCCCATGCCCCAGAGCCCTCTTGTTTACATCGCACGACGACTCACGCTATCGCTAGCTTTGGTGGTGGAGCGAGATGAAGAGGGCTCTCTCCGTATAGTAGGCGTCCGGTCTACTTCGTAACCGAGGTATTGGGCGACTCTAAAACAAGGTACCCACAAGTTCAAAAACTTCTATATGCTGTATTACTTACATCGCGGAAGCTCAAGCATTATTTTCAAGAGCATGAAATTTCGGTGGTCACCTCTTTCCCGCTTGGAGACATACTCCACAACCGGGAGGCCACTGGGAGGATTGCCAAATGGGCAGTCGAGCTTGGAGCCTTTGAAATAAAGTTCAGGCCTCGATTAGCCATCAAATCTCAAGCGTTGGCCGACTTCGTCGCCGAGTGGACAGAGTCCCAAACCCCAGCAGCAAAGGAGAATCTCGAGTACTAGAAAATGTACTTTGATGGTTTCCTCATGCTCAGCGGCGCGGGGGCTGGGATTTTGCTCATATCGCCGACTGGAGAGAAGCTACGCTACGTCCTCCGGATAATGTTTCCCGTCAGCAACAACGCCGCCGAGTACGAGGCACTCATCCACGGGCTACGCGTCGCCATATCGATTGGTGTCAGACGGTTAATGGTACGCGGGGATTCCCAACTCGTGGTCAACCAAGTTCAAAAAGAGTAGTCTTGCATTGGCGACAGCATGGCGGCTTACTGTCAGGAGGTACGAAAGTTAGAGGACAAGTTCGACGGTCTGGAGCTTACACATGTGCTTCGCCGCGACAACGAAGCAGCAGACGAGCTAGCACGGATGGGATCCACTCGGGTCCAGGTCCCGACTGGTGTTTTCGTCCAAGAGCTACGCGCACCGTTCATCAAGCTACCACCTGCACCAGGAGAAGATCAAGAGAAGCAGCCAGATCCCGATGTAGAGGTATTATCAGTTACTCCCGGGTGGACTCAGCCTTACTTAGATTATCTTCTTGGTGATGAGCTGCCTGAGGATCGAAGCCTAACCGAGTGCATTACACGCCGAAGCAAAAGCTACAAGGTAGTCGGGGACGAGCTTTTCAGGAAAAGTAGTTCCGGGGTACTAAGGCGTTGCATATCCGAGCTAGAAGGCTGGGATCTACTCAACGAAATCCACTCGGTCGAATGCGGGCACCACGCGGCTGCCAGCACCCAGGTGGGCAAAGCCTATCGGCAAGGATTTTTCTGGCCAACTGCGGTCACAGATGCGGAAGACATAGTACGCAGATGTGACAGGTGTCAGTTTTTCGCACGGCAAATTCACATGCCGGCCCAAGATCTACAGACGATTCCGATCTCTTGGCCCTTCGCCGTCCGAATCTGAACATGACATGGCCCCCTCAAGCGAGCGCAAGGCGGGTTTACCCATCTCTTCGTCGCCATCGACAAGTTTACCAAGTGGATTGAAGCCAAGCCGGTTGCTGTCATCACGGCAGCCAAGGCACGTGAGTTCTTTCGGGACATCGTTGTGCGTTTCGGCATACCCAACCGCATTATCACCGACAATGCGTTTAGTTCAAAAGCAGCGAATTTCAAGACTGGGGCGAGGAGCTGGGCATCAAGATCTGCTATGCCTCGGTGGCCCACCCACGGAGCAACGGACAGGTTGAGTGCGCCAACGGATTGGTCCTACAAGGGCTCAAAGCCCGAATTTTCGATCGCCTGAAGCCGTACGCCACGCGCTGGGTCAAGGAGTTGCCTTCGGTGCTCTGGGGGCTCATAACGACCCCGAGTCGAGCAACCGGGCAGACACCCTTTTTCCTAGTCTATGGTTTGGAGGCGGTCCTCCCGACTAAATTGAAGTTTCGGTCCCCTCGGGTCGTCGGTTACCACGATAATCAGTCGGATGAAGCAAGATGTGAAGACCTCGACCGGCTCGAGGAAGCTCGGGAAGCAGCAATGATCCAGTCGGCAAAGTACCAACAGGGGCTGTGTCGCTACCATCAGCGCAACATACGGGGC
This sequence comes from Raddia guianensis, assembly GCA_036346415.1. Classification (NCBI taxonomy): domain Eukaryota; kingdom Viridiplantae; phylum Streptophyta; class Magnoliopsida; order Poales; family Poaceae; genus Raddia; species Raddia guianensis. The sequence goes on from CM070539.1 coordinate 38,465,366, forward strand.
CGTGCATTTTCTAAGGGAGATCTGGTCCTCCGAAGGAACCAGAAGCACGAGTATAAACTCTCCCCACTTTGGGAACGCACATACGTGATCGCTGAGGTGACCCGCCCGAGGGCTTACCGGCTGCAACGCGAAGATGGATCTAACGTGCCCAACACCTGGAACATCGAGCAGCCACATCGTTTTTACTCTTAAAAGTTTTGTATTCAAGCAGCATGTAATTAGTTTCCCTTCTTTTGACTTGCTACTTGGCCGTAAATGATCAAGCCATAAGTCGGGGGCTACACTAAATAGTGTGCGGAGTCAACCGCACCCTATCTTATCAATAAAAGTTGTTTTCTCTTTACATGTGTTGATCAAATTCGGATGTTACGAAAATTCTTGAGTAATGACGCTTTTATATCCGTAGCCGCAATGTTTAGCCACTCCGTAGTCGCATGGGAAGAAAGCCAAGTGCTACTTCCTGGCACTCGGGGGCTAGACCAGTCGGTAGGTGTATTTCATGAAAAAGGATAAAGCGTACTATTCGGATAAACCGGATCACCAGTATCGAGGATCAACAAGCGTTCCCATTACAGACACATCTACAAATCCAATTGTTCTACTATCTGGACGGCAGTCGGACGAACCTCTTCCAGTAAAGCGGCGGCCTTCTTTTCCGTACAAGCAAGCCCGTCTTTCACGGCTTCGCAGTCTAGACGGGGGAAGTTTGACTTCGCGATGGCGAGGCCTTGGCTGGTACATGTTATCGCGGCCTCCCGAGTGAAGACTTTGATCTGATCAAGGAGAGTGTCGAGATGGGCCACTAGGAGGTCGAGATCGTCCAGCGGCTCTTCATCCGGGTAAAGGCATTGAAGCACTGGGGCTATCCCCATCGAAGCTCGGCGGCGAAGCTCTGCGAAACCAGTCGGGTGTGGCGTATTAGTCGACTCCCAACGAGGTTGAGTCAGGGAGAGCCAATGGGGAAAGTTACCTTCCAACTCTTTAGCCGATTTCTCTTCTAGAGAATTGGCTCAGCGGACTTCATCCTCCTAGGCCTTCTGCCTCGTCTCTAGAGCTACATTTGAAGACAAATACCGGAGATTATTATTTATGAAGCATCCTTTCTAGAGATTTAGCACAGACAGGGGTCTATGCCTCAGTTAGTGTTGGACTCTTCCATGTGGCAGAATCGGAGCTCGGTGACTTCACGGTGGAGCTCTTCGATCCGGCCGCGGTATTGCGACTTAACGACATACAGCGCATTGTCAAACTCATCGCGTGTTATCAGCTTGCCTACCGTTTTCTCCATGCATCGGGTCTCCTGCTTCGACCTCTCCTTCATGCGCTGCGTGGAGAAGGGAGGGAGATTAGGGGGATTCCCCCATGCAAGGTAAGGATTCACAGTGGGAAAGAGCTTTACCTCGTATATCTTGGCTTGAATTGCAGTCACTTGGTCCAGCACCTCCCATTCCTCGGCCTCCTGCCCGTCGTCGACCTCGTAGCCCTCCATCTCCTTCCTCCATTTCAGTTGGAAGGGTGGAACGTGAGCTTTGGGGGAGGGGCGAGGAATCTCCTCGATCTCTGGTTCCGAGCTCCCTGGAGCCGGAGCTGGTACTTTCCCCTTCGCCGACGAGGATTGGCGACTGGTGGAGGATGGGCTGGAAGTTTGGCGAGGCGCGGTCGGCTGAGCCGAGTGCCCAGAAGATTGGGACTTAGTTTGGCTATGGGATTTTGAAGGCGTCGAGGCTAGCATCTCCTTGCCATGCGAACTTGGCGGCTCATCGTCATCGACTGGTTTTTTGACAGAGATCGGAGACCTATCAAGATACATATTTCTGCGAATTATGAAGTTACGACGTCGCAAATGAATACCTGTGTGATGGGAAATACTTCATCCTGAATCGGACGCCCGAACCGCTCGGGCGAGTACCAGAAGGCTTCTCTCCCCCTGACGTGGCTGTTGGGCCGGCGGTCTGGGGAGACGGAGGGCTTGGAGGCTACTCGGCTGGAGCCGGAGACGGCCTTGGAGCTGAGCGGCGGCGGTGCCGAAGCGGGACATCGTCGTCGTCATCATCCTCGTATGAGTCCCCTGAAGTGACCCCCTTGCCTTTCTTGGCCGGAGGAGCACTAGTCGAGCCCTCAGCAGGACGCTTACGCGGTGCCTCCTTGGGATGTGGAGCTTCTGGGACCGGAGGGGTGGAGAAGAAGGCTTCGCGCCCCTGTGGCGTATCAAGTTACATTAGCTACGGCATTGAAAAGGCTGCGGTTGAGTTGAGGAGGATCTTCTCCTTACCGCTGGCGGCAAGTACCCCAAATGGTACGGAGCTATTTCCGAGCCCGGAGCGAAGAGATCGACCACTCAGCTAATGATTTCCTTCTGCGAAAGGTTTTCGTTGGATTCCCGAGTGGTATCTTGAGCCCCCGAATACTCGAAGGTAAAATGCACCCTCTCCTTTGTGGGCTGGACACGGCGCTGGGTGAAGTTCCAAACAACCCCAATGCCGGTCAGCCCAGCAGCTTTAGCTCTGTGGAGAAGAACAAGAAGTTCCTCTACATGGCCTCCCTCGTCATCGGCGAGAAGAGAGGACCAGGAGGGATGGACTGTGGGGCACTCGCCGGGGAAGGAAGGGAGGACCGGGGGAGAATTGGCGCAGTAGAACCACTCCGAGTGCCAGCCCTTATTGGAGGTTCTTAAAGAAAGATCGAGACAATGTTTTCGGGCCCCTTCCCGCAATTGAAATCCCGCGCCACCGGCGGCTTTGGGGGAGTTCTTGTTGGGAAAAGGCTTGAGAAGGAAAAGAAATCTGAAAAGGTCAAAATGAGGAGCAATCCCCAAATAGGCCTCACAGACATGGACGAAAATCGCAATCTGGAAGATGGAATTGGGGTTCAAGTGTGAAACCTCGATCCCGTAAAAATGCAGTAATCCCTGGAAGAAAGGAGAACAAGGAAGGCCGAAGCCGCGGAGAAAAAAGGATTCGAAGACCACTACCTCGTCAGAGCGAGGGGTGGGGCAGGATTCGCCGGTGGCAGCGCGCCAAGACACGAACCCTTCGAAGGGGAGCACACCAAGGGAGACCAATTTCTGTTGCCTCCGTTCGGTTGTGATGGACTTCATCCACTCCTTTCCGCTCTTGGCAGCCTTAGGGGCGGCGGGAGATGGTGGAGCCATTGCGATCGGAGACGGGTGGCGGCGGAGGTGGAGACGAAGAAGAACCCTAGCGGCGGAGTTTGCTGGGGAAGTTAACAGACTGGCACGAAAAGTGAGCGAGGTGAACTAGTTTCGTTTTCTCGTTCCTAACTTATCGCAACGAGCAGTGCTTCGCATTCTGGGCCGGGCCTTAGTATAGCGCTGGATGCGGCCCCTTTTTGAGGAGGGTTTGCCTAAATCACTCGGCTGCCCGAGTGGTTCCTCCCGAGAGGCCTGCGTTAAGTGCCGACTGCCGGTCTAGGAGCTGGCGGCTCTAACTACTCAGATGAAGCGATGCTGCGAATTCGAGATCAAATCAAGGATAAGCAATGTTGCGGATTCAAGATTGGAGCAAAGACAAAGATATCAAGATTACCCAAAAGATCTTCATTAAGAGGTACTTAAGCCTGATTACATTTTTTGTGGCACAGCACATCGAGCTGGCTCGCGGAGGAACGAAAGAAGAAGCCCCCCCCGGTGGGAGGACTTCAATATCCCCCGTCGGCGAGGAGGGCTGCGACTAGCGCGTCCTTAAGAGGGAAACGCACCTTGTGGAGTCGCGGGAATCTACGGATTAGAATCCTGATGGATTCCTTCGCGCGGATCTCCGCTTTCATCAGGGCAAAATCCTGCCAGAGCTCATCTTCGAAAGCTTTGGTGGCGGTTTCCGCTGCCTTCACGCGGGCCTCGGCGATCTACATCTCTATCATCTCCGTGATGTCTCCGTGATGTTTGCCATTGCTCTTGAAAGAGAAGAGGGTGGAGGTTTCTGGGCGTCGCCGAGAGGATGAAAACTCAAAAACACAAAGGCTGGTGGTGAAGTAGAACTCTGTCCCTGGGATTTCTTTTATACACAGAGGAAGTTCAAGGGTCGCGCCTTATAATCCGTTTCAAACACAGTAAAACCATCATGGCGATGGGACGGAAGTGGATACGAATACGGTTTCCGACGGAAGCCCATACCGCTCCGGCTACGTGAGAAAAAGGCACGAAAACGCTTCGCCTCCCCCAAATAGGGTTTGGGCTAAAACTGCAAAGAGCAACCACCTTAACAGGCTTTCTTAACACGCCGCTGATGGTGGCAATGTGTTAAAATCGAGCCTAATTCGACCTCGGTGCACCCTGGAGGGCATATCACCGGCAGCGCCAAAATTAAAAGTATTTCACGGCATACCCCATGTCGGGTCACTAGCCAACTTCGCACGCTCGAGGTTGGGTGTTGGTGAAATTTGGGTTCAATTTCTCGAGGTATGCCTTTATAAGGTCGCCAGTTGTACACCGCTACCCGAGTACAAATACCTCTCAGCAAAATTGCGTCCAATCGGTACGTCCTGAGAGGCCTATGCTGATCCCTTCCCTGGTAGGGACAGGTGCCACCCGGCTGAAAGGCGCGCCCCATGCTGGACCGAATGCTGGTTCTTTCAAGTTAAGGCTAGGCGCCTGACGCTGATATCCTTCGCAACGCTAAGGTTACGGCATGCTGCAAGACAGAAGTCGTAATGGCGTGGCTTAAGACACACCCCTTGACGGGCCGGTTGCTGCTTTTGCATTGCAAGAGTGGGTGTCCAGTAGCCGACTCCATTTGTTGAGACGATGCGCCCAATGGACTGAGTAAGCTGAGTTTGGTATTGCTAATCCAGGCATTGCTTCAACACAAATACTTAAGATTTCTTGAGTTCTGTACAATCTCTTTTCAGATTACAGGAGATATGGGTGAAACCAGTCGGCCAAGCATCTGACTCGATCATAAAGCACTCGGGGGCTACTGTGGACTATATGGGCCCTGAGTATCCTCTAGAAGGCCCATAAAGGAGCAGATAGGGGGCGATCCATGTCGGTCGGCTGAGGATAAAGACCACTTGGGATATGCGTGCCTTGAGCTCTAATGAAGTTCCCGAGGATATAATCTATCTCGATGTAATTAGCAGATTAGCGCATGCATGACATGTAATAGCATAATAGAATTGGCTACTGTGTACCAAGCACAATCCTGTAACTCTATCCCCCCTAGACTATATAAGGGGAGGGGGTAGAAGCCATCGACATGAGACTTAGAATCATCCACAGTGCACGGCATCATCTTGCATCCCGCATCTTGATCCACCATATAATCCCAGAACACAGGAAGTAGGGTGTTACCTCCTCCGTTGAGGGCCTGAACCTGTATAAACCCTTGTCTTTGTTACCATTTCCATTTGACTTAGTTCTTGATAAGCGTCCCCTCGTACAAATTCATTGCCGGCGGTGACCCCCCAGTTAGTCACCAGTCGACAGAAACCATCACTAAGAACATGTATGCCACAAAAGGTGGAGCCGCAACCTTAATCGAACGGCTCACTGGCCAGAAAGAAACTAGCAGACCCAACTGGCCAAAGATCGCTGGCATGACAGAGCTCCCATCGGAATCGGAACAAAGCAGCTCTGATAGTTCTGATTATGATGATTCCGACGAGGACAGCGACAATAAAGAGGAAAACTCCTCCGAATCAGGACCTTCCTCATCGGATTCAGACGATGAAAGAATAGAATCCCAGAACCATGCATCGTCTTCTAGTAGCGAGGTTACTAACTTGGGTGTGTTTGCTAACTTACATTACTCTTTTCCGATTACTAACCTCTTCTTTATTTTCTTCAGAGCGGAGTGAAACGCCCGAAGGCCAAGCTCATCGGAGAAACAGCCGGTGAACTCCATTCAACGGCCAAGTCCGCATCGGCCTTCGCGCAAGGGTCCTCCCAGCAGCCCAAGAAAAGAGGTAATCGGCTTATAACATATAATTCTAAAATATCCGATTTCTTATCAACCTTTATTCAATAGGGAAACCCGAAGGCGAAACCGGCCTGAGGAAGAAACTGGCTGCCAAAAAGCCGAGGCCTCAAAAGGTGCGTACTCCCGATAGCACCGAGTCTGTATGTGATACAGTAAGCACCCGATCTCCCCAAATTCTCACAAACTTCTTGTCGGCGTTTTTATTATTGGAATTTGGATTTCAGGATACCGCCCCCCCCCATCTCCAAGAAGAAAGATAGCACACCTGCTCCTCCTCCAGCATCGCAGATGCCACCGGCCTTCAATCCCCAAGATGTAATCGGAAATCCTTTTCTTTACATCATAAAATTCTACAATTCTGATTTCTTGTAACTTTAAGTTTTCTTTTCTCCAGTATATGTTTCAACCCCGCAGCCCAGTCCGCGTAACAGTGGTGTCTACGCAGGTCATCACTTACGATGGCAAGAAAACCGATGAGCTGAACTTCGATCGATCCAGCATGGATTGGCTCGACGACGAGCTGGACTTCTTATCTTCCCCGATAAGGATTTCATCTCCTCCAGCTGTCGTTATCGAATCTCCCGCAGCAGCACCGACCAAGAACAATCAGCTATCGCCCGACACACTTGCGAAGCTGAAACAGATGTGGGAACTGTTTGGGAATGAATCAGATTGCCGATTCCATCAAGGAAGTCCTCCCGGAACAAGTAGCTTCAGCTATCCAGAAGGCGTTGCCCTTGGGAGCAAAGAAAGCCAATTTGGATGCTGCGCTGGATCGGCTCCATCAGCGAGAAGCCCTCAAAGATGCCGAAGCAGAACTGAAAGGGCTCATTCAAGACGCCAACGCCCAAAATGACAAACTTCTCCAGCTGAAGCAAGAGGCTGAATCGGCAAAGATTGCAGCCTCCAAAGCAGTCTCAAGGGTCAAGTCCCTGGAGCTGGAAATGGAGAATGCGAGAAAAGCCGAAGCAGCCGCTCGTTCCAGCTTTGAGGATACCAAATCAACGGCCAAGGAGCAGTACGGTACTGTGAAGACCTGTGGCCTGGCCGTGCTGGACGCGAAGAAGAAAATGCCGATCATTCTCGGATCTGCTGAGGAGGACACTGAAATTATCAATCAGAACCGCGATACAATGTCCAGCGCCGCCGCAGCTATTTATGAGTTTTGTGAATGATTGGCCTGCGAGCCAAGTTTTAAACTATTAATGCATGAATCGGTATTTTACCGATTGTAAGACAATGTTTTGTTTCACCTTGCCCCTTGGGCAAAACAGTTGAGGCCTTCGTGCCTATGTAATAACTACTTTTCCATGCAATCGATTTTATTAATGTCTTAAAAATCTATAGGCGATTCCTGAGAATAGGCTTTTGCTCAACAGCAACGTGTTGAGTAAAATTGCATTACCAATTGAATTTCAAACTATAGGCGATTGACATAGAATCGGCTTTTGCTCAACAGCAACGCGTTGAGTAAAATTATGTCACCAATTCGCTCAAGTGTTAAACAGTTTTTTGAACTATAGACGATTCACAGAATCGGCTTTTAGAAAATCTCAGCTCAAGCTCCGACCCAAACGCTAGGATAATATTTCTTCAGATACCTGGCGTTAATTGCTTTACCGAAAACTTCTCCATCAAGCTTCTCTAAGATATACGCATTTCCAGGGATAACCCGATTGATCTTGAATGATCCTTCCCAATTTGGAGACCATTTTCGGTATTTAGGATCTCTAGAACCAATCGGTAAAAACGACTTCCATACAAGCTCTCCTACTTCAAAAGCTTTCAGCACAACCTTCTTGTTATAATGCCTGGCCACTCTTTGCTTATCTCGTTCAATATGCTCCAGAGCCTTTAACAGAATTGGCACCATATCATCCAGTTTATCCACCATCAAATTCTTGTAATCATCGGCTTTTACGTTATTTTGCTCTTCAACTCTCGTGGATCCGATGATCGCCTCAACCAGTAGAACAGCTTCTTGACCATAAACCAGCTCAAATGGTGACACCTTCGTAGCTCCATGCTTAGCAATCCGATACGCCCATAGCGCATCCGCCAAAGTATTATGCCAACCCTCGGCTTTTCATCGATTTTTCGCTTGATCAGCTTTATAGCACTTTTATTTGAAGATTCTGCTTAGCCGTTGGCCTGAGCATAATACAGCTAGGAGTTAATCGTTGTAATTCCCAAGCTTCGAGCATAATCTTGAAACGCCTCTGATATAAATACCGATCCTTGATCTGTAGAAATCGTCTGAGGAATACCAAATCGGTAAATTATATGTTCTCTGACAAAATCGATCGCTTCTGTAGCAGTAACTTTCTTCAATGGTACAGCTTCAACCCATTTAGTGAAATAATCCGTTGCCACCAAAATATACCGATGCCCCTTGGATGAGGAAGGAAATATTTCTCCGATCATATTAATTCCCCATCCTCTAAAAGGCTACGGCTTCACGATCAGATGTAAAATAGATGCAGGCGCATGTTGGATATTCCCAAATTTCTGACAGTCTTTGCAACCGTTATAGTATTTGAAACAATCTTCCACCATCGTTGGCCAGAAGTATTCCACTCGCTTCAACATCCGTCTCATCTAATACGCTGATTGATGAGTTCCGCACAGCCCTTCATGAATCTCCCCGATTGCAACTTTGGCCTCCTCTTCGTTCAAGCATTTAAGCAATAACCCATCAAAACTCCGATAGTATAATTTATCACCGATTAATACATACTTGTGAGCTTTTCTTTTAAGCTTCCTATCGGCTTTCCCCTGAGGATCCTTAAGATAACCGATAATTTCTGCCTGCCATCCTATCGGAATAGGATTTGCAATCGCAATAATCTCCAACCCAATGATCGGTAATTTATAGCTCGATGCTTCCTGAGCTAAATCATTGGCCTCACAATTCTGTTCTCTCGGAATGTGATGAATTGTAAATATACTGAAATACTTAGCCAAATCCGAAGCCCTTTCCAGATATTCCCGAAGCAGGTCACTGTGACATTCATATTTACCGATCATCTAAAAAACTACCAATTGTGAATCTCCAAACACTTCCACAGCAACAACACCAGCATGGATTAACCACTCCAATCCCTGAATCAAAGCTTCGTGCTCCACTTGATTGTTGGTCAACCCAAAATCCACTGTAACACTGAATCGGTAAGTAACACCACCAGGAGAAACTATGAAAATACCGATTCCACATCCCTTCTCACAAACCGATCCATCAAAGAACATTACCCAGGGCAAAAGAATCGAAAGATTAATGTCTTGATGGTGCGTGATGAAATCGGCTAATACCTGCCCCTTGACAGCTTTCGGAGATTCGTACGTCAAATCAAACTCGATGAGAGTATATGCCCATTTGCCACGACGTCCTTTGATAATTGGGGCATTAAGCATGTAGTTGACCACATCGGTCTGACAAACTACTTTGCATTCAACACCCAACAAATAATGCCTCAGTTTAGTGCAAGCAAAGTATAAACAAAGACAATACCTTTCCACCATCGTGTATCGGGTTTCTGGATCCAATAACTTTCTGCTCAAATAGAAAATCGCATGTTCCTTCCCTTCGACTTCTTGGACCAGAACTGCCCCTATCGTTTTATCCGATACCGATAGATACAGCTTAAACGGCAAATTTTCCTTTGGAGCAATCAGAACAGGTGGATTGACTAGATATTCCTTGATATTATCAAACACTTTCTGCTGCTCCGGTCCCCAAATAAACTTATCGGAATTGTTCAACTTAAGCAATGGAGAAAACGGTATGATTCTTTTCGATAAATTTGAAATAAATCTCCTCAAGTAATTAATCTTACCGATAAGCTCTTGTAGACGAACCTTCGAATCAGGAGGCTTAGTATTCAGGATCGCCTTTACTCTATCAGGATGAACTTCGATTCCTCTCTGATGCACCATAAACCCCAAGCACTTGCCGGTCGATACTCCAAACGCACACTTCTTTGGATTCATCCTCATACCATATTTCCGAAACCGATCCAACACGGTTATGATATCAGCCAAGTGTTGTTCTTCCTCCTGGGATTTAGTCACCACATCGTCAATATAAATCTCAACCAATTTACCGATTAAATCGTGGCAAATCAAATTCATCCCTCTCGGATAGGTAGCCCTAGCGCTGATCAGCCCAAATGTCATGACAACCCATTCAAACAAGCCGATAGCCCCAGGACATCTAAACGCAGTCTTGTTCACATCTTCCTCGGCCATAAAGATTTGATTATATCCAGCATTGCCATCTAGGAAACTGATAATACGATTGCCTGAGGCGGCATCAATCAACCGATCAGCAATCGGTATCGGATATTCATCTTTGTATGTTGCTTTATTCAAATCCCGAAAATCAATGCATACCCGAATTTTATCGGAATCCTTTTTACCGACTGGTACACTATTTGATATCCATTCGGCATATTTGCATGGCCGAATAAACTTAGCATCTAATTACCTTTGAATTTCAACCTTTACCCGATCATAGATTTTCCAACTAATCTTCCTTGGTGACTGCTTTACTAGCCGAAACCCAGGTTTCATCTTAATTTTGTGCTAAACTATGGATCGATCTAGACCAGGCATCTCATGATATTCCCAAACGAAACAATCAACTCGATTCTTAAGTATCTGGATAAGCCGATCTTTATATTCCCGCGGCAACTGTTTACTGATGTAAGTGGGCCTCACTTTACCATCGGTTCCAATATCGACTTTTTCGAGTTCATCAGCCGATATAAAACCTTGGCCCATCTTATATTCGACTTCCTCTAGAGCCACGGTTCCCATAAAAAACCCTCGTGCCCTTGAGTTACCGATTGTGCATCCTGTGTTGTTGGTTTGAACCCAAATGTCGGGGATTAGATTACGGCCCATTGCCATGGCCCACTCCCTGACGGCCCAATCGAACAGCCTACCAGGGCCCAGCTCCCTGGAAGGTTCTATCAGGCCCATATGCATCTGCGCCAACGCCTCCCCGGCCGCACGGTCTTGTCTTGTTCTAGGATTCGTGTTTGAGTCCTACTCGAACAAGAGTTCTGCACGGCTACGTGAAGACCCGGACGTGGTTTCCCGGATTGGATTAGGAGTCGTGATCCCCAAGAATTGGAGTATACCTTATCTACCTCGGGATGTATTTGGCATGTACTGAGTTCGTTACGGACTCGTGGTCAGCCCGGCCCGATTATCCCTTGGTAGGTCGGTTGTTCAACACTATATAAACAGGACCCCCACGACGTGTTGAGGGGCCTGGTGATCATCTTATAGCTTATCGCGCACTTGTACTCGCATAATCTCGCCGAGACTTGTTCATCTCGCCGAGCCATCTCTTGTATTCATCTCTGATATATAAGAAAGGCTGGACGTAGGGCTATTATCTCTCCCGAGAGGCCTAAACCAGATAAAACTCTGCTCTCCTTATCACGTTGTTCGTGGTTGTTTGGCGGTCTCTATCTCAATCTTAAAGAACCTTAGCGACTTGAGATCGATATTCAACCGCCGACAACCGGGCGCCGTCTGTGGGGATACGCAGATCGAACATGTCGAACTCTATCGGCGACATCAGAGATTCTCTCGAGGACTACGACTCGTAAAGCGGGATGTCTCTTCCTCGCCAGATCGGATCGATCTCTTCGATCTTGATCGCCTTCTAGATCTGGTTCTCAGCCCGCCGGGATCGATCTCTTGGCGCGCGGCAGCTCTTCGCCCGGCGCCGCGAAGTCTGTCCCGCGACGAGCTCCGTGCTCGGGCCGGATCTCTCGCACCGGCAGCTCTTCGCCCGGCGCGCGTCTGTTCCCGCGACGAGCTCTGCGCTCGGGATCGGATCTTCGCGCGGGCAGCTCTTCGCCCAGCGCGCAAGTTCGTCCCGCCACGAGCTCCGTGCTCGGGCCGGATCTCTCGCACTGGCAACTCTTCGCCGGCGCGCGTCTCGTCTCTCGCGACGAAGCTCTGCGCTGGGATCGGATCTTTCGCGCCGGGCAGCTCTTCGCCCGCAGCGCAAAGTCTCGTCCCCGCGACGAGCTCCGCTTCGGGATCGATCAACTCCGCCGGGCAGCTCTTCGCCTGGCGCGCGTCTCGTCTCGCGACGAGCCCGTGCTCGGGATCGATCAACTCCGCGCCGCAGCTCTTCGCCTGGGCGCACGCTCGATCTCGCGACGAGCTCCGTGCTCGGGATCGGATCAACTCCGCGCGGGCAGCTCTTCGCCCGAGCGCGTCTGATCCCCGCGACGAGCTCCGTGCTCGGGATCGATCAAAACTCCTTCCGATCCCGGGCTGTTCGCCGGCCGTGGATGTCGGAGAGAGCCGACGAGCACTTGGAACATCGACCAGCCGTCGTAAGTTCCTCGTAGGTCTTTCGCTTCTAGCTTCGCTTTTTCTCAAATTTCGCGCTTTAGTTCGTCCAAGTCTCTCGGCTGCCATGTAAAGTTCAGCCCATTGAGCGGTGAATGTTCGCGCCCCTCGCGCCTTCTTCTCACCACTCGCCTTCTCGCACTCTCTTTCTCTCGAAACACTTGATGGCTGCCCGGTCTTGCGAACTCTTGGCTCCGCAATCTTCGTGGTTTCCCGCCAGATCTGGTTTCAACAAGTTCCTAAACTCGAGTTGCGTAACACGCATCCAAATTTGCGGCTAAGTTCGCTCGTAAGCCCTCCGCGCAGAGGCACTTACCGCCACGCAGCGCACCACTTGGCAAAGCTCGCTCGTAAGCCCTCCGCGCGAGGCACTTTCCTTGTTCGGTTACCTTCGAATCGCTTAACTTACGTTAACGAGCGCCTCGAACGAGTCGATCAGATACGGGGTGTCGCTTAACTCTACGCACGTGCTTGAAGTCGCAAGTTCAGGTCTTCATGCATCGTCTGCATCGGGGCTAGGGCGTCGCTTTTCTCTTGTGCACTGCTCGAGTTCGCAAACTCAGTCCTCGAGCAAACTGCACAACGGGGCTGGAGTTAGGCTAAGCGTTCTACCGGTTTTTCTTAAAACTTTCTAGCGCTGTTCGCTTTGCTCTTGGTTTCTGCTCGTCCTTGTCTTTTGTCGCTCTCTTTTGCAGAAAAAGCTGCTCGGTCGACTCTCGCTCGATTCAAGCGCTGCTCGGCCGCCTTGAGTCTGCTCGTCCCAGCTCCTCGAGGCTCGCATCTCCTCTGTCGCTTGGGACTTGAGCTGAATTTCGCAACCCCTGCGCTTTCAGTTTTCCAGCCTTTCCTTAGCGTTGGTTTTCCAAAACTCGCTGGTCTTTTGCTCTCAGAGCGCCTCGCGTCTGAGCATGTCTTTTATCTGGCGACAACTCAGACGGCTCCGGTTAACGGCGGTGCACCACCGAGGGAGTTTCGCCACCGTAGTCGATTCTCATCGCGAACGGGCATGCCCACCGTAGTCGATTCTCATCGCAACGCGGGCACTCTGGCGCTGGTTCCGCACTCGCCGAGGCGACACTAACGCCGCACGGGTCCATGCCCGGATAAGATTTCGCCTCGCCGCGCTTTGCTCGCGGCTAAGGTCCCGATCGCCTTCCACGGTTAGCGGTCTTAGCCACAATGGGCTGTACTGCCCGCACACGCCTTCTTTATCCATGCTACGCCCTTCCCAGCACGGTAATCCGGAGCACCGCACCACCAACGGAGTCCCGCCCATCGTAGTCGATTCTCATCGCAACGGGCACTCCTTGCGCCGGTTCCGCGATTCGCCGAGGTGACACTAACGCTATCGGGGACGATTAGGAAAAATTATGTCTTGTGCGGGTTGGTCGCGTCTTTGCGTGTTTTCCGTAACTCGCTTTGCTCTTCTTAGAGCCTTTTCTTGCTCTCTTTTCCCCTTGCTGCTCGTTTCTTGTTTGTCTTATGCAGGAAATACAGGAACGGGGAACGCCAGACTCGGCGATGGTCGTGGCGAGGTTCCAGGCTTCCCCACCAAAGCCGATGTCGCATCGCTCTCTTCCGGGTTTGCTCGCGCATGCCTGTGGACCGATTCACTCTACCACAGATGATTTCTTGCCTTTTGCCCGCACCGACCTTCACAGCTCAGCTAAGTCAAAGTAGTGCGCCACCAACGGAGTCCCGCCCACCGTAGTCGATTCTCATCGCGAACGGGCATGCCCATCGTAAGTCGATTCTCATCGCAACGGCACTCCAAGCGCCGGTTCTCACACTCGCCAAGACAACGCTAACACTTGCCGCAAGGAATACGCCATGGGTAAAGCGTTGATTTCACACGCTCTTGCGGCTCGACCGCATCGGGTTGTGATTCACCTCGCGGCGCGCGGTTCTTCGCTCGAGCGCGATCCGTCCCCGCGACGAGCTCCGTGCTTGGGGGCTGGATCACCTCGCACCGGGCAGCTCTTCGCCCGGAGCGCGGGCTCCTACCGGGTACGTCTTCGCCTGGTCGCACTTTCTGGTTCCTTTAACGAGCTCCGTGCTCGGGGACTAGATCTCCTTACTTGGTTCCTTTGGCGAGCTCTACGCCTGGGGTCGGGTCACCTTTCCCATTCGTATGTATTGTCTCGCTCCAAGCACACGATCTACGCCCGAGGCACATCACCTTCGCTTCCCGAGCATAACGCTTGCTCGAGAGCGCAATCTCTGCTTCTCGGGCGAGCTCTAGCCCGAGAGGTGGTTTCTCTATTTCCGCTTATGTTTTCCTAGGCATCCGAATGCACGATGCCGCAAAGACGAGTCCATCTCGCGACTTGCTATGTTCATTCTCCCTAAGATTTGATCTTACCGGATGCGGTGGTACGCTCTTCACTACTAAGAATCCAATCCTCCTTGATGACGCCCAAATTTCAAGGAGATGATTCACCTCACTTCTTCCGATTTACAGACGAGGGAGTAGTACTCGCTTCGGACAGATGTCGCTCCTCGCTCGACGCAATGAGTTGCTCGGCGCCGGACGGGTTTTGTTCGTCCCGAACAAGTATTGTTCGCTGAACCACAACCTGTTCGATGCTTTGCTGCACGCCTTTGTAGCAGGAAAAATACCCTCTTCGTGACTTAGAGTCTCAAGAGGATGACCCCACTCTAGTGAGTCCTTCCACTTGAGTCTCGGGGCTAGCTGTCGGGATTAGATTACGGCCCATTGCCATGGCCCACTCCCCGACGGCCCAATCGAATGCCTACCAGGCCCGGCTCCTGGAAGGTTCTATCGAGCCCATATGCATCCTCGCGCCAACAGCCTCCCCGGCACGGTGCGTCTTGATCTAGGATTCGTGTTTGAGTCCTACTCGAACAAGAGTTCTCAGACGGCCACGTGAAGACCCTGGACGTGGTTTCCGGATTGGATTAGGAGTCGTGATCCCCAAGAATTGGAGTATACCTTATCTACCTCGGGATGTATTTGGCATGTACTGAGTTCGTTACGGACTCGTGGTCAGCCCGGCCCGATTATCCCTTGGTAGGTCGGTTGTTCAACACTATATAAACAGGACCCCCACGACGTGTTGAGGGGCCTGGTGATCATCTTATAGCTTATCGCGCACTTGTACTCGCATAATCTCGCCGAGACTTGTTCATCTCGCCGAGCCATCTCTTGTATTCATCTCTGATATATAAGAAAGGCTGGACGTAGGGCTATTATCTCTCCCGAGAGGCCTGGACCAGGATAAAAACTCTGTCTCCCTGTTCGCTGTTGTTCGTGGTTGTTTGGCGTGTCTCCTATCTCAATCTTAAAGAACCTTAGCGACTTGAGATCGATATCTCAACCGTCGACACCAAATTTACTAACGCTGAGGAAATCACAATCCTCCAAGGGTTTTCCCGATAATGCCTCCAGATTATCATGTATTTCGGCACAATCGGTTTCTGCACTTAGAGACTCTTCTCTTACCACTTCTATCTGCTCGCCAATCCACTGAATTAAAATATGATGTAATGTCGATGGAATGCAGCAATTGGCGTGTATCTAGTCCCTTCCCAACAGCACTGACGGCGTGTTCTCCGCTCAACCACCGCGGATCACACCCCTAGTCGGATTTCTATCCTGCTAGCCTATCGGCCGAGCTTAGTTCGATTTGAGCGTCGGACGCAGCAAGGAGCGACTCACAGAGATTACCTAGGTTCGGACCCCCCTGCGGGTAATAGTCCTACTCCTGCTAAGCCTTAACTCTTTTCTTGTTGTGGTTGAATGGAATGTGGTTACAGAATGCTTGTGAACTGTGTGTAAAAAACGCACGTACCCCCTCCCCTCTCTCTCCGCTCCTTTTATACAAGCCTCGAACCGGCGGAGAGAGCCGAGGGGGTAGGCAGTACAATACTCTTAGTACACTAACAAGACACGACAGGAGAGACGAAAATGTCTTTCTTTGCCACGCCGAGCGGCGCCGCCTCACGATGCCGCGTAAGTGGCCTCGATCCGTGCAGACACACGTGAGATCTGCGGGACCCACCCACCTGCACTCTCCGACGCGGGCGGCCATCTTAAGCAAACCTTCTCTCTGCCGGCCAATTCGGCTGCGGCAAGATGATGACCGCCAGACTGCGGGTCATCAGAAGCGTAATCATCTCTTCACCGTCTATCCGCTGCGTGATGTCGCGTTAATGCGCTCGTCCTTTGCAGCAGGGGAGCCTTCGCCCGAAGATTCCTTTTGGACGCCTCCGCCATGTGGGCCCCGCTGATACGGGAGGCCTCACAGCGCACCGAGGGGCTCGCCCACGCGCCCACCTGACGCATGGGGCCCTCGCCCGGCGTGCAGATGGGCTCGCCCACACGATGGGGCCTAGTCGCCCGCCTGACGTGTGGGGCCCTCGCCTGGTCTTCTAAGGGCTCGCCACGCCTGGGCCTTGTCGCCCGCTCGACGATGGGGCCCGCCGAGCGCTGAGGGGCTCGCCCACGCACTGGGGCCTTGATCGCCCGCCTGACGCGTGGGGCCCGCCTGATCTTCTCAGGACTCTTTGTACCCCGGTATTTATTACACCGACAGTAGCCCCCGGGTCCACCATGAGATGCGAACCGTCGCGCAGACACTTTTCCCGTTTCTCTTGCGGCGGGAGACGAATCGTGGGGGGCCCACCTCCTGTGGCGGCCGTACGCCTGATTCTCCACCTGCGCACGATCTTCCTTGGGGAATCGCGCCGCTTTTCGCGGGAAATCGAAACGCGCGGGGCAATGATAGCGCGCGCGCATGGGGACGGATTCCAAACCGTCGCACTCGCGCGCCTTGCTTATAAATACTTCCACTGGCGCCGCGGCTAATCCTTCCGCACACTAAGTCCTCAAACTGCCCTTCACCTTCTTCGCCGCTGCCACAGAGCCTTCTTTGCCGCTGCACCTTCTTTTTTCGCCAACTCTTCCACCGTTTTCCGTGGCACCCAAACGCAGCAAGGGTCACCGCGGGGACGCGCCATCGTCTGGGCCAGCTCTGCCTGCCTCCACCGTCGACGAGGATGTGGCGACGCGGCTCCAAGGGTTCGTGCCGCTCACCTCCGTCCGGTTCCACGCCGGCACCATAGTGCCAAGCCCCCGCGACGGGGAGATCGTGACCTTCACCTGGGCGATGCTGGCGGGGCTCGTCCCGCCGTACTCAGAGTTCTTCTTGGCGGTGCTTGCCTTCTACGAGATCCAGGAGACGCACCTTCCCCCCAATTCTGTCGTGGCGCTGACCATCTTCGTCCACCTATGCGAGATGTTCGTGGGGACGATGCCAAACCTCCCGCTCTGGCGCCGGCTCTTCACACTACATGCGAGGTCGCGCCCGAGAGGGGCCATTGGAAGCTGCTACTTTACGCTCCGCGACGCCGCCGCCTTCCTCCAGGTCACGGTCAAGTCCAACTGGAAGGACTGGCACCGCCAATGGCTATACGTGGAGGACTCTAGCGGCTGCGACGACCTTGACCTCCCCGAGGGTCCTGCGGAATCCCTTGCCAGCTGGGGGTCTCTGTCCGACGACTTCGGCGAGCCGGAGGAGATCTTTGGCGCATCGGCTGAGCTCCGCCGCAACGGGTTCACCGGAACCCACGTTGCGGCGGATTTTTTGCGGCGCCGCCTCTGTCCGCTCCGCATGAGGGTTCGCCCCGCCTGGCAGTATTATGGCGATGACGATGGAATCCGCCTTGTCCCCGGAGGTAAATGTTCCTTCAGTCCTTCGGGTTTCTTGTTTCTTTGGAATGCCTTTTCCTTTGACTCCTTGTGACTTATGGCTTCTTCTTCTCTCTTGCGCCCAGCCGCAGGGAATGTGCCGGAGAACGTGCTCTGGCAGTGGCTGGCGGGACTCCTGACCGCGCCCGTCGGCGACATCTCTTTGCCGGAGACCATCCGCCCCCTCTGCGACTGGGATCCATGAGAGCGCAACCAGTACTTGCGCGCGTTGCCCCCCATGGAGGTCTTTGGTCCTGCGGTCCAAGTGGCCCGGGGACCACTACAGATCCGCGAACCGCAGCCGCGGCTGCCAAAGCTTCCGTGGCCGCTGCCGCTCCTGCCGTGGCGGCCGACTCTGACCGCGCTCTCGGGAAGCGCCGCCTCATCCTCACCGAAGACGACGAGGAGGAGGGAGAGACGAGCCCAAAGAGAGCTCGCCCCTCGAGTCCTGAGCTTCCGCCGCCTCCTCCGGCCCCCTCCAGTGGGGGCCCTGCTGCTGCCGCCGCCGCTCCGCCACCGGGCGAGAGCGCGGCGACTCTTGTGGAACTGGCGCCGCCTGCGCCAGTTTCTTCTGCTCCTTCCTGACGCTCGCTTCCTGATTGCCGACGCCCGCCTGCCTCCGTCGTCGCGCGCGATTTCTCGTGACCGGCGCCACTCGTGCAGCGCCCGCTCCGACGGCGCCCGACCGGCTATCAAGGCTTGCCGCTTCATGACCAAGCGGCTTGACGCTGGCCCTTCAAATTTCGCTGAGGCGCCGCTTGTGTAGCTTTCTCTGCCACACACACTTCATGTTAGGGTTAGCATGCTGCACGCTTTCGCATACCTGAACCCTGTCTCTGTTTATCATCACGGGATAGAGCGGACGCTGGGGCCTCAAGCTCCATCCCGCACGACTCACCAGCCCCCAGCTCGCCCGCGGCTCCTTCAACGGTGGCGAGGTCTCCCGCCGCGGAGATTGCGCCTGAGACGAGGCTGGAGGAACCTCCGGCCGCTGCTGCAGCTGACGCCAACGCCGTGGGTGCCATTGCCGCCGACGTTGGTCGCTCCGCCAAGCGCCTGTGTTTCGCCACACACAGGCGGCACGGAGAGCGCTTTGGCTCGGGCGGAGCAAGCCGTCGGCGAAGCCGCGCAGCGCTTCAACGGAGATCGCCCAGGAGAACGGCGTCACATGAGGTCGGGCGCGGCGCAAGCCGCTGTCGCCTCAGCCACCAAAGACGTCGAAGACCTTCGCGCGGAGCACTTTGAGCGCCTTCGGGTCCTCGCCGACATGCTGCGCGCTGCCTACCACAGCTTCAGGGGCGTCCTGTACCCGCTGGGCTTTACCTTGTACTCTCCGCTGGAGGAGACCGCCGCGCAGTATGCTGGGGCCGTGGGGCGCGCCGCTGAGGCCCTGCGCGATCTGTCGGTGGTGATGCGGGCGCGGGCGATCGAAGATGGTCGCCACGGCACTCTTGAAGCAGCGCGGTTCGTCTTGGGCAACTGCCTTGCCCAAAACGCCGCGTTTGACCTCGACACCGCCACCGGGGAGCCTTCGCGCCAGCTGGACCGGATCGAGCAGTCGCGGGTTGACGCCGCCGCCAACCGCGTCTCTATGATGGGCGGCGCTGCACTAGCAGAGGGCGACAAAGACGAGGAGTTGACGAACTCCCTTATTTGTTTTTGCCCTGTACAGATCCTGTTAATGCAAACTTTTGCTTTTTGCCGTGAGACTCGATCAAACTTCGCACAAATCTTTTACTCGCGAGAAGAACTGGGGCACCCGAACGCAAAAAGCTTTAGACAGAGCGTACTATTGAAAGTGAGCGTTTTCTCCTTAGGCATCTGGTTACTTCAACCCTTATGGCCTCTTGGCGAACCGACCTTAAACGTTGCGTGGCGAGAACTTAGCTTCCGGAAGTGGTCTAGTCGCTGGTGCCGTCGTTGGCGCGTTGCCCAGACCGGCGCAGACACACCGAGCTAGAACCCGCCTTCCGTCTCGCCTCGCCCGAAGAAGTTCAGCGTCGCCCTTGCAACTAAGGGGCTATCAGCCTTAAGTACTTTTTCGCTACCAGCTTTCAACAGAATGCTTTCTAACAGACTTTTTGCGACTAGACAACTGATCACCAAAAGTTTTAGATGTAACGTTCTCATCGCAAGTGGCGCTTTTTCCTTAGGCATCGTTTACTTCAACCCTTATGGCCTCTTGCCAAACCGACCTTAAACGTTGCGTGGCGAGAGCTTAGCTTCCGGAAGTGGTCTAGTCGCTGGTGCCGTCGTTGGCGCGTTGCCTAGACCGAGCAGACACACCAGGCTAGAACCCGCCTTCCGTCCGCCTCGCCTCGCCCAGCCGCAAGTTCAAGCGTTTGCTCTTGCCACTAAGGGGCCATCAGCCTTAAGTACTTTTTCGCTACCAGCTTTCAACAGAATGTTTTCTAACAGACTTGAGGCGAAAAAGAACAGATGCCCACAGAGAGACAGAACTTATCTTTATATTGGAGATGGCTTTGTACAGTGCAGCCCACGAGGCGAGCGGGAAAGGAGGAAGACCTCGCCGCTCGGCTCCAAAGGAAGGCCAAAAAAGCTCTTGGAACGGCTACCTACGGGTAGAACTTCCTCAGCTGCTCGACGTTCCAAGTGTTCGCCAATTCGCGACCATCCTCGAAGGCGAGCCTAACTAAGCCTGGGCGGGAGACTGAGACCACCTTGAAGGGGCCCTCCCACAGGGGAGACAGTTTGTTGCGGCCCTCCTGCGCTTGGATTTTGCGCAGAACGAGGTCGTTCACTGCCAGTGTTCTCTCACACACCCGCCTTGCTTGATAACGGCGCAGTGCCTGCTGATACCTGGCGGCCCAGATCGCCGCCCTGTCTCTGATCTCCTCCAGGAGGTTTACTTCATCCTGACGCCGGTCAGGGTCTCTGTCTTTGCTGAACGCCGCCACCCTTGGGGACCCAAAGGCGAGCTCTGATGGGAGCACCGCTTCTGAGCCATACACCAGGAAGAAAGGGGTCTCGCCGGTGGCTCTGTTGGGAGTTGTCCGCAGCACCCACAACACAGTAGGGACTTCTTCCGCCCAGCGCTTGCCACGCTTCTCCAGGCGGTCGAAAGCCCTTGTCTTGAGTCCTCTGAGTACTTCTGCGTTTGCCCGCTCCACTTGCCCATTGCTCTTCGGATGTACAACGGAGGCGAAGCACAGCTTGGTACCCAGCTCTTCGCACCAGTCTTGGAAATCGGCGCTCTTGAACTGAGTGCCGTTGTCGGTGATGATCCTGTTAGCGACGCTGAACCGGACGAAGATGCTCTTCATAAACCTAATGGCAGCAGCGGACGTGATCGCCGGAACCGGTGATGCCTCCACCCACTTGGTGAACTTGTCGACGGCAACGAACAGATGCGTGGAACCTTCGGTCGCAGGATGTCCAGCCCCTAGACCGCGAACGGCCAGGAGAGCGGAATGGTTTGCAGCGCCTGGGCCGGTCGGTGGATCTGCTTAGCATGAAATTGGCATGCTTCGCATCTCCTCACCAGCTCGAAGGCATCCTGGAGGGCTGTAGGCCAATAGGAGCCGTGGCGGAAGACCTTTCCAACCAACGCCCGGCTCCCCGAATGGCTCCCGCACATGCCTCCATGGATCTCAGAGAGGATTGCACTCCCCGCCCTGGCGATACAGGTCCCCACCTACCAGGGCGTAGCGCTTGGCCTTGTGCACTATCTTCTCAGCCGACGCGTCATCGTCGGGGATCACTCCGTCCCGCAGGTAGGCTAAGATCTGATCCATCCACTGACCTTCCCGGATGAGTGTGACGACGTTAGCATTGTCGCCGACGTACTCTGCCTGGTCTGGCATTTCCGCCTCAACCGCCTCGGCAGTTCTTCCGCCACCTCCCTCCAGCCGGGGAGCTGTGGCAGGATTGGTGACGTCTCCTCCAGATGTGGGAGCTGCTCCAAGAAAGGTGTCGTCCCCGCCAGAATCGGGGGCTGCGACAGACGGCCGCGTGAGTCTTTCTTCAAAAACACCAGCCGGAACAGGTGCCTTTGACGAGGCAATCTGGGACAGTTCATCCGCCATATAGTTGTCGTGGCGAGGGACGTGCGCGAATCCCAAACCCTCAAAGTGCCGCTCCAACCGGCGCACCTCCGCCAGGTAAGCCGCCATGACGGGATCCGAGCAGGTGAAATCCTTCCTCGCCTGGTTGATGACCAGGAGAGACTCGCCTTTGACTTGCAGCCGTCGGATGCCCAGGGTCGAAGCCACCCTGAGCCCGGCGAGTAATCCTTCATACTCCGCGACGTTGTTGGTAGCGAAACTCCAAAGACCACGGTGTGGGACAATGTCGCCGGTGGGAGACACCAGAACGACACCTGCCCCAGCCCCCTCAAGCCGGAACGAACCGTCGAAGAAGAGAGTCCACGGCGAGGGTACTGGGACGCCTTCAGCTTCTGTGTCCGCCGGAGTCCATTCGCTGACTAACTCCGCCAGAGCTTGTCCATTGATGGCCGTTCGGGGAGCGAACTTGAGGTCGAACTCTGCCAGCTCCATGGCCCACTTGGCGATGCGGCCCGTTGCCTCGCGGTTGAAGAGAATCTTCCGCAAGGGGTACTTGGTCAAGACAGTGATCTCTCGCCCATGGAAGTAATGACGCAGCTTCCTGGACGCCGTCAGCACGGCGTAGAGTATCTTCTGGTGCTGTGAATACCTCGTTTCGGCGTCGTGGAGGACTTTGCTGATGTAGTAAATGGGGCGCTGAACACCTTCTCTTTCCGCCACCAAGACTGGCCGACCACTGGGGTTCGCCGACATAAAGGATCAGCGGCTCGCCTGGTCCGGGCGACCAAAGACAGGCGGGAAGTTAGGTACTTCTTGACCCGTCGAACGCCTCCTGCGCCTCCACCGCCCACTCAATTGGTTGGTCTTCTTGAGAGCTTGAGTAGTGTGAGACTTTATCCCCAGGCGAGCCACTGGCGGCGCAGGGAGGTCAAGCAGCCCACCAAGCACTGCATCTGCCGAAGTCGCGTCGGGGGCTTCATGTTCTCGATTGCCGCGATCTTGTTAGTGTTCGCCTCAACCCCCCTATTGGAGACGAGAAAACCTAGCAGTTTGCCCGACGGAACGGCGAACACACACTTCTCAGGGTTGAGCTTGATGCAGTACTTCCTCAAGTTGGCGATGGTTTCTTCTAGGTCGCCGATCAACTCCTCCGCCTTCTTGGACTTCACCACCAGGTCGTCGACGTACACCTTCAAGTTCCGCCCTATTTAGGGGCGGTGAGCGATATGCATGGCCCTCTGATAGGTTGGGCCTGCATTCTTCAGTCCGAACGCCATCCTTGTGTAGCAGTAGACGCCCATGGGCGTCACGAAGGCGGTCTTGTCTTCATCTTCTTCAGCCATGCTAATCCGGTGATATCCGGAGTACGATCCATCGAAGCATGTTGCCGCACTTCACCGTGGAATCGATTTATGAGATCAATGCGGGCAGCGGTGCGGATCCTTCGGACACGCCTGCTGAGGTCGGTGAAGTCCACGCACATCCTCCACCGTCCGTTGGATTTCTTGACGAGGACGGGGTTCGCGAGCCACCTGGGATGGGCGACACTGCGAACGACCCCCGCCCTTAAAAGCTTGTCCACCTCCTGGCGGATAACTTCTTGGCGCTCCACCGTTTGCTTCCGGACCTTTTGCATGACCGGTCGCGCGCCAGGGAACGTTGCCAACTTGTGCTCAATCACCTCCCTGGGGACCCCAGCCATGTCGGACGGTTGCCATGCAAACACGTCTGCGTTAGACTGGAGGAAGGAGACGAGCGCGCCTTCCTATTTGGCGCTGAGAGAGGCGCCCACCCGAACGGTCTTCGCCGGGTCTGACCCACTCAGGGAGATCGCCTTAACCTCCCCGGACTGAAAGAGGATCCTAAGGCCTAGAGGGGGGGTGAATAGGCAATTTTAATTTTTCTTTGATTAATTGTTGATTAAGCATCAAATTAATAGTGACCCAATCCTAGTGTCAATTGATACGCAAGCGGAAGCGATAAACAAGTTAACAAGCAACTAAGTCATGGCATCACAATCAACACATTCAATGCAATGGTAGTAAGTGCGGAAAGTAAATAAGAGGCGACACGGTGTTTGTTTGACCGAAGTTCGAGTCATAACTCCTACTCTCCGCTGAGGCTACCCCTTGCGCTGACAAGGACCGGCTCGCTATCGAGCCTCACGCCTCACTTACTCCCGTGAGTCGCTCCGCCACTCCGGCGAGGTGGACTCACACCCGTACACCGACTCAAGAGTAGCCACACGCCAAGGCCTACTCTCAAGCCCACGCCCACGAAGGATATCTTCAAAAGTAACAAGCCCGGCGCCCGATCATGCCGGATCAAGGACTTCCATGAAGCTCGGTATTGGGGTTTGATGGATTGTGGCTTTGGATGATCTTGTGGGTGGAGGAATGGCTCTGGAACACCTAATTGATGAGCTATGAATGTGGTAGGTGAAGTGGAGCAGCAAACCTCAAAATAGCCAGCCACTAGGTAGGTATTTATAGCCCCTAGAGTAAAACTAGCCGTTGCCCCCAGGAAGGAGACAAAATAACTAGCCGTTAGCCTCTACCGGACGCCGTCCGACGAGCACCGGACGCCGTCCGGCAGAGGCAATCGCCACGAAGAAAGGTTTATCGGACGCTGTCCGGTCCCACAGACGCCGTCCGCAGTCTGAAGGCGGTGTGCAGTGTGTGGTTGATCGGACGCTACCAGCAGCGCCAGACGCCGTCTGATGGGAGAAACTCGAATTTGAGCTTCATCGGACGCCGTCTGTAATTCACGGACGTCGTCCGACGATGGCGTACAAAAGGACCGGACGGCCACCCAGACGCCGTCCGACCGAAAGTGCCTCGGATTATAAATCGACCGGACGCCGTCTCGATAACGACGGACGCCGTCCGGCTGAGAGTATTGTTTTGGTGTTTGGTGGTCGGACGCCATCTGCTTTTCCAGACGCCGTCCGACAGAGAGGAATTTTTCGAGCTAAAATTTGTGGGGAATTTAGGTGGGTTTCTCTCTAGAAATCTCACAAGGATATATATGGGTATTTTTAGAAGTGGTGGACTACGAAACCGAAGCCGAGAATTCAAAAGATCCCAGATAGTCCGAGATATTCGAACCCTTTTGAACCGACGAAAAAAAAGAAATAAACCTACTACTCCTAATTTATACGTGACCTCTTCTCTCGCCTGGTCACGCACTTTGAAATCTTGGAGCAGCCAAGAATTTACGCCGCTTGAAATAGGGTTTGCAAAAGCGCCGAGTCTTCGCTAGGTTCCGAGAAGTCCAAAACCCCCTAGCCCTTTATATTGATTAATTTTATCATCAATGCCACTAATAAAAATTAGGGCTCAACGATGCTCACAATCTCCCTTTGTGGCACTTGATGACAACCCAAAAGAGAATAAAATTTTGAGTCGCAAAAGGGTTAGTGCAATACAAATATGCGAGCAATTTTAATAATTAAGAAACCACAACTTCGACCACAAAGGGTGTGCAAATAAAGGAAGCTCCCCTAAATTCATGCATAAATTAAATTCAGAAGCCAATAAGGTTCAAATGTCATAAAACCAACCAAGGTATCAACCACAAATTTCAACGAGTATTGAGGCATCAAATAATATTACAGTAAACACAAGGTAAACACAACCTCGATCTCACTACCCCTCCCTCTACTACTCTCTAACTCTCTCCCCTTTGTCACCAAGTGACACAAACGGAAAAGGTCCTAATCTTGCTGATCTTGATCCATGTCGTCGCCTCCGCCATCTCCCCGGCGCGAGGAGCCCCGACCTCTGGGGCGCTTGAACAAGGGCATATGAGTTGCAGAGGGTACCGACCGAGGTGAGATGGATCATCATAAAGCTGGGTCGGTTGAGGGTTTGGCAAAGAAAAGTTGAGATGATGAGCGACTTCTCCACCCGTGAAATGAATCTTACCCGAGAAGGATATGACCGTGGTGGAGGCACAAAAGAAGGAGCAGCCTGTATGGAGGGTACACCCAAGGATGAACCGGTGGTGGGTAGGCAGTGGGCGAGGAAAACACCGAGTCTGCTGGAAATCTCGATAATCTGTAGGGGCATGTGAATACCAACCATATGGATTTGCCCTTCAGCATCGCCATAAACATCGCCCCATGTATTGCCACAATGACTTAAATTTGCGAACTCATCTCGCCAAGTACGTCTCACGCTCGCCAAGTCTGTCATCTCTCTGCGGGTGGTCACCGGCTCTTCTTTCACCTCGGTGTGAAAATTTCTCAAATGTGTGCAATTTCATCTCACCTATCAAAGCATCATACCACGGAGGAGGGATCTGAAGAGGAGCTCGCACTGTCTGTGGCACAAATGGTCGCATTAGGGCAAAGAGGAGCAAAGACAGAGTCGTGGAGGAGCATCATCACCAGGTCTAGCTAACTTGGGCTTGCTCCCAAGAGAATTCAAGAAGTTCTTCATCTGATGCTTTTTGATTCTGTTGTTCCAACTCCTTACTTCATCATTTGTTACACGCTCTGTCCTGGAGAGCAATAGACCAATATAGGGAGCTAGAGGTAGTGCCCTATTAACTTCTCTGAAGATGGCGTCATCAAATTCTCCCAAGAGGGTAGCTCCAACATTGATGGTCTTGCATCGTCAAGAAATAACATGAACCACCGCTAATGGGAAGAATTACATCGCGATTGCCACCTCGAACAAACAATGTGCTTCGAGTATAAGATTAATAAGGGCGACTCACAGAATCGATTTGCCTTGTCAATACTAATTTCTTCATCATCAAGATCCGGTACATAACCGACTTCACCAAAGGAGGATATTTGCCCTCCGAAACCATCTTCATAGCACACCTCATTCAAATCGCCGTAACTGAGTACCCAAGGCGTGATTCATCTCGCCATCGTGATCCTTTGAACCCGCTCCATCAACCTGAATGATAATAGTTTGACTCTGTCTCGCCTTCGCAATCAAGAAAGTAGCAAAGAACTCACAGTTCCTTTCTTGACTCTGTGTCAATTTCTTGTTGGAGATCAATTACGCTAGGCCCGGTGTGGTGCTAAATATGGTGTGAACCTCGAGCCACCCCCTTGTGATCTCACCCGCCTACATGTGAGGGTCCCTAGGACCAATCGAGGGAGCGTAAAAGCACATGTACAATTGTTTCAAACTTGGTGTAGAACTCAAGTCCCCGGTATCCTCTCGCCCGAGGGAACCACTTCGCATAAGAGACGGACCTTCTCTTTCTCGAGTCTCCATAGATAGTTTCGTAACTCGATCATCCACGGGTCGCCCTCGGCGACCATCGCCTCAAGACATCCTCATCAATCGGGTCCTCAAAGATATGTATCGTCAAGATCCTCTGCGGTGGCGAAGAAGAACCCGCCATCCGAGTCCAATGGAACCCTTGATCGATCGCTGCAGAATCTGCTCTAGACACTCTACTTGGGCGAGGAGGAGCGCATCGCTAGCTATCTCATCGATGTAATCCGGATCGCTTTTATCGCATTGTCGCGCCCGACCAATCGAGGGTCCCGCCGAGCCTTCCCGAACTTCTTCAATGATTTCGACATGATGAATCACTTCCTCGATAATATGACCACCGACCGTAACAACCTTATCGCCAACCGTCACGACTAACGATCCACCGACACGGTGCCAACCCACCACGGTCCAACCCCGAACATGAACGCTGGAAAACCTATTCACAACCTAGAACTTCGGTAAACAACGAAATTTGACGGGGAAGATAGGCGGAAGCCGTTACGAGTCCTAAAGGCGAAGGAGGAAGACGCCGTGCGCGAGGAGATCGCCCCCAAGGCCCTTCCCGGTAGGGGAAAGGAGGGGAACTCGACGGAGACGAGGCGCACGAACGGGGACGTCCACTTTCAATCCACGCGGAGGGAATCGAAGAGGACGACGAGGGGAGGCCGCCGGTGGTGGTGGAGATCGCCGGAGGTCGCCGGAGGGTCTTCCCCGGTGAGGAGAAGGGGCAGGGGCGGCACCGGTTTTTGAGGAGAGAGGAGATCAAATGGGGAAAGAGAGAGGCGGAGAGGTAAGTTATAAGCGCTTCAGCGATTAGGTCCTGCTTGACGGCGTCCGACGGTTACGAACGGCGTCCGACAAAGAAGGGTGCAACAGACAGGAACCTCGCGGACGGGTCGCGGAGAGGCGAGCGGCGTCCGACAGTGAGTTGCAGCGCGGATAACGCCTCTGTGGACGGCGTCCGATAGCTACGGACAGCGTCTCGACAGAGGTATGCGGCGATTCAAGACGCTGACGGACGGTGTCTCGAGAGTGGCTTGACAACGTCGAAGAGGGCTGAAACGCAGCCGGGCACTTCGACCAAGGGCCCCACTAATGCGAGAAATATTATAAAATAATATTTTGAAGTGGGGATTCCATTTTTGCTCAAAATTCAAACGAAGATTCAAATGAGAGCAATTTGAAGAGATTTTCTAAAATTTAATTTTGAAGGATAAGATTATAATATGACAAGTGAAATCAAGTCAAATTCGAAAACCCAAATTTTGATCTTAGAGATCAACAAAATGTGCGAACCCAAATTTTGCCTTGATTTCTCATATAGGCATGAAAACCGAGCATAGGGGTTCACTTTAGAGTTTAAGCACATGTTTTTGAATTTTGGTTTCTTTTCAAATATTTTCAACAATTTTGATGCCATATGATTTTCAAGAGAACAAATATGCATATGGAGCAAATTTTTCAAAAAGGTAAGATTTTCAAAACTAGAAGTTTGAAATGGTAAGAAGATAAGGATAGTCTATTAAGCTCAAATTTGTTTTGGCTTGAAATATAGGACAAGAATGTGTTCACCCAAAATCAAATTTATCTTTTCACCACTAGAGGGAGTGTTGAGATCATGAGTTGAAACTAAACTCCCCCTAAATGAGACAAGGGTCAAAAGCAAATGGAAAAATTCAAATAAGACCCAAAAATCACGAAAACCAATCAACATGCATTTGATCTATCTAGTATGTTGAGTTCATTCCTTAATTTGCAAAACCGTGCCTCATCCAAGGGTTTAGTGAAAATATCCGTCAATTGGTCTTCCGTTCGCACGTAGGCAAGCACAACGTCACCCTTTGCAACATGGTCACGAATAAAGTGATGTCGGTTGTCGATGTGCTTTGTACGGAATGTTGGACCGGATTGTTGGCTATTTTCACCGCACTTTCATTATCACATAGGAGTGGCACTTTTTCAAATTTTAGCCCAAAGTCACTAAGCATCCGAGTCATGTACAAGAGTTGAGCACAACAACTCCCCGCTACATATTCGCTCATGTAGATAGCGCCACGGAGTTTTGCTTCCTCAAGTCCATGACACGAGTGAGCGCCCTAGCAAGTGACAACCCCCGAGGTGCTTTTATGATCAATTTTGCAACCGCATAATCCGAAGTCGAATAGCCAAGAAGCTCAACACGCGCTCCTTGGGGTACCAAAGACCTAGACTAGTAGTGATTTTAGATATCTCAAAATGCGTTTTACGGCAATAAGATGCACTTCTTTAGGGATGCTTGAAAGCGAGCACACATGCACACACTAAACATAATATCGGTCGAGAAGCGGTAAGATAGAGAAGCGAACCGATCATGGAGCGATAAAGCTTTTGATCCACCGCTTTCCATCTTCATTTAAGTCAAGATGCCCATTAGTGGCCATTGGTGTTTTGATCGACGGTAATTGTCCATTGAAACCGCTTGAGAAGGTCCTTTGTGTATTTCTCTTGACAAATAAAAGTCCCTTCTCGGTTGCTTGATTTGAAATCCAAGGAAGAAGGTGAGCTCTCCAATCATAGACATTTCAAATTCCTTGGACATCATCTCGCCAAAGTCCTTGCATTTAGATTTGTTAGTGCATCCAAAAATAATATCATCCACATATATTTGACAAATAAATAAGTCATTTTCAATTGGCTTTAGAAACAATGTGGAATCAATCGCACCAGCTTTTAAATCCCTTTTCTAAGAGGAAGTCCCTAAGACGCTCATACCATGCTCTTGGAGCTTGCTTGAGACCGTATAGCGCCTTAGTGAGCTTATAGACATGGTTTGGGTGTTTGAGGTTTTCAAAACCAAGCGGTTGCTCTACATAGACAAGTTCATCAATAAAACCATTTAGAAAAGCACTCTTAACATCCATTTGAAAGAGAGTTATGTTATAGAGAGAAGCGAAAGCCAAGAGTAACCGAATAGCTTCAAGTCGAGCAACGGGGCGAGGGTTTATCCATAGTCAAGTCCTTCAATTTGTGTGAAACCTTGCGCCACCAATCTTGCTTTGTTTCGCACCACTTCACCGTTCTCATCTTGTTTGTTGCGGAAAACCCATTTGGTTCCAATGACATTGTGATCCTTCGGTCTTTCCACAAGCTCCCAAACTTTATTGTGGGTGAAGTTGTTCAATTCTTCATGCATGGCGCTCACCCAATCCAAGATCCGCCAATGCCTCATCAATGGTCCTAGGCTCAACAATAGACACAAAGGCGTGATGCTCACAATAATTAGTGGTATGAGAACGGGTTCTTACGCCTTGATTGAGATTGCCAATGACTTGATCTAGGGATGATCCTTGGAGAGAGTCGGTGTTGTTGGATCTGCACTTGTAGATCAACATCTCCCCTTGAGCTTGATCAACTTCAAAGTTCGTGATCACCGCCCACCGCTTGATCTTGAGTTGTTGGAGAGGTGTCTTGAACTTGATCATCGATGGAGGTGGTGGGGGTGATTACTTCATCTTTTGGTGCCTCCGGTGAGGGTCGAATTTCCCCCAACTTCATAGCATCATGCGGTGGCTCATCACCTACATTTCTTGTCAAATCTTGCTCATTTTGCGAGCCATTAGTTTCATCAAATTTGACATCATAGGCTTCCTCAACTAACCCGGTAGAATTGTTAAAAACTCGAAAAGCTTTTGAGCGAGATGAGTAACCTAACATGATACCAATGTCGCACCTCTTTTGGAACTTACCCAAATGAGTCCTTTTCTTATAGATGTATACCTTGCAACCGAAGACTCGAAAATACGAGATGTTGGGCCTTCGTCCCACTAGCAATTCATATGAGGTCTTGTGAAGGAGTCGGTGGAGGTAGAGGCGGTTGATGGCATGGCACGCCGTGTTGATGGCTTCCACCCAAAAAGCATGCGGCGTGTTGTACTCGTCAAGCATTGATCTTGCCATCTCTATCAAAGTACGGTTCTTCCTCTCCACCACTCCATTTTGTTGGGGAGTGTATGCCGCCGAGAATTCGTGCTTCACACCTAACTCATCACAAAATTCTTCAACATTTGTATTAGCAAACTCGGTGCCATTATCACTCCTCACCTTTTTAATAAAAGAGTCAAATTCCTTTTGAGCTTTCAAAGCAAATCTTTTAAACACATCACCGGTAAGAGATTTATTTGCAAGAAAAAACACCCAAGTGAACCGAAAGAAATCATCGACAATCACATGACAATAAGAATTACCGCCTATGCTCGCATAGGTGGTTGGGCCAAATAAATCCATATGCAAAAGTTCAAGTGGTCGGGATGTAGACATAAAAGTCTTAGTCGGATGAGAATTAGCCACTTGCTTGTCGGCTTGGCATGAGCTACATAAACGATTATTCTCGAATTTGACATCCTTCACTCCAACAACCAAGTTATCTTTAAAAACCTTTTTCAAAGTGCCCATTCCAACATGTCCAAGACGTCTATGCCACAACCAACCAAGAGTGGTTTGAGCGATAAGACAAGTCTTGATTTGAGAAGTTTCACGGTTTGAAAAATCAACCAAATATAAGTTTTGAAACCGGGTGCCTTCAAATGCAACACTTTGATCCTTAGTGGAAACAACACGAACTCCGTTGATCGAAAAGAAGCAATCAAAACCCAAATCGCACACTTGAGCAACGGAGAGGAGATTAAAGTTGTAAGCTTCCACCAAGAGCACATTAGAGATGGATAGGTCATTAGATATTGCAATTTTACCTATACCCTTTACCTTTCGCTTGGAGTTATCCCCAA
Organism: Raddia guianensis; assembly: GCA_036346415.1. NCBI lineage: Eukaryota > Viridiplantae > Streptophyta > Magnoliopsida > Poales > Poaceae > Raddia > Raddia guianensis. Next base: position 38,497,418 of record CM070539.1, read on the forward strand.
ATGTGATCTTGTGTTCGGGGTCCTTCTCCTCCTCTAGTGAGGTGAACATACTTGAGCTACCGGTCATGTGTTGAGTGCAACCGCTATCGAATATCCAATGCCGCCGCCGCTCTTGTAGTTCACCTACACATACAATTTCAAGCTTGTTTTAGGTACCCAAGACTTCATCTTGGGTCCTTTGAGTTAGTCATCAAACATTTGGGCACCCAAATAGCTTTTACATTCTTCTTATTATTTGGTGCACCAACATACTTAGCATAAGTAGAGCCATTTTTCCTCATAAGCATGTAGCTAGCATCAAGCACTTGAGTTTTAGACATGAATTGAGATGTTTTAGCAAGAGGACAAGCAATGGCTTTATGTTTTCATTTTTACATATGTGGCAACGGGTCCTCCCTTAACAAAAGTTAGCTTGGCTTACCCAACCGCCTTGGCAAATCCAGGATGAAATCCCAAACCATGCTTACCCAAGGTATACCTTTGCTCCCGAAACACCTTGTCAAGAGAGTTGTTCCCCACAAGCAATTTAGCCAAGCTAGAGTCTAGTTGCTTAATTCTATCCTTAAGAAGCAAATTTTCCTTAACTAGCTCATTAGCACATTTAGCAACACCACAAGTACCAATTGAACAAACATTTTCATTTGGAGAAGTAGCACTAGTGGGTGAAGATGAGCTAGCATTGGGTGTGATCGTGGGTGACAATGTAAAGGATGTGTCATGAGATAAGCTAAGAGAACCGTCTATAGTGTCAATTAAATCACAAGTCACACCAACATTGCATTTTTCAATTGAGCAATCAAGCGGAGTTTCAACATCAACATTAGAGCTAGCAAGTTTATTTTCTAGAATTTCAACTTGCAAATTTAGAGCTTCATAGTCATCTTCTAGAGTTTCATGCTTTTCTAACAAGTTCTCAAATTCATTTGCAAGCTCTTTATGCACCTTCACTAGCTTCTTTTTCTTAGACTTTTCTTTCTCTAGAGCATTATTCAAATCATCAATCAAAAGCTTAAGCTCACTTTTAGAGAGGTGCTCATGTGTTACCTTCTCCTCTAATGCCATAAGACACATGGGAGGTGAGGGTTGTCGATGGCGACTCGGATATCTTCGTGTTTTCATTATCGGAGGAGTCCGCCTAAGAACCTTCATCATCGGTGATCCATTCCCCAATCACCTCTTCTTGTATATTTGCGGTGAGGCAAAGCTTTTTTGGGAAGAGCCGGAGGAGCGTTTTCCTTGATCGCAAGTCCGGCTAGCCCATGAGCTCTAGTATCTTCTTCTTCGGAGGAGGATTGAGAGGACGATGAGTTTGAGCTATCTTTCTTCTTAGTCTTTTGACCGGCAAGAGCTTTCTTCTTATCCTTTGATTTGTGATCACTCTTGCGGTAGTGACGATATTTCTTCTTGTCATCTTTCTCATCTTCCTCTTGATTCCTTGCCTTGTGCTTGTTCTTTTTACTTCTTGGGCAATCCGCGCCAAGTGACCCTTCTCTCCACATTCATAGCAACGATCTCTAGAGATAGGTCTTCGCCTTGAAGAGGATGATCCGCCGAAGCTCATCTTCTTGATCAACTTTCTTGACCGCTTGACAAGGAGGGCTAATTCTTCAATCTCCGAATTGCATCATCGAGTCATCATCTTCTACTTCAATTTCAATCTTCTTCTTCCCACTTTTGGCTTTGGCGGGAAGAGCAATGGACTTCTTATTGAGCGGGACTCTTCACTTTCAAGAAATCGATCTCATATGAGTTGAGTTGCAGAAGCTTTGTCGGTGTCATTTTCTTGAGCTTTGATTTGGATGCTCGAATCAAGGTCACAAGTGGATTAAAGCTAAATGGCACAACATCAAGCATCTTCCGACAAATGTCAATGTCTTCCAAGACCTTCTTCTCCTAACATCCGCAATTTCATTGACGATGGGGTTCAACCTAAGAAACATTTCATTAACACTTTCATTAGGGAGCATCTTGAATTGATCAAATCTTTTCTAGCTCGAGATAGCTTCTCCTCAAGCATCTCGGCACTACCAACATGAATTTCCCTAAGATGCTTCCAAATATCATAAGCTTTAGTAAGATTACCAATGCTATCAAAAACTTCGGAGGATACACTAGAGAGTAAAGCATTTCTAGCAATGGCATTAAAGCGTTTGTACTTAGCATGAGCTTCATCAAGAGCAATTGTTCCTACGGAGGGTCCGGATAGCCGGTTTCACAAGCAACCCACACATCATAACTAAGTGCCTCTAAGTAACATTGCATCCTAATTCTCCAATAGTTGTAATTTGTTCCATCGAAAATAGGAGCTTTTCCAATTTCTATCCTAGGCCCCTCTTGAGCCATCTCCTAGCGGTTAAGCTAATACCGAGAACCTAGATGCTCGATACCACTTGAAAGAGGATCCTAAGGCCTACAGGGGGGGTGAATAGGCAATTTTAATTTTTCTTTGATTAATTGTTGATTAAGCATCAAATTAATAGTGACCCAATCCTAGTGTCAATTGATACGCAAGCGGAAGCGATAAACAAGTTAACAAGCAACTAAGTCATGGCATCACAATCAACACATTCAATGCAATGGTAGTAAGTCGAAAGTAAATAAGAGGGTGACACGGTGTTTGTTTGACCCGAAGTTCGAGCCGCAACTCCTACTCTCCGTTGAGGCTACCCCTTGCGACAAGGACCGGCTCGCTCTCGAGCCTCACGCCTACTTACTCCCTGTGAGTCGTTCCGCCACTCCGTGAGGTGGACTCACACCGTACACCGACTCAAGAGTAGCCACACGCCAAGGCCTACTCTCAAGCCCACGCCCACGAAGGATATCTTCAAAAGTAACAAGCCGGCACGCCCGATCATGCCGGATCAAGGACTTCCATGGAGCTCGGTATTGGGGTTTGATGGATTGTGGCTTTGGATGATCTTGTGGGTGGAGGAATGGCTCGAACACCTAATTGATGAGCTATGAATGTGGTAGGTGAAGTGGGCAAGAAACCTCAAAATAGCCACCACTAGGTAGGTATTTATAGCCCCTAGAGTAAAACTAGCCGTTGCCCCCAGGAAGGAGACAAAATAACTAGCCGTTAGCCTCTACCGGACGCCGTCCGACGAGCACCGGACGCCGTCCGATAGAGGCAACTGCTCACGAAGAAAAGGTTTATCGGACGCTGTCCGGTCCCCACCGGACGCCGTCCGACAGTCTGATGTGCATGTGTGTGCGGTGACCGGACGCTACCACCGCGCCAGACGCCGTCCGATGGGAGAAACTCGAATTTGAGCTTCATCGGACGCCGTCCGTAATTCACGGACGTCGTCCGACGATGGCGTAGAAGGACCGGACGGCCACCCAGGCGCCGTCCACCGTAAAGTGCCTCGGATTATAACTCGACCGGACGCCGTCCGATAACGACGGACACCGTCCGGCAGAAATCTTGTTTTGGTGTTTGGTGGTGGACGCCGTCAGCTTTTCCAGACGCCGTCCGGCAGAGAGGAATTTTTCGAGCTAAAATTTGTGGGGAATTTAGGTGGGTTTCTCTCTCTAGAAATCTCACAAGGATATATATGGGTATTTTTAGAAGTGGTGGACTACGAAACCGAAGTTTTGAGAAGTCGCAAAGATCCGGCATAGTCCGAGATATTCGAACCCGTTTTGAAATCCGATGAAAAACAAGAAATAAACCTACTACTCCTAATTTATACGTGACCTCTTCTCTCGCCCGGTCACGCACTTTGAAATCTTGGAGCAGCTCAAGAATTTACGCCGCTCAAATAGGGTTTGCAAAAGCGCCGAGTCTTCGCTCGGGTTCCGAGAAGTCCAAAAACCCCCTAGCCCTTTATATTGATTAATTTTATCATCAATGCCACTAATAAAAATTAGGGCTCAACGATGCTTACACGGACGAACCGGGGGAGGCACGGATCTTCGTCGGAGGAGCTCCCAGAGTCGAAGCTTCGGCCTTCTGGGCGTCGATTGCCCCCGCCAAAGCGAGAGCGTCCTTGTCGCAGCGGAGCGCCTCCGGGCGGTCCACTTTCAAGACGATGGGGCCAGCCGGCCCTGGAATCTTCACCACCATGTACGCATAGTGGCAAGCCGCCATGAACTTGGTCAGCGCCGGCCGACCCAGTATGGCGTTGTACGGGAGGTCGAAGTCCGCCACCTCGAACTCGAGCATCTCGGGACGGACTCAGCCCCCGGCGCGATGCCGAAGAACGGGAGCGCCGGGCGAAGCTCCTGCTGCTGGATCTGGAGCGCCTTGGCCACCCGGGCGGACAGGAGGTTGAGGGAACTCCCTCCGTCTACCAGCACCCGCCCTAGCTTGACATTCCGGACCGTGGGCGCAACCACGATCGGGAGATGCCCTGGCGGCGGTCTTTGGTGGGGTGATCGGCTCGACCGACGCGATCGGGTTGTTCGACCATGCCACCGCCTTGTCGACCTTGGCGCCGCACGCGGCGGCACCTCCTCATTGCACGCTTAAAGCTAGCGTGGGACGGATAGGTGGCCGATCCGCCGTGGATAACGGCAACTTCGCGCTCCGCCTGTTGGAAACCAAGCGAAGCCGCCTCCTTGCCCTTGCCGCTGCCGGACGCCTGCTGCTGCTCGTGGACGCGCTTGTCCACCAACTTGCTGACTACATGGCAATCTGCCAAGTCGTGGGAGTTGTTGCGGTGAATAGGACAGTAAGCCCCTCCGCTCCACTCGCGGCGACGGCGGTCTCGCCCCTCATCGCGGCCGCGGGGGCCGTCGCGGCCACGGTGATCGCCATGGCCGCTGCGCCGCCACCCTGCGGGCCGCTCCGCTCCGCCGGCCGCCGACCTCCTCCTCCTTTCTTCTGCCTACCACGCCCATCGCGCGGCCGGCCGCTGTCGTTGTCGTCGTCATCGCGCTCGGCGGCCACGACCTGTCCGGTCTCGGCCACCTTGCGCTTCTTCTTGTCCTTGCCGCCGGGATTCTTCGAAGTCCCGGCCTCGCCGCCCATGTTGTCCCTGCCCGTGCGGTATGGCGCGAAGCGAGCCCGCTGAAGGGCGTACTTGTGCGCCAGGGTGAAGAGCTCTTCCGTCGTCTTGATCTTGCGGGTGGCCATCTTCTCCTTGACCCGGGGGTCTCGGGCGCCTCTCCTGAATGCCGTGACCACGGCGTCGATGGAGATGTCAGGGATGGTGTTGCGAACCTGACTGAAGCGCCGGATGTAGTCGCGCAGCGACTCTCCCTTCTTTTGCTCCACGTTGTGGAGGTCGTCCTCTACTCCGGGCTGCTCGAAGGTGCCCTGGAAGTTGATGATGAAGAGCTCCGAGAGCTCCTTCCACGACCCCACGGACTCCGGGGGCAGGTTCATGAGCTAGGAGCGGGCTCCGCCGGTGAGGACTGCAGGGAAGTAGTTCGCCAGAACCTTCCCCGACCCTCCAGCCGGCTGCATCACCGTAGTGTAAATCTGCAAGAACTCGTCAGGGTTGGTGGAGCCGTCGTACTTCTCGATGGGGGTGGGCCGGAACCTTTCCAGCCACTGGACGCGGCGCAGCTCCTTTGAAAAGACGCGGCAGCCGACTTCTGGAGCCTCATGCTCCTGGATGCGCACTCCATCTCATTGGTTCCGCCGTCCGGACAGCCAAGAGGCACCTCCTTCCCGGCGGAGGCGGCGTCGCGGAACCCTCCTGGTCCCCAAGAAGGCGGCGTCGGCGCTGTCGCAAGACCCGGTCGTGCCGCCATGGAGCTTGTCGCATGTGTCTTCTCCGTGTCGCAGATGGCGGTCCTCCAAGTGGGGCGAGATCCCGCCTACTTTGTCTGCGTGCTCGGTCAAACCCCGTAGGAGTTGCACAGCTCTGTCGCCTGGCCCGTTCCTTCCCGCCAGGAGATCAGCGAGAGGAGCGCGACGGCAAGAAAGAACGGGAAGAAGCGGAAACGCCGGTTCCCGCGCCTCCCAAAACTTGCACCACCACCGCGGCGGCATCGACGTAGCGGGCCAAACTGGCCAGCCACGGAGCCGCCGGGTAGTCCGGAGTCACCGGCACCGGTGGGTTGTCCAGCAGGGCCCTGGCCGCGTGGAGGTTCTGTGCTGGAGTGCACTCCTCCAAGGCCAGGCGCCGCCTAGCTTGGCGGGGGCGACCGTCGCCGGCCGATCCACCGCCATCGCCGCGCCGACGCCATGCCGCGCTCTAGCGCCACTGCCGATCCATCGCGGATCGTTGATCCGCCATTACCGCAAGAGAGGTCAAGAACTCGAACCGAAGCTAGCGTTCCCCTACCTGGCGAACCACTGACGGCGTGTTCTCCGCTCAACCACCGCGGATCACACCCCTAGTCAGATTTCTATCCTGCTAGCCTATCGGCCGAGCTCAGTTCGATTTGAGCGTCGGACGCAGCAAGGAGCGACTCACAGAGATTACCCAGGTTCGGACCCCCCTGCGGGTAATAGTCCTACTCCTACTGAGCCTTAGCTCTTTTCTTGTTGTGGTTGAATGGAATGTGGTTACAGAATGCTTGTGAACTGTGTGTAAAAAGACGCATTCCTCCCTCTCTCTCCGCCTCTTTTTATACAAGCCTCGAACCGGCGGAGAGCCGAGGGGTAGGCGTCTGAGACTCTTAGTACACTGACAAGACATGACAGGAGAGACGAAAACGTGCTGCTGCCCACGCCGAGCGGCGCCGCCCTCGCGTGCTTCGCAAGTGGCCTCTGATCCGTGCAGACACACCGGTGAGACTGCAGGTGGGACCCAGCCTGCTCCTCCTGACGCGGGTGGCCATCTTAAGCAAACCTTCTCTCTGCCGGTCAATTCATTGCACCACAAGTGATGCCGCCAGACCTGCAGGGTCATCAGAGAGTAATCATCTCTTCAGCTGTCTATCCGCGCGTGATGTCGCATTAAATGCGCTCGTCCTTTGCAGCAGGGGGAGCCTTCGCCCAGAAGACTCCTTTTGGGACGCTCCCTGCCATGTGGGCCCCACTTGACAGCGGGAGGCCCTGCGCGCGCCGAGGGGCTCGCCCACACGCCCACCTGACGTATGGGGCCCTCGCCCGACGTGCGGATGGGCTCGCCCACATGATGGGGCCTGGTCGCCCGCCTGACGTGTGGGGCCCTCGCCTGGTCTTCTAAGGGCTCGCCCACGCACTGAGGGGCTGAGGGGCTCGCCCACGCGCTGGGGCCTTGATCGCCCACCTGACGCGTGGGGCCCGCCTGATCTTCTCAGGACTCTTTGTACCCCGATATTTATTACACCGACAAGCACATTATAACTTCCTTTTCCTTCAATCACGAAGAAAGCCGTTGGGATTGTTTTGCTTCCTACAGTGAGCTCTACGACCAGAACCCCTTTCGCTTCGGTCAGATTTCCATTAAAATCACACTAAACCATATTGGTCTTGACCAAATTTTCCGTAGATTTTCCGATTTTTCGACACACATAATATGGCATCAGATTTATAGTAGGTCGACTGTCCACCAACATTCTGGAAATCGGCTTTCCATTCATATATCCCATAATGAATAATGGCTTCAAGTGTAATCGGGAATTCTCTGGCTTTTTAAATATGGCGTCTTCAGCTCCCACCACTAGCTCTGCAGCAGCCTCTTCATAATCACACATGAACTCCCGAGGTAGCACGCAGACCATATTAGTGGCAATTGAAACCTCATCGGAATCTTTCTCAATAATAGCAGCCGATCTCAACTTGGGCTTCCACTCTTGCTTGCCCCTAACCGGTCTCGTCGGCTTTACTTGCTCCAGCAGAGCATCCCTGAACTTTTAGCCTCAGCGCTCCTCATCCGCTGCAAACGCCGCTTCTGAGACTTCGTGATTCCACTTGGGCACCACTGCGGCAACGGCACCTTGGGAGGCCGATGCACATTGGTATTTTTGTTTATCGGACAATCCTCGGCTTTTTCACTAGGAAACACCAGCCGATCTTTTACCGATGTTCTCCAGAGTAGGCAACGACATCCTTTCTTCCCAGCAATATCAAAAAAAAGGGCAATCCCAGTGCTCCATCTCCCAATCTTGATCATTTGAATTCCATTGAACAGTTTCCGGGGTATCCGATTTAACGCTCCGGCGAGGCGTTTTCTTAGCCATCCGGTCATATTTTTCCAATAGCTGATCGAAGGTTGGCTTTGGCTTTGGTTTAGAAATCGGATTACGATCATGCCCGCGCTTCATCTCGCGCCATTCACCAGTTCTTTCACCACCTCACCGGCCTGACGATTGGAATTGTATTTCTGGCTTCTCTTCCACCACGATCCTCCTAGAGCCAACAAGTACTTTAAACCGATTGGAGCTCTCCGGATTATCGGCTTTCCTCTTAGTGTCAACCATCCCAACAAAATCGACTGGGAGCAGTTCTGTGTCGATCTGCGAGTTTTTACCTTGATACCGAAGCTGCCCGCTCTCGATCGCTTTCTGCACCACTTGCTTGAACACATTGCACTCATTGGTAGCATGCGAGTAAGAGTTGTGCCACTTGCAATACTTCCGCTTTTTCAGCTCTTCAAGTGGAGGAATTACATGTCCCTGTTTAAGCCGAATCTGCTTTTCCTGCAGAAGGTGATCAAAAATCCGATCACATTTGGACGTGTGAAAAGAACATTTGCTGTTCTCGGAGCTTTTCGGCTTTATCCATCCTAGCTCGAATTCCTTTTTATTATTGACCCACTCAGCAATATAAGCACCAATGTCCTCAGTATCGAAGTCATCGGAGTACTCGATCTCATCTGTGTCGACAATATTAATCGCTTTTTCTTTGCCCTTATTATTGTTGTTGTTATCTCGATACTCTTTACGCCGGGTAAGAATTATCGAAAATCACTTTCATAGAGCGATTTTATGGGCCAAAGTAAATATCGGCAAACTCTCGTTGCCCACCGCCTTCGATTGACGAGCAATAGACCCTTGAAAGCCAATTCGCCAACTCATTGTCCGGCGGAAAGGTCAGAGCATTGGTTTCTCACCTCCCTGAACCGACGCAGATAATCATTTACCGATTCCCCAAACTTCTGCTTGATCATCATGATATCGGTAATTCTTGCTTCATTTTCTCCGGAATAAAAATATTCATGAAATTTCTTCTCCAGATCCGGCCAGGAAGTGATACTGTTTGGAGGAAGCGATGTGAACCAGTTAAATGCCGATCCCGATCATGACAGCGGGAATAATAGGCATTTGAGAGTGTCCTTTGATGCAGCCTCCCCACGCAGCGCAAGAAATCTGGCAATATTGCTCGCGCGTGGAGGTGTGATCACTCCCGCTGAATTTGGCATTCGCGAAATCGGGAACTCGGTATTTATGCGGATATTCTGTTTCGTTGAAAGCCGATGGATACGGCATAGTGTAATGCGGAGCAATTTTAGGCGTGTTGAACCCGCATTGCTCCATCATGTTGTAAACTAGATTCCTGGTCATCTCTTCCAGATTATCATTCATCCCTGGATTAATCGGCTGATATACTGGATCCGGGACTGGAACCATAGCCTGATTATTTGGTACCATCTGAATCGGAGTTGGATTAATAGTCAATGGAGGACTCAGTTGGGAGGTTCCAGCATGTGATGCCCCTGGCTGAGCGTAAGCTGGATACTAGCCTCCCGGATTCATCCCTTGCGGAATATTCCGATTCATCTGATGGGCTTGTCCAGTCATGATATTGTGAAGTGCAGCACTAGTCCCCTCCTGGACGATTCGCCCTAAAACCGATGGTCGGTCCAAAGATCGATCGATAAATGAGCTATTGATCTGATCTCTTATTACTTCGGAAAAATCTCCGGTGAGCAGTGGATCTACAATAGAGGTCTTTGTAATCTGGCCACTACGAGTTTTCCAATAGCCAGTTCGCATTCTCTTCTTGTTCTCCTCATGGATCTCCGCGAGCCTATCTTTGATTTCCTTTTTCTAACCTGGGCTCAATTCGTCAAACGTCACTGCCTCAGCAGCGAGCTTGAGCGCCTCCAACGCCACCTCGGTGTCGGCACGCGTCATGTTGTCGATCTTGATCCTTGGGGTCCCACCGGGCGTGCCAAAAAGTGTGTTGACACAAAAAGTTGGCTTTTCGTGAACACACGTGCGGAAGCGTCAATTCTGTGATTGTGTCGCAACCAGAAACCAAGCGTGCCAGTCAATTTGACCTACAAATTGACAAGGAGAAAATCGTCAGTAATATCGCCCTAATCGGCTTTTCAATATAGCCAGATCAGGTTATTTGTAATCAGCTTAGGACAATCCGATTATCAAATCTATCGGCTTAATGCTGGATAGAGCAAGTGAATATAAATAAAGATTCAAATTCAAATCTTATATTTCTTTTTGGTATTTTTTATATAACATTAGCAATAAACCTTTGTATCAATGCATTAGATTAAACCAAGAAACAGATTGAATAGATTGGTCAGGCCAAGACAGTATTCAGATGTAAATCTAGATGTAAACCAATAAACCGATTTAAAGGTTTAAAACCAATAGAGGTGAATGCAGTGCTAATCGGCAAACACTTACATATGCAAGATTCTAAACAAGGCATAGACAAGATCGATTGAACGAGACAGTTGCATATATCGGATTCAGGAAAAGCATATGAAATACTTGACAATCGGCATTGCAGGATAAACACACATTACAGATCGATTAAATCGAGACAGTGCAATATGCCAGAACACGTTAAAGATCGGTAAATCCCGAGATAGTTTAACATGGTTTGTACACATGAGATCAATATGATGCAGCCACGCATACGGGTTACAAGGAGAGAATCGATTATCCCATGGAGATAGCTCTACCTGCGAGTTGAAGCCTTTCGACGAGGTCGATCGGATTCGAGAAAGTAGTTTGTGTTTGATGTACGATGTCCATATTCTCGAGGTCTAAGATCCTATTTATAATATTACAAAGACGATACCGATACGACCTATTTTACCGCGTCGCGCTTCCGATCAGATCGTATTTCTTCCGAAGTCTCGTAACCATCGGGATTCTTCAATATATCTTCTTTTATGCCGATGAAACCCACTTCCGATTTGGCCCAACAATCCCAACATATTTGGCCTTTTCTGAATATCCGATTTTATGCCAAATTTGGGTGTCAACACATGTGCTTTGAGTTTTTTGAGTCCGTTTTTTCATTGTTTTGAAGGTGGGTCCTAACGCTTTAAAAAACAAGTCAAATGAAATGGATCCGAATATCGAGACTACGTCAAGAAGCGCTTGAAATTCAGTCATTTCAGCCGTTCAGCTGTTAAGATTAGCTCAAAAGAACAGAGCCTAGATTATTCAATGGGTATAGGCAACCATGTATATAATCTAGCTAGTAACAAGGAACATGCATATCTGTAACATGGATAACAAATAGATAATTCATATAGCATGCATTAATTTTCATAGCAATTAACATAGTTTTAGAAAACTAGCTATATGCATTTCCATAGACATGAACTATGGAATGTTAACTCGCCTTCATCCGGTGGGTAGTCCTCCTCGGTTTCTCTAAACCTGCCTTCTAGATCATTTATGTCTATTCGCAAAGGTTACAGTAGTAATATAAACAAATGCAAGTAAGTCATGATGCATGAATACAACTACTATTACTTGGCAACGAGTCCAGTAAACATCTATGTATCATAGGAACTTCATCTACGGTTCGATGAAATGATGTGCAATGCATGATCACTTAATAAGATATGGTCATATGTATACTAATATGTACATTACCCTAGTAAGATCACATTTAGTTGAAATAATTCAATTGTGGTCAAATACATTTTTAGAACCATTTATAGTACATAAATAATGGCAAAACGGGCTTTAATACCATTTATTATTTTATTTCAAGATGATGACAAATACTTTTATAATTTCCTAGGCCGAGAGAGTCATTTCATGTCTTAAGAAATTTTCTTATCCTTTATAGAGTCGTGTACTATTTCTAATCACTAAATAATCCTTTCAGCAGTTTATTGAAATACATAAATACTAGAAAAGACCCTCATGAAATAATCTAACATCTAGAATAGTAGGAACATATGAATTAATATTCTTTAGTTACAGGTGTCAAGTATTTAACATAATTTTTCTAGAATTTTTGGAAGTCTCTACCTATTTTTAATAATTCATTTACTTACTGGGATTAATTTATTGAGAAAATAGAAAAATATCTCTACTATTATAAAGCATCTTGTGGTCGTGGTGGTGGTGGTGGTAGTTCGAACTTTCAATCCGAACCGTCCATCTCACGTGTTGCAATTTGCTTTGCACCGTCCGATCTACTCGCCGGCCATTCTTCCTGTAATTGCGGATCGCCTTAACTCCCGTCCTCAACCAACCCCGCAAAACCGTCCATTCCCTCGTCCCCCCTCTGTCCCTCCCTCCCTCCACCGCACCTCCCTCACCCGCTGCCCCCGCCGCCGCACCCCCTCTCTCCGCGCCTCCTCCCTCCCCTCCTCCACTGCTCTCCAGCGCCGCGCCCCGCCCTCGAGCCAATGGCGCCCCCTCCTCTCGAAACCCAAGCCATCGCTGCACCCGCGGTCTCCAACCACCTGCGACAGCGCCCCGCCTCCTCCATCTCGCCTCTCTTCTCTCCCTCCCCAAACCCTAGATGCGTAGTCCCCAGTCCCCACGGGAATCCGTCGGCGCCGCCACTCCGCTCCTCCTCCTCTGCCGTCTCCACCGCTCCATGCCTCGCTCTTCTCTGCGTCCCCCGTCGGCCGCCGCCGTCTCCCTTGCCCCGCCGGCGCCGCCTGCCCCTCCTCCGAAATCCGATATGGACGCGCCGGCGCCGACACCTACTTCTTCCCTATCGTCCTCAACATGTCCGTCGACTCCGCAGGTACCGGAGTTCCTCTCCTTGCCCATCCGTGGGAGCACGGGCAGCTGCCCCCTACACGGGTGACGCTAGATGATTTGAATATTTAGTGGTGTTGCTATTACAATTGGATATTCCCCAAGTGCTAGCAGATCAGTACAAGGATTTATCATCCTTATGTAGAAAGTAGGCCTCATCATATGGGAATTCACACCTCATGAGTGATTGTTGAGCAGTTTACTGATTGCTATTTCTTTTTCAGCAGATAGATCGACTGCTAGCAATTCCTCCCCTGAGGTATGCAGTATTAAGCTATATGTACATATGTAGTTAGCAGCTGTTAGCTGCTTACATTTGAAGCATCTGTAGACAATCATTGTTTTAGCTTTCAGTAATTTGGCTTATGAGGTGCAATCACAATTTTTGTATGTTTTTATCCAATGTCATAATAAAGTGTCCAGGCTGCCTGATGATTTGTTTAGTAATAAGTTTTTCTTAATACTTGAAATTGCACGGAAGTGGCCTATTTGCAATTTGCAATGCAAGATACAAGTGGTTTCATAAAAAAATGCCAGGCACCAGCACTCATTACTTACAATGCATTTTTCTTCCATTGTTTGGGTAAAATACAGGTGCAAACCTTTTTTTTTGCATGAATTACTTGTTTGGACTAATTCTTGACAGCCTTGCAATAATCATTCATGATCTTGAGTAATCTTATTGATGAAATTAGCAATCTATCTATACAAACTTTCTGCTTACTCAAGGATTTACTTGAAGCTAGAACCATATGCACACCAACTTTCTGTTTGATGCAGGTTCTTCTCATGACCCTTCAAAATGCACCTCGAGGTCTTGACTATGACCGCGATAAACGATTCTCGAAGGTAGTACTAGCCCTTTCAGCGAACTCTCAGTTTGTGATGTCTTTGTTTACCCTTCTAATGAAGGTTTTTCAGTTGTAATCAGTCTTTCAAGGAAATGGTTACAATGTGCTTGGTGAAAGATTAGACTAAGAGGCCAACAGCTGAAAAGCTACTAAAGCATTCATTTTTCAAGAATATAAAGCCTCCTGAGCTAACTATTAAGAGTATTTTAACTGATTTGCCTCCTTTGTGGGATAGTGTGAAGGCACTTCAGGTTTTTGCTAATGTAGTTTCTTTTTGATCTTTTACTTAAATACGGGAGACGTTAATTATCTGTAAATTTCCTGTGTTTTTCAGCTAAAAGATGCAGCACAGCTAGCTTTGAAGAGGATGCCTTCTTCCGAACAGGAAGCACTTTCTATGGTTTGTGATATTGACATTTCATATATACTGTTCTCTGATATCGTGTTATTTTTATTTTTTAGGTCATGAAAGTGTACTTTTCTTATTCTACTCCGCAGACTTGAATGATATGACTATAGCTTGACTGTGGTGACTCGTGTTGGTTATGTAACCAATGTTGGCATGCTTGATTAATGTTGTCGTTAATGGAAATCAGGGTAACCCCCTTGTCAAAAAAATGCCTCTGTTAATAGAGCTAGAGCTAGCATGGAAACAATATGCCTTCTTCCGAACAGGAAGCACTGATATTGACATTTCATATATACTGTTCTCTGATATCATGTTGTTTTTATTTTTTAGGTCATGAAAGTGTACTTTTCTTATTCTACTCCGCAGACTTGAATGATATGACTATAGCTTGACTATGGTGACTCGTGTTGGTTATGTAACCAATGTTGACATGCTTGATTAATGTTGTCGTTAATGGAAATCAGGGTAACCCCCTTGTCAAAAAATTGCCTCTGTTAATAGAGCTAGAGCCAGCATGGAAACAATATGCCTTCTTCCGAACAGGAAGCACTTTCTATGGTTTGTGATATTGACATTTCATATATACTGTTCTCTGATATCGTGTTGTTTTTATTCTTTAGGTCATGAAAGTGTACTTTTATTATTCTACTCCGCAGACTTGAATGATATGACTATAGCTTGACTATGGTGACTCGTGTTGGTTATGTAACCAATGTTGACATGCTTGATTAATGTTGTCGTTAATGGAAATCAGGGTAACCCCCTTGTCAAAAAAATGCCTCTGTTAATAGAGCTAGAGCTAGCATGGAAACAATTTTTTAAAGACTGAATGAACATATGCATTGACAAAAGGTCCTTTCTTACCCCTACGTACAAACAATATATGTAATTATGATAATGTTTTTTCAATAGATTGTGCCAACATGTTTCTGTTAGTGACTTATTAGTTGAACATGGACCGGCATCAATTGATTTAGGAATTATGCAAGTAAGACTCATGTGCGGTAAACCAATGTTAATTGCAATTTAAACAGTTTTATAAGGCTGAACCCTTTTTTAAAAATGTTTCAGTCAAAGCCATGGTTTGTGTGAGCGATTGGTTTCAGGTATGAATCTTTTTTTTCATAGTTACTCTGATAGGGTTGTTCTGATTTGCGACTGCTGTCCTCCAGTACTGGACATCGCTGATATAACCTAGCTGTCAATGCAATAAGATCCGGATTTTTATTACATTCGTGAGGTCTTGAACCATGACGTTCTCGTCGACATGCATGCCTGCATATATGCGTGGACCGCGTGGTGTTGGTTTGGTAAGGTTTTTCAGTGAGGTCATGGAGGGTAATTGATTGCCTAAGTAGCTATATATGGATCCTCGTGACTCGCAGGGCAGTAGGAGATGCAATTCAAGCGACTGTTTGCGGCATCTGGTTTCTTCATGCTCATCACGATGCATGCATGCATGGGTCCTGGTCTGGCACAATTATAATGGATGGTTCGGTTGATGGCTTCTGTGCTGCCTTATTTTTTTTGTTATTAAGCAATATTGAATTTACTCACATGATGTTCGGTTTTTTCTATTTTATATTTGTTATCAGGTTGGAACAGAACAGGATGCAGTGTCCCACATGACAAATACCACAACTCATGAAATTTTGGTAGTGCTGAGAAAATGGAAAACTCAAATAGTATGTTCTGTTATTCATTGCCTGCTTGTGTTAGTAGGAAAAGGGCATCAATTTTTTTCCATCTTTCGACCATTGCGTTTATGACTTTTTCAGTCTAACATAACTTGGGTGAGTTGTATTTATAGATAATTGTATTTTTTATAATGATCAATGTGCTATGAAATCGAATAGCTATATTTCATTTTCTTTTGGAGGCAGAAGATGTTTTCTATCTTCAAAGCTTGTAACATTAACATCAGTTTTGAATGATGAATGCATGCCTAGAAAGTGTTAGTCTTGGCATTTGCTTACTACTTTTATATGCTTCACTAGGTAACATTTTTAAATTATGACATGCCGCTTGAATAACTAGGTGCCATGATTTTTATTTTTGCATTTGGTCTAGATAGGGGCACATAGCAAATGGATTATTTTTAGAATGACTTTTGTTGGCGAACAATTTTTAATGAACTGGTATGAAAGAAAGCCCTTCCAGGCTTCCCACACGGAATTCAAAAACAGCCAAGAACTGATCTCATTCTTGTAAGATGGAGACCACTTAATTCGAATGGTTCAGCGGTTCAATATGTTTACGATTCAAATGGACATGCTTGATCAGACCTTTTGTATCTCACATATAATGTCTTTCCTTCAAATCACTCTTCATGCTTATATGTTTTTCTTTCATCCCTTTATAGTCCGTGGCAGAGCACGGGCATTTTACTAGTCATGTATAAAGTAACTAGCCGGCCCGACAATGGTGGCCCAAGCGACCGATGGCCTTGCCTCGTGCGTACCACGCCAAAGACGTAATTTCGGATTGCGCTTTCAAGGCAGGATTTCCCCTAGCTAAGTGCGTTTACTGATCGGGTCCACCAGTCAATGACTCCATGCTCACG
This sequence comes from Raddia guianensis, assembly GCA_036346415.1. Taxonomy (NCBI): domain Eukaryota; kingdom Viridiplantae; phylum Streptophyta; class Magnoliopsida; order Poales; family Poaceae; genus Raddia; species Raddia guianensis. The sequence goes on from CM070539.1 coordinate 38,514,051, forward strand.
CGCCTACGCCGATCTTTGCGTAGATTTGATAGCTGGTGGTCATCATCGTCCACCTCCTGCGGTGAGTCACAGTTGCCGCCTCAGAACTTTTCAATGCGGCAACACTTATGGCCATTCTCGGTCCTAGTGCGTGGGTGCGATGGGACCTACGTGTCACCGCGCACTCATTGAAGCTCGCGTCGAAGCTAGAGGTGGCTGGACGGAGCGACATGGTGTTGCGTGGCATGGCTGCACACCGACGACAATGTAACAGCTTACCTACAGCCCATAATTTTCTGGCATAAGATGCATCTGAGCATCTATCGAGCGTCGTTAGACTTACCACACAGTTGAACATGGACGGGGGTGTGCAGGGAAGGTCGGTGCCGGAGAGAGTGGCGATGACCATAACAGCTTACACGCTGCCCGCGCCTTCCGGTGAAGATTTGAACCAATGATGGAGGGTAAATATTACCGGGGTCACCGAAAAGCTCTCGGTGAACAAAATCAAATAAGTGCTCACTGATTCAATAATAGATACAAGCCCGAACACGAGCGTCGCTGGGGCGCCACGTGGTTAGCCTCCCCGCCCGGCGCCACCGCAGCCGTCGGATCGCACGCGCCGTTCAGATTTGGCCATCCATTCTATTTTTACGTATAAAATAATTTTTCCTGCACAACAAACAACACCGCGGGCAGTTTGCTGGGTTGGCTAGGTGCGCTGGCTCCGGTGCCGTCACCCGTGGATCGAATCCCGCCCATGCCACGCTTTTTTCTTTTTCTCCCCGCCGTCCGTCCACACGCGCAGCACGAGCGCACGTTCGCCAGCATGGGGCCGGCTGTGCCGTGCGGCGCGCAAACACATGGCAGCTTCGGCACGCCGCGGGCGCGCCCACGCGGCTAGTTGTCCAAAATTCGCAGCATGGTGGATTTGGGAAAAATGTTGGATATTGGAGAAAATGGGTGTGTAGCTTGGCGACGACACAAGCAGGGCTTTTACGAGGTGCCGAGGATGGGAAGGTTTACCCAGCAGTGCGGTGTGGGCTTAATGGCGACGGGGCAGAGCGGTGCACGCCAGCGATATGATCACGGCCCGACACGAGGCTAAGGTTTTGGTTTTTAACTCGTGTGTGGCATGGCGTGGCGGCGTGGGCAGGCGGGCACGTGAGCGTACGACGATAACGATCCGTCGGTCAATGGCAACGGCCCGAACGTCTAAAACGGCAAACCAGTTAGTAGCACACACCGACCGCCAGAGCACGCACGATACGCGCATGCGCGTGCCTGGCGCGGCCAGGACGCGGCGGTACAGAGAAAGAGCCACTGCTGCGGATCGGGACTTCCCAAGCGGCTCGTAAGGCCTGTGCAAGCGGTTTTAGAACCGCTTGCAGGCAACCGCGACTGATGCCCGAGGGGCATCACAAACGGCTCCCAGAGCCGCTAGTGATGACTCTCTGCAAGCGGTTCGCAGTGCGATGGCGCGGGCTGGCTGGGAGGCCACGTGGGAGCTCTGTACAAGCGGTTAGAGGCACGAACCGCTTGTAGAGTGGCATCTCATAGCGGTTCAAAAACGCTTGCAGACGTAGTAATCGTTTACCGCTGGTTCATTTCGGTAGCGCTACAAGCAAATAGATATTTAAATATATATTTCAGCAGGAGTTTTTTTTATTTGTCGTTTAAATTTAAATACATATAGGATAAGCATATAATTAGCGATCAAACAAGCTTAGATATATTAGATATTTAAATATATATTTCAGCAGGAGTTTTTTTTATTTGTCGTTTAAATTTAAATACATATAGGATGAGCATATAATTAGCGATCAAACAAGCTTAAATATATTAGATAATACATGTAATAATGTACACTTTATATGCACCGACCAAATTTACAAAGTTTATGATTAATATACATTGTGTAAAATGGACAAAACAGTTCAATGTTTTCTTGCAGTACTCTTCTTGACGCTCTTTGACGACGTACAAGTCGTCCCTAGTTCGTCCGTGTTGGAATATGGATCTCGATAATGGAACTAGCCTTGGGGGTTATTGACCTCATCGAGAATGAAGCCGAATAGTTGTTCTCGTAATGCGAGCACCCGATGATGTGGTAACACTTCAGTGTGTTTATCCATGTCGGGCTGGCAATTAAATTAAAGTGAAAAATAAATAAATACGTGCACCCGTAATGTAAATTAATGGAGCACATAAGAACGTTATTAAGTTGTTGCTAGATGCATGGTTGCGTGCATATATATACGAACCTCTTCAGGAGTTTGAGGCTCAATCTCGCCGTGGCACATCATTTGGATATAGTGGAACACATAGTAGCCACATAGGTTGTTTCCATGATTGTTGTTTTACCTATGGTCGATGCGGGCAATTACGGATCAAGAATAACAAGAAATATTAATTGACAAAGGGCAATTACGTCGTTTTTAGCGTACCAGCCGCTTAGCTTGACATCGAATTCCTTCTTAAACGCCCTTTACGAATATCTTGAAAGCTCGTGAACGCCTTGTTAAGAAGGTTAATTATCCACCGGTATTCCTTTTGCGGTTTTCTCCGTGAATCTTGGGCGATGATCATGCTTTGGTCAAGCTTTATGATTATAAGGATCCATGGAACCTATTTATATATTGCAACAGTTATGACATGTAATTAAACAATAGGTGCCTTAAGCAATGTAAGAACGAGATGTTAGTGAGGACATCAGCACGTATTTAAAGTTGAATGGCAGAAGTATGTATGGCTTGTAGTGTTGTTGTACTAGTGCATGTACAACGTAGTCGTGGATTTCCTTTGGTTTTCGAGGTATTGGCCGACTTCCTCGTTGACCAACCAAGGGTCAAGGAAGCCAATCGAGTTAAACTTCGCTTTCTAAGTCTTTGTATCTCCATTCTACGAAAATGGGTTAATTGAGTTAATTAATTATTGTTCTCGACAAGCGGCATGTATAGATATATATATACATCTTGTGGAGTCGACACTCCACGAGCACCAAAGAGTCATGAAGGACACGTTGATGGCGTGCATGGTACATATTGTACCGATCTTCAAATTCAAGATTTATCAATTGATCATTCCCTCGATGTAAATGTTCTTCTTGAAACGAGACGCAAAGAATGAGCATATCCTCGGCGGACCTATGTTCGTACCATTCATGCTTGTCGTCGCATCTTGGACCGATAGTTTCCTTATGTGCTTAGGGTCTAGCAATGGTGACCCGGCTTAAATGGCCACCGACTTGTGCCGTTGGAAGATCATCGCTTAATCCACAGGCGGCTTCTATATTATCAAGGCCGCTTCCCTCATGAAGTCATACTCCATCATGTACGTTTTGCCTTCTCCTGTTCTTTCTTGCTCATGTATGTGCCCCGAGGTTGTTTACTCTTGAAGATGTGCTTTATGATAGTTCTTTGGTAGTCGGTGCGAGAGGCGGTCGGTGTTGAACGGTTGTCGCGAAGAAGTCCGCGATCTTTGGATCAATTCGTTCCTTTGGCGGTGGATTTGTTTTAGCTTTATACCCTGTATCCATGCGTCCACACTTTACTGCGACTCGCTCTTGACTCCTCGGCGTCATCTCATAAGGTGTTTTTCAGTTCCTTCATTCTTTGTCCGAATGGGAAACCGCCGCCTATTTGCTTGATGTCGTTCTAGCGGCAGAAATGCTCTTTTGCTAGCAAGCTTCTTCTTGGGGAGATGCTGGCTCGTTGTTTCCCTCGAGGTCTTTGCTTCCTTTTGCTTTGAGGGGTCAAGGCGGTGTTGGGCTTCTGCGCATAAGCGCTAGCAAGTGGTAGAGTGCTTTCTCTCACGGCGGGCGTTGCGTGGTGGCGTGGCTTTGTCTTGGTGGAGGAGGTGAGCTCCGTCTTGGTGGAGTGTTCTCCCTCGGTATAGAAGTCACCTCCGCACCATCAGGAAACACGATGTACTTTTTCCGCCAGAGGATGATGTTATGGACAGCCTCTCCAAGCTTGGTCATATCGTCTCCTCCATCAATATCGAGCTCCATATCCTCAAATCCAGCCACCACCTCGTCAACCGTGACCTTGGAGTATCCCGCGGGTATAGGGTTACAGTGGAATGACTGGCCCGACTCCACTGGGAAGGCCAAAGCATAAGCCACCTTGAGGGTGAGGTTGTGCAGTTGGACGCGTAGCTCACATTGGCGGGGCACGGTGATGTCGTCCACGGGATACCGGGCCTGCAATTCATCGGTCGGCACATTGTTTGACGCGTAGTCGCTTGTTGACCGGAGCAGGGGACTAACCACGTTGTCCGGAGGCATAACGATAACCCCACCGGTATTTGAAGATCGGCGATTGCAAAGATGCACTTCCCGCTTTAGCATTTCGCCATGTTTTCCTTATGCTCCTTGAGCTCTGTTCGATTTTGTGACTCTGTTGTGTTCTCTTACTTTCCTTCTTTCCGGCTCCGGTATGTGGCTTGATCATTTGAGAAGCCACCATCCACAACACACGCTTGCCAAGTCCTCGTGTCCTTCCCGGATGTTCTGCGTTCCCGAGCGCGACGTAAGCTCGTCATTCTCCTGCTCGCCACCAAGGATCCTGCACATTGCTTCTCGATGGCTTCCACAATCCTTTCTTTCACAAAGTTGCACTTGTGGTGCCATCTCCACTTGCCATCATCCTTGACCTCCCTCCGTGGCCCAAGGTCCAGATTCGTGGGCGCTCCCGATCTTCTGCTTCGTACTATACCCTTTTTCTAAGCTCTTCTTCCTGCTTCTTCCATTTTGGCATAGCCTTGATGTAACCACCGGACCGAGATGGTGGTGGTATTTTTCTTCTCGTGCATTGGCCTTGTTACGCTCACTCGCGGCCTTACCTTCAAATTTCGACGACTTGTACTCCTCAAATGCTTGCCGTGATCCGCTAACCGGATACTTATTGAAGTCAGGATTGTTCCGGTCTCCACATACTTTTTATCGAGCTCGCTCTTCCACGACCGAAAGCATAACGCCATCTTGCTCGAGTAAATTTCTTACACTTGTTTTCGTAAGCCGTCGGAATCGTGAAGTTTTCCTTTATATCCTTCCGCAGCGGTTCTTTCGTGTCCGTAGGAACCTTGGGCCATGTCTTGATGCTAATAGGGCGTGATCCTCACAATGACTCATGCAGCGTTGTTGAAGGGGCAAGTGCGGCATAGGGGCTTCGCTTCCCAAAGGTGAAACTTGAGTAATGACGTGCTTTGTCGACGGCTTTTGTTAGGCCCTCGTATTTGCTTGGATTGGTGCTTGGGCGTTTCCGGCTTTAAAAAAACAGAACACGTGTCGAGGCTTATTTCTATGAGACGATAAGAAACGGTTATTTTATTGTCCAGGCTATATATACCTCACACCGTCGACATTAGTTTCATCGGCGAGAACTCGATGGATGATCACGGTTTCACTGGCGGGTTGGATCACCGGCTTGAGCATGGATTGCGTGATCATCGGCTTGAGCCGGGCGGCTGATCACCCATTGGATCTACCGGGTTGGCCTCATCGTAGCTTATGAGAGTGCCCATCGCGATTTCAAGTAGAAAATCATTTCCGCGCCGAAATCAAGATCATCGCTTCAGAGCGCTATCTATCACTTTGTGCATGCACGCGAAATAATAGAACATTTAATAGAACATATATATCTCTTTTATTTGAATACAACATTTGAATACTATATTTTAATACAACATATATATCTCTTTTATTTGAATACAACATTTGAATACAATATTTTAATACAACATATACATCTCTTAGATGTCATCCATCTCGACACCCATCAAAACATACAATATTTGAATACAATATTTGAGCGTCATGCTTTTAAATGTACCCATTTCGACACCCATCAAAGCGCACAATATTTGAATACAATATTTGAATGTACTGATTTTCAATGTACCCATCTCGACACCCTCTAAACTACTAGGTTTTAGCCTTTAGATGCCATCCACAAATGAAAGATGCTCGACGGCGAGGTCGATGATTTCCTTGTACCCTCCACGTAAATTGGCAAATAAATCTGAACTTGAATATCGGTTGAACATACTTAAGCCATCTATCTCCTCCATTTCAATTTTTCAAGTTTCAAATGTAGCATGTGCATGTCATCTTTAATAAACCTTTTTAGCCACCAAGTTCACATACACATGCAAATTTCTTTAGCTGCATAAACCCAACTAGGAACCCTAGCTAAGCTTAGATAGGGTGGTTGGCGATTGCCGTCGGGAGCTCCTAGAAAACCTACTCCAGCTCCTGGCGCCATTTCGATTTCTAGAGTGCAACCAAGGCCATCCAGCCCTTACACCCTAGCTAAAACCCCATATCCCAAGCACATTGCAAATCAAGCCAAGCAACCAAGGACAACCGAACATAGATAAAAGCAAAGGCCATAATTAAACAAATTTTGCTCTCAGATTTATATATTGATGGGTTGCAGATAAAACTACCATCCAACATCAATATCTATAATTTATCATAGGCTTTTAAAGATCGGTGACTAGAGAGACCTAAGAGAATCAAGGTCTTGCCCAAAGTTATTATACAATTTCCTACAAAACAAGCATACAAAGGTCATTGTCCGTAAACATAGAGATCAATTTTAGCCCTAATGTCAATCATATATCGGGGTTTCACTTAAAAATAATTGATCGGACTAGATGCCAATTACAAGATTAACTGAATGAGCATTCCCATTGAAGCAGATGCTAATCGGATCAATGAAAAGATCCCAAAGGAATAACACAAAGAAAGACAAGATGCATAAGTGTATCTCGGGATAATAATTTAGGCAACAACACAAATACTCCTAAGGCATCACTAGTTAACAGATCATCATAGCCTCAAAATTAATAAACATCACCGAGCAAAATATTAAAGGGACAAGTGCAGTGGTCCTGGATCAAGATAATAGCCCCTAGCACGAAGGCTAGGTCTCCAAAATATTCTCAATCAGCCCAACAAAAGCCCAACAGTGTTCATATGCACATTCCCAAACCCTAAATCCTAAATCACATCACAGAGCAGCATCCAACAGCATCCCCAAACCCTAAATCACATCACAGAGTCCATTAGTGATCCACCAGCAGCATCACAGAGCAACAACCAGGGAGGGGAGGGAGCGAGGCGGCTGGGCAATCCGTCGAACAGCATGTGTGCATCACAGAGCAGGGGGTGAGGAGAAAGAGGGGGCTCGATACCTTGGCCCTTCGTCTTCAAATCGGCGGGGAGAATGTCAACGGAGAACGGGACCGAGGGGCTCGCCGGCGAAGGGGCTCGACCGGAGGGTAGGCAGAGCCGGCCTGCGCGGTGCTCGATGGCGAGGTGCGCCGAGCCGGCGTCGAGGCGGCGCGGAGGTGTAAGGTGGCGACGGCGTCGAGGACGACAGCCTTGATGGCGAGGACGGCGAGGTGGCGAGGACGGCACGGTGGGACGGCGAGGTGGCGAGGACGGCGGCGATGGCTTGGGACTTAGAAAAATTTGGGTGGAAAGGAGAGGGCGACGAAGATGATTTATATAGTAAAGCTCTCTACAAGCGGTTTGTATTACAAACCGCTTGTGAAAATAACCTCTACAAGCGGTTCGTAGTAATAACCGCTTTTAGAGATATCTTTTACAAGCGGTTTGTAGAAAGAACCGCTTGTAGAACACAGAAGCGCGAAATTAAATTTTTGGAATTTCGCCCGCGCAGCAATAAATTACTCTGCAAGCGGTTGGTGATATAAACCGCTTGTAGAAGTCGGTTCTACAAGCGGTTGGTAGAACGAACCGCTTGTAGAAGTGGGACACACGTGACGAGGCGCGGGTCTCTGTCTAGAACGTTTAAGATGGTTTGCACCCTTCCTTTGTTGAATTCGAATTTACTTTCACTTGGCTAGCTCGTGGCGTTTAAGTGCGGGCTCCCGTCTTTGATCGTGAGTTCGAGCCATTGCTTGCTGTTGTTTTTTTTTTTTTTTATAAATATGTACTTAGCCCATTCTTCTTTACAAAAATACTAAAAAATTTGTTTTTGCATTACTTTCATTTCTAAATATGTACTTAATTAGCCCATTATTTTTTTTCCAAAAAACTTAAAAATGTTTTTTTACATTATTTTCATTTCTAATATGTACTTAGGCCATTATTCTTTTCAGAAATACTAAAAAAAATTTGTTTTGGCATTACTTTCATTTCTAAGTATGTACTTAGCCCATTATTTTTTTCCAAAAAACAGAAAAATATATTTTTTTTATTACTTTCATTTCTAATATGTAATTAGCCCATTATTCTTTTCAAAATACTAAAAATATTTTTTGGCATTACTTTCATTTCTAAATATGTTGCCATTATTCTTTCTAAAAATATTGCTTCCATCTTATAAATTCTTAAAAATGCTATTACATGATAACATAGTTCATACAACCACATAGGTCATCCTAATCATTTACATTTTTGTCTTTACAATTCTTCCTTCATCGTGATCGCGCCCGTATGTGCGGAGCATCCATGCCTATGTCATCCAGGATGCTTAAGTCAACATCTACTGCAAATGGAGGGATCTCATCGAACTGATCGTACTCTTCCTCGTCAATAACGTCCTCTACTCCGACAATCCTTCGTTTGCCATGAAGAACCACGTGTCGCTTTGGCTGTTCCTTCTTCTTGTCTTTGATTTGATTCTTCTTTGGTCTGCTTGACATGTCCAATACGTAGAAGACCTGTCTCACCTCCTTCGCGAGAACAAATGGTTCTCTCAAGTAGCCGACTTCTTGGAGGTCGACGGTAGTCATGCCGTATTTGTCGACATTCACGCCGCCTGCGTTTAGTTTTACCCATTGGCACTTAAACAATGGGACCTTCAAAGGCCCATAGTCGAGCTCCCATATCTCTTCTATGAATCCATAATATGTGTCCACCCTGCCTGTATTGTCGGTGGCTTCTATACGGACATCGCTGTTCTGGTTTGTGCTATTGTTATCTTGTGATCTCGTGTAGAATGTGTAACCATTTATCTCGTACCCCTGCCATCTCACTATTTCAACGGATGGTCCCCGAGTCAGGCGTTGCAACTGTTCATTGTTGGACTTGCTCTTGAGGATATGGTTTTGTAACCATGCGCCGAAAGAATCCATGTGTCTCAGTGTTATCCACGTATCAGTCTTCTCTGGGAACTGGAGACGTAGAGCATTCTTGTGTTGGAGGACATACGGGGCGGCCACTGCCGATTGCTTCAACACAGTGAAATGTGCTTGTTTAAATGTCTGAAGATCGTTGCATGCAACTACTTTTCTTCCAAGTGTCCCTTTACCTCGTAGCCTGCCCTCATGGCGTGATATAGGGACGTCGATGGGGTCTAGATCATCAATGTAGTCCACACAGAACTCGACCACCTCCTCTGTCACATAACCCTCGGCAATGCATGCTTCTGGCCGAGAACGGTTACGTACATACTTCTTTAGTACGCTCATGTACCTCTCGAAAGGAACATCTTTGTGGAGATAAACGGACCCAAGAATACCTATCTCTTTGCTTAGATGAGCAGTGAGATGAACCATGATATCAAAAAGGCGGGAGGAAAGATCATCTCGAGGCTAACCACACTTTGTACCACGTCAGCCTGCAACTCACCTAGTTTTTTTGGATCGATGACCTTCTAGGAAACAGCGTTGAAAAACGAACACAGCTTTGTGATTGTCCCCCTTACCCACTCGGGCAGTACACCTCTTAAAACCACCGGGAGCAACTGTGTCATCAAGACAAGACACCATGAGATTTTAGATGTACAATTTTGTTCTCTTTCATATTAACGAATCTCTTTACGTTCGACGAGTATCCGGAAGGACCTTCACACCGCTAAGACACTCTATCACGCTTTTTTCTCTTCTTTGCTTGGAGTATAACTTCGGCCGTCAGAGGTACAGCTTGTTCCGTACCTCTTTTTTCGTGGTGTAGATCCTTCCCGATACCCGGACTTCAAGGTCGTTCGAGCACTCACTGTATCTTTTGATTTCCGTCAGATCTATATATCCTAGGAAGCTCACACGACGTTCTTGGTGATGTGCATGAAGTCCGATGAGTGGCGAACATCCAAATCTTCGATAAGAAGGCAAGTCCCAAAATATTGACTTCTTCTTCCATATGGGTGCATGGCCATCCTCATCATTCGCATGATTTGCTTCCCGCACCCTTTATAAAACTACCTTCAGATCCTTCACCATAGCAAACACACCTTGCCACTTGATGCCTCGGTACAGGAACGATGTTCTTCCTCCCGTTAAATTCTCTGCGTTTCTTCCGCAACGCGTGGCTCGAACAAGAAACCTGCGATGCCCCATGTACACCATCTTTCGAGAGCCTTTCATGTACGTGCCATCGGTTTGATCCAAACACTGCACACACGCATTGAAGCCTTTGCCAGTTAGGCTAGACAGGTTACCAAGCGTTGGCCAGTCGTTGATTGTTACAAATAACATTGCACGCAGGTTGAAATACTCTCTTTTGTATTCGTCCCAGACCTTTACACCGTTTCATAACGTTTCAAGATATTCTATCAAAGGTTTCAGGTAGACATCGATATCATTTCCGGGTTGCTTGGGCCCTTGGATTAACAACGGCATCATTATGTACTTTCTCTTCATGCATAACCATGGAGGAATATTATACACACATAGTGTGACTGGCCAGGTGCTATGGTTGCTGCTCATGTCTCCGAAAGGATTCATTCCATCGGTACTCAAACCGACCCTTATGTTTCTCACCTCGTCTGCGAAGTCTTTGTACTTCCGATCGACCATCCTCCACTGCGAGCCATCTGCCGGATGCCTAAGCATTCCGTCGACCTTACGCTCTTCTTTGTGCCAACGCATCATCTTCGCATGCGCTTTGTTTGCAAATATACGCTCCAAATTTGGAATCGAGAGAAAATACCACAACGCTTTTGTCGGTGCTCTCTTCTTCACACGCACCCCATCTACTTCACCGATCGTCACGCTTCGTCTTATACCGGGTTCCATGCACACCGGACAGGCATCCAAGTCGGCATATTCACGCGATATAGGACACGATCGTTCGCGACATGCATGTATCTTCCGTACTTTCAATCCTAAGGGACACAGACCGGTTTGGCTTGATACGTGGATTCCGGCAGGTGTTATCTTTCGAGCAACTTGTTTATGAGCGACAGCAACTCATCGAAACCCTTATCTGACACACCATTCACAGCCTTCCATTGCATGAGCTCCAGTGTAGTGCGTAGCTTTTTGTGTCCCTGACCATAATTTGGGTACAAAAGAGTTCTCGGTCCTCCAACAATCCTCGGTACTTCCTATATTGTTTCTCCTCTGTGATATCTCCCTCTGCGTCACGCAGCATCTGGTCCAGTCATCATCCACACCAAACCGATCACCTTGTGTATCTTCTACGTCCTCGTATGTCGTCGCATCCGGCATACCATCATATGTCACTTCCTCTTCATCGGCTTCTTCTTCGTCTTCTATGTTGGTATGCTCTACTTAGTGCGTGGTGAGTCCAACATGTATAGTTCGCATGAAACCTCTCATCAACAAGTGGCCTGTATCCGTCCTCGACTGAGTGCTCTTTCTCGTTCTTGCAATCTACGACGGACACCGCTGAAGCTTCCTAGAGGCAAGTCTCAAATACGACTTCAAGAAAAGCATTCACGCCATCGATGAACTCCCTTGTCCGACGATCCGCATACATCCATTGCGGTTCATCTGCACCAATTAAATTAATAAGAACACTTATTATATTTTTCAAATTGAAATATTTAACTCGAAACAACTAATTGCTATATTTTTAATTACCTCTAAATTTTCTTGATTTTTATAGCTAAACCAACTAAATCTCACAAATTAAAAACTTTTTCAAAAATATTTTAATTACATTTCATACCTCCCATAAAGTATTACCTACCTAGCAAAAACCTACATCTATTTAGCTCTATAGCAATTGAAATAATCACCCTACCTACTATTTTAAACTAATGTGAAACTAAAACCATCCAATAGATCACCACATTGCCTCAAAAGATCTAGAAGGGAGAGCTAGCTAAGGCACCAAGCTAGATCTTGCTCTCTAAAACAAATAATCACCCCTACCAACTAATTTCAACATCTTATACATCATCAAAAAAGGATACAAAACTAATATGAGACTTAAAACCCCCAATAGATCTACATCTTGCCTCAAATTATGAAGAGAGAGAGAGAGAGCTATAGCAAAACAAACACCCTTCAATTCAAACAAGATTATTTAATATTTCTCCACATCAATGCAAAAAGATAAGCAATGTCTACATGAAAATGATGTTGAGACCATGTTTACTTACCTTGGAAACCTTAATTTGGAGCTATTAGCCAATTAAAAATTTTGGCAGCACCTCCCCTGCATGAACAGCTCGGCCCGTCAGTGCTACTGCGCGAGCTCTGCTCGGGGGAGGAAGAAAGGGTTAAATGCGCTGGGCGGGAAGGAAAAAGCATATGCAAGCGGTTCGTGATACAAACCGCTTGCACAGATAGCACATTATAAGCGGTTCGTATTACGAACCGCTTACAGAGGATTGCAAGCGGTTGGTGATACGAACCGCTTGTAGTGATATATCTCTGCAAGCGGTTTCTATCACGAACCGCTTGCATATGCCCTTTCCCGCCACCCTCCCACCCGTCGGCCACGAACCGCTTGTGGCGATCGGGTCGCAAGCGTGTTAAAGCGAGCCGCTTGTGATGGGCCGCTTTGGAAGCCCCGATCCGCAGTAGTGAGCGCAGAAGGGCTAGGAGAGAGCAGTGCAGAGAGAGAGCTAGGAGTTCAAATTTGAATTTGCTTAAATTTGCTTCAATGAAATTTGATTGTACAGCTAGCCACACTTGCATGAGCAACAGCTTACCTTGTGCTTCGTTGTTTCCGGAAAGATGAGGGCGGCGAGGCAGGAAGACTGGGAGGCGGCGCTCCAAGGTGCTGGGAGAAAGATGGCATTGGGCGAGTCTACATGGGGCTCCTGCGTCCATCCAACGAACCCATAGCGGTGACTGATCGTGGACACCATGGACCCGCGAGGCTGGAGAGCTATGCCGCCGAGGAAGCGGAGCTGGGGCTCAGGCTCGGGCTGCTGTGCTCGCACCCCTTGCCCGGCAGGCATGCGCCCCTTCATGCGGACAGTACGCCGACGACAGATGTGTTGGCCAGGTGCTCGAAGCGCCTCTCTCAGCGGCGGCTACGATGACAAGTCTCTCTGGAGGGAGATGATCCATGCAGTGCGGTTGCTTGTTCGCGTGATGTACATAGCACTATAGCAGTGCTGGCATCTCTTCCTTGCTTTGTCAGCCTCTTTTAATTTCCTACATGCGTATTTGAATTAATTTCAAGCGCGGCAACGTTGTTGGGATTAAGCATAAGACTGTCCTTGCAGCTATTTATAATGGGGGCCACTAGCTCACGGATCCCTCCATCCACTCGCCTCCCGCGCCCTCGCCACCCCCGCCGCCTCCTTCCTGTTAGGTATTGTGTCGAATATGTGTACGAGTAGGTTACAAGGACTCTGTGTTGTAATAGGCAGGGTTGGTTAGTGTTTGAGTCGGACTCTATCCAAGCCTCTACTATATAAAGGGAGGCAGCCCTGGTGTAACCAAAGACAAAAGACTTCATAATAGTAGCATAGGCAAGAGAGGAGGTCAGCGGCCGGCATGTGGCCGTGACCTGGTTAGCCCGTGTGCTGCGATATTATGGATTGGGGAGGAGCGCCCATAATCAGAGCCCCGTAGATGTAGGCGAAAGCCGAACTGCGTTACCAAACATCGTGTCTCCTGGTGTCGTTCGTGATCTTGCATCGGCATATATCCTAACAAGTGGTATCAGAGCCAGGTTGGCGAGGTTGGCCATGCGGAAGATTTAGGGGGAGACACGAGGTTTATGCATACATGGGCGCCGCAGAAAACACCTCATTGGAGCAAGGTGGAGCATGGCGGCGATCGACGATTCGATCGGTGGTGTCGGACACTTCGGGCAGGAGGCTCGAACCGTTCGATGGGCTACCGTTGGCAGGGGTTGACCAGACGTGGCAATCAGGCTGACAAAGTAGCCGGCGAGGTCGACAGGCGACGGCGACGACCTCGGCGTTCGTGATCAGACCGGCAGGCGCGGATGGATGCCGGATAGATTGGAACGGCGAAGCGATGATGCGACGGATGTTGCATTAGAGGCGCCGCATCACGACACCGGAGGTGAAGCCGTGGCGTGGATGCGGATAGCCGGGTGCGGCATGTTTTGCCGTGCATGGACGTGGTGCACGGTGGCAGGCTGGGAAGTCTGCTCGAGGGCTCGAAGATTGGAGATTGGATCTGGAGTTAGAGATGGTTTTGCTACGATTTTTCGGTGATTTTTCGGCGACCGTGGGCGTCCTTGGTGGGTCCCACGGCGTCTGAAATAGGTAATCAGGCACGTGGTGAACAATGACGCCTTGGGGCGGCGGCGCCTAGCGGCGCTGGCGCTTGGCGCGCGTCGGCGCTGGGCGAAGCGGCCCAGCGGGGCGCGCCGCCCCCAGCGGCGGCGGCTAGGTGCGGGCGGTGCGGTGCTTCAGATGCAATGAGTGGGGGCACATGAAGAGGGACTGTCCAGGTCCATCAAAGGGAGCAGATGCTAATGTGGCAATAGGCTCGTATGACTCCGGAAGCGACAGTGCTGAGATTCTTCTATTAGAAGGGGGTTCTGTTGCAGGTGGAGCTGCTAAACATGTTGCAGGGTCGGCATCATTTGTTCCAAAAGGCGGCGAGTTTGGTGAGGACTCGTCGGACGGCCCGCTGTAGGTGCAAAGGAAGGAAGCAACCAGAGTCTGGGTGCACGGGTTCGCGCAAGACGCCGGAACGACTTCAAGATGGAGAGATCATATTCTCCAAGGTGGAGTTTGTTAGGTATTGTGTCGAATATGTGTACGACTAGGTTACAAGGACTCTGTGTTGTAATAGGCAGGGTTGGTTAGTGTTTGAGTCGGACTCTATCCAAGCCTCTACTATATAATGGGAGGCAGCTCTGGTGTAACCAAAGACAAAAGACTTCATAATAGTAGCATAGGCAAGAGAGGAGGTCAGCGGCCGGCATGTGGCTGTGACCTGGTTAGCCCGTGTGTTGCGGTATTATGGATTGGGGAGGAGCGCCCATAATCAGAGCCCCGTAGAAGTAGGCGAAAGCCGAACTGCGTTACCAAACATCGTGTCTCCTGGTGTCGTTCATGATCTTGCATCGGCATATATCCTAACACTTCCTCCGCCCCGGCCGGCGACGCCCTCGCCGCCGCCGCCGCTCTACTACGCCCCCGCCGCTTTCATCGCCCACCCTAACCCGAGGGGGTGAGGGGCGGTCCCCTTTCTACCGTCGGACGACCGCCTTCACCCCCCCCGGCTCGGGCGCCACCACCGCCTCCGCCGCCGCCGCCAACGAACCCCATCCACCGCCGGTCCGCCACCTCCCCGACATCCCTCTAAACCCCAAGGAACCCAAATTTCCCCGAACCCTAACCCGAAACGGCGGCGACGAGGTCGACGGCGAGGTCAGCTCCTCCTTCCTCCTCCTCCTCCCTTCTTCCTCGTCACGATCAGCGCCGAACGGCGAGGTCAGCCCCCCCGATCCAACGGTCGGTGCGAGCGCGCGATGGGATACCGTCGTGAAGAATTTCCGTTTATAATCTATCCATAAGGTTTAGTGTAGAACATACGATGATTTGTAGAAAGGAGAGCATCGCTGTTGACATCCAAATTTGGCAGCAGGCCCAGAAACCACTGGAATCGGCTAGGAAGTGAAGAGAAATATGGACGGATGGACCGGGCCATACACATGGCTAGATCGGTTAAGATAAAGAAGGAAAGAAGAAAAAGATCGGCTGGGGAAGGGAGATGCATCCGATCAGACTTGAAGGTGTACTAAGGAAAGATTGCGATGAGTTTATATATCGAGTACGAAAGGAAAATGATGCTATTTTTCATGGTAAATACATGGTCCTCGGTCGTGTAAATTATTAACATTCAGCCAAATACAAATCTATTTTTCATAGTATTTACTTATCGTTTACTTTCGTTGCATTAGGTCTTACCCTACAGTTAGATTTGGTGTATTTTGATTTCAATCGACTTGCAGTGCATTGTTTTTTTTATCGACTTCCGTATACACCCTAGGTAACTAGGGTCTTGTTTAAGTTTGATCCTCTTATTTGACCTCTTTCTATCATCTTATCACTTCCGATATAATTACACTACAGGAATCAAACTCAGTGTCGGTGGCCAGAACCGACGTCATTGGTTCAAAAAACCGATGTCATAGGCCTATGTCAGCGGCTGGCCGAAGACACAGCTCCGCCGACACTGCTTGGACGACACTGCTCACTTTTCTCAGCGGCTAAGCAAATTCCCGACGTCATTGCTCCTCTCCCCCTCCCTGCTTCCTGCTCCCTGCTCCCCAAGCCCCACCTCTTTGACGTCGGCCATCCATAGACCACCGACACAGCCTCCCCATCAGTGACGTCGGCCAGAGATGTGGCCGACGTCACTAGCCTCCCCTCCCCTCCCTTCCTGTGCCCCCTTGCCCCCCTCTTTGACGTTGGCCACACATGGGCCGCCGACACAGCCCTCTCTCGGCGTCGGCCACAGGTCGAATAACGTCATTTCTCCTCCCTCCCCGCCCCCCCCCAGTTCCCTCTTTGGCGTCGGCCACATAGAGGCGCCAAACAACATCCTCGGACGCGTCGCGGAGACGTCTTGACGACAAAACCCCCTGCCCCCTGGTCACCACTACTGAAGTCGGTATGGACAAGGCCGACGTCACTGCTATTGTTCCTGCAGAAAAAATTGCAGGAAATTGATATGAAAACCCAATTTCAACCTACAAAAATTCATATTACACAACAGAATTCCAATTCATAAATTTTCTCATAATATCCACATATAATCAGCTGCTCGACACGACAATTTCAAACACATACACATTCACACCATTTGTAAACAAACAATTCACCGATAAGACTTCAAATTTTCCAATTACATCACATTAGGTCCATAGAGTCCAAAATACATCAAAAATTGGCATAATTACGACGATATGGTTCAAAGAGTCCAAAATAGTGCAAAGTACACATGGGAGTGAGTTTTGATACATATAGGAGTAAAAACTGAAGCTCATGGTTATGCGAACCATCGTAGGTGGGAGGATTGAACACGAAGAAACTTTCTGCCATTCTCTCAGCGACCTCATCACCACCCGACCGTGTGGCACTGGAATCACCCTCTTGCGCAGCATACATCGCCGGCGCGGCGGATCCGAAGACCTGCAAGATTAGAGGACAACACAAATTTTCAATACACATGTGCAATTGAAGCGTAAATTGTGAAAGTCTGAAAAAAGGAGTATTACCCTAGGAGAATGCACGTGTGGAGTGGAGAGGTCTATCCCAGGGATCTCTGCCGGTAGCTGTGGACGGGGAGCGTAAAGCTGTGTCGGGGGGGTGGGGTCTGCGTGAAGTATGGGGGTGGAGGTGGCAATTGCGACTGGCTACCGGAGGCCTCCACGCCCTGCGAGCTCTGTGACACACGAGAAGTTAGCATGTCAAATGAAAGTGTAAATATACAACATATGCACATAAACCATCTTAATTACCTACTGCTAAAACATATGGAACCTCTGCATTTGCTCGTACATCTAGGTGTATTGAGCTTGGAGTTGTGCCATCTTCTCTTCCCTTGCTTGCTCCTTCCGCTGCTCCTCCTGCCTCCGCTGCTCACGCTCCTCTTCTGCCTTCTTTTGGAGCTCGTTCTGTTGTGTCGGCTGCTCGATCAGCCATTCTTGAGCTTAGTCAGTGCTTGGGTGAAGAGGAGCCCATCTTCGGCGCTCCCATGACCGCTCCTGAAGGCGCCGTGAGGCAAGACAGAGTCGAGAAGCCCGGCCGACCGTGAGCCATCCCACGAACCCGTCGTAGATGGCGGCGTGTGTCCGCCCCATGGCCTGGGGGTCTGCACTGGTCGCCGTGCTTCTCCCTCACGAGCGCATCATATGCATCCTGCGAAACAACCATGTTATAAAGCCAATTAGCTCGATAAAAGTCGTAGCAACTAAGAACAAGTGAAAAAAACCTGAACTTACGCTTTTCGCCTGGGCAGTGGGATCCATCGGTCGCCAGAGCCGTCAGGCGAGAGGGCAGGCGTGTCTTGCCGCCACAAGGTGAACGCATCGGGCGGCTCTCCCGTCTCCGCTTCCTGCAGTTTAATTCGAAGTCAATAGTTAACATGTAGTAACTTGCTGCTAATAGAATATCTAACTAATGCTAGAAAATATACTTACTAGGTCACGCGCGAGGTGCCCCATACCGAGTCCCCCAAGGTGGGTCGTGCAGATCTCGGGGTTTTATCTCTATTTTCCTTGTTCCTCTTGGATTTGCCAATCCACGCCTCGGAGGCCCATATCCTAGGCAGAGCCTTCCAGGTGTTTGGACACTTGTCCATCCAATCAGGACATCCACGCACGTACTGCCCTGCCTTGAGATACACCGAACTCGCCTCATTCCTCTTGATTTTCATGCCCTTCCTCTTCTTGTACTTCATTACCGCCTGTACTCGGGCCATCCGCATCATGTCTGTCACAATGTGGGTCGCCATTGCATCTATCCCAGGGCGATGAGCCTCGTAATCGTCCATTGTCACCTCCGGCCAAAGCATATACCTCTTCTGAAAAAAAAACACATGAAAGAACACATGAGCTAAATATCAATTAGAAATGAAAAACGACATGCAGGTAGGGTTATGAAGACAAACAATTAGAAATGAAAATAAGACATCTAACCCAGAAGTCCACGACCAGTCGATCGGCGATAGTCTTTCCCGGATCATCAACATCGTGGGAGTAGTCCAACCAACTCATCGCCGGCCGCCGCTTCTTGCCACGGCCCACCTTCCCGGGGTACAAATTCTTTAAGAGTGGGCCTAACACCTTGCCCGGCTCCTGTGGACCCTTGAAGATGCAAATCAAGCCCCTGCACACATAGGTTCAGAAGACAAAAATATCATAAGTGGTTAGCAAGTTTGTAGTTAGCAATAATAAAAACATTGAAAATGGTACCACACACCTCTTGTTAGAGGTAAGCTGTACCAACGGCCTCTGACTCTGATCTCTGGGGACTTGTTGCAATTTGGTTCTCCCCCGCCTGTTGAGGGTCGAGGAGGAATCAGAGGACTCCGGCACCTCCCACTGCGCGTCCTCCTCATCGTGGCTAGAAGATGCGGCGTCCTCTAGTGCCTGAAACCACCAAACACAAGCAAATGAAAGGAATTAATAGAAAATAAATGACAGTCAATGTAAAAATTTTAATGGCTTAGATGACATTACCTCCTCCCACCAACCCGGTATGAAGTGCTCATCTGTGGGTTGCTCTACGTCTGCCTCAGAGCCGAACTCTAGACCATCGTCAAATACAGGCTCTTCCTCCTGCTCCCCTGGCCATTGAAAGTCTAGCCTCCTGTGCACCATTTTGTAGAATCTCTCCACCGCCTCCGGATTCATCACGCCCTTGATCTCTGGCTCCACCACCTCATCCTCCTCGAGGTCGGAGTTGGGGGCCTCCAACAGCGCCTCAAAGTCTGGGAGGTACGTCGAAAAATCGTGTATGGACCACAGGTACGCGGCGCGCATCCTAAAGTTTTGTCCAGTGAAACTATCGTGTGTCAATGCTCCTTCCATCCACAGGTCGTTCAGCTCTTCTACCAGGGGTTGCATGAATAGGTCTAAGTTTTTATCGGGAGACTTAAGACCAGGAATGATCACAGAAAGAAACATATACTCTTCCTTCATGCAGAGTTGAGGCGGCAGGTTGTAGGGGATGGCAAAGACCAGCCAACACGAGTACGGGTGTGCGGTCATGTTGAATGGTGTGAACCCATCTGTCATGAGCCCAAGCCGCATATTTCTAAGCTCCGCAGCAAAATCAGGGTACTATTGGTCAAAGTGCCTCCAGGGTTCCGAATCGGAAGGATGGACCATCACGCCCTCCTTTTTACGTTTACCCTCCTTGTGCCACCTCATATGTCTTGCAGTGGACTTGGATATGTACAAACGCTGGAGGCGCTGAGTGATCGGAAAGAAACGGAAGGTCTTTTGGGCCACCTTTGTCTGTCTCTTCACACCATCTCTACCTTTCACTTCTACGTACCTACTCTCGTTGCAATGCTTGCAATGACTCATCCCAAAATCAGCCTTCCTGTAAAGCATGCAGAACTTTGGGCAATAGTCTATCCTCTCGCATGGCATGCCCAACACGCTGAGAAGCTTCTTCGACTCGTAAAGATTCGGAGTCATCCTATGTCCACTCGGAAGCAGGCTATCGAGCAACTTGCAAATGTCGTTGAAGCAATTGGCTGAGAAGTTGTATTTGGTCTTCACCGCCGTGAGACGTGAAACTGCGGAGAGTATGGTCACATCAGTATGGTCATGAAGCGGCAACTTGGCAAACTCGAGGAGTCTCTCGAACTGTTCAGTGAGTGGCTCGTACTCTTCCTTGGGGCAGAGATCGAAAGCACGAGCCACATCCTGCGTGAGCTCCTCCAACCGGTCGACATCGACTTTGTCGAAACCCTCTCCAAAACTTGCAGGGCTAAAGACCGGCGCCGGCCGGCGCTTCTCTCCATGAGCCACCCATGTAAGATAGTTCGCTTTGAAGCCATGCCTTAAGAGGTGCATTCTAATTTCACTCTTGCTCCTCTTCCACAGTGTTCGAGCAACAAGCACAAGGACACCAAACCACCGCCGCGTTTGGGTCGGGGACACTTCCGAAAGCATGCTCCACGAATGCCCTTGCCTTCTCGATCCACTCGTTCAAGTGACGTCCAGACCTACTCCATCCATCGTACATCCACCGCCGATCTTCCATCGCTAACTATATAACGTAAATGCATGCAACACAACTTTAAATTTAGACGGTTCAGGCCTAGCTAAATAGGAGGGCTTACCCACCCACGGGTGCGCGTTTGAGTGCGGTGGTCCTGGCACTATGGGGCACGGGTCGAAAATCCGGCAGCACAACCCCGCAGCTCCCTCGGTGCAACGACGGGTACGGCGTACCACTTATGTTATGTGCTAGGAGAACGATGGGGTCATGCAGCCAGAATTCCAACCCGTGCACCATAGTCCCGAGACGACCGTACTCAAACGCGCATCCGCGGGCTGTCCAAGAACGTGGACAGCTCGGAAGCACACCCGCTTTCATAATGGAACCCAACGAATCACCGCCCGAGTCCGTGGCAGGCGGTGGGGGAGGCAGGCAAGGAGGCGGCGCGGGACGAGGGAGGAGGCGGCAGGGGACCGGGGAGGCGGCGAGCAGCGGCCGGAGATGACAGGGGAGGCGGTGAGCAGCGAGGGACGGCAGGTGGGGGGAGGATGCGCGATGAGTGGCGGGGTCTGGTGGCGGCAGCGAGCGGAGGCGGTGGACACGGCGGTGGAGCAGCGGCGGCGGGCAAGCGGCGCGGCGGAGGGCACGCCGGCGGGCAGCGGCGTGGCGGAGAGGCACGGCGATGGGGCAGGCGGCGAGGCGGAGAAGCACGGCGCGCGCAGGGCAGACAGCGCTCGGGACGCGATAGGGGAGGGACTTAGCAATTATTGGGGGGTCCATGCCTCTAGCTATGACGTTAGCCTACAAAAACCGTGGTCAATGCCTCTGCCGCACACCCTTTGACGTCGGCCGAAGCAATCCCGACGTCATATCTCGAGGCTTTGTCGTCGGCCATATTAAGCCTGACGTCACAGCTTCCGTCCCCTACAAGCTCTCCCCGACCTATTGATCAAGCTCTCCCCCCACAGTATTTGACGTCGGCCGAAGTTAACCGGACGTCATAGCTACAAGTTTTGTCATCGGCCGCATATACCCCGACGTCACAGCTTGCCTCACTCTCTTCCAGATCGATCACAGCTAGCCTCACCTACAGATAACAAGCTCTCCCCCACACTCTTTGACGTCGGCCTAAGCAACCTGTGACGTCGGCCCACCTACTGCCGACGACACAGCTCCTTCCTCCCCAACGCCGGTTCTCTCTCGCCGGATAATTACCCCTCCGTACAAGTTTTCAAATAAAAAGTTTGGTCATATTTCAAATTATAAAAAGCTATCATCTCACTACATGCTCCTCCCCGCCCGTCACTCGATGATCTGCGCGGGTCCCTTCGAGATGTGCACGTCGTATCGTTCGATCGGCTTGCAATTCACACACTTCTACCAAACACGTCGGAGTTTCGTATACGAACACGCACCTAGCTTGGACTTATCGCCGGTCGACCGAGGAGCGCGGTATGATCTTTGTTGCGTTACGTACCCTTTAGAACCCTAGAGAGACCCTACGAGGTTTAGGGCGGAGGGTCGTGGGCTCGAAAACATATCGACTGGCCGTGGCTCGGGAAGGGCGGAGGGACTGTGTCGTCGGTCAAGTCAAGGCCGACGTCACAGACCAAACCTGTCACGTCGGCTGCAGCTTGGCCGACCACACAGCCCCCACCAGTGACATCGGCCACCATGCCGTCGCCGACACAGCTCCTCCCCCCCAACGCCAGTTCTCTCTTGCCGAACCCCTCCGTACAAGTTTTCAAATAAAAAGTTTGGTCATATTTCGAATTATTAAAAGCTATCATCTCACTACACGCTCCTCCCCGCCCATCATTCGATGATCTGTGTGGGTTCCTTTGAGATGTGCACGTCGTATCGTTCGATCGGCTTGCAATTCACACACTTCTACCAAACACGTCGGAGTTCCGTATACGAACACGCACCTAGCTCGGACTTATCGCCAGCCGAACGAGGAGCACGGTATGATCTTTGATGCGTTACGTACCCTTTAGAACCCTAGAGAGACCCTACGAGGTTTGGGGTGGAGGGGTCGTGGGCTCGGAAACAATCGACCGGCCGTGGAAGAGGGGAGGGGCTGTGTCGTTGGCCAATCCAAGGCCGACGTCATAGACCAAACCTATGACGTCGGCCATGGCTTGGCCGACGACAAAGTCCCCGCCTATGACGTCGGCCTCCCTACTGCCGCCGACACAACTCCTCCCCCCCTCCCCCCGACGCCGGTTGTCTCTTGCCGGACAAAAATCTTTTGGTGGGAACTGAAATTCAAAAATCTGGAAACGTGCTCTCGGCAGGGCAGGAAGTGTCGTCGGCCCAAGCTTGGCCGACGTCACTGGTGGCCACAGACTGTCGTCTGGGTTAGAGCCGACGATACAGCTTGTTCGGCCGTGCACAAAACCCTTTTGGCGGGAACAAAAATTTACAAATCCGATATCGCGCCCCGGCAGTGATCTTTGTCGGCCCTCTCTTAGCTAACGCCACCGGTGACTGATCTTTGGTTCTGCTGTAAATCGCCTTTGTTTTTGGCCGCCTACACAACCTGTCGTCGGGAGTCTGGCCGCCGACATTGCTTTTTGCGGCCGCCGACACAAAAATCTTTTCCTGTAGTGATAATTTATCGGACAATATTTCAATACCCCATTTTTTAGCAAAGTGAGAAAATCAAAAACTTTTAAAAGCTCAATGCAAGTAATTCTATAAAGGCTTTACAACTATAAAACTAATCTTATAAAACAAAAAATAAAGAAGATTCATTCTTTGCTTTTCTTCCCTATTCTTTGAAGCAAGTTTTGCTTATTCATAAAAGCATATAGGGATGTAGGTGGGACACCTTGTGGGTACCCACTTGCCCGCTCTAGTTCAATGCATTTCTAGTGAGCTAGAGCGGGCAAATGGATACCCGCAAGGTGTCCCAACTGCATCCCTACTAGCATAGTAATAACGGTAAGCATTTAATAAATGCGTAAAGTCCATTTATACTAGGCGTAAGACATAAAACCCTTTTATTTGTGTGTTATCTATGCAGGATGTTACACTTTAGATAATTTTATAAGAACAATTTTGACCTTTTTTAATCTAGTTTATTAACTAAAATAAATCAATATAAACATTTTGATAGCATGACATTCTGTAAAGAGCTAGAAAAATACCTTATTAATCGTTTATGGATTTATTTCATGTCTTTTTTTTTGGTCAAAACCCTTCTTGAATCCATTTAAAAGGAATTATTTGTGTTCCCATTGAAAGGGATATACCCTAGATCAATCATAGTGATGATTGTACCACGTCTTTGTTCATATACTTATGATAACATTGTTTATCGGTTTCCTAAATAAATGTCATGACTTTGTCCATTGTGTATAACTTGATTGTGAAACACATTGTTAAGTGGCATTATTCTAAACAGGTCCCTGATCCATATAATTATGAGGAGTGGTTATGATTTGATCAGCATACGTATTGTTTGATGATAATGTTTTACATACCATAGATATAGAGATATCAAAACAATAGTATAGATACATGTTGGAGAACATATGTAGTCGGACAGACCCACTTTGAGACACTGTGAGGTTGTTATCTCTTATAGTGCCATCAGCGTATAGTCTTGATTAGTACGCTTAAATGGTTCCTTAGACCTGAGATTGTCATAGATGCCAGCATGTTGACTCGTATGCTTTGATGTCATCAAACGCTGCACCGTAACAGGGTAGTTATAAAAATGACTACTGGGTATATCACAATACATAGCTAGCCAGGGATGTGATGATTAAGATGGAATTTGCCCCTTCTCGATAACAGGAGAGATACCTCTGGCCCCTCGTGTGGATGGATAGGACAAGCGCACGGCTATGCTAATATGACTAAGGAGTTAGTCATGGTTTGAATTCATTAAACTGTCGAGTGAAGTGGCCAAGCTATCAACAAGGGTGGTGTGCATCTTGCTTTGAGCTTAATTGGTATCGTGTGGCAAAAGAATCGGTATGTGAGTGTATCAAGGTTCAGCCGAATATTGATTCTATGCATTCGGGGGTCAATACGTACTGCTAGGTACCGCTGTTGATCGGTGGATCGGAAACAGGTATCCGGATCCACGGCCGACTTGCACTGAACCTAACGGGTCACACACTTAACGTGCTGAAACTGTTTAACGGTTTTATTCATGGATGTGATCCGTGTAGCAAATGGAACCCTAGCGGGCCAAAGCCCGCTAGTGCGTCTATTTAAGGGTAGGCGCGTGGGCGGCATATGACAAGAGTTGAGCCTTCACCACGCCTGCCGTCACGCGCCCCTCCTGCTCCCTGTGTGGTGTTCCTGCTCGGTACGTGTGGATACCTCTAGAGGCACTGTCATATGCAGACTCGCTGTTCGGTTGGATCACCGGCAAGCGCAGGCGAACACTTGGTGGTGATTGGGACGTGTATGTCTACTTCTTCTACGCGCGTACATCTGCTTCCGCTGAATCGGCGCGTTAAGGGTAACGATCTGTGATCCCCTACTCGCATGTGATCTTGGGTGAATCGCGGTAGAAAATTTTGAATTTGTACCCGCGTAGCCTACCTGTTTCCAAACACCCCTCCAAGGGAAATTCTATGTCTTGTTAATAAGCCGTTGTATAGGATCTTGTGCGATGTCATATTTTCACATGCACAAAAATATATGTAAATTCAGCTTTTGGTTTCAACAACCCTTTTTCAATTTAAATTTTAGCAATGCACAAATTGCATATATATTAAAACTTGGAATAGTATTTTTCAGATTTTGATTGGTATTTTCTAGCTCAAGTTGACACTCCCACTTCAGTTCCTCCTATCTTTGTCAAACTCTTAATTTAGCACCCTAATGGTCTAAATCTAAATGTTGAATTGCTAATTAAATTATAATTTTGCTGCTTTTCGAAATGTCCTCTCTTCTAGGTCTTGTAGACCTTGTCTTGGTCCATATACTCCCTCTTTCAGTTGGGCCGGCTCAACCCATTAGCGGACCCAGCCTCCGTCCCTGCTCTCTCTATCTCTTTCTTTCTCTGCCTTACACCGCCATGTGGAATCATAGTCCCCCCTACTTGTCCTCTTGGAGGCATCCCCTAGGGCCTTAGTGCAACAGTGAGGTCGTCCTAAATTTGCGTGTGCACACCACTGCCCGTGCTGGGCACAAAAGAATTTAAATAAATCCTAACAAAAGTTGTGCAATGTTATGAAATATGCCATAACGTCGATTTAAATCAGGGTTTTCTAATGATTATAACGTAGTTAGTGTAACCCCTTAAAAAGTTTTTAGTAACACAAGATTAATCGTACAGACCATAAAAAGTAGATTAAAAATTAATACATTTTGATATTATTCTAAATATTCTGGCATTTCTAAGAATCCGTGTACATCTTTCAAAAGACAAAAAATGGATGCATCGGGGACTATCCTAGCCCGTCGGATGTCCAGCGGGCAGTCCCGGCAACCATGTGCACGGCCGGGCCTCCCGGGCCTGGGCTGCCCGGCTGCCCGCCGTTGTGCTCGCCAGCAGCTGCTGGCTTTTGTTGGTTGTGTGCAATCATGGCTTCCGTCGGCAGTGTCCAAGGACGATCGTCATTCGTCAATCGTCAGTGATTCATTCATCCCCACACATCCACATCGTCGTCGCAAGTTGCTGGAGGGAAGGCAGTACAGCCGATTGACGAAGCTAAAGCCTATGGATGATGGATTCGCCGTACCAATGATGGTTGCAGTTGTAGGCCCGGCTTATCGATATGGGTCAGAGGACTCAGGGCATGCATCAGTGCGACTTCTACAATTGATTGCTCTCGTCGCTCGGAGCATCTGACCGCCCCGTATAAAACTCTGGCTCTAATTTTTTTTAATGGAATTAATTTAACGTCAGATAACTTAGAAGTCGATTTTTCAGTCCATATGTCAAACACCTCTATAAGACATATAGATTCAGCGGGAGCATTTAGGTATGTGAGAAAATCAACTGAGACTTATATAAAAAATCAGTCGACTGATGATTATCAATAGTGTTTTTTCATAGAGTAGCTATAAGAGGGAGTGAAGAAGTATTTTAATGTGTACCATAAAGTGTGAATAAATTTTACAGAAATAGATAGAGAGGTGCACAACAAGTTTTCTAAAACACTATTGCGGTCAATATCAACCTCTAAACATCATACAACATAGTTTCTATGTCAGTCTCTTTTAATTTCTATATTTGGAGGCTCGCTGTTTGATTTATATATCTTTCTGACGATAAAGATTCTGTTCGAGAGGATGAAAACATATGTAACAAATAGTGATTTAGCCCATGTTCTTTTCAGCTTAACAGCTTAACGACTTATCTACGTTTTGAAAAAACAAATGGTTTGAGTTTTTTTAGTATGTTTTTTCGCTGTTTTGAAGGTGGGTAGTGACAAACCCAAAATTCACTCAATTTTAGCATAAAATGTTTCGCAAAAATCATTTTTGAGCCCCCAGAAACCTTCCCTAATTTTCTGGGAATTATCCAAAGCAATTCCTATTTTATCCCATTAAATAAATCCCTTCTATTATTTGTCCAAGAATATTCATCCCATAAAATATCAACTTTTATTCTACCATTATCTTCCCCTCTTTTTTCTTGATTTTTAGAGACCAATTTCATTTCATATTTTTCTGAATTCCCTACAATTTTCTATGAATTTCCAAAGCCTAAATCTATTTTTTGGAAATTCAGATGAACTCTTTCCTTTTTCGGAAATTCCATGTTTCCGCTTTCTCTTTTTGGAAATACGCCTTCGGCGTGTCTCCATCTCTTCCTTCCCGGTGCAGAAAGTGGCAATGAACGGCTCAGATTTTCTTGGTTGGATCGAACGGCTCAGAGTTTGCCACGTCAGTGCTCGCATACCCCTTCGGTTAAATTAAATCCAATGGCGCCCATTGATTTTTCCTCGGATCCTACGGCGCACGCTGTTTTCTCCCTCCTCCGGCTGCGCCGCCACCCTCGAAAACACCAGCGCCGCCGCCGCCGCCTCCGCCGTGCCGCTCGCCGGTTTTGCACGCCGCCGTCGACTCCGATCCTTCCAGGCCTTGTGTCATCGACCTCTACAAAGTCGCCACGTCACCGCCATCTTTATCCGCCGACCCCGAATATCCACCAATGGTTTGCCTTGAACCATCGCCAAATGCTCGCTGTAGTTGGTTTAAACTCTTGGCATCCTTCTCCGGCTTCCACCGCCTATCTCCGCCTATAAATAGGCCGTACCTGATGCTTAGCATCTTCAAGCAACCTTCCTCCGCCACCCTCCTCTCCTGTCCTCACCGGAGCATCACTGCCAACGATCTCCTCCACCGCCGCTGTGATGTACTCACCGCGCCGCCATTCCCGGCCATCTAAAGCACCGCTGCCGCCTCGGATTGCTCTCCCACACCGTCAATCATTCGGAATGAGCACCACCTCGCCGTCTCCGGCCACCCTCACCGCCGATGAGCCCCTCCCTGTCGCACCCCTCTTTTCCCCCTCTCTCTCTCACTGCCATGTGGGCCCTCCTGTCAGCCTGCGCTGAGGCGCTGAGCCTGCACAGCACCCTTCCTTAATGGGCCGGCCAAGTTCCTGCCCAAATAACCCTTTTCATCTTCTTTTTCATTTTTATTTTCCAGATATAGTTTCCAATTTTGCATAAAATAGTAAATATCCTCCAAATATTCTGCAAAAATTACAAAATATATGAAATTTAGTCTAGTATTTTATAAAAATATAAAATACCCCCTTTTCAGTTTTAAATTTTAAAAATAAAATGCTTTTACTTCTAATTTTATAGGAAAATGGTTTTAAAATTTATTTCTATTTTCCACAAATCTTAAAATTGCAAATAACAATATTTCATCTCAATATTTCATTCACAAATATATTTTCAAGATTTTCACATTTTATCTTCAACAATTTCCATCTCGGAAGTCTGATAACTTTGTTGTCGTTGACCCCGATCTCTGAAAATTTGTTGATCCACACCAAATATTTTCCCACGTACACATGCGTAAATTCTTGCTATCCGGAGATCACCCAAAATAATGTCAAAATCAACCCTCCACTTTATTCTATCCGGAATAATACCAAAAATCCAGCGGCCATGACGACTGTCGTGTAGATGGTGAGAAACTTGTCTAGGCTTTGGGTCTTGTTGAACTTCTCCATGTTTCCAAGCTTGAATTTCTAGGGCCAGGGTGCCTCCCACGGTGCTAGGGAGAAGGCCGTAAAATTTCACACGTGACACGACCTCCACTACCACAGGTACCTTGTTTGTGGTTTCCGAGTAACGAGCCTCCACTCACTGGTGTTGTTGGTCGTCCTGTTGCTTGATCAAGTCTAGAGTGTGGACCAGACTGTAGGCAAAGATATGGCGTAGGGCTACCACGTGGGAAGGTCACATCATGGTGTCGCTACGTGAGGTGGTTCCACCATTGAACTCGTACTCCTAGGCCAAATAACTTGTCCAGTCATATGGGTCGCCCTCGCCGCATGGTTGTGTGGCGACATCGTATTCTGAAACCTCTTCAAACGGTTTCGTGACGGGTGCGCGGACATACTCCACGTCCAAGTGTTGCCCTCCGATTGGGAAGCATGAGCAGGAAAAGGCTCCTCCCGCTCGGTATGATCCTCCAAGTTAGTGAATATGACGGTCTCAGTGTTGTAGTACATGTCGAGGTCATCCAGATCATCAAAAACAATATATGCGTCATCGTGAGTGTCTTGGTAGTTAGGCATTCCTGATGACTTCTGACATGAGGGATGCTTGTTGTGCCCCACGGACTATGCCAACTATTGGCGATTGGCAATTAGTTTTTGCACCGAGCTTAATTGTTGAAATGAGGAGCAACAAGGTCCTTCCTACGTTGGAGGGGGGACTTCAGAGACGGCTAAACTCCCAAGAACAGAGAGAGGGAGAGTAGTTTTGTTACTGTATGTCAGCGATTAGGAATTGGAGTTTGCAAGAGCCGAGCTTACTTGTTAAAATGAGGATCAACGAGCCCCCCTACGGCATATTATGGCATTGGTCGGCTAGGGAGCTCGCAATGATCTCAGGCAAACAACACGGCGACATCACAATGTTTTTTATTTTCCCTAATTCGGGCCTCCCACTTCTGGGATAACATCCTTACGTCCAACCTTCTTTCTGCTTATGTGGAAGAGTACAATATGAGAGCTAGCCGAGCCAGAGGAAGACTGTTTGAGAAGTCGAGCATGTGTTATAAGGATGTATGTGCAGAGCTTGTCCGAGCTTGCCCCGTGAGAATGATCCCAACGCCTATTTATACTTGTAAGAGGAGGGGAGGAAGTCTTTTTTCTTGCGCAAGATACAACTCATAGTGACTACAGAGGGCTTCCTAGCGATTGGCAAAGTGGTAGGCATATTTGACTTTTGCGCGTGTGTGGCGACCAACCCTGCCAAGAGTCTCCTGCCTAGCCACCACGTAGCCACCTGTTGCAGGGAGATGTCTTGCGCAAGAAACAGGGTCATGGTGAGCCTGGTCCAATAGTGGCCCTATCGATTTCGATGACATCCATGGGGAGCGCCACCCGATCACCGATAGCTATCCCCCAACGCTCAAGTGACGTGAGACATCTCATTGTAGCTGAAGGCTCACCAAGGAGGAATTGGCACCATGGTCGCGAACAGCGTAGAACCGCATGCAGGTGAAGAACAAGTAATCTGGTGAGTGACGCAAGTCACATTACACCTCATCCTGAGGTCAGATGCTCAAAGAACTGACAGACGAGGCGAGCTCATAACTTGTTGCATCTTAGACGTGAACCAAACGTCCAAGGAAAGTTTGGTTAACGACGAGAAAGATAGCACTGCTACCTTCTCGAGTGGTGATTAGGAACCTAATTAGGAACTGACAACGAGTCAAGCTCGTAATCATCGCATCCTAGACATGAATCAGATGTCCATGGAAGGTTTGGCTAAGCACGAGATGGATTGCACTCCCACATTCTCGAGTGTTGATTAGGCACCCAAGGAACTGACAGACAAGGCGAGGTAAATTGTGCCCCAAGCAAAGGGCATGAACGGAGCATACAGGAAAGCCGAATTCTTGAGCGTGGAGTGTGCTTCACTGGAAGGAGATCGTGCCACGAGCAAAGTACATGCTCTTGGCAGAGTGAAAAGCCAGACTCTTGAGCATAGAGTGATCTCAAGGGAAAGAGAGTGTGCCCCAAGCAAAGTGAATGCTCAAGGCAAACCGAAAAGCTAGACTCTTGAACACAGAGCATGCTCAAGGGAACGAGATCGTGCCCCGAGCAAAGTGCATGCTTGGGACGAACCAAAATTATAGACTCTTGAGTGTAGAGCATGCTTAAAGGAAAAAGATCGTGCCTCTTGAGCGCAGAATGTGATCAAAGAAAAGAGATTGTGTCTTGATCGCAGTTCATGCTTAGGACAAAACGAAAAGGTTAGACTCTTGAGCATAACATGTACCCAAAGCAAATGGATCGTTGTTGATGTCAAATAAACACCAATTTTATACATCAACATATTCTGGAATTCTGGCATTTCAAAGGGAAAATCAAGATTTATACTAACATTTTATTTATTCTAATAAAGTTCCACAAGTTTTGGTGAGTTTTGGGTCCACAGGTACAAAATGAGAAGAACCAGAGCCGAATCGGGCAAAAAGCCAGGCCAGCCGACCCACCCTAGGCCGGCCAACCTAGTCACGTCACCAATCCGGCTGCAGCTTCTCTCAAGTGGCATAAAAACACAAATTGAGGGCATCTACACCATCCATTGCAGTCGGTTTGATCAAATAGACACGGTTGCTTCACAAATGAGCATAGGATTCCCTTGGATTCCTTTCTTGCGCATGTCAACTTGATCCACCGGCTTAAGGGGTTAATCTCCACCATCAGTGAAGCATCCTAGAAGAAATCCACGGCCGGGAGGTGAAGAAGGTGGGTCGGCCGACTCACCAAGGCCGGCCGACCCCCTCTTGATGCCCCTCGGATTCCCCTTTGGAGGGTGGCAAGATGATAAGTGTCCCATGCTGTGGCACCCTCTCATTGGATCTAGAACACTATAAAAGGACCCCTACATCTCACTTTTAAGAGGAGCACAACACATTCAACACTCTTCATTCCACTTATCAGAGTAGCTCTTAGTTAGTAGTAGTTGGGAGTTAGAGTCAAGTCGGGCTGAAGCTCGGAGTTTCGGAAGTGTCTTCGGGAATTCGGGTAATAGCTCTTGTACCCTTTCCTAATTGTTTCAATTAGTGAGATCACTTCATTCATTGCTTATGTGTTGAACTTTATTTGAGCTGAGTATATCTACATAAATGAGTTGTGTAGATTTGCCTTACCGGTAGCTTGTATTTGTCTGGAATTAGTTTAGGTTCTCACTCATATACTGTTAGAGCTAGGCATTGAACCTAAATCAACTTCTTTTTGGTACTGAGGAAGATTGATTAGAAATAGTAGCAGACGTGGTGTCTGAGACTAGGACTAACTCGGTTTACACCCAGACCAACGTATATGTGGTAGGTGGTGACAGCCCTATCTGTAAGATCAAGCCTCCCATGCGCTGAATGATTTTGGTAATTGATGGCAACTAGGCCGTACAGCTGGAACGTCAAGGATAAGGACCTTTTGTTTTATAGTTCTTCTGATTTCCTTGTGTGCGTTTTTGGCTCGACTACATCTCTCTGGTTGCAGGGTCCAACTGAGCACAGGTCCAGAAACATCAGCCGTGGGTTTCATGGGGGTTCCGAGAGTGCCAAGTGTTAGTCGAGAAGGTTCGGGGTCCAGCTGCTCAGGGTTTCGTAGCCGCCAAGTTTCAAAACCAGATATTTTCTGTGGGCGCGAAAATTCCCACCTAAGTGTCCAAATATTCCCACCGTGTCCACAAATCAACAAAAATGTCCCAAGATCTGACGCGTGGTGACGACAGGGGGCGAGAGAGTCTAAGTCCGAAGGGGTGTGCAAATTAAACCTATGTCGGACGGCGTCCGATATCCATCGGACGGCGTCCGCGAAAGCAAGTGAGCTCGAGACTAAGTCCGAACACCGCCCACAGCCGGACGGCGTCAAACCTCTTCGGACGGAGTCCGATAAGTCCGATTCCCAAAGGTTGAGCACGAAATTTGGCTAAGTCCCAACCGTCATCGCCCCTGTCGGACGGCGTCCGGAGACCATCGGACAGCGTCCGACCAAGTTCAAATTTTGCCACCAGACTACGTCCGACGATCTCCGGACGGTGTCTGGTCGACAGGAGGAGCGACAGTGGTCACTGTCGGACGGCGTCCGACCAGGACCGGACAGCGTCTGATGGCGGCTAGGCAAGCGACCAAACACATGGTGGGCACAGGGAAGAGAGCACAGCGCACTTCATCGGACGGCGTCCGACGAGTTGTCGGACGTGTCCGGTAAAGGTGAAATTTCACCAGACTCGTCCATCGGATGGCGTCCGACAGTTTGATCCGAAACTCGGGATTAAATCTGAGCCGTCCGTTTTTAGGGTTTCTCCTTGAGCCTATAAATAGGGGCTTGGAGCACGGGAGTAATTTGAGAGAGCCTCATTAGCAGCCACCCCTTGCCCTTTCCACACAAGAGAGCTCCTCCCATGGCACCCACCTCCATCTAGGGTTCCATGTGCTTGAGAGATTGAAAGGGAGGACAAGAGAGGAAGAGGAAGAAGAAGGTGCCCCCCTACCTCCTCTAATCCATGCCCAATGTTCGCCCCTTCTCCCATGATGTTCTTGCCCTAGTTTCCATGGTGGGAGAGAAGGGGTAGTGGTGAGAGACGGTCTCCGATCTTGTGCTCTTGGGATTTCGACGCCGGAGAGATCGTCACCACACCACGAGCTTCATCAACCGTACGACTACGTCAACCGAAATCGTCCGTGTGTCGGGGGTCACTCCCGTGTGTCGGAGGTGCGTGGCCTTCATCCGTTGAAGGTTGTGTGCAAAATCCTTCGTGTGTCGGAGGTCGGTGCCGTGTGTCGGCACCGCGGGTGCGAGGAGCTTCCGCGTGTGGAAGAACTCGTCTTGTGTGAAGGTTTGGGGCTCGCCTACTGTCGGGGATAAAATTACGGCCCATTGCCATGGCCCACTCCCTGACGGCCCAATCAAACAGCCTACCAGGGCCCAGCTCCCTGGAAGGTTCTATCTGGCCCATATGCATCCTGCCGAACAGCTTCTTGGCTGGCGCGGTGCATAACGGCCAAGGAATCGTGTTTGAGTCCGACTCGAACAAGAGTTCTACACGGCTACGTGAAGACCCGGACGTTGGTTTCCCGGATCGGAATAGGAGTCGTGATCCCCAAGACTAGGAGTTTTACCTTATCTGCCTCGGGATGTATTTGGCATGTCGAGTTCGTTACGTACTCGTAGTTAGCCCGGTCCGATATTCCCTCGGTAGGTCGGTTTGCTCTGCACTATATGAACAAGGCCCCTACGGCGTGTAGGGGGGACTTGAATCTGACTTGATCTAGCTTTTAGCACCTGATATACACCATAATCTCGCCGGGACTTGTTCGTCTCGCCGAGCCACCTCTTGTAATCTCCTCTGATATATAAGAAAGACTGGACGTAGGGCTATTATCTCTCCCGAGAGGCCTGAACCAGGATAAAAACCCCTGTCTCCTATTCGTGGTTGTTCGGCGTGTCTCCTATCTCAATCTTCAAGAACCTTAGCGACTTGAGATCGTTATCTCAACCGTCGACACTTAGCGACTTGAGATCGTTATCTCAACCGTCGACAGTTGGCGCCGTCCGTGGGGATACGCAGATCGAGCATGTCGAACTCCATCAGCGATACGGAGATTCTCCCTAAGAACTACGACTCAGAAGGGCAGGATGTTTCTTCCCCTGCCAGCTCGAATCGATCTTATCGCCCTAGATCGATGTCTGTATCCGAGACAGAGGTCTCTGGATACGCCCCGGAGATGATCTCTGGTCGAGCTCCCGTCATTGACGATGAATACGGAACCGACGATCTTTACGATGGTTTAGATCTATCGGATTCCAGGGCTATGTCGGTCGATTCTTCCTGTGGTGACACAGTGATGACGCCGTCTAGCACGCAGACGCACGGCGACCGCGTCGTCAATATGGCTGGTGCAGGTACCTCAGGGGATCCTGCACGGGTCACGGTGGCCGAAGAGATCGAGCGAGTCAATTCCGCTTGGCACCAAGATGGAGCCGCACAATCTGCTCACGAGCAAGATATTGTTCGCTGCACCTTTGACGAATCCATCAACCAAACCTTGGCGCAGATCCGCGATCAGCGCAAGCGTCAGCGACGTGATCCGCCTCGCGCGCCTACGCCAAGACCCCCGGTAGAAGTTCAGCCTGCCCGGGTGGAATCCCCGTGTGCCCAGACTCCAATCGGGCAAGACGCGGATGCTTCAGGGATCCCAGGACCGCTTGAGCAGAGCCGGGAACGGCTCCAGGCCCTGGCGACCGTAATCAGATCCGCCCACTAGGACAATCTCGTCCTCGTGAGCGATGAAGTGGCTACTCACCTCGAGAAATTGGCCGAAGGCCTTAAGTCTATAGGTGGGGCGTCATCCGGACAGCGCGGTGAGCCTGTCCAGGTAGATTCGGACAGTGAGCGATCCGATCGATCGCGTGACCGTCGCCACCGTCGAAGGATCACTGTCCACGAGCAAGCTGCCCGTGGTCGCCGCCGCTCACCAAGTCCCCGTAGTCATCGCAACCACAGGGGCAAGCGTGTACGCGACGATCACGGACGATCCCCTCACGAGGAGCGCGTTGTCGCAACCACGAGGAAGGAGCGCGGGGGCTTATCACGGAGAGAGTTCCTCCCAGCAGAAACCTCCCGCTCAGCAAGAGTTCCCCCGACCAACAGGACCAATGTGTTCTCGAGGCTAGATTCTGCCAGGGAAGGTGGCCGGTCTTATGCCTTGGGCAGCGGGGCCTTTTCCGACGAGCTTCGCTCTGTTCGGTGGCCCTCCAAGTTTAAACCCGGACACATGGAGAGGTACAATGGGACTCAAAACCCAGAGGAATTCCTTTCCATCTACGCAACGGCCATCATAGCGGCCGGGGGTGACGAGCTTGTTATGGCCAATTACATCCCGACCGTCCTTGAGGGTGCCGCCAGGACGTGGCTGTTCAATCAGCAAGAAGGTTCCATCTCTTCTTGGAACCAACTTTGTGACGCTCTGATTGCTAACTTCCAGAGCTGTTACGTGCGTCTGGGCAAGGAGGATGATCTGCACCAGATGATCCAGATGAACGGGGAGACCCTCCGCAACTTCGTAAAGCGTTTCATCAAGATTCGCAACACGATCCCGAACATTTCGGACGAATCTGTTGTCCGAGCTTTCAAAAACGGAGTCCACGACGAGCGGCTCACCCAGGATCTCGAGATCAATGAGACCTGGACCGCCAACGACCTGTTCAAGGCGGCTGATCGCTACGCCAATGCGGCGGAGCGTGTTCAATACAAGAAGGCGTTCGACAAGGGCGAGCTGCCCGCCTAGCCTGGTGTAGAGAAGAAGAAGAAGACCAGCAGCAATCCTGGTGACAACAAGTCCCAGAAGAAGAAAAAGAAGGGCGATGCGAACAATACCGTCGGTGGTATAGATCGCACGCCTCCTCCCAAAGACGGGCAGAAAACGCCCAATAGTAACTCTAAGGGCAAGAAGCCCGCCCACGGAGGCAATCAAGGTAAGAAAGGTCCCAGCGACCGATATTGCAAATACCACCAGCACCACGGGCATGATACACGCCACTGCAGAACCTGGGCTGCAAAGCTCGAAGATTTCTACAACGGCAAGGGCCCAATGCCCACCCTGCCCGAGAAAGGTGAAGCCGGTAAGGCCAAGCGCCAAACCGATGATGGTGATCGGGACGATGACGAGTATCAGGAGCCCGTGAACCATATTGCCGTCATCTTCGGCGGCTCCTCGGCTTATACCTCTCGACGCAGCCTCAAGGAAGCTGCTCGGGAGGTCCACAACATCGAAAAGGGCAAGCCTCAACCCGAGTCAATGAAGTGGACCGAGGTCCCCATCTCCTTCTCTCAGGAGGATTGCCCCACTGGGATGACCAAGCCACAGAGGCTCCCACTGGTGGTCACTCCGACCATCAGCAACGCGAGAGTTGGCCGTGTACTCGTAGACGGCGGGAGCGCTTTGGACTTGCTCTCTGCTAAGGTCTTGGACGAGATGCAAATTCCTCATTCCAAACTTAAAGAGGTCGCGATGCCTTTTTACGGCATTGTCCCGGGAGAAGCTGTCCAGCCGTTGGGGCCGGTTGTCCTACCCGTTACCTTCGGCAATCCTAGCAACTTCCGGACAAAATTGATCACGTTCGACGTGGTCGACTTTCCATCTGCGTACAACGCAATCTTGGGCCGGCCATCACTTGGTAAGTTTATGGTTGTATCCCACCATGCTTACCATTGCGTGAAGATACCGGGTCCCAACGGCGTGATCACGGTCAAGGGCAATTATAAAGCTGCTCTGGATTGCGACCAGCAGTCCCTGGCCCTGGTCGACCAGCTTCCGCCGCGAGGTCCCGACGCCCGCATCAAGTCTCAGACGCTAGGGTCTCCCTTCAGCCAGGGGGAGAGACCAAGGAAGTTCCGCTGTCTTTGGATGATTCCTCCAAGACAGTTCATCTAGGGGCCAATCTGGACCCCAAATAGGAAAGCGAGCTCATCGCCTTCCTCCGAGCTAACGCAGACGTGTTTGCCTGGGAGCCGTCTGATATGCCCGGAGTCCCAAGGGAGGTTATCGAGCATAAACTGGCTGTCCGGCCGGACAAAAAGCCTGTTCGCCAGAAGCTTCGTCGCTTTTCGGACTTCAAACAGGGGATCATCAAGGATCAGCTTGGCAAGCTGCTCGCTGCTGGTTTCATCCGCGAGGTTGATCACACCGAGTGGCTGGCCAACCCTGTCATTGTAAAGAAGAAAGACGGCAAGTGGAGGATGTGTGTCGATCACACAGATCTGAACGCCGCTTGTCCCAAGGATAATTTTCATTGCCAAGATAGACCACCGGTCGACGCGATCAAGGATGCCCAGCTCTTGAGTTTTTTGGATGCTTACTCAGGTTACCACCAAATAAGCATCTCCCCCGAGGATGAAGAGAAGACTGCCTTCATCACCCCTTTCGGCACTTTCTGCTACACGACCATGTCTTTTGGTCTGCGCAATGCTGGTGCCACGTTCCAGCGCTTGATGGAGAAGACTTTCCCAGAACAGCGCGGAAGAAACCTGGAGGTCTATGTCGATGACATAGTTGTAAAGAGCAAGCTTGCTCCAGATCATGTAAAAGACCTGGCCGAGACTTTTCAAAATCTCAACAGGCATCGAATAAAGTTAAATCCAGAGAAATGTACCTTTGGTGTTCGATCTGGAATGTTGCTCGGTTATGTAATTGGTTCGCAAGGAATTTCTGCCAACCCTGAAAAAATCGAGGCCATTGAAAATATGCAGGCTCCGACTACCGTTAAGGAAGTCTAGAGTCTCACCGGACGGATGGCTGCTTTGAGCAGGTTTATCTCCCGTCATGGTGAACGCGGGCTGCCCTTCTTTAAGGCCCTGCGCAAGCACAATGGTTTCGAATGGACGGAAGAGGCTGAGCGATCTTTCCAAGATCTAAAGCAATACCTGTCCAACCCACCTGTCTTGACTACCCCGCGTTATGGCGAGCAGCTTTTGCTCTACCTCGGCTGCATGCCGCAAGCGGTGAGCGCGGTCTTGACGGTGGAAAGGGAAGGCATCCAACGGCTAATTTATTACGTGAGCGAGGTGCTTCACGGATCAAAGGAGCGTTACCCTGAGGTCCAGAAGTTGCTCTACGCCTTGCTCATGTCCTCCAGGAAACTACGCCATTATTTCCAGGCGCATCAAATACTGGTCCCGACCAAGTTCCCTCTTGGAGAAATCCTAAGGAACAAGGAAGCCGGCGGAATAATAGCTAAATGGGCAATGGAATTAGCAGAATTTGATATTACATTACACGCTCGAACGGCTATCAAATCCCAGGTCCTGGCTGACTTTGTCGCTGAATGGACTTGCCCACCCAAATCCCAGGAAGCTCCCGAGCAACCTGATGAACCCTCTTGACCATGTTTTTGGTGGCTCGCATTACATCGAAACTCGGGGCTGGTTTTGTTCTCATCTCCCCAAGGAGAGCAACTCCAGATTCTATCCAAAGAACACTTCAAGGGCGACTAACAACGCCGCAGAGTACGAGGCCCTCCTCGCGGGACTAAGAGCTGCAAGTCGCTCGGCGTCCAACGGCCGACCGTGAAGGAGATTCACGCTTGGTCATCAACCAGTCAACAAGGAGTATCGGTCTTTGCGATGACTCAATGGCGCGGTACTTGGTGAAGTGAGGAAGTTGGGCGGCACTTTCGATTTTTCGAGGTGCTCTTCGTGCCTGTGAAGGACAACTTCTTGGCCGACCACCGTCCAAGTATGGATCCTCACGAGAACTCGCCTCGTGGGTGCTCCTCGAGCACCTTTACAAGCCCTCAATCACGTCTCCGGACGAGGCAATCGAAGTCGGTGGTGCTGCTCCGTTATCGGCGGTGCCGCGGATCGGACAACGCCATTTGTTCAAGACCTTGCGAGATGGGACCACGCTCGATGACGGCCGAGCGTTCCCGGCTTACAAGGCGTGCTAGTTCATACCAGCTTATGGACGGCATCCTTTACCGTCGAGGTGCTCTGGGAGTCCTCTCCAAGTGCATCTCGCGGCAGGAGGGTGTGTTCCTTCTTAGGGACATACACGAGGGTGCCTGTGGCAACCACGCCTCCTTCCGAACTCTAGTCGGCAAAGCGTTTCGCATGGGCTATTACTGGCCAACCGCGTTACAAGATGCACAGGATATCGTGACCAAGTGCAAAGCTTGCCAATTTCACGCCTGGAAGGCACATAAGCCCGCCCAAGAGCTCCAAACGATCCCCCCATCTTGGCCTTTCTCCACATGGGGTCTGGATCTGCTCGGCCCATTTCCTAAGGGGTACAAGGGCTACACACACATGCTCGTCGCCATCGACACTTTTACAAAGTGGATTGAGACAGAGCCCGTGTCGTCTCTTCACGCCAAAACGGCTGTGCGCTTTTTCAAAAGCAACGTGGTCACGCGCTTCGGGATCCCCCATAAGCTGATCACGGATAACGGTACCCAATTCAGAAGTGAGTTATTCTAGGAATACTGCGAACAGCTGGGCACCAAGGTCTGCTTCGCCTCCGTGGCACATCCACAGAGCAATGGAGCAGTCGAGCGAGCTAACGGACAGATCGTCCAGGGTATCAAACGGCGCGTGTTCGCTGCACTCCGCGAGCACAACAAGGCTTGGGTTGACGAAGTTCCTTCCGTCTTTTGGGCAGTTCGCACTACGGCCAGCCGGGCAACCGGAGAAACTCCGTTCCAATTGGTCTATGGTGCAGAAGCCATCCTGCCCGCCGAAATAGTACTCGGTTCGCCTCGCACGAGCTCGGTCAACTTCGTTGACTACGAGCAAGAGCGCCTACTCGATCTCGACCTCCTCGAAGGCACACGCGACCGGGCACAAGTCAGAATGGCGCGCTATCAGCAGGATCTTCGCCGGCACGCTGCCAAAATGGTTCGACCAAGGGCTTTGAAGGCGAGCGACCTGCTCGCGCCGTGTCCGTAACCCGTCCAATGCCAACAAGTTAACTCCCGTTGGGAGGGTCCGCTCACGATCGTTTCCACTTGCGCCTCGGGCTGTTCGCTGGCTATGGAGGATTTGGGCGAGAGCCGACCAAAGACTTGGAACATCGACCAGCTTCGTAAGTTCTTTGTGTAGGTCTTTTCTGTGTTTGCTTAGCTTCGCGCTTTTTTGTCAACTCCGCGCCTTTTTTCGTCCAAGTCTGTCGGGCTCCATGTAAAGTTCAATCCAATAAAAGTGAATCTTCGCGGCCCCCTGCGGCCCTTTTCACATCTCTGTCTTGTCAAGACTACCTCTCTCTGGTAACACTTGATGGTCTGCCCGGCTTTGCGAACATCTCCGCTCCGCAATCTTAAGGAGTTTTTCCCGCCGATCTAGCTTCAAAGAAGTTCCTAAACTCGAGTTACGTAACACGGCATCCACCTCGCGGCTAAGCTCGCTCTCGTAAGCCCTCCGCGGAGAGCACTTACCGCTCGCACGACCACTCGGCAAAGTTCGCTCGTAAGCCCTCCGCGCAGGCACTTTCCTTGTTCGGTTACCTTTGGAATCGCTTAACTTACGCCGCCGAGCAGTTTTTGGGATAAGTCGATCAGATACGGTGTCGCTTAACTCTCTACGACGTGTTCGAATTCGCAAACTTAGGTTTTCGAGCGTCGTCTGCATCGGGCTACCGTGTCACTCTTTCTCTTGTGCACTGCTCAATCCATAAACTCGGTTTTCGAGCAAGTCGCATAACGGGGCCGGAGTTAGGCTAAGCGTTCTACCGGTTTTTCGTTAAAACCTTTCAGCGACGTCGTGCCTTTTCCTCTTAGTTTCCTGCTCGTCCTTGTCTTTTTGCTGCTCGTTTTTGCAGGGAAAAGGTAAGTTTTGTTGTGCAAAAGTTAAGTCTTTATTGCATTGCTCAAAAGTTTACAGGTACAAGGAGTACAACCCTACTTCTACTTCGAAGCAAGCTGCTCCTTCAGTTCCTCGTTCTCTATCTTCAAACGCAGGACTTCGCCTTGCGCCTTGAAGCCTTCCTTTGCCTAAGTTCGGAGACGTTCTGTTTCCTCCTTGCTGAGACGGGCTTGCTCCGCTGCCTCTACGCGGATCGCCTCGACCACTTCGGTCTTGGCGCGCAGCTGCCCGGCCAGAGCCTCGCTCTGACTGGCCCGCTGCTCGGCGGTTTTGAGTTTCTCCGCGGCGGTCAGCCTCTCTTCGGCGAGCTGAGCCTTGAGGGCCTTCACCTCCGTCGCGACCTGACTCCGCCACTGCGACGCGTCGTGGAGCTGCTCCTCGAGCCACTTCGTGTGACTCTGTCCCTTCTCCGCGACGTCCGCCCCCGCGACTTGTGTGCGAAGCTCCTCACGGAGAGCTCTGGAGGATTGCCTCTCCTCGGTCAGCCGGACCTTGAGCTTCCTCACCTTCGCCTTCAGCCGGCTTCGGCTTTGGGCTGGTGCAGAGGGCTCCCCCTCGAGTCCCCTTGCTCGGAGATGCTCCCGGAAACCCGCTATCACAGCGGCGCGCTCCACGGTGACCCCCTCCACAAGGTCCTCCATGGTGGGCCCCATGAACTGAAAGAGAGGAGACTAAGTTAAGACCTCGGGCAAGTTTAGCCCGATCAGACAATGTCTTGGTTTGAGGGTTACCTGTCCGAGTCGCCGCTTGCACTTCGGGACGCAGCGGTCCTCGAGACCATGGGTCAAGAAGCCTCGCTCGTCGGGATAGGCTCCAAGGCGGCTCGTCTGCTTTGTCCTCCCAAGACGGGCTGTGCTCGTCTTGGGGCAGCCGCGTCGGGCGAGCTATCGCCCCAGCGTCCCTGCCCCTCCTCTTCTTCTTCCACCCGTTCCTCCATGGGCGAGCTCGGTGTCGCTCCGCTGGGCGGCTCCGGAACCTCCACTGGCCGGGCAACTTGCACGCCCTGCTCGTGGCTTTCTTCCACTTGCTCGGCTGCAGGGACATCACCCTGCTCGCCGGCTACCTCCATCACCACAGGGACAGGCCCCTGCGATGAAGTGCCCGGTAGGACCGTCTGCTTGGTCCCACCTTGGGCGATTGGCGGAGCCAACTCCTTGGCCCACGCCTGCGGGCGCCTTGCGCGCCGCCTCTTCGCCTCCGGCCACTCCATCGCGCCCTTGTTGCGCCGAGCTGGTCGTTGGAGCCTGGCGGGAGCAAGCTCCACGCTGCCAGCTTGTCTTTGAGGCTAGCTATCCGAACTGCTCGCGACGCACCGTGCAGGTGCTCGGGCAGCAGAGACTGCTCGATCGCCGCTTCCACGTCGTCTGTGGCGATCTCCTCTTGGACAACTGGTGGACAAGGAACAGGATTAATCCTACGCTGCCAGGTTAAGTGCGGAATCGAAGGGTTTAACACTGCATACCTGCCGTGGGGGGCTTGATCTTGATTTTCCTCGCCAGAACCTTCCGCCTCTTCCTCGGGGGCTCCTTAGCGGCTTGTTCGCCTTGGCCCCTAGGTGTTCGCGGCGATGAACTCAGCTCCCTGGTGAGCTGAGCGCTTTTCTCGCGCAACGCAAGAAGTCTTTCCTTGCGCGCGACTTCCTCCTCGAGCCTCCTCTGCTCGGCGACCTGTTGCAACCGCGCCATGTGGCCCGGTGAGCCTGCGCATAACGCTTAAGCCAGAGTGTCATGGTCCTTACCTCCTCGTCGCTTTGCTCGCTGAGGAGGGAGGGGCTTGGCCGCTTTTCGCTTGGCTGGCCGCGCACTTGCTTGGCCTGCTCGGTGCGCTTCGTTGCGGCAGGGGGCTTCTTTGAGGGCAGGCGGCCATGGCGCGGCGAGCTCCGCGTCGGCTCGGCCGTCATCTTGGCCTTTGTGGCCGCCTTGGTCTTGCCCTTCTTCGCCTTCTCCTTTTCAGAACCGGAGGGCTCCTCCACGATCCCCTCAAGGATCAGCTGGTCCTCCTGTTCAATTGAGAGACGGACATTAGCTTGATCAACGATACGAGTCCAGCAACACAGGCTGAGCTATGTGACTTACCTCGTCTGTGCGGACGAGTACGTTGCGTGGACAGGTGAAAGCCACCTTGCCGGTAACTTCGCCGTCCTTCTTCACAGTCTTGAGCATGGAGTCAACCCGCTCTGTGACCCATGCCTCTGTCTGTTGCTCTGCCCGAACAAAAGAAAAAACTGTTAAATACCTGTTCGGGTGGAATTATGAAAAAGAGGTTGAGTCTTAAAAGTACTTACCCGTGCTCTCCCTCGTGATGTCTTCCCATCCCTCTATTTTGTAGAAGGGATAGGATCGCTTCCGCAGCGGACAGATCCTGTTCGCTGTGAAGTCGCGGATAATCTCCCTGCCCGTGAGCCCGAGGCCCACGAGGGAAGCTATCTTCCGCGTCAGATACCAGTCCTCGTCGGTCATCTCTGGCCGGGGCATTGGTGTTCCCTTCGCTGGAGCTTGCCCGGTGAAGACGAGCTTGCTGTCGTCGCTTCGCCTACTGTAGAACCACCTCGTCCACCACACGCCCATTGAATCGAGTAGCGGCGGATGGGGGTACGGCGCGTCGTCGATGGTGGCCCGGAGCTTGAGGTAGTAGCACCCCAGCGCCGAAGCGGCGGAGCTGCTCCTTGTCACTGAGTAGTAGTGCAGGAACAGCCCCGCCGAAGGATCGATGCCCAGATAGCCCTCACACAGGTGTGCGAAGACGGCCATCTGGAGAACGCTGTTCGGATTGAGGTTCACCACCTCCAATCCGCTAATATTTAAGAAGGCCTCGACGAAGTCGCTTTCGGGAGACCTCAACCCGAACAGTGTGAACTGTTCGAAGCTGACGAACTCTCCCTCCAACGGCTCCGGAGTATCCTCCTCTCCTGGCAGCCTCCAGCTACCGGTGTCAATGTGGCCCTCCTCCTCCCAGATCCTAAGGTCCTCCTCGGTCAAGCTAGTGCCCGTGAATTTGGCCATAGCAATCCCCAGGGTTGGACGAGCAAGTTCTAGGGTGGAGTTTGGCTGGTTGATGTTGAGCGCGGTTGGACTTAGGGCTTAGGAGAGGAAAGGCGTGAGAACAGAAGTGGCTGGCCGCGGGCGCTTTGGGAGTTTTTATAGGCTCAAGTGAGTTGCCCTGCAACGGTTCTTTGCTACTAAACGGCTAGTTTTTACCGCCAACGGCTGGGTAAAACGGTCATTGCTTTTCATCTTGCAATGATATAGTTACCGTTGAGATCGCCAACGGCTATTTTTTCCAAAGATCTCGAAATGAAGGTGAGTGCTCGCTTTCGGCAGATGTAATTCCCTGTTCAACGCAACAGAGTTGCTCGGTACTGATCGGGTTTGTTCGGTCCCGAACAAGTCCTGTTCGGGAATACAATAACCTGCTCGATCGTTTGTTGCACGTCCTTGTGGCAGCAAAATTTCC
Organism: Raddia guianensis; assembly: GCA_036346415.1. Classification (NCBI taxonomy): domain Eukaryota; kingdom Viridiplantae; phylum Streptophyta; class Magnoliopsida; order Poales; family Poaceae; genus Raddia; species Raddia guianensis. Next base: position 38,558,866 of record CM070539.1, read on the forward strand.
CTCTTCGTGACTTGGAGTCTCAAGAGGATGACCCCACTCTAGTGAGTCCTTCCACTTGAGTCTCGGGGGCTAGCTGTCGGGGATAAAATTACGGCCCATTGCCATGGCCCACTCCCTGACGGCCCAATCAAACAGCCTACCAGGGCCCAGCTCCCTGGAAGGTTCTATCTGGCCCATATGCATCCTGCCAAACAGCTTCTTGGCTGGCGCGGTGCATAACGGCCAAGGAATCGTGTTTGAGTCCGACTCGAACAAGAGTTCTACACGGCTACGTGAAGACCCGGACGTTGGTTTCCCGGATTGGAATATGAGTCGTGATCCCCAAGACTAGGAGTTTTACCTTATCTGCCTCGGGATGTATTTGGCATGTCGAGTTCGTTACGTACTCGTAGTTAGCCCGGTCCGATATTCCCTCGGTAGGTCAGTTTGCTCTGCACTATATAAACAAGGCCCCTACGGCGTGTAGGGGGGACTTGAATCTGACTTGATCTAGCTTTTAGCACCTGATATACACCTTAATCTCGCCGGGACTTGTTCGTCTCACCGAGCCACCTCTTGTAATCTCCTCTGATATATAAGAAAGACTGGACGTAGGGCTATTATCTCTCCCGAGAGGCCTGAACCAGGATAAAAACCCCTGTCTCCTGTTCGTGGTTGGTCGTGGTTGTTCGGCGTGTCTCCTATCTCAATCTTCAAGAACCTTAGCGACTTGAGATCGTTATCTCAACCGTCGACACTTAGCGACTTGAGATCGTTATCTCAACCGTCGACACTTAGCGACTTGAGATCGTTATCTCAACCGTCGACACCTACCATGTGTTGGTGAAGAGCCACCACGAGTGGATTGAGGGCTAGTGACGAGAGAGTCCCGACTTCTCTGTGTGAGAAGTTTCCTCAACGGAGACGTAGGTGTTCATGTGTTGAGCACCGAACTTCGGAAAACAACTTGGTTTGCGATTTCTTGTCTCTCTCATTTACTTCCACATATTGATTTGATCGTTTGCATGTGAGCATCATCGAGCCTCCTAATAGTCGCTTGTGTCTTATTGTGATCGCTTCCACAACTAGACTCTAGATCAATCGATAGCTTGTGTTCCAAATTTGCTTAACTAATCAAGCGAATTGAGAGAAGTAAAATTTGAAAAGAGCCAATTCACCCCCCCCCTCTCGGCCTAGAATCCTTACACTATCCATCCGTACATACTAAGTATCTCGTGCGTAACCCACAGCGTCCATCTTTGGATCAGTAGAGCCCTATCGGAATGATCATAACCATTCGGGATTCCAATTCAGGATAGCGGGTAGTAGTGAATGTCCGAGCTCCGACGACGAATACCAAGTGAACCACTGTTAGATTACCCCAAGCTCGCTCAATAAACTGAATCACACAATTTTGAGAACTTATTAAACTTGTTTCATTGTCCTCCCAACTGTCTATCTAGCTAGAGTAGCTTTCTCTTTATTTGTGTGAATATTTATCGTGTGTGTGTGTGTCACCGGTCCTTTTATTTATCCTAACCCCCGTTACCTAGACTGGCTGGTATTTTAAATAATTAAGATATAGAGGATTGTCTCTTTAAACCCTCGTTCCCTGTGGATTCGATAACTCTAGGAATACTCCTGGTGAAAACTACAAGCGATATCCATCAGCTTGCGGATTAATTTCTTTGAGCGTAAGTATCGCCAACAATCGTGCCACAAGCGAAGTGCATGCTCAGGGTGAACAAAAACCCATACTCTTGAGCGTAGAACATGTCCAAGGGAAAGGTATCATGCCTCGAGCGTAGTGCATGCTCGAGGGCGAGATGAAAAGCCAGAGTCTTGAGTGTAGAATGCGCTAAAGGGAAGGGAATCATGCCTCGAGCGAAGTGCATGCTTAGGGCAAATCGAAAAGCCACACTCTTGAGCATGGAATGTGCTAAAGGGATAGAGATCATGTCCCACGTGAAGTGCATTCTTAGGGCAAAGCAAAAGGCTAGACTCTTGAGCATAGAATGTGCTTAGGGGAAAGGGATCGTGCCCCAAGCGAATTGCATGCTCCAGCCCAGCTGTTGCAGAAGCGGCAAGGCAGGTTGCTACAGCGATGGATGCCTACAGTGTGATGGTGACCCTAGAGATTCGCTGGCCGTCGGCGCCAAGAGGCTTCGCACGTCTTGGTGGCCTGCGCGGGCCAAGTGGTGGAGAGCCCCGACGGCACCGGTGGGTGCTGATCACGTGATCATCCTAGAGTTGGCTTGAGCCATGGACAACAGATTCTTAGAATCATCGGCTTTTACATTGTTTTGTTCTTCAATCCTCGTAGATCCGATGATAGCTTCAACTGGCAAAACAGCCTCCTGGCCATATACTAATTCAAAAGGCGACACTTTGGTAGCTCCATGTTTAGCAATCCAATATGCCCATAGCGCATCCGCCAAAGTATTATGCCAACCACGAGGCCACTCATCGATTTTTTTCTTAATCAGCTTTATAGCACTCTTATTTGAAGACTTCGCTTGGCCGTTGGCTTGAGCATAATACGGCGAAGAATTGATCGTAGTAAGTCCTAAACTTCGAGCATAATCTTGGAACACTTCTGATATAAATACCGATCCCTGATCCGTAGTGATCGTTTGAGGAATACCAAATCGGTAAATTATGTGCTCCTTAACAAAATCGATTGCTTCGGTAGCAGTTACTTTCTTCAATGGCACAACTTCAACCCATTTAGTAAAATAATCTGTAGCCACCAAAATATACCGATGCCCCTTGGATGAGGAAGGAAATATTTCTCCGATCATATCAATTCCCTATCCTCTAAAGGGCCACGGCTTCACAATCGGATGCAAAATAGATGCCGGCGCATGCTAAACATTCCCAAATTTCTGGCAATCTTTGTAGCCTTTGTAATACTTGAAACAATCTTCAACCATGGTTGGCCAGAAAAATCCTACACGCTTCAGCATCCATCTCATCTTATGCGCTGATTGATGGGTTCCACAAAGTCCTTCATGAATTTCTCCGATTGCAACTTTAGCGTCTTCTTCATTCAGGCACTTAAGTAACAGCCCATCAAAACTCCGATAATATAATTTGTCATTGATCAATACATACCTCTGAGCTTTTCTCTTAAGCTTTCTATCAGTTTTTCCCTGAGGATCTTTCAGATAACCGATAATCTCTGCCTGCCAACCCAGTGGTATCGAACTCTCACTTGGAATAATCTCCAATTCCATGATCGACAATTTATATCCTGATGCCTCTTGAGCTAATTCATTGGCCTCACTATTCTGCTCTCTGAAAATATGTCGAATTGTGAACATACTGAAATGTTTAGCCAAATCCGAAGCTCTTTCTGGATACTCCTGAAGCAGCTCACTATGGCATTCATATTTACCGATCATCTGGAAAACCACTAGCTGTGAATCTTCAAAGACTTCCACAGCAATAGCTCCGGCTTGAATCAACCACTCCAATCCTTGAATCAAAGCTTCATACTCCATTTGATTGTTGGTTAATCCAAAATCCATAGTGACACTGAATCGGTAAGATACACCACCAGGGGATACTATGAAAATACCGATTACACATCCCCTCTCACAAACCGATCCATCAAAGAACATCACCCATGACAAAAGAATCGAGAGATTAATGTCTTGATGGTGTGTAATAAAATCGACTAATACCTGCCCCTTGACAGCTTTTGGAGATTCATACGTTAAATCAAACTCGATGAGAGTATTTGCCTATTTTTCAAGACGCCCCTTGATAATTGGAGCATTCAGCATGTATTTGACCACATCGGTTTGGCAAACCATCAACACTCAGCACCCAACAAATAATGCCTTAACTTAGTGCAAGCAAAGTATAGACAAAGGCAATATCTCTCTAATACCGTGTATTTGGTTTCTGGATCCAACAACTTTCTGCTTAAATAAAAGATTACATGCTCTTTTTCATCGATTTCTTGGACCAGAACTACCCCTATTGTCTTTTCCGATACCAATAGATACAACTTAAACGGCAAATTCTCTTTTGGAGCAACCAGAACAAGTGGATTGATCAAATACTCTTTGATATCATCAAATGCTCTCTGCTGCTCTGGTTCCCAAACAAACTTATCGCAATTTTTTAACTTAAGCAACGGAGAAAAAGGGGTGATTCTTTCCGATAAATTTGAAATAAATCTCCTTAAATAATTAATCTTACCAATCAGCTCTTGTAGACGAACCTTTGAATCTGAAGATTTGGTATTTAGATTTGCCTTTACTCTATCGGGATGCACTTCAATTCCTCTTTCATGTACCATGAACCCCAAGAACTTGCCGGCCGATACCCCAAAAGCGCACTTCTTTGGATTAATTCTCATGCCATATTTTCGAAACCGATCCAACACGGTTACAATATCAGCCAAGTGTTGCTCTTCTTCTTGAGATTTGATCACCACATCATCAATGTAGATTTCAACCAATTTACCGATTAAATCATGGCAAATCAAGTTCATCCCAAAAGTCATAGAAACCCATTCGAATAAGAAGATAGATCCAGGACATCTAAATGCAGTTTTGTTCATATCTTCTTCGGCCATGAAAATTTGATTGTAACCAGCATTGCCATCTAAGAAACTGATAATCAGATTACAAGAAGCGGCGTCAATTAATCGATCAGCAATCGGCATCGGAGATTCATCTTTGTATGTTGCTTTGTTTAAGTCTCAAAAATCAATGCATACTCGAATCTTATCAGAATCTTTCTTTCCAACTGGCACAATATTAGAAATCCAATCGGCATATCTGCATGGCCGAATAAACTTCGCATCACGCAACCTTTGAATTTCAGCCTTTACTTGATCATAAATTTTCCAACTTATCCTCCTTGGTGCTTGCTTTACCGGCCGAAATCCTAGTTTCATTTTAATCTTATGTTCAACTACAGATCGGCTTAGACCAGGCATCTCGTGATACTCCCAAGCGAAGCAGTCAACCCGATCCTTAAGAATTTGGATAAGCCGATCTTTATATTCCCTCGGCAACTGTTTACTGATGTAAGTGGGCCTTTCTTTACCACCCGTTCCAATATCGACTTTTTCGAGTTCATCAACCGATATGAAACCCTGACCCATCTTATATTCGATCTCCTCTAGAGCCGCGATTCCCATAAAAAACCCTCGTGTCCTTGAGTTACTGACTGTGCTTCCAGTGTCGTTGGCTTAAAGCCAAATTTACTAACGCTGATGAAATCACATTCTTCCAATGGTTTTCCCGATAATGCTTCCAGGTTGTCATGGATTTCAGCACAATCGGTTTCTGCAGTTAGAGACTCTCCTCTAACCACTTCTATCTGCTCGCCAATCCACTAGATCAAAATCAGATGCAGTGTTGATGGAATACAACAATTCGCGCGTATCCAATCTCTCCCTAACAGCACATTATAGCTTCCTTTTCCTTCGATCACACAGAAAGTTGTTGGGATTGTTTTGCTCCCCACTGTGAGCTCTACCACCAGAACTCCCTTTGCTTCAGTCAGATTCCCATTGAAATCGCTTAATACCATATTGGTTTTGACCAAATCTTCTGTAGATTTTCCAATCTTCCGACAGACAGAATATGGCATTAGATTCACAGTGGCTCCACTGTCTACCATCATTTTGGAAATCGGCTTTCCATTCACATAACCCATAATGAACAATGGCTTCAAGTGTAATCGGGAATTCTCAGGTTTCTTGAATATAGCGTCTTCTGCTCCAACTACCAGTTCTGCAGCAGCCCCCCTCATAATCACACATGAACTCCCGAGGCAATATGCAAACCATGTTGATAGCAATTGAGGCTTCATCATAATTTTTATCAGCATTTATAAAAACAGCCGATCTTAGCTTAGGCCTCTACTCTTGTTTGCCCCTAGCTGGCCTCATCGGCTTTACCTGCACCAGCAGAGCATCCCTGAACTTTTCAGCTTCTGCCTCCTTTGCCTCAGTATTCCTCATCCGCTGCAATCGACGCTTCTGAGATTTCGTGATCCCGCTAGGACACCAATGCGGCAATGGCACTTTGGGAGGTCGATGTACATCGGTATTTTCATTGATCGGGATCTCCTTGGCCTTCTCCTTAGGAAACACCAGACGGTCCTTTACTGATGTCCTCTTTGGCGGAATAAACGCTTGATTCATGGGACAATTTTCAAGAGTAGGTAATGACATTCTCTCTTTCCAACAATATCGGAGAAAAGGACAATCCCGATGCTCCATCTCCCAGTCTTGATTCCCTGAATTTCTCTGAACGGGCTCAGGAGTATTTGAATTGATGCTTCTTCGGGGTGCGTCCTTAGCCATCCGATCATATTTTTCTAACAGTTGATTAAAAGTGGGCTTTGGTCTCGGCTTTATAATCAGATTATCTCTTGCACGCCTCACCTCGCGCCACTCGCCAGTTCTCTCACCACCTTGTCGGTTTGCTGCCCGGAATTTCAATTCTGGCTTTTCTTCCACTACTATCCTCTTAGAGCCAACGAGTACCTTAAACCGATTAGAATCCCTGGAATCATCGGCTTTTCTTTTGGCATCCACCATCCCAACAAAGCTGACCGAAAAAGGTTCTGTATCAATCTGCGAATTTTTACCTTAATATCGAAGTTGTCCGCCCTCGATCGCTTTTTGCACAACTTGCTTGAAAACATTGCACTCATTGGTGGCGTGTGAGTAAGAATTATGCCACTTGCAATATTTCCGCTTCTTGAGTTCTTCAAGTGGAGGAATTACATGCCCCTGCTTAAACCGAATCTGCTTTTCTTGCAATAAGTGATCGAAAATCCGATCACACTTGGATGTGTCAAAAGAATACTTGCTCTTTTCCGAGCCCTTCGGCTTTATCCACCCAAGCTCGAATTCTTTCTTACTGCTCACCCATTCAGCAACATAAGCACCAACATCCTCAGTATCGGAATCGTCTAAGTCTTCGACCTCATCAGTGTCAACGACGTTGATAGCTTTGTCTTTACCCTTATTATTATTATTATTATTATTATTATTATTATTATTATTATTATTATTATTATTATTATTATTATTATTATTATTCCGATACTCCTTCTGGCCTGGATAAGAATTATCAAAGAATTGGCTTTCATACAGCGCGATCTTGTGGGCCAGATGAGAGATATCAGCAAATTCTTGATTGCCCACCTTCTTCTGATTGACGGGCAGTAAACCTTTGAAAGCCAACTCTGCTAATTCATTGTCAGGCAGTGAAAGGCTATAGCATCGCTTTCTCACCTCCCTGAACCGATGTAGATAATCATTTACTGATTCTCCGAATTTCTGTTTGATCATCATGATATCGGTAATTCTGGCTTCATTCTCTCCAGAGTAAAAATACTCGTGAAACTTCTTCTCCAGATCCGGCCAGGAAGTGATACTGTTTGAAGGAAGCGAGGTGAACCAGTTAAATGCCGATCCCGATAGCGATAGGGGGAACAATCGGCATTTGAGTGTATCATTTGAAGCAGCCTCTCCACACAACGCAAGAAATCTAGCAATGTGTTCGCGTGTAGGGGTGTTATCGCTTCCACTGAACTTGGCATTTGCGAAATCAGGAACCCGATACTTATGAGGAAACTCTGTTTCATTAAAAGCCAATGAATACGGCATGGTATAATGTGGAGCAATCTTAGGAGTGTTGAACCCACACTGTTTCATCATGTTATAGACTAAGTTTCTCGTCATCTCTTCTAGATTCTCATTCATCCTAGAGTTAATCGGCTGGTAGATCAGATCTGGTATGGGGATTATAGCCTGATTACTCGGTATTACTTGAATCGAGTTTGGATTGATCGCTCCCAGCGCAGGATTTGGATTGAATACTTGATTCGGGTTAGCCGCCAATGGAGTACTTGGCTGAAAACCCCTAGTGTGAGATGTTCCCGCCTAGGTATTTCCGATCTGGGTATAAGGTGGATATTGGTTCCTTGGAGGGGTCTGCCCAGTCATGATATTATGCAAAGCAGCGCTAGTCCCCTCCTGCACAATCCGCCTTAAAACCGATGATTGATCCAGCATCGATCGGTACACAGAGCTATTAATCTGATCCCTTATGACTTCAGAAAAATCGCCAGTGAGCAATGGATCTCCAATGGAAGTTTTCGTGATCTGGCCACTGCGCGTTTTTCGATAGCATGTTAGCATCATTTTCTTGTTCTCTTCATGGATCTCAGCAAGCCTATCTTCAATTTCCTTTTTCTGATCAGGGCTCAATTAATCAAACGTCACAGCTTCAGCAGCGAGCTTAAGTGCTTCTATCACCGCCTCAGCATCGGTGCGCGTCATCTTATCGATCTTTATTCTTGGTGTCCCACCGAGTGTGCCAAAAAGTGTGTTGACACGAAAAGTGAGATCTTCACGAACACACGTGCGGAAGCGTCAAGTCTGGGCTTGTGTCACAACCCAAAACCAAGCGTGCCAGTCAATTTGACCTGTAAATTGACATGGAATAAATTTTCAGCGACATGTCCCTAATCGGCTTTTAAAGACAGCCGGATCAGGATTTGTGAATCGGCTTCAATAAATCCGATCACAATTCTATCGGCTTAATGCCTGATAGAGCAATTAAGTGTAAATAGGCATTTAAACATGAATTTTTATTTCTTTTTGTTGTTTTATGAATAGAATTAGCTATAAATCTTTTGATAAATTTATGAGATCAAATCAAAGAATAGATTGAATAGATTGGGTAAGCCAAGACAGTATTCAGATCTAAATCAAGATATAAACCGATAAACCGATTTAAAGGTTTAGAACTAATATAGGTAAATACAATGCTAATTGGTAAATAATCAAACGCGCCAAATCCTAAAACAAGCATTCGCAAGATCGATCAAACGAGACAGTTGCATACATCGAATTCAGGAAAAGCACATAAGATAATTGACAATCGGCATTGCAGGATAAACACATATTACAGTGTAACATGCGAGAACACATTAAAGATCGGTAAAACCCGAGACATTTTAACATGCGAGAACACAAGACGATGCAGCCATGCATATGGGTTACAAGAAGAGAATCGATTATTCCATCGAGATAGCTCTACCTGCGAGTTGAAGCCTTTCGACGAAGTCAATTGGATTCGAAAAAAGTAGTTCTGTTTTGTGTATGTCGTATATCATTTTCACAAGACCTAGGATCCTATTTATACTATTACAAAACCGATATCGATACTACCTAAAAAACCGCGTCCCGATAGATTCTTTGTAATTCTTCCGGAGTCTCGATATTATCGGAATTGCTTCTCCTTTTGTCAATGAAGCCCACCTTCTAATTCGGCCCAATAATCCCGATGAAATTATCTGCTTTACAATATCCGATTTTCCTGCCAAATTTGGGTGTCAACAATGACCCATGCCGGTCCCTATCGAGAATGGTCCCAGAGGACCTCCGCAAAGCGCTCACAGCTGGCGATACAAGACCCATACTCCGCGCGATGATGACACGTTGTGTTGGAACCATCCTTTTGATGGCAGCGATCTCCCCGCTACGCGTGTTACTCCGTGCTCCTCCTGGGTAAGCCCTGGCTAAACCCAGCACCAGGCACCCTGTGCCTTAATCATCCATTCGGATGTCCTTTAGGGGCAACTCACCAGTCCTTCTCATCTACTTCCACGGTCCTCGACCTTGCCATACATGAACTATCCCAACCACCCGATGGACCAACCTCCCACATAACCTTACCCTCAAACACAATCAGCCCAACATGCAACTAATAGCCCTATCTGTCATATATATGTCATATCATATTTGAATGAAAAGAACGAATGACCGGTGAATATCGGTTCACCGTTCCCTGGCGATTTGCCGGAAGATTTGTTTAAGCCTAAGCCAGTCTAAGGAAGTTTTACCCATTAGGTAGGGTTAAAGTGATTAACAGGCAAATTATAGGCTAACAAGAGTAATGACAATCAAGGCAGTCATTAAGGCTAAGCAAATCAAGGGAAGGTATGTATAAGTATTACATGATTAACAATTGGGCAGATTACTAAGCATGCATTTTAAATAATAAACAAAATAGTGAGCAGAAAGCTGGGTAATGAACATGATATTAGCGATGTTAATCCGCACTAGGGAAAGTCGCAATCTCTCCTTAATACGGGTAACATCTAAAGAGTAAGTGTTAACTCGTCTTGCACAGGTAGATGATCCTCCTCGGCATCACCAAACCTCCCTTCAGGATCGCCTACGTATAATCACACAATCAAGCCAATAATTACTTACTAGTGCAGACAGAAAACCTGATGCATTCACGACCTAGGTTTTATCCTCAACATATGGCACTAGATCGATTAAGGAATCTAAATCCTTGTATGATATGCCATGCATGCTCTAATGCTCTATTCAGTAGTAATATCATTATATATTAATATCATAGTCTAGCTATACCCCAAAATATGATATCGTACGATACGATCATAATAGGACGATTTGGGTTCCTTGGAAACGACATACTGTGACAGCTCGCCGGAATACAACATATGTACGGGGTAAAGTTTATCGGGTTGGCATTTACTAGGTGCTCCTAAATAAATGAGGTAATCCAAGTTATATCTCCCATTAATATATTTTCTAAAGTCAGCCCCTTATTTAATTTAATAGGGAATGTGCTAATTATTTGTCGGTACCTAGCAATTAAATATTCCTATGAATATTTTTAAGCAAGAATGGCATTTTTAAAATGCTCTAAATTTATTATGGCATTTACCTATCCATTTTATTCTCTAATGAATTTCTAGGGTCAGATTCATTATTTAATATATCCAAAATCATCCTAGAATTAGTTTAACCATTTTCTATATAGGAAAATCCATTATCTCAACTAAAAAGTGCCATTTCCCTTTAACAATGGTCATTTTATTTTCTTTTTTTTATAAAATTATAATAGGCCTAAACTATTGATTTGAATTTTTCTAGAATTTTTGGGAGCCTCTAGCTATTTTAAATAAATCCTTATCTCTTTCTGGAATTATTTAAATGGTAATTCGGTGGAAATGTATTAAATTACTTTGGGCCGAGCCAGTGAACGAAGCAGCCCAGCAGCGAAATCGGCCCATGGCCCAAACGCGCGCATGGGCCCTCACCGGCCGGGGCGGCAACGCCGAAATCGGGTTTTCCTAAGGCGCCAAGGTGAGGAGAAAACGCCCACACCTCAAGACGTCTCCACTTAAACTGCCAGGTGGGGCCGAGGCCCACTGGCAGTGACGCAGCGCCGCGGCTTAAGACAGCGCGCGTGAGGGGTTTTCTGGCTGGTGGGACCCGCGTGTCATTGACTCATCGCCACACTGCCTGCACGAATCTTAGCGCGCCATTGATGGCTCCCCGTTGTCGTCTACCTCTGGTCGTCAACGTGGCCGACGGCCATGGAAAAATGACGCGGCGGCGCTACGGCTCAACTCCAGCCAAGAGCATCCTAGCTTCGGCACCTACACAGCACATGGTGACCCTAGGGATGCACGCGTTGAGGCCGGGGATGGCCGGACGAGGCGGGCGACGGCGGTACCGTGAGCTCACCGGAGAGACCGCGTCATACTATAGACCCTCAGGCTACGAGCGAGGACGACGAGAAAGACGGGGTCACGGGGGTGCTCACCATGTGTTGTGCCAAGGCAGATCGGGCTCGGAGGCGGCTGACGGCGTAGCACCCGACGGCGGCCGGAACAGGGGCACCGTGGACACGTCACTCCCGGGCAGATCTCCAGAAATTGACCGAGGGGAAACCTTAGGTATGCTTTGAGGGTGCTACGGGCGCGAGGAATCGTTCGGGGGCTTGCAGGATCAACGGAATTTCTTCAGTGCCGGTTCGGGAAGATTTTGGGAAAGAGGGGAAAACGACGCCGGCGTGGTGGTCAATGGCTTTATAGGCGCGGGGGAGGATTTCAGGCCCGAGGGCACGTCTAGCGGCGTGAGGAGGCGAGTGGCGAGGCGACAGAAAGTTGGCACGGCGCAGGGACAGAAGCGGCGTGGCGCTGGGACAGAAGCGACGCGGCTAGTGATAATGGCGCGCACGGCGGGCGGGCCAGCGTGGTGCGCGATGCGCGGCGTAGCAGAGCAGCAAGTGCAGAGCAGCATAGACAAGCGGTTGCAGGGCCACTTGGCAGAGAGAGGAAGAGAGAGGGGGAGAGAGATAGAAGAGGAGAAATGGGGCCCACGTGTCAGCGTGAATTCAGTTGTGAAAGTGCATCTAGGCCCTAAGTGATTTTGGTGATTAATGAGTAACAATTATAGAGCTAATATTTCTATTGGAGAATTGTGCACAGATGCTATACAGGTTAATTCCATGAGATACATGTTTACATGTGTTGTTGTACCCCTCAAAATGGATATATTGCAAGAAGGCATCAAGACTAGTATTTATTTGTAAATCTTTACTTATTGAGTCCTAGGGATGCCGTATTATAAAGTGGGATGAAATGGAGAAGCTTATAAAGGTTCCTAAGTGCTCAAAGTAGGTATCTCGAAGTTCGTGTGAGTTTTCCACTCAAAATACACCTCATACAGAACCTATGCCATCAGAACATCCGACGAGGGTCGGAACATCCGATGGTGAGCCAGCCTGCCAGTGTTTAGAGCTATCCAGTAAAGGGTCCATCGGAACTTCCATCGGAACATCCGACACGGGTCGGAACATCCGACGGGGTCAGAACATCTGGCGCGTGATTAACTGGTGCAACGGCTACTTTTCGAGAATCCCTATTTAAGACCTCCTCTAATACCTGCCAAAGGGTTACTCACTCTGATTACAACCTGATTTGAACCTAATACTTCCTGTTCATCATCTTTCTCAAGAACCCTAGCCTTTGTCTCTCTCTTGTTCTTCTTGTGAGATCTAGATCTAGAGCGATCAAGGCACCAAAGTGCTCCGTGAATTAGAGATCCAATTTTTTAGCACTTAGCGATTCCTAATTTCTTCATCGCATTTGTTACTCTTGGAGGCTTGAAGGACTCCTAGAAGGCTACTTGTCGCCGGTGAGTCGCCGATCTTTGTGTGGCGTGCCTCCGAAGTTTGTGAAGGTGCGAATCTACCTCCGCAAGAAAAAGGATTCAACTAGTGATCGCCGGTGAGTGCTTTGTGCTTCGCTGGTAAGGGGATTAGGGTCTTGGTGATCCGGGCTTTATGTCTTCCCTAACGGTGAGTAGGATCTCCCTTCAAAGATCCGAACATCGGTAAACAAAAATCACTGTGTTTTTGTCTTGATCTTGTTTGGTTATTTTTAGTTATTAGTGTTGGCCTGTTCTGAGTATTCTTGAATAGATCTAACCTTGGTTTTGCGAGAAATCAGTTTTTCTGCAGGTTTTCGACAAATCCAGAATACCCAGGGTCGGAACATCCGACGCCCATCGGAACATCCGACCCAGATTAGAACATCCGACGCAGGGGTTAGTAAATCCGGTCGGAACATCCGATCCACATCGGAACATCCGACCGGCTGGTTACTGTTTGACTTTATTAATTCCGCAATTTCGTTTTATTCGCCTATTCACCCCCCTCTAGGCGGCATAGCGATCCTTTCAATTGGTATCAGAGCCTAACCTCCTGTTTTGAGCTTAACAGCTTAGAGAATCACGCCTAACAACAAAGACGAGATCGAGACTTCAAGTGAAGGCAGCAAAAAGGCCGCTATTCCTTATGTTTATACTGATTCAACATCCTCATCTCATGTCTCTGTTCCCACTGGGCGTGCGCCACATTTTGATGGCACATACTACCCGCAATGGAGGCATAAGATGAAGATGTATCTAATGTTTATTCACCTTTCTATTTGGAGAATTGTAGAAACAGGTTTCAAGCCCAAGGAACCGGAGAACCTCACTGCCGATGAGGAAAGAGACTCCTTCCACAACTATCAAGCTGTCAATGCATTATTTGGTGCTTTGAGCCCAAGTGAATTCAACCGAGTTGACGAACTTGAAGAAGCCAAAACAATTTGGGATACCCTCAAGGTTGTTCACGAAGACACATCAAGTGTGAGGAAAACCAAGATCGAGCTTATCAATGGCAAGTTAGAAAGGTTCATCCTAGAAGAAGGAGAACACTACAAGACAATGTTTGATCGACTCATGGTGTTGATTAATGAGGCAAAGGGGCTTGGTTGCAAGTCTCTCACTGATCATGAGGTAGTCAAGATTTTACTCCGGGCTATCACTCCAACTAATCGCCACTTGGTGCAAATGATCCGAGATAGAGACAACTATCACTCAATCACACCCCATGAAGTGCTTGGAAGAATTCTCAGTGATGAGTTGATGGATCAAGAAGCATCAAATATCAAAGAGATGGCTCAATCAAGCAGGAAGAAGAGCATTGCATTGAAGACAAGCAAAGTGTCAAAGACAAAGGATGATAGCTCAAACAGTGATGATGAAGATGGGCAAATGAACATGAAAGAGATGGCGTTCTTTGTGAGAAGATTCAACAAATTTCTCAAGAAAAATGGCTACAATAGCAAAGGCAAGAAGGACTCCGGTAAATCCAAATCTTCAAGAAGTTCAAGGAGAAAGTGCTATGAATATGGAGAAACCGGACACTTTATTGCTGAGTGCCCACACAAGAAGGATAAGGACAAGGAAGATAAGAAGAAAAAAAAGAGTTACAAGAAGGACAAAGAAAAGAGTAAGAGACACAAGAAAAGTTCAAGAGGTGAAGCTTACATTGGTGAGGAATGGGACTCCGAATCCGATTCCGAATCCGACTCCTAGTCCGATGATGAGAGCATTGCATGCATTGAAATGGCAATTCCAAAAAGGACTTCATCTCTATTTGATGAATTGACTGATGATGATGATGAACCATCTATGTGCTTCATGGCCAAGGGCCCTAAAGTATCATCAAGATCTTCTAAATCTCTAGTCAATTCTTATACTAACAATTCTAGTGATGATGAGGATGATATGAGTCATGCTAGCTTGGTAAAGATGATGAGAAATTATGATATGGGTAAGTTGACCGAGCTCATGGAGAGAGTTGAGCAACAAGAGGACCTTCTTGAGAAAGGAGAAGGCTTGCTCATCCTTGAAAAGGAGATAAATCTCCAACTTGAGAAGGAACTTGCGTTGGAAAAGAAGAGGGTTGAGGAGATGGCCAAAAAATTTTCTGAGGTCAAATCCAAAACAAGCTCTCTTGAGATCAACAACTCTTCACTCAAGGAAGAACTCATTGGTGCAAAGAAAGCACATGAGACTCTTAGAGTGAAGTTTGATGATCTTTTGAAGAGCACCTCTACTCTTTCAAATGCAACTTGTGACTCACCTCCTTCCACGAGCAATGGTTGTGCAAGGTGCTACAATGTGGATGTAAATGCTTGTGCAACAAATTTTACCACTTTGCAAGATCTTGCAAGTGAGAATGAGAAATTAAAGGTTCTACTTGAAGATGATATTCAAAGATCTTACAAGTCGAGTGAGGGACTTGATGAGATCCTAGACAAGAGAAGAGAAAATTTCAAGAAGGCCGGACTTGGCTATGTTCCACCGAAGGGCAAGAAAGCACATGTTGTGGTGACACCGGTCACTATGCCAATCCATTTCGTGAGAGAGCAAAGCTCAAAGGCTCACATTTCTCACTCTACTTTTAATGCCTCTTACATTTTTAAAAAGATAATTTTGGTAGAGTGCTTGCTTATCATGTTGGACCTAAGCGTACTAATGCACCTTTGGTGAGATCTATTTGGGTCCCGAAGGCTCTTGTGACTAACATCAAAGGACCAATCAAATTTGGGTACCTAAGACCAAAGCTTGAACTTTGTAGGAATATCTCTCCGGTGGCCCTAGTTGCGTACTCGACAGCGGTTGCACTCATCATATGACCGGAGAGAAGTCAATGTTCTCTCAAATTAATTGCTATAATCAACCAAGTGAGAGCATTACTTTTAAATATGATAGTAAAGGTGATGTATTAGGTCTTGGTAAGATTGCAATTTCTAAAAATCTTTTTCTTTCAAATGTCTTACTTGTCGATTCATTGAAATACAATCTATTATCGGTACAACAATTTTGTGCTACCGGTTACGATTGTATCTTTTCTTGTGATGGTGTGAATGTCGTTCGAAGGAGTGATGGTTTAATAGCCTTTCAAGGTCATCGAAAGGGAAAGCTCTATCTTGTGGATTTCTCCATGGATAGGCCTAGCCCTGGGATATGCCTACTGGCTAAATCTAGCATGGATTGATTTTGGCATCGCCGACTAGCTCATGTTGGTATGAGAAACCTTCACAAACTCTCGAAAGGGAATCACATCATTGGACTAACAAATGTGAAGTTTGAGAAAGACAGGCCTTGTAGCGCATGTCAAGCGGAAAAACAAGTTGGAGTACCCCATCCTTCGAAGAACGTGATGACCACAACAAGACCTCTACAACTACTTTATATGGACCTCTTTGGACCGATTGCATACATAAGTACAGGAGGTAACAAATATGGTATTGTTATTATTGATGATTTTTCACGCTTCACATGGGTATTCTTTTTGCATGATAAGACAGAAACGAAAGGAATATTAAAGAAGTTTATGAGAAGATCTCAAAACGAGTTTGAAGTGAAGATTAAGAAGATTCGGAGTGATAATGGGAAGGAATTCAAAAACACCGATGTTGAAGAATATCTTGATGAGGAAGGCATTAAGCACGAGTTCTCGGCTCCCTACTCCCCTCAACAAAACGGGGTGGTCGAGAGGAAGAATCGAACCCTCATCGAGATGGCGAGAACCATGTTGAATGAATACAAGGTTTCGGATATATATTGGGCGGAAGCCGTGAACACCGCCTGTCACGCCATCAACCTACTCTATCTACATAAATTACTGAAGAAAACTTCGTATGAGCTCCTTACCGGAAACAAGCCAAATATTTCATACTTCAGAGTTTTTGGCAGTAAGTGCCATATTTTGAATAAGAAATCTAGAAGTTCTAAGTTTGCTCCTAAGGTTGATGACAGTTTTATGCTTGGTTATGGATCAAATGCCTATGCGTACCGAGTTTTCAACAATACCTTCGGTGTGGTTGAAATCTCGCATGACGTGACATTTGATGAGACTAACGGCTCTCAAGTGGAGCAAGTTGATCAATGTATGTTAGATAAAGAAGAGCCACCTTGTGAAGCTATCAAGAAAATGGCTATCGGAGATGTCAAGCCACAAGAAGGTGTTGAAGACGATGATTTATCTCATTCATCAATTCAAGTCGAACCTCCAACGATTATTCAAGAAGAGGAGGATGACAAGTCAAGTGAATGTGATGATGATGAAGATCCCAACCCATCAAATGCACATCCAAGAGTTCGTCAAAGTGTTCAACGAGATCATTCCGTCGAAAGCATCATTGGTGATATAAACAAGGAAGTAACTACTAGATCTCGTCTTTCAAATTTTTGTACATTTTACTCATTTGTCTCCTCTCTTGAGCCACTAAATATAGATCAAGCTATCAAGGATCCCGATTGGATTATAGCCATGCAAGAGGAGTTAAACAACTTCACTAGGAATGAAGTGTGGGAATTGGTGGAAAGACCGAAGCAAAATATCATTTGTGCAAAATGGGTCTTCCGCAGCAAACAAGACAAACATGGTATAGTGACAAGAAATAAAGCACGGTTGGTTGCACAAGGCTTCACGCAAATTGAAGGTTTGGATTGTGGTGAGACTTACGCTCCCGTAGCAAGAGTAGATGCTATTAGAATTTTGATCGCTTTTACTACTCACCGTGGTTTTAAGTTGTGGCAAATGGATGTCAAGAGCGCTTTTCTTAATGGTTCACTTTTCGAGCTTGCGTACATTAGCAACCACCGGGTTTCGAAGACACAAAATATCCAAATCATGTCTACAAACTCAACAAGGCGCTTTATGGACTGAAACAAGCACCTCGTGCATGGTATGAGTGCCTGAAAGACTTTTTGGTGAGAAAAGGTTTTAAAATGGGTAAATATGATCCTACACTTTTTACTAAATTAGTAGATGGGGATATCTTTGTATGTCAAGTTTATATTGATGATATCATATTTGGATCTACTAATGAGTGTTTTTGCGAGGAGTTTAGTAGCTTAATAACTAAACGGTTTGAGATGTCGATGATGGGAGAGTTGAAGTTCTTCCTTGGACTACAAGTGAAACAAATGAAGGAAGGAACTTTTATTAGCCAATCAAAGTACGTGAAGGATATGCTTAAGAAGTTTGATATGAGTGACGCCAAACCAATCAAGACTCCGATGCCAACAAATGGTCATCTTGATTTAAATGTAAATGGTAAGGATGTCGATCAAAAGGTATATCGTTCTATCATTGGCTCTCTGCTTTATCTTTGTACATCTAGGTCTGATATTATGCTTAGTGTGTGCATGTGTGCAAGATTTCAAGCTGCACCCAAGAATTTTCACTTAGTGGCAGCCAAGAGAATTTTGAGATATTTGATACACACTCTCAACTTCGGCCTTTGGTATCCTAGAGAGTCAAACTTTGACTTAATCGGCTATTCGGACGCGGATTATGCCGGTTGTAAAGTGGATAGGAAGAGTACCTCCGGTACTTGCCAATTCCTTGGAAGGTCGCTCGTTTCGTGGGCGTCCAAGAAACAACATTCCGTAGCCCTATCCACAGCCGAAGCTGAATATATTGCCGCAGGACATTGTTGTGCCCAACTACTCTAGATGAGGCAAACCTTGAGAGATTATGGCCTTAATCTCAACCACATCCCACTTTTGTGTGACAATGAGAGTGCCATAAAAATAGCCAACAATCCTATTCAACACTCTCGAACCAAACATATCGATATTCGCCACCACTTCTTAACAGACCATTCGATCAAATGTGATATCGATATTACCCATGTGAGAACCGAAAAACAACTAGTTGATATTTTCACCAAACCCCTTGATGAGAGAAAATTCTGTGAGTTGCGTAGTGAATTGAATATCCTTGACTCTCGGAATGTTGCATGAAATATTGCACACATTGTTTGGTGATTGAAAAGTTTTTCTTTATCTTGTTATCGATTTTACTATAGTTATATAGGTCTATATATAAATATATTGATTGATTTGGCTCTTTGGATATTCATATCCTATTTATTCACGGATGACCTTAGTTTGATTGATTGATATGCTTACGGGTTATTCATGGATAAATTCAAGTCTTAGAACTCCCCTCTATCCTTCCGGAGCTATCTTATCTATTTTCAAGGAGTCTGGAGTCCAAAACCTTCAAATCCAGTAAGAGGGGATCGGATGTTCCGCACGGCATCGAAACTTCCGACATGATCCAGCAAGGGGTCCGTCGGATGTTCCGACCGGCGTCGGAACTTCCGACGCTGTCCAGTGAGGGGTCCGTCGGACCTTCCGTCGGATGTTCCGACGGCACCCAGTCTGTCCTCTATTTCCTTTTTAACCGCGTGGGTCCTGTTCCTCCTTTTTACCCCACGGGTTTTACCCTCAGCCTTTACCTTCTCTCTCTCTCTCTCTCTTCTCTTGGGCGGCGACGACACAGGGAGCTTCGGATCTTCCGGCGGCGGCGGATCTTCCGGCGGCGGTGCACTGTACGGCGGCAGCTCTTGCGTCCCGCACACCTCCCCACTGCCTCCACCTCCTCCCTGAGCGTCTCCCTCCTCCTCCATTGAAGGTAAAACCCCCAAATCTTGAAATCCTCTAGAACGTGCAATATGCGTGTTTTTGATTTGAGTTCGAGGCTAAATATGCTTCTATCTTGTTCATGGAAGTATTCCCCACCTGTTGATGCCTCGGATTTGTCGTTTTGATGCGAGGTTTGTCAAACCCTATTTCGGGCAGGTGCTGTAACGCGTCGAATGTTCCGACGTGGTACTCACTGACCCGGATGGATTTTGAGCACTCGCTTTCAATTCTTTGATTCCATCATTTGTATCATGCAGATGTCTTCCTCTAAGTGACAACGAACCTCAAGTTCAACTGTCGGTCCTCCTTCCGCCGAGCCAAATGAGGATCCTTCAATCTTTCACGAGAGGTTGGCTCAGTGGAAGCGGGCAAACATCCGTGATCCCATTGGTCCTTTGATAATTAAGAAGACATCAAGGACATTTGCTCATAATGTCACTCCGAAAATTTTTGGATTCTATGTCGCGGATGTTAAGGAGATTCACAATCATAGAGTTGAGGATCCTTTGAAGTATGAGAAGGAAGAAGGGACTAATGAAAGATTCTGGAATTTCTTTCATCAAGATTTCTATGATGTTGCTTTTGTAAAGAAGAAGAATCCAGTCATGCGCATGCAATTCATTGATTGGAAAGGCATGGCATTGTCAGACAATCCAGTCATCAATAAGGTCATTTCTGCTTGTGACACCATGGGGTTGACTGACATCTTGAGCTTCTAGCATGATTGGAACGATGAAGTCATTTGCCAATTCTATGCTTCATTGTACTTTGCTGGGGGAGCCGCTGGTGACTTCTTCTGGTTTATGTGCGGCGGAGTTTGGTACAACTTCTCGAAGAGGGAGTTTGGTAAGCACCTGAAGTTGTGCACTAGAGGCAACATGGAGGAGCTCCATGATGTGGATGCCCTAAAGAATCAAGACTTGAAGTTCTTGTATGATGGGCCTATTCCAACTAAGGCTGGAGTTACTGAGACCATGAAGCCATTCTATCAAGTGCTCAACCGCATCCTTCGCAAGACTCTCTGTCCCAAAGAAGGTGACGCTTCTCGCGTTCTCTCCTATTCTCGCAACCTTCTGATGAAGATTGGGCTACGAGAACGTCCTTTTGACATTCTGGACTTCATTTGGTGTGAGATCAAGATCAGTGCTTGTGATCCAAAGAGGAGCTGTCCCTATCCTCCTTATCTGATGAGCATGATCATTCATGTGACTGGTCTCAAGTTTGTACTGGATGTGAAGCATACTCCCTACCTTGTCACCACCCGTGGACTAGCTTCTCCTGGCGGGACTTCTGCGACTCCACCCAGGAGGGGTTCGGCTACTCGTGATAGCGCGGGGCCTTCTTCTGCTCCTCGTGATAGCGCGGGCCCATCGTCAGCTCGGTCCAGTCCGTCATCTTCTGGAGGCTCTATCAAAAAGATGCTGAAATCCATTTTCTGCATGTGCCGCAAGACAAATGATCGGTTCAAGAATCCATTGCGCGTCTTCGCGACAATCGAAAGCAGATTCTAGACATCAAGAAGCATCTTGGTATGCCTCTCTCTCTTCAGATGATTCCGCGTCCTCCTACTCCATCATTGACACATATACTCGAGGTCTGTTTGGGCTTCCTCCTTTCGGTAGCGGCAACAACAACGACGATGATGATGAGGTCACCGGTGGTGCTGGTGGTGGTGGTGCTGGTGGTCAGGGTGGCAGCAGCAGCAGCGATTCAAAGTGGATTGAGTAGTCCTCTTTCCGTGTTTCTCCTTTTGGCATCTTGATGCCATAGGGGGAGAATGTTAAGGGGGAAGATTATCTTTTATCTATTCTAATCTTAGTTTCCTTTGTTTGAAACTTGGATGTTTGAGTGCAAAACTATCTTTTAAACTTGATGTTTTATGCGGTACGCTGTGGCTGTAAGACTTCAATTATTCTGTGATGATGATGTAATGGTGACTTGCTAGTTATTTAAGTTTTTCGCAATTGTGTGATATATCCTGTCATATTGCATTTAGATTCAATTTTGCCAAGGATATAGGAGGAGCTCTTGTTGTTATACTTGCCATAGTTTCAGGGGGAGCTTCCGTCTATATTCTTGTTTATAAATGTTTTTGTGAGCTATAATTGTTGTCATCAATACACCAAAAAGGGGAGATTGAAAGTGCATCTAGGCCCTAAGTGATTTTGATGATTAATGAGTAACAATTATAGAGCTAATATTTCTATTGGAGAATTGTGCACAGATGCTATACAGGTTAATTCCATGAGGTACATGTTTACATGTGTTGGTGTACCCCTCAAAATGGATATATTGCAAGAAGACATCAAGACTAGTATTTATTTGTAAATCTTTACTTACTGAATCCTAGGGATACCGTACTATAAAGAGGAATGAAATGGAGAAGCTTATAAAGGTTCCTAAGTGCTCAAAGTAGGTATCTCGAAGTTCGTGTGAGTTTTCCACTCAAAATACACCTCATACAGAACCTATGCCATCAGAACATCCGACGAGGGTCGGAACATCCGATGGTGAGCCAGCCTGCCAGTTTTCAAAGCTATCCAGTAAAGGGTCCGTCGGAACTTCCATCGAAACATCCGACGCGGGTCGGAACATCCGACGGGGTCAGAACATCTGACGCGTGATTAACAGCTACAATGGCTACTTTTCGAGAATCCCTATTTAAGACCTCCTCTAATACCTGCCAAAGGGTTACTCACTCTGATTACAACCTGATTTGAACCTAATACTTCCTGTTCATCATCTTTCTCAAGAACCCTAGCCTTTGTCTCTCTCTTGTTCATCTTGTGAGATCTAGATCTAGAGAGATCAAGGCATCAAAGTGCTCCGTGAATTAGAGATCCAATTTTTGAGCACTTAGCGATTCCTAATTTCTTCATCGCATTTGTTACTCTTGGACGCTTGAAGGACTCCTAGACGGCTAGGTGTCGCCGGTGAGTCGCCGATCTTTGTATGGCGTGCCTCTGGAGTTTGTGAAGGTGCGAATCTACCTCCGCAAGGAAAAGAATTCAACTAGTGATCGTCGGTGAGTGCTTTGTGCTTCGCTGGTAAGGGGAATAGGGTCTTGGTGATCCAGGCTTTGTGCCTTCCCTAACGGTGAGTAGGATCTCCCTTCAAAGATCCGAACATCGGTAAACAAAAATCGATGTGTTTTTGTCTTGATCTTGTTTGGTTATTTTTATTATTAGTGTTGGCCTGTTCTGAGTATTCTTGAATAGATCTAACCTTGGTTTTGCGAGAAATCGGTTTTTCTGCAGGTTTTCGACAAATCCAGAATACCCAGGATCGGAGCATCCGGCGCCAGTCGGAACATCCGACCCAGATCAGAACATCTGACGCAGGGGTTACTGGATCCGGTCGGAACATCCGATCCTCATCGGAACATCCGACCGACTGGTTACTGTTTGACTTTATTAATTCCGTAATTTCGTTTTATTCGCCTATTCACCCCCCCTCTAGGCGGCATAGCGATCCTTTCAAGTTGAATTTTGAATTCCAAAAATTTTGAACCCAAAAATTGGTTGTTACACGTTCCACATCGGCGGTGACTTTATGGCCAAGCGCTCTACGCTCTAGGTGACGGCGGCGACGTTGTCGCTATAAGGTCCAGGGGCGGTGCGCGGGTTGGGATTGCATCTCCGGATTGCTGCCGCCGCACTCGGTATGGGAATTTGCCGAGCTATATTTGTCACATATTTGTCATGGGCATTTGCCGATCTATATTTGTCACATATTCGGTATGGGTATTTGCCGAGGTATATTTGTCACATATTTGGTATGTGCTATATATATAAAATTTTGACATTAGCATTTATATTTTGCTTAGCTAAAATTAATTTAAAGTACCATATTCTGTTTTATTCAAAAAATATAATTTTAATCTCCACAAATATTCATTATCTACAACCTTTTTATTAAATCTATAAAGTCAGTTTATGGTTGCATGCATTATCCCATAAATATCTATTTTGATCACTATCCGCTCTTACACTATCGTCCAGGTATTATCTATTTGATCATGTCCAAATCTGTATCCAACACTATACAAGCCCAAATCCGTATTCGACAAAAGTATATGGATCAAATACAATATAAATGTTTCCGGTCCATATCCAATTTGTTTCATCTCTACCATAGATGAATACAAGCATGGATCAAGACTCCGGCTTACAGCTGAACCTGCTAACCTGTGTGTGCGTGTGTGATGTGGTGATCCAAATAGTAGCTATGAACCACTTTTTATACACGCCCAAAAGGGCCAACAACCCCTATGTGTACGCGCGCGGGGCAAAGCTCTAGAACCGCTGGTCATAGCGCCACTGTGGCAAATTGTTGGTGACGGGGTTGACGTTGCCCAATACTCCTACATCTTTTGTGCGGTCTTGGACCGGTTTGTTGCGCGCTACCTGGTTAATTGATAGGAGCCGTGTCTTGCTTCCACACATCCGTCCAAACAAGGGGTTGCTCGAGCTGGCTTGGTGTCGGCAACCGAGTAAGAAGCTTCTTGGGTAGGCCGGCTGGTCCCCTTACCCACCCCAGGTCCTAACCCGTGGCCGAGCAACTTTGCAAGGGTTTTAGTTATTGCCGCAAACATGTCTGAGGGGCTGGTTAGTGTGCCTACGTCCTAGGGCCATGATCCAATCCCCGACAAATCCATAAAGAATTTTGTGGTGGTACTAGATGTGCTGAAAGCATATATATTAAGCTTTTTGTGTAGTGATAGAACGTGGAAGTGTACATCATTTCTGAGCTAGGCGTTTGTTTGAATTTTGATCGTTTGTAGACTACCGAACTATACTGCACTGTGGAATTTAAGACAAAAATTACTCTAATGTCCAAGTGATGTTTTCAGTTGAATTTATTATTTGTGTTCTATTGTTGTAAGATCGTTGAGCTTAACTTTTGTATTAATTGTCATGCTGGCAAATATTTTAAAGTTTTATTCGCTTTGATGGTTATAATACACTGCTGGATATCTCTGTGTTCTAACTGCTTGGTCTAAGGATTAGAACAGATAAAGCAAAGAAGGGGCTTGACTCTGTTTTCGGGTTCTACCAATCTTCTAATTTTTATGAATTTTTCTATTTTGTACCGTATTAATAAGGTAGGGACAAACTAGACATTTCACATGAGACTTGCAAAGAAACGACATCGTGACGACGGAATGGGGAACGGAATTTACGCAATTAACAGAAAATAATGAATTAAAAAAAGCTGATGACCGTTATGAAAGACTAACTTTTTGGGCCACTAAGAAGGGATTCTCTCTTGTTTTGTACGATCTGACATTAAAAAAAAAAAAGGCATTTGGTAGAGGTACATAACACATGAGCCTTTAGTTCTAAGCCTCTAGGCATGAGAATACAACTCAAGAAGCAAGGACAACAATTAGATTTATCCATGTTTTCCTTAAGTATTTCCCTTATTTTACAAGAACATAAAATTAGTTTGCATTATTTTTAAGCGCCAGGAAGCAAAAGCGGCCTTCTTAATTTCCTGCAGCTAGCACGCAAACTATGCAATGACATCCCTCAGGAGCACATTCAGCGTAGATCTTGCCAGTATGATATTTTTGGTTGCATTGCTTCAAGCATGTAGAATCATCTGGGCAATTTTTGGAGATGGTGAATACATCACAGCCCTCGGGGAAAAATGAGCCGTCTTCTGTTGTCGCCTTTGCCGTCATGTCTTCGGATATGAACACGAGAAAAATGGTAAATTAAAAGGGTATTTATATACGACTATATATGCGTGTTACACTATTTCTATAACCAGGCCTATTGTGCACCCTACAATAAGCAGTAAATTTCCGTAGAATATTACCTGAACATAACACCATAAGGACAAGGCCTAGCAGCAACACCTCCGTGGTCCTCATCCTTGCTCAAGAAACCTTAGGGGCGATAAGAAGATTTATGTGTTGTGTGTTCCTGGCGAAGGTCTAATGGATTGGCGTATGTTATTTTTGGAATCAATTAATACCATTTGTAAGATGAGTTGCAAAAGTGAGGATAGTGCCTGCTCTATTTTGGGAATCAATTAATAATGGAAAAAATAACACAGCGAACCAAAAAACACCCAAACCAAAACACCAGGTTCTGTGGCCCCGTATTTTCAAAACTATCACAGTTAACACCTATCCTGGTTTCTCGGCGTGGTTTTGCCACATGAACTAGACACGTAGGCTATTTTGTCCAAGTGACTCATGATGTGGCACTCCAATATAAAAGAACATGAAATAAATAGAGATAAAATGGTGGTTCCATGAGTCAGCCACTCCTCTCCCATCTTCTACCCCCTCTCTCCTCACAGGTCTCTTTCTCCCCCTGCCTCTCCTCCCTAACCATCATCCTCCCCGAGCCTGCCGCCCTCCTTCTTCCTTTACTTCCCTAGCCAACCTTCTCCTTATCCATATCCCCGTTCAATTTCTTATCCATCAGGATTTGACTGAGCGACCACCGCCGATCTCTAGCCTCCCGTCACCTCCCCTAGTCTCCTCCAACGACCTCCACATCGACGTGGTCTCTGTCCTTGGCAGTACACGTGCCGCCCCCACTACGCTAGTGTTGTGCTACCCCGGAATTCTTCATCCCCCACTTCCCCGGTCAACATCTATCCCACGTCACCTGTCTGTCGCTGGTGCCCTGGCCCAGTACCGCCTACGCCCACATGAAAGGATCGAGTAAGCCTAGAGGGGTTGAACAGGCAACTTTAAACTTTTCCTATGTTGTAGTTGATTAGTCAAATTAAGAGTGATCTAAGCTACTTAAAAAAACTTAGACTAGGCAAGGTAAAGGTTAACAACAAGTAAATCTAGTGTGAAGCTAAGAACGATCTCGAAGAAGCCATCTGACTTAAGAGATGATCTTGACGCTGCCCCCTACCTACCGCGCCAACTGTCGACTGGTGACTAACTAGGGGGTCACCGCCGGCAATGAATTTGTACGAGGGGACGCTAATCAAGAACTAAGTCAAATGGTAACACAAGACATATGAAACCAGTCGGGATAAAGAATTAAGTCAAATTGGATAAAGACCACTCGGGATATATTCTGTTATGTTGTTACATGTCATGCATGCGCTAATCTGCTAATTACATGGAGAAAGATTATATCCTCGGGAACTTCCTTGGCGCTCAAGGCACGCATATCCCGAGTGGTCTTTTTCCTCAGCCGGCGGACCTGGACCGCCCCCTATCTGCTCCTTTATGGGCCTTCTACAGGATACCCGGGGCCCATATAGTCCACAGTAGCCCCCGAGTGCTTTACGATCGAGTCAGAAGCTTGGCCGACTGGTTTCGCCCATATCTCCTGTAATCTGAAAAGAGATTGTAAAGAACTCAAGAAATCTTAAGTATTTGTGTCGAAGCAATGCCTGGATTGGCAATACCAAACTCAGCTTACTCAGCCCATTGGGCGCATCACCTCAACAAATGGATTGACTCTTCGGACACCCATTTTGCAATGCAAAAGCAAAGAAGCCGTCATGGGCGTGCCTTAAGCCACGCTATTACGACTTCTGTCTTGCAGCATGCCGTAATCTTAGAACGAAATCATCGTCAGGCGCTCGGCCTTAACTTGTAAGAACCAAAGACTTTTCAAAGATGGGCGCCTTTCGGCCAGTGGTACTGTCCCTTCGAGGAAGGATCAAGCATAAGCCCTCGGGCGTCCGATTAGACGCAATTTTCTTTGAGAGGTATTTGTACCCGGGTAACGGTGTACAACTGGCGATCTTATAAAGGCATACCTCAAGAAATTGAACCCAAATTTCACCAACACCTAACCTTGAGCATGCGAAGTTGACTAGTGACCCGACATGGGGTATGCCGCGAAATACTTTTAATTTTGGCGCTGCCGCCTGCCGGCGATATGCCCTCCAGGGTGCACCGAGGCCGAATTAGGCTCGATTTTAACACATTGCCACCGTCAGCGGCGTGTTAAGAAAGCCTGTTAAGGGGGTTGCCCTTTGCAGTTTTAGCCCAAGCCCAATTTGGGGGAGGCGAAGCATTTTCGCGCCTTTTTCCCACTTAGCCAGAGCGGTACGCGCTTCCGTCGGAAACCGTATTCGTATCCACTTCCGTCCCATCGCCTTGATGGCTTTACTGTGTTCGAAACGGATTACAAGGCGCAACCCTTAAACTTCCTCTGTGTATAAAAGAAATCCTAGGGGCGGATTACTACTTCACCACCAGTTTTCGAGTCTTCATCCTCTCGGCGACGCCCAGAAACCTCCACCCTCTTCTCTTTTGAGAGCAATGGCGAGCAGATGGGCCGATCCATGGGTAACCGCCTGTGCCGAGGAGCACGCCCGCGTCGCCGCCGCTGAGGCCGCTACGGCCGCCAAATGGGCACGGTGGCGAAAGGATTACACAGAAAGGACCGCCCAGAGCGCTATTAGGGTTCTGGTTGCTGGCCATCCGCAATTATTCCCGGTTCGCACCCCCCTCAAGGACGCGCTCGTATTCTCCATCATCGATGTGAAGTGGCCGTCGGCGGAGTGATTTATACCTCTATCACTCCTCCGCGAGCCAGCGACGAGCCCTAGCTCGATGTGCTGCGCCGCGGAGAAATGTAATCAGGCCTAAGTGCCTCTTAATGAAGATCTTTTGGGTAATCTTGATATCTTTGTCTTTGCTCCGGTCTGGAATCCGCAACATTGCTTATCCTTGATTTGATCTCGAATCCGCAGCATCGCTTCATCTGAGTAGTTAGAGCCGCCCGCTCCTAGATCAGCAGTCGGCTCCTAAATCAAAAAGGGCCCGCATCCAGCGCAAGACTAAGGCCCGGCCCAGAATGCGAAGCATTGCTCGTTGCGATAAGTTAGGAACAGGAGAACGAAACTAGTTCACCTTGCTCACTTTTCACGCCAGTCTGTTAGCTTCCCCAACAAACTCCGCCGCTAGGGTTCGTCTCCATCGCCACCTCCGCCGCCACCCGTCTCTGATCGCAATGGCTCCACCATCCCCCGCCGCCCCAAAGGCCGCCAAGAGCGGGAAGGAATGGATGAAGTCCATCACAACCGAACGGAGTCTATAGAAGTTGGTCTCCCTTGGTGTGCTCCCCTCCGAAGGGTTCGTGTCTTCGCGCCCCGCCGCCGGCGAATCCTGCCCCACCCCTCGCTCCGACGAGGTAGTGGTCTTCGAATCCTTTTTTTCTCCGCGGCTTCGGCCTTCCTTGTTCTCCTTTCTTCCGGGGATTACTGCATTTTTACGGGATCGAGGTTTCGCACTTGAACCCCAATTCCATCTTCCAGATTGCGATTTTCGTCCATGTCTGTGAGGCCTATTTGGGGATTGCTCCTCATTTTGACCTTTTCAGATTTCTTTTCCATCTCAAGCCTTTTCCCAACAAGAACTCCCCCAAAGCCGGCGGCGGCGCGGGATTTCAATTGCGGGAAGGGGCCCAAAAACATTATCTCGATCTTCCTTTAAGAACCTCCAATAAGGGCTGGCACTCGGAGTGGTTCTACTGCGCCAATTCTCCTCCGGTCCTCCCTTCCTTCTCCGACGAGTGCCCCACAGTCCATCCCTCCTGGTCCTCTCTTCTCGCCGATGACTAGGGAGGACAAGTAGAGGAACTTCTTGTTCTTCTCCACAGAGCTAAAGCTGCAGGGCTGACCGGCATTGGGGTTGTTTGGAACTTCACCCAGCGCCGTGTCCAGCCCATAAAGGAGAGGGTGCATCTTGCCTTCGAGTACTTGGGAGCTCAACATACCACTCGGGAATCCAACGAAAACCTTTCGCAGAAGGAAATCATTAGCCGAGTGGTCGAGCTCTTCGCTCCAGGCTCAGAAATAGTTCGCGCAGATTGCCCAGCTCCGTACCATTTGGGATACTTGCTGCCAGCGGTAAGGAGAAGATCCTCCTCAACTGAACCGTGGCCTTTTTTAATGCATAGCCGTAGCTAAAGTAACCTGATACGCCACAGGGGCGCGAAGCCTTCTTCTCCACCACTCCGGTCCCAGAAGCTCCACATCCCAAGGAGGCACCGCGTAAGCGTCCTGCTGAAGGCTCGACTAGTGTCCCGCCGGCCAAGAAAGGCAAGGGGGTCACTTCAGGGGACTCAGACGAGGATGATAACGAGGACGATGTCCAGCTCTGGCACCGCCGCCGCTCAGCTCCAAGGCCGTCTCCGGCTCCGGCCGAGCAGCCTCCAAGCCCTCCGTCTCCCCAGACAGCCGGCCCAACAGCCGTGTCAGGGGGAGAGAAGCCTTCTAGTACTCGCCCGAGCGGTTCGGCGTCCGATTCAGGATGAAGTATTTCCCGTCACACAGGTATTCATTTGTGACGCCATAACTTCATAATTCGCCGAAATGTGTATCTTGATAGGTCTCCGATCTCTTTCAGAAAACCAGTTGATGACGATGAGCCGCCAAGTTCGCATGGCAAGGAGATGCCAGCCTCGACGCCTTCAAAATCCGATAGCCAAGCTAAGTCCCAATCTTCTGGTCACTCGGCTCAGCTGACCACGCCTCGCCAAAC
Source organism: Raddia guianensis (assembly GCA_036346415.1). Taxonomy (NCBI): domain Eukaryota; kingdom Viridiplantae; phylum Streptophyta; class Magnoliopsida; order Poales; family Poaceae; genus Raddia; species Raddia guianensis. The sequence continues at coordinate 38,588,976 of CM070539.1, forward strand.
TTCCGGCCTATCCTCCACCAGTCGCCAATCCTCGTTGGCGAAGGGGAAAGTCCCAGCTCCGGCTCTAGGGAGCTCGGAACCAGAGATCGAGGAGATTCCTCGCCCCTCCCCCAAAGCTCACGTTCCACCCTTCCGACTGAAATGGAGGAAGGAGATGGAGGGCTACGAGGTCGACGACGGACAGGAGGCCGAGGAATGGGAGGTGCTGGACCAAGTGACTGCAATTCAAGCCAAGATATACGAGGTAAAGCACTTTCCCACTGCGAATCCTTACCTTGCACGGGGGAATCCCACTAATCTCCCTCCCTTCTCCACGCAGCGCATGAAGGAGACGTCGAAACAGAAGACCCGATGCATGGAGAAAACGGTAGGTGAGCTGAAAACACGCGACGAGTTTGACAACGCGCTGTATGCCGTTAAGTCGCAATACCACGGCCGGATCGAAGAGCTCCACCGTGAAGTCACCGAGCTCCGATTCCGCCTCGTGAAAGAGTCCAACACTAACCGAGGTATAGACCCCCGTCTGTGCTAAATCTCTAGAAAGGATGCTCCATAAATAAAAATAACCGGTATTTGTCTTCAAATGCAGCTCTGGAGGCGAAGCAGAAGGCCCCGGAGGATGAAGTTCACCGAGCCAACTCTCTGGCAGAGAAATCGGCTAAAGGGTTGAAAGGTAACTTCCCCATTGGCTCTCCCTGGCTCGACCTCGTTGGGAGCCGACCAATACGCCACACCCGACTGGTTTCGCAGAGCTTCGCCGCCGAGCTTCGATGGGGATAGCCCCAGTGCTTCGATGCCTTTACCCGGATGAAGAGCCGTCGAACGATCCCGACCTCCTAGTGGCCCATCTCGACACTCTCCTTGATCAGATCAAAATCTTCACTCGGGAGGCCGCGATAACATGTACCGGCCAAGGCCTCGCCATCGCGAAGTCAAACTTCCCCCGTCTGGACTGCGAAGCCGTGAAAGACGGGTTTGCTTGTACGGAGGAGAATGCCGCCGCTTTACTGAAAGAGGTTCGTCCGACTGCCGTCCAGATAGTAGAACAATTGGATTTGTAGATGTGTCTGTAATGGGAACGCTTGTTGATCCCCGATACTGGTGATCCGGTTTATCCGAATAGTATGCTTTATCCTTTTTCATGAAATGCATCTGCCGACTGGTCCAGCCCCCGAGTGCCAGGAAGTAGCACTTGGCTTTCTTCCCATGCGACTATGGAGTAGCTAAACATTGCGGCTACGGATATAAAAGCGCCATTACTCAAGAATTTTCGTAACATCCGAATTTGATCAACACATGTAAAGAGAAAACAACTTTTATTGATAAGATAGGGTGCGGTTGACTCCGCACACTATTTAGTGTAGCCCCCGACTTACTGCTTGATCGTTTACGGCCAAGTAGCAAGTCGAAAGAAGGGAAACTAATTACATGCTGCTTGAATACAAAACTTTAAGAGAAAAAATGACGTAGCTGCTCGATGTTCCAGGTATTGGGCACTTCAGATCCATCTTCACGTTGTAGCCGGTAAGCCCCCGGGCGGGTCACCTTAGCGATCACGTAGGGCCCTTCCCAGGGTGGGGAGAGTTTATGCTCGTGCTTCTGGTTCCTTCGGAGGACCAGATCTCCCTTAGAGAACGCTCGGCCCCGTATGTTGCGCTGATGGTAGCGACACAGGCCCTGTTGGTACTTTGCCGACTGAATCATTGCTGCTTCCCTGGCTTCCTCGAGCCGGTCGAGGTCTTCACATCTTGCTTCATCCTACTGATTATCGTGGTAACCGGCGACCCGAGGGGACAGGAACTTCAATTCAGTCGGGAAGACCGCCTCCGAGCCATAGACTAGGAAAAAGGTGTGCCTTTCGGTTGCTCGACTCGGGTCGTTCGAGCCCCCAAGCACCAAGGCAACTCCACGACCCGGTAGCGTGGCGTCTGGCTAGCGATCGAAAATTCGGGATTTGAGCCCTTGTAGTACTAATCCGTTGGCGCGCTCAACCTGTCCGTTGCTCTGTGGGTGGGCCACCGAGACATAGCAGATCTTGATGCTCAGCTCTGATGGCGTGTTCTCCGCTCAACCACTGCGGATCACACCCCTAGTCAGATTTCTAACCTGCTAGCCGATCAGCCGTGCTCGGTTCGATTGAGCGTGGGGCGCAAAGAAAGAGCAACACACGGGATTACCTGTGTTCGGACCCCTTGCGGGTAATAGTCCTACTCCTGCTGAGCCTTAGCCCTTTTCTTGTTGTGGTTGAATGGAATGTGGTTTACAGGATGCTTGTGAACTGTGTGTCCGAAGCGTCACGTACCCCCCTTCCCTCTCTCTCCGCCCCTTTTATACAAGCCTCGAGCTGGCGGAGAGAGCCGTGGGGTAGGCGACAAGATTTCAAGATAATCGACGAGACACGACAGAGAGATTTAAACGTGCGCCGCCATACCGAAGCGCGCCGCTCAGCGATGCCGCCAAGTGGCCTCGACCCGCATGACACACCGGTGAGATGCGGGTGGGGCCCACTGTTCCTCCCGACGCGGCGGCCATCTTAAGCAAACCTTCTCTCTGCGGTCAATTCATTGCGCCACAAAGCGATGCGCCGCCGAGACTGCAGGGTCCAGAAGCGGTAATCATTTCTTGATTGTCTATCCGCGTGTGATGTCGCATTAAATGCGCTCGTCCTTCGCAGCAGGGGGAGCCTTCGCCCAGAAGACTCCTTTCGGAACGCTCCCTGCCACGCGGGCCCCACTTGACGGTGGGAGACCCTACGTGCGCCGAGGGGCTCGCCCACACGCCCGCCTGACGCATGGAGCCCTCGCCCGGCGCACCGATGGGCTCACCCACACGCTGGGACCTGGTCGCCCGCCTGACGTGTGGGGCCCTCGCCTGGTCTTCGAGGAGCTCGCCACGCCACTGGGCCTGACGCCTCGCCGACGCGTGGGGCCCTCGCTCGAGCGCCGAGGGCTCGCCCACACGCTGGGGCACAGTCGCCCGCTGGCGGCGTGGGGCCCTCTTGGCCTTCTTGAGGGGCTCGCCCACGCCGGGCCTGATCGCCCCCTTTGTGGCGTGGGGCCCTCTGGGCCTCTTGAGGGGCTCGCCCACGCCTGGGGCTGGTCGCCCGCCGACGCGTGGGGCCCTCTCGGCCTCTTGAGGGGCTCGCCCACGCTGGGGCACAGTCGCCCGCTGACGCGTGGGGCCCTCTCGGCCTTCTTGAGGGACTCGCCCACGCGCTGGGGCCTGATCGCCCGCCTGGCGCGTGGGGCCCTCTTGGCCTTCTACTGGACTCTTCATACCCTGGTATTTATTACACCGACAAGCTCCTCGCCCCAGTCTTGAAATTTGCTGCTTTTGAACTGAACGCTATTGTCGGTGATGATGCGGTTGGGTATGCCGAAATGCACAACGATGTCCCGAAAGAACTCGCGTGCCTTGGCTGCCGTGATGACAGCTACTGGCTTGGCTTCAATCCACTTGGCAAACTTATCGATGGCGACGAAGAGATGGGTAAACCCGCCTTGCGCTTGCTTGAGGGGACCCACCATGTCCAGATTCCAGACGGCGAAGGGCCAAGAGATCGAAATAGTTTGTAGATCTTGGGCCGGCATGTGAATTTGCCGTGCGAAAAACTGACATCCGTCACATCTGCGTACTATGTCTTTCGCATCTGTGACTGCAGTTGGCCAGAAAAATCCTTTCCGATAGGCTTTGCCCACCAGGGTGCTGGTAGCCGCGTGGTGCCCGCATTCTCCCGAGTGGATTTCGTTGAGTAGATCCCTGCCTTCTTGCTCAGATATGCAACGCCTTAGTGCCCCAGAACTGCTTTTTCTGAAAAGCTCGTTCCCGACTACCTTGTAGCTTTTGCTTCGGGGTGTAATGCACTCGGCTAGGCTTCGATCCTCAGGCAGCTCATCACGAAGAAGATAATCTAAGTAAGGCTGAGTCCACCCGGGAGTAACTGATAATACCTCTTCATCGGGATCTGGCTGCTTCTCTTGATCTTCTCCCGATGCAGGTGGTAGCTTGATGGACGGTGCGCGTAGCTCTTGGACGAAAACACCACTCGGGACCTGGACCCGAGTGGATCCCATCCGTGCTAGCTCGTCTGCTGCTTCGTTGTCGCGGCGGAGCACGTGTGTAAGCTCCAGACAGTCGAACTTGTCCTCTAACTTTCGTACCTCCTGACAGTAAGCCGCCATACTGTCCCCAATGCAAGACCACTCTTTTTGAACTTTGTTGACCACGAGTTGGGAATCCCCGCGTACCATTAACTGCCTGACACCAAGCGATATGGCGACGCGTAGCCCGTGGATGAGTGCCTCGTACTCAACGGCGTTGTTGCTGACGGGAAACAATATCCGGAGGACGTAGCGTAGCTTCTCTCCAGTCGGCGATATAAGCAAAATCCCAGCCCCCGCGCCGCTGAGCATGAGGGAACCATCAAAGTACATTGTCCAGTACTCGAGATTCTCTTTTGCTACTGGGGTTTGGGACTCTGTCCACTCGGCGACGAAGTCGGCCAACGCTTGAGATTTGATGGCTAATCGAGGCCTGAACTTTATTTCAAAGGCTCCAAGCTCGACTGCCCATTTAGCAATCCTCCCAGTGGCCTCCCGGTTGTGGAGTATGTCTCCAATTGGGAAAGTGGTGACCACCGAAATTTCATGCTCTTGAAAATAATGCTTGAGCTTCCGCGATGTAAGTAATACAGCATATAGAAGCTTTTGAATTTGTGGGTACCGTGTTTTAGAGTCGCCCAATACCTCGCTTACGAAGTAGACCGGACGCTGTACCTTCCGGAGGGAGCCCTCTTCGTCTCGCTCCACCACCAAAGCGTTGCTGATGACGTGAGTCGTTGCGCCGATGTAGAGCAAGAGGGGCTCCTGGGGCATGGGAGGGACCAACACCGGAGGCGTGGTGAGGAACCTCTTTAGATCTTCAAGGGCTTGCTGTGCTTCCGCTGTCCACTGAAAATCGTCTTGTCGGCGTAAGAGCCTAAAGAAAGGCATGCCTCGCTCCCCGAGTCGGGAAACGAATCGGCTGAGTGCCACGATGCATCTAGTGAGCTTCTGCACATCCTTCTGATTGGTCGGGGGCTTCATCTTGATGATGGCGCTGACCTTCTCTGTATTTGTTTCGATCCCTCGGTTGGAGATGATAAATCCGAGTAGCTTACCAGACGGAACCCCAAAAACGCACTTCTCGGGATTTAGCTTCATCCGAAATGCCCTTAGGCTCTCGAATGTCTTGGTCAGATCTGTTATGAGATCCCATCTGGATTTAGTTTTTATCACGACGTCGTCGACATATGCCTCCACGTTGCATCCGAGCTGAGTGTGAAAACATCGCTGTATAGTGCGCTGATATGTTGCGCCAGCGTTTTTCAACCCGAATGGCATTGTGATATAGCAGAAGGCACCGAAAGGTGTAATAAATGACGTCTTGATGCAATCCTCCTCCTTCAGACTGATCTGGTGATAACCTGAGTAGGCGTCCAGAAAACTTAAGAGCTCGCACCCGGAGGTGGAATCCACCACTTGATCGATGCGGGGGAGCCCAAAAGGATCCTTGGGACACGCTTTGTTGAGGTCCGTGTAGTCGACACACATCCGCCATGTCTTGTTTTTCTTCTGCACCAGGACCGGATTGGCAAGCCACTCAGGGTGATACACCTCTTTGATAAACCGAGCGGCTAACAATTTGGTGATCTCACTCCATATGGCGTCTTTCCGATCCGGGGCAAATCTTCGTAGGCGTTGCTTGACTGGGTTCGCCTTTTCATCGACGTAGAGAGAGTGCTCGAGCACCTCCCTCGGAACACCAGGCATGTCCGAAGGTTTCCAAGCGAACATATCCCGGTTGGCCTGGAGGAAGGTGACGAGCGCGTCTTCCTATTTGCTGTCGAGCCCTGTCCCGATCACGGCTGTCTTGGCAGGATCAGACGGGTCCAACAGGATCTTTTTAGTTTCTTCGGCTGCTTGGATGGATGTTTTGGCCTGCTTCTTGGCGGGGACATCCCCCTCCTCCTGAAGGGATGCAACCTCCAGTCGGATCTTCTCCATCTCAGCTGACGAGTCCAGTGCCTGCGCCATCTCACAGCTTTCGCTGTCACAGAGCAGGGACTGTTTAACGTCACCAGGGAGGGTGATTATACTGTTGGGACCTGGCATCTTTAAGACGAGGTAAGTATAATTGAGAACCGCCATGAATTTGGCGATCCCTGGCCTTCCCAAGATGGCATGATATGCCGTCTCGAAATCGGCCGCTTCGAAACTCAGACTCTCAGTCCGATAGTTATCCTTGGTCCCGAACGTGACGGGCAAAGAGATCTGTCCGAGTGGTATCGCGGACGTCCCGGGGATTACCCCTTGGAAAGGAGATGATCCCTGCCGTAGCTCGGAACGTGGAATATTCATCTGGTCCAGGGTCTTGACGAAAAGGACATTAATCCCACTCCCGCCATCGACCAGAACCCTCTTCAGTTTGCTTCCTCGCACGACCGGGTCCAGCACCAGATGATACCTCCCAGGGAAGGCGATCCGATCCGGGTGGTCCGATCGGTCGAAGGTGATGGGCACCTTGGACCAGCGCAAATACTTTGGCGTCGCGGGCATGATAGCGTTGATCTCCCGAGTGGAAAGCTTTTGCTTCCGCTTGGACTCGTACGCGTCAGAACCCTCGAAGATGTAGCTGATCTCGCGCTCAGCGTCCTGGTAATCTCCATCGGGTTTCTTGCCTTGACCGCTTTTAGCTGACTGGTTCGAGCTCTCGGTGAATTTCTGTAGAATAAGGCAGTCTTTGGCAGAGTGCTTTCCTCGACGATGGAAGGGACATACCGAATCCATCACTTTTTTGTAGTCGTTGTCATTCGGGGGCTTCGGTCGGTTGCGCTCCATGTTTGCGACCATCTCGTCCCCCTTTCGCTTCTTGTCCTTGGGCTTGCCTTGCTCTTCGTTAGGCTTCTTCTTGGGGCCTCCGTTGTTGCCACCGCGATGACTCACGATGGCCTCCTCGGCTTCGGCCTCCTGGTCCGCCATCGTGAACATGGCCTTGAGATTACGCGGGGGGTCCTAGGTCATCTGCCTGATTAACTCCTCGGACTTGCATCCAGCAAAGAAGGCATCGATGACGGTTTCCTCCGAAGCGCTTGATGAACTCACGAAGAGTCTCGTTCTTGCGCCTATGTAGTTGTCCAATCTCCCATCTCCCCGCGGGCCTTTCATAGGTCCCTTGGAAATTGGCGATGAACTGCTCCTGGAGGTCGTCCCAAGACTCGATACCCGTTAGCCAGGTCTAGGCGGTTGGGGTCAGAGCGACCGGCAAGTAGTTTGCCATGACGTTCTGATCGCCTCCTGCCGCGCTGACTGCTAAAGCGTAAACTTGCAGCCAGTTCTTTGGATCCCTCTCGCCATCGAACTTGTCGATGCCTTTGAGGTTGAAACCATCCGGCCAAACCACTCGGCGAAGATCCGGGGTAAAGGCCCGAATCCCCTCCAACGGTCGTGGCCGCCTCCGCGTTGGGGATCTGCTACGATGCCTCCGTCGCGGACCTTGGCGCTGCTCTTGACGGTGGTCGCGCCGACTGGCGGTGCTCTCGGCTTAGTCATCGTCGCAACGACTGTGGTGGCCACGAGAGTTCCGCTCGCCGTTGCTGCGCTCCCACCGCTGGGCATCAATGTCTTGACATAAATCACGGGCAGGCGATTGGTGTGAATCGCCAGCCGCTGAGGCAAGAGCCCGGTTCCGATTGCGCGTGGACCAACTGCGAGCCGAGGCGGTCGGAGCCGGTATTGCCTCGTTTTGCTGTATGGCGACCATCTGCACCATGGCCGTCGCTCGAGCAAGGGCCTGGATACACCGGCTGCCTTCTGGAAGTTGTGGCGCGATAGTCTCGAGAAGAGTCTTTGACGCGATGACGTTGACCTGGGGAGTGTTGTAGACCTCCTGATCCCTTAGCTTCACCGCGCGGAGCTCATTCTGGACGTCGCGGCCGCGGCCACAAAGTTGCTGTACGCGATCTTGTTTCTCCGCCTGACGAGGATCTGGGTTCACGCTAGCGTCGGTTTCTTCGTACGCGACAAGCGGAGAAGTGGAGTGGTGATCATCCGCGCCTAGGACAAGAACCTCTCGGTAGTTACGAATCTCAGCACTCCCGTCGGACTCTAAGTCAGAAGCGGAGAGACTGACTTGTTCACTCTGTCCAATGGGTTGGCCACCGTTGATGACACCCACGAACATGGTTGGGTCTGATGCAAGTGGATCTGATGCGGTCGCCGACTGGTTATCTCCTATCCGAATAGCTGAGGAATCCCGTGCAAAAATCACGACGGAATTCTCAAGTCCGAAGGGAAATCCAGCCGAGGGCGATAAGTTGTTGTGGGGCGAGATACAATCCACGCCCAAGCGGTTGAGCCCGCCGAGTCCTTTTTCGTCTTCCTCGGGAGGAGGTGCGAAGGCGAACAGCGAGGGGGTCAATCCGCGGAAGGCGCTTGCTAAATTCTCCAAGCCAAAAGGCAATGGGTTACCTTGATCGTGCGCGCCTCCTTGCGAAGGAATCTCTCCAGGAGAGAAGAGATGGAGATTGCCGACGCCATCGGCGACGAAGTCCAGGGTGCCGAACCGAAGGGGCTGCCCGAACTTCATGGCGATGTGCGGCGATCTCGAAGAAGCCATCTGACTTAAAAGATGATCTTGACGCTGCCCCCTACCTGGCGCGCCAACTGTCGACTGGTGACTAACTGGGGGGTCACCGCCGGCAATGAATTTGTACGAGAGGACGCTAATCAAGAACTAAGTCAAATGGTAACACAAGACAACGGTTTATACAGGTTCAGGCCCACAACAGAGGAGGTAACACCCTACTTCCTGTGTTCTGGGATTATATGGTGGATCAAGATGCGGGATGCAAGATGATGCCGTGTGCTGTGGATGATTCTAAGTCTCATGCCGATGGCTTCTACCCCCTACCCTTATATAGTCTAGGGGAGGATAGAGTTACAGGATCGTGCGTGGTACATGGTAACCAATTATGTTATGTTGTTACATGTCATGCATGCGCTAATATGCTAATTACATAGAGATAGATTATATCCTTGGGAACTTCCTTGGCGCTCAAGGCACGCATATCCCGAGTGGTCTTTATCCTTAGCCGGCGGACCTGGACCGCCCCCTATTTGCTCCTTTATGGGCCTTCTAGAGGATACCCGGGACCCATATAGTCCACAGTAAGCCTAGAGGGGTTGAACAGGCAACTTTAAACTTTTCCTATGTTGTAGTTGATTAGTCAAATTAAGAGTGATCTAAGCTACTTAAGAAAACTTAGACTAGGCAAGGTAAAGATTAACAACAAGTAAATCTAGTGTGAAGCTAAGAACGGAAATGTAAACATTGTAACTAAAGGGGATAAGGCGTCCTGAGGTTCGAAGCCAAGCTATTACTCCCCATTGAGGCCAGCCCTTGCGCACAAGGATCGGCCCCCTTTCGAGCCACACGCCTCGTCTCCACTCATGGTAGTCATTCGTCGTCGCGGCAAGGTGGACTCCAACACCTTGTAGACCGGCTTGCGGGCTCCCAAAAACGCCGAGGCAAGCTCCTGAAGGCCACTCCACCAACAGGCTTGAAGGCAAGGCCTCCAATAGTAATGGGCTCCAAAAGATTTTCGTCACGCCAGGTCAAGAATCTTGAATGATGCACACAGTTACAGAAGGGAGAAACACTTAAAAGGATGAAACCTAAACCTTTAGTGATCTCAAAATGCAAAGGGTAAATGCTCTAACCGAAGAGAAGCCCAAAACCTCACCTAACCTACCAAAAGCCCTTCGAGGAAAACTAGCTATCGGATAAAAAGATCCCCCAAATACTAGTTGTTAAAGCTCCTCCGGACACTATCCGAAGGCCACCGGGCAGCGTCCGGCGAGTTACAACACACAGGTCCAGAGCCACAGGACCACATACGGTGGTGCCTACCCCAAAAAACTCACCTCCACGGGACATTGTCCGGCGCCCACTGGACATGGTTTGAAGAGAACCAAACCCTTGGTCCGAAGCCGCTTGGACACCGTCCGGTGGCATCCAACTGCCTAGACACCCACGTTCGGCGACCACCGAACACAGTCTGGAGAAGCTAACCAATGATCAGATACGCCCATAACCCACTAAACACTGTCCGGGATGAGTGTGTGCAAGCCACGATTCAAACCAACAACTCCACCAAAAACAATCAGGGGCTAACAAACATAATCCGGAAGAACCTCCCAGTGGATTTGTAAGGCCATTAAATATAGCTTCTTTAGGCAAATATACCCTAAAAAAGGCTTTAAATATTTTTATATGGTTAAAATATGTGAAAGCACTAGGTAATTTTTTTATATTATATAGAGACTCCAAAGCAATTACAGGAATTAATACAAAAATATTATAGGACAAAAACCAGTTTTAGTAAATGAAAGCCTTTTTCCAGGGTTTATCAAAATGGGAAAATGCCTAAAGATGATTATTCTATTAAACCAAGGACAAAAATGTAAAAGAACAAGCCTAGGTTTATTTTTTCGATGTTGAGAGGAGTAGAGATGGGCTAGCTTGTACAGTGAAATAGCCTGAGGGCAATTTGGAAATTTCACATAGGATTTGAAATTCAAATTTAAAGTCATACTTGAAATGAGTCCCGGGTGATGTTTAATGCGGTGGTTTGGTTTTTATAGAGGGGGAAAAGAGGGCGACAGTGTGGGGAGTAGAGGGACAAGTAGGGGTGGGGATTCTTTGGAGGTCAAGCCGACGGGGAAGGATTGGCGATAGAGTGAAGCCAATGAAGATAGGAGCATCTGACAGGGGCTACAGTTTCAATAGGGACAAGATAGAGAGGAATGGCGGAGCGGAGGGAAATCATGGTAACACGCGACGCTCGGACCAGGTAATAGCGGGCGCAACGCTGGCGGCCAGGTGACTCAGTTGTGAGGAGGTGGACGTGGTGCTCGGCTAACACGGACCCATGGCACAAGTGGGCGAGGCTGGTGGGTAAGGGGGAAAAGTTCTAGGGGTAGTCCGTGGATTTGTCATGAAAATGGGCGGACGAGGGGGCGGGGTGTCGAGCGGTTTCCGCCCGTGGCATTGGCGAGTTGAATAGGGAATGACGGTCGAGAAGGCTGGCTAGGCCGGCTAGGCCGCAAGACCAAGAAAGGGAGAGGGAGAATGATGAGGGCATCCAACCCAAGGATATAACCGCTGCCCCTTGTCGGTATATTCTATACTAGGGTCTTCAATCCCAAGCGTATGACCGGTGGGTCCAAGCCCCTGAGAATGGTGGATAATATCAAAAATAAATAGAAGACTCAGTTGATGGGCGCAAGGCGGGCTACCAAACCCCAGCACCCTGATGGACCAGGTCACGTGGTGCCCTGGTGAGCACGGCGTAAGGTGGGCAAGCAGGCCCCAGCACCCCGATGGACCAAGTCACGTGGCGGCGCGACAAGCACGACGCGTGGTGAACGAGTGAGCTTC